>CAMGYJ010000008.1:75531860-76246836 GCA_946122785.1 Linum tenue | reverse complement strand
CTAAGGGGCTAGGGGGACTCATTCCCGAGTGACTCTTACCTGCTTTAGAAAACCGAACAATTTCCTGCTTTCTTACTGATTTTGCTTTAAACAACAATCACTCGAATTAGTTTGCTAGATAATAGATAATCACGGAGTAAGCAGTAGATCTAGACCCCGGGTTGATAATTGAACTTGCTTGTTACTGCATTCCCGGACTGCGATTTTACTTGGTCGCAGTTTGGTGTTGTGTTTTGGCGTGTCAAGTTTTTGGCGCCGTTGCCGGGGACCCTCTAGGTTATTGGGGAAACTTGAGAATTTGTTACTCTAGCTTTTTCTTTATTGCATTTTTTTTTCTCTTCCACCTGTGTGCCTTCACGGGTTGCTTCTGCTGATTGTGTGCAGGTAGTGCATGACCCGTAGCCAGTCGGGAGATCTACTACCATTAGACCAGGAGCTTGAACGAACCTGTAGGAACTCCAAGCAGGCTCTAAGGGCGCGAGTGGCTGCGGAGAAGGCGCTATCACAGCTGCAGATCGGAGAAGAAGAAGAAGGAGAGATGGGTGATCCGCAGAACCACGATGTGATCAACCCAGATGAGCAGACCATGGGATCCTACTGGACCGCTAGGGCTGCGGACATGAGGTCACCCATTCAACACCCTCATGTCCCAGCCAAAAACTTTGAGGTGAGCACCTCAGTCATCACTATGCTGCGCTGTTCAGTGGTGTTCCGTGGTAAGGAGGGAGAGTGCCCTCGATCACATCTCAGGCGATTCCACGAGCTCATCGATGGAATCAAGATCAATGGGGTACCAGCAGATGCCATCCAGCTGAGGTACTTCCCATTCACTCTGGAGGGGCAAGCCAAGGAGTGGCTAGACACTCAACCTCCGGGCTCCATCACCACGTTCGCCAACCTGGCGGACAAGTTCCTCACCCGCTACCATCCTCCATCCAAGACAGCTGACCTGCAGAAGCAAATTACACATTTTGCTCAGGATGAGGATGAGACCATCAGGGATGCTTGGGAGAGGTACACCAGTCTCTTTCTCAGGTGTCCCAATCATGGTTTCAATGATGCATTCAGGGTGGGCACCTTCTATCACGCCCTCTTCCCGGAGGACAAGCAGCTGATCGATTCAGTTTGTGGCGGGAACATGCTGACAAAAACCCCGCCACAGCTGAATCAACTCTTTGAGGAGATGGCGGAGAACAGGTACGACTGGGGCACTGCCAGGAGATCGAGACGAGCACCAGGACGGGGTGTGCATGCTGTGGGAACCCAGTCATCTGATTTGGTGCAGGTGGTATCGAAGCTGGTTTCAGCTATCGATCGTTCTGGTTTGATTGCAGGTACAGGACAGCCGCAGGGGATGCACTGCCAGTGGTGTGAGAGCTCTCATCACACCGTGGAGGACTGTCAGGCGATGAGGGAGTCGTCTACTCCCCAGGAGCAGGTGGACTTCATCGGGAATGCCAGGCGCTTTGACCCCTACAGCAACACCTATAACGAGGGGTGGCGCCAGCATCCTAACTTTTCTTGGGCTGGGCCAAATCTCAGACCACCAGCTCCCCAGGGACCACCCGGTTTTCAGAGGCCTCCATACCAGCCCAGACAGGGGCAGTTTCAGCAGCCACAGCAGCCACTCTACCCGCCCAGACAGGGGCCAGTTCCACCTCAGTCGCAGGCACGACCATTTCAGCAGACAGGGGCAGCACCTGCAGCCCCAGTACAGAGTGACCCGATGGCGGAACTGAGAGATCTGCTGGGTTCTCTGGCCACCTCCAGTGCAAATAAATTCAATAACATTGAGAAGTTCATGGAGAAAGCTTCAGGCAAATTCTTGGAGCTAGAAGCTGGTCAGAGAAACACACAGGCTGTGCTGCGAGATATACAGACCCAGCTTGGGAGTGTTGGAGTGTTGCCCAGGCTGTTACTCGGAGGACTCCAGGCACCTTGCCTGGTCAGACCATCCCTCACCCGCAGGACCCGGATGCCAACTTGAGTGCCATCACAACCAGGAGTGGCAAGGTGACTGCCGATCCACCTGTTCGGGCAGAGGAGAAAGAGACCCCTGCTTCAGCACTTCCAGCTAATCAGGAAGAAATGGAGAAGGAGGTTGAGGTGCCTGCCCCTAAACCGCAACCAGTGGTGAAGGAGTATGTACCACATCTTCCCTTTCCTACTCGGTTGCACAAGGACCGACTGGAGACTGAGTTTGCCAAATTCATGGCAATGCTGAAGCAGGTGAATATTAGCATGCCCTTCGTGGAGGCATTATCGAAGATGCCCAGATATGCCAAGTTCATGAAGGATCTCCTCACCAACAAGAGGAAGCTTGGGGAGTTGTCCACGGTGATGCTGAACGAGGAGTGTTCTGCCATCCTGCAGAACAAACTACCAGAGAAGCGAAAAGACCCAGGGAGTTTCACTATCCCTTGCATGATTGGTAGTTTGCATGTAGGGAAGTCCTTGGCGGATTTAGGCGCTAGCATTAATGTCATGCCATATTCACTGTTTAAGAAGCTAGGCCTAGGTGAACCCAGTAATACTAGGATGAGCATCCAGCTTGCTGATAGATCTATTGTGCATCCTAGGGGTATAGCAGAGGACTTGATAATCGCAGTAGGGCCATTTTCATATCCTGTTGATTTTGTGATTTTGGACATAAATGAGGATGTTGATGTGCCATTGATACTGGGTAGACCTTTTCTCGCCACCGCCAAGGCGTTGATTGATGTTAATGATGGAAAACTGATTTTAAGAGCTGGGGGTGAACAAATCACCTTCTCTGTTTCTGATAATATGAAACACCCCCAGCTCCATGATGATTTAGATTACTGTGATGTTGTTGCTGATTTTGAGACCGCACTCGCCATCACGAGTGCGGGTACTGATGATTTCCTTGAGCGTTGTCTTTTGCTAGGGGAACATGCATCACAGGATATGCAGCTGGAGGAGCAGCTTGCGGAGCTGGACGAGGCTGCGAGCGAGGGGCGAGAGATGCCATTCAAGCCGATCCCCATCTCGCCCCGGCTCGCTACATCGTTGGAGGAGCCACCACAGTTGGAGCTTAAACCCCTCCCATCTCACCTGGAGTATGCATTTCTCCGGGAGGGGAATAAGGTCCCGGTTATTATTAGCTCGGATTTGACACCCGAGCAGAAGAGCAGGCTGGTGGCTCTGCTGCAGAAGTATGCCCGGGCCATGGCATGGAAGATCACCGACATCAGAGGCATTAGCCCATCCTTCTGCTCCCACAGAATTTTGATGAGGGATGAGGTTAAGCCAGTCAGGCAGCCACAGAGGAGATTGTCTCCTAACTTGGAGGCAGTGGTCCGGGCAGAGATTGTGAAGCTCATGGATGCAGGGATCATCTTTGCTATATCTGATAGCAAGTGGGTCAGCTCCACTCAGGTGGTCCTGAAGAAAGGCGGGATGACTGTGGTCCCGAATGAGAAGAAGGAGTTGATCCCGATGCGGACCATGACCGGCAGGAGAGTCTGCATCGATTACCGGCGCCTGAACGACGCCACCAGGAAAGATCATTTCCCCCTACCTTTCATTGATCAGATGCTGGAGAGGTTGGCTGGCCATGAGTTCTATTGCTTCCTGGATGGCATGTCTGGTTACTTCCAGATTCCTATTGCACCGGAGGATCAGGCGAAGACCACATTCACTTGCCCCTTCGGGACTTTTGCTTACCGGAGGATTCCATTTGGGCTGTGTAATGCACCGGCGACCTTCCAGAGATGCATGCTGGCGATCTTCGACCGACTTGTTGGAGAGATCATGGAAGTCTTCACGGATGATTTCTCGGTATATGGAGACTCTTTCACTCACTGTCTCCATAACCTGGAACTCGTTCTGAAGAGGTGCGAGGAGACTAATCTGGCACTCAGCTGGGAGAAGTGCCATTTCATGGTTCGTGAGGGTATCGTGCTCGGGCACAAGATCTCCAAGCAGGGGATTGAGGTAGATCGCGCGAAGATTGAGACGATCAGTCAGCTACCTCCTCCCTTCTCTGTGAAGGGGATTCGCAGCTTTCTGGGTCATGCAGGCTTCTATCGGCGCTTCATCAAAGATTTCTCGAAGATTGCCCTGCCTTTGACCAAGCTGCTGGAGAAGGATGCACCATTCCAGTTCACTCCCGAGTGCACAGCTGCATTTGAGACTCTGAAGGAGAAGCTTACCCATGCCCCTATCATGGTGACTCCTGACTGGTCTCTTCCTTTTGAGATGATGTGCGATGCGAGTGACTATGCAGTCGGAGCAGTTCTGGGTCAAAGACGCGAGAAACACTTCCAGCCCATTTACTACGCGTCGAAGACCTTGAACAATACACAGGAAAACTACACCACTACAGAGAAGGAGCTCCTCGCTGTGGTGTATGCGTTTGATAAGTTCCGACCCTATCTGGTGCTCTCTCATGTGGTGGTCGACACTGGCCACTCGGCGATTCGCTACCTGATGAGCAAGGCTGATGCAAAGCCTAGGCTCATCCGATGGATACTGTTGCTGCAGGAGTTTGATAACGAGATCCGGGACAAGAAAGGAGCCGAGAATGTTGCTGCAGATCATCTCTCACGGTTGGAAGCCCCTCCGGTGGACAACTTCGTGGAAGAGATCGACGACTCCTTCCCGGGTGAGCGATTGTTGGCGATGACACTGGTGGACAGCGTGGTCCCTTGGTATTCTGACTTTTCCAATTATCTGGTGGGCAAGCAGCTACCCAAGGGGATGGCTACTCATGCAAAGCGCAAGTTCTTCTCCGATCTGAAGCACTACTTCTGGGAGGATCCTTACCTCTTCAGAATCGGAGCAGATGGCGTGATCCGGCACTGTGTCATGGAGCATGAGATGGGAGACATCCTGTCTCAATGCCACGAGGGACCTACTGGAGGTCATCATGGAGGAAACCGCACTGCACGGAAGGTGCTACAGTCGGGCTTCTATTGGCCCTCGCTCTTCAAAGATGCAGACACCTTCGCACGCCAGTGTGACCGCTGCCAAAGGTCAGGTAACATTTCTACCCGGGATGAGATGCCCCAACATATCTCTGTTATTTGTGAAATTTTTGATGTTTGGGGTATCGATTTCATGGGCCCATTCCCTCCATCTTTTGGCAATCTGTACATATTAGTTGCAGTGGACTAGGTCTCGAGGTGGGCAGAAGCTCAAGCCATGCCCACCAATGATGCAAGACGGGTCTGCTCATTTCTGAAGCAGCTGTTCTCCCGGTTCGGGACACCTCGATCCATTATTAGTGATAGAGGAACCCATTTTCAGGGGCAATTCACTAAACTCCTCTCTCGCTATGGCGTTAAGCATCAGGTGTCGGTGGCCTACCATCCCCAGTCAAATGGGCAGGCCGAGCTGACGAACCGGGAGTTAAAACGGATTATTGAAAAGACGGTGGATCAGTCCCGCAAGGATTGGTCCACCAAGCTCGATGATGCTCTCTGGGCATATAGGACTGCCTATAAAAACTCGATTGGCACTTCTCCCTATAGGCTTGTCTATGGGAAGGCGTGCCATTTGCCGGTAGAGCTAGAGCACAAGGCCTTCTGGGCCATTAAGCTGCTAAACCTGGATTTGAGTGTTGCAGGTACAGAACGTAAGTTGCAGCTGCTGGAGTTGGAGGAGTGGCGTTACCACGCCTACGAGAATACCCTGCTCTACAGGCTCGGCATATAAATTACGGGCAAGGGGGGAAGAATTACGGCCGTAATTTGTCTTCCCCCTGCCCGTAATTCGGCCAGAGGGGGCAGAGTGCTCTCGGCCATAAAATTACGGGCAGGCCAGGGGGTAATTACGGCCGTAATCCTGCCCGTAATTACCCCCGAGCCTCGTTTAAAAAGTGGCGACCGAGACCTCCCTCTCTCTCTCCCCCATTTTTTCTGGTCAGTTTCTCTCTCCTCTCACCGGAAACTCGAACCACTCTCTTCACCGGTGGTTTTCCGGCCATATCTCGCTCACCGAAGGTCCAAATTAAATTCCGAGACCACCCCCGAGCTCACCAAGTGCGTTTGAGTTTTTGTGAATGGTGAATGATTCTGATTGGTTGTGAATGTTTTTCCTTTCTCGGGGCCTAGTCCACTGTCCGAATTTATGATTCGAGGGCCCCGGGTGAGGATGATTGTGACCTCACCATTGACGAATTTCCATGTAAGTTGTTGGGTTTCTGCTGTTTTGTGGCTGCAGGAAAATGAACACGTACTTGAACCTGCTCGACGCCGACCAGAGGAAGACTTTGCGGGACATCCGACGCCACAAAGTCGTTCACCACCACTACCTCGAATGGAGGGTCTTCGAAGAGCTGGGTGCTCGCGAGGCAATGGAGGCTGCCATCCGCGCTTTCTCTTGGCGCCGCCTCCTCTGCCTTGCTGAGCCGGTTTATCAGGAGCTCATCTGGGAGTTCTACTCCACCTTCGAGCATTTCCGGACCTACGCGGGCTCGCACGGCAACGCCATCCAGTTCCGACTCGGAGGGGAGTTCTACTCCCTTAGCTATGACGACTTTGGTCGGGCACTGGGGCTCCTTCCACCATTCCCCTGTCACCTGGAAATCGAGGAGCCCGACAGTCCCATCTTTCGGGACCAGCAGTTCTTCGAGAGGATCTGCCTCCCGGAGTTTGCAGGAGCTGTTTTCACACCGGGCCACACCACGGCTACTCAGCTGCGGCCAGAGTGGCGCATCATCAACCAGCTGTTGGGGAAATCCTACACCCCCAGCGAGGGCTCCACCAGTCATCTTCAGCTCCGCACCGTGCATTGCCTGCACTCCATGAGCCACGAGGTGGACAACATCCATCTGTCCTCTCTCATCGCCAGGACCGTTGCCAAGGCTGCTCGGTGTAATCGACCCCTGGCGTGTGGGCCGGTGGTCACTGCCCTGGCACGGTACTACAACGTCGACCTCTCCGGGTTCACTCTCATCCAGGAGGCGACGCCATTCTCCAGGGAGACCCTCCGGCGCCAGCTGATACTGGAGCGCGACGGGAATGTGGTCTGGATCAAGGGCCTTCCTCGCCCTGTTCCTCGTGCACCAGAGGGTGAGGAGCTACCCGAGGCGAGTGATGCTGCAGCCCGTCGGACCACTCGTCGGACGAGGACTCGGCCCACCCCCTCTGCACCTGGCGACTCCACTTCCGGTGCCGGCCCGTCTACTGCGGCACCCACCACCTACATTGCCGAGCAGCTGGCAGCCCTTTCCCGCCAGAACGAGCAGATCCTTGCTGGCCAGGAGCACATCAACGCCCGCCTCGACCGTGAGCGCGATGGTCGTCGCCGCATCATTTCAGCTCAGCATTACATGATGAGCTACTGGAACATGGATCCTGCTGCTGTGAGCTACCCTTGGGAGGCGTCCCCGGGGCATGAAGACTACTACCCGCCTCCCACTGGCGATGGAGGCGACGAGCTGTGATTTGGTTTTGCCAGCCCATCGAGTTGGGGCTTGGCTTTTGTCTATCTTTCCAGACTTAGACTCCGTATTGTGTTTGGTTTTTCTTTATTGTTCCCGTTGTGTGGATTGTAGACTTGGAACTATGTTTTATTTCACCCCATGTGTGTGTTTTGTTGGTTCTAGCTCTGTGCCCGTCGGACTGGTCCTTGTCCAGTCCTCTGCTTTTGACTGGTCCGCCATCCAGTTCACGTTCCTGACCACTGTTTCACGGTAACATCGTTCCCCTTCCCTCGGCTCCATTGAGGACACTGTCGCATTTAAGTGTGTGTGTGGGGGGGGGGGGGGGTTCTTTGTATTTATTGGAACGTATATATGGGTGATTGGAGCCTAGTCCGCTGTCCGAATCTTACGATTTGAGGGCTCCAAGTACTGCTGTTTGATCATATTGGCACTGTGTTTTGATGGATGAATTGATTGGTTTTCGGATTAATGCATGACAACTTTTTGGTGACTAGGACAACCTATGATGAGGGCTGAGATGTGCAGTAGAACGATGTAGGGGTTCAGTTTTTCAACTGTTTGCTTACCAACTGTGACTTGATCTGATCACTTGTTCTTGACAGTCGTTTATGCATCTAGTTCAGGGTATCAGAATGTGAGATAGAGCATAGAGGTAGCCATGTGAGATTTGAGCCTGCTCGTTTCTTTCTTGTGCGATAGATCCCTCTTCCATGATGTGTAGCATTCACGTTGTCATTAGCTAAGATGACGGGGGCATAGGATTAGCCCACGCCCAAAACTGACTGTCCTGATGTGTCATATCCCCTAGTCAGCCCCTTTGAGCCGTGTGTTATCCTTTCTTTTGGTCTATAACGAAAAAATCACCCTTTTCGTAGCTTCCATCGCCTTCCCCTCATCATCCCCTACACCTCTACTTGAGTCTCCAGGTTTGATTTTGCCCTTAACTATGTTAATTGTGGAGAATTGGGTGTTAGAGTGCATGTTTAGAGAACCTCATTGAATCTTGTGATTTTGGTGCAATTGATTGAGGGGAATGCATGGATTGTGTTTGAATTGTGTTGGGCAATGTCCCCCTTGATTGTTTGAGCCCTTGTGTGCAAGAATTTTGCCAATTTCATGCTTAACTTAATAGTGGACACAAGGTGTTCGATGAAATGCCCGTTTTTCATGCCATGTTGTGGGCACCGGTTGGGGCCCTTAATGATGTGATTTGAGGGTGTATTTGTTATGAATGTGAACCTTAAGTTGCCTACTTTATCGTGAATGTGCACCCCCACTCAGATTATGCTTGATTTATCAAGTTTTTGACCCCCGAACTATGGATGAAACCATGGTTCGGCCGTTTTCTGTTCCTAAGTGTGGTGGTGTGATTGACCTTTTCTTTGGCTCTTTTGGTTCCACTTTGGGTTGTTCTTTTGCAGGACAATGTCGAAACCCGACCTCAAGCACCCGTTCATCCGGGATCTGAAGAGGGGCCCCGACCATGATCGCTTCAAGCAGGTCCTAGCATGCTCGTTTGGGCAGCACCATTGCTGGTCCAAACGGGAGTTTCAGAAATTGCACTGCTACGAGCACCTCTCCGCCGTCGTCACCAACCGCCCATGGCGTCGTCTGCTCTCCATCCACGAGAAGGTTTACTACGAGCCCGTGCTGGAGTTCTACACGACCTTCAAGCACACACCCACGGAGGATTGGAGAAACGATGCAGCCGTCCAATTCAGGCTAGGCGGTGCCCCCCGGTCCATGAGCTACCACGAGCTGGCCGCTGCTCTCGACCTCGGCCTGGCCGATGGTGAGGACTACATCACCGAGGTCAACGACCCGCCGGAGGTGAACTTTAGGACGCTGTACACCCGCCTGGCTCGTCCAGGCCAGCGTTCCTTCTCGGCCGGGAAGACGAAGGCCACTACCCTGTAGCTCAACAACCGCCTTCTCCACCACCTGCTGGCGAAGTCTTACACCCCCGCTTCAGACAGTGCCAGCGCCATCACCAAGAGGGCCATGTACTTCATCGCGTCGATCTGCCAGCACGACCATCCTCTCCACTTGGGTTTTGTGGTGGCCAGAAACTTCGAGAAGAGCGCTTCGAAACTAAAGAGCCTCCACTGCACCCCCCCATCACCCGCCTCGCCACCTACTTCGGGCTTTCACTGCAGGGGTGCACAGAGCAGGGGGACACCCGCGTCTCTGGCAGGAAGACGATAAGTCACATGCACCTGCTGCGAGAGAACCGCGGCATTCAGTGGATCGAGCGGTTTCCGAAACCTCAGATCCCCGCGGAGGACCAGCCAGAGGACCAGCCAGAGGTCCAGCCAGAGGGCCAGGAGGATAAGGCTGATGAGGAGGTGGAGCCCGAGGAGGTAGACGCTGCTGCTGGCCCCCCCCCCCCCCCCCCCCCCGCCCCACCACCTTCGAGTACGGGGGTGGCAGCTCCGCTTTCCCCTGGCAGGACTACTTCACCTACCAGTTCGAGCAGCTGCGTCTCCAGAACCAGCAGATCCTTGACCATTAGCTCCAGTTCCAGCAGCAGTACGGGGCTCACCAGTCCGAGTACCAGCACAGGATGGCTGCTTATGATGAGCGCCTGGACATGATGGCGACCCAGCAGGGGATGACTCTGGCTCATATCGAGCGAGAGAAGGCTCGATCTAGGCGCATGCAGGAGGTCCAGCAGCACCTGCTACAGTTGTTGCCGGACGAGCAGCCCGTCTGGAGGACTCCCTGGGAGGACTCTCCACTTCCACCTCCCCCAGCTGATGGTGATGATGGTGCTGATGGTGATGATGCCTTCATGGACGACATCGACCTGGATAACCTTGGCGACGAGTAGGCTGTACTCGTTGCCCATCTCAGTGTGTTTTTCATTTTAGACTTTTGTGTGTTTGCTCCATGTGTGAGGAGCTTGCACTTAGTGTCGTTTGTTTTTGTTTTTGTTTTTCTTTTGTGGATTGTTTATGTTGTGGCCGTCTGGGCTAACACTTATCCCTAACGCACAGTGTGCTAGTGTGTTCTTGGTGTTCGATTCGTGCAGAACTGTCCATCTTCCCGTTTGTTTCTCGCTGACTGGTCCACTTCCAGTCCCCCAACATTATTTCAATCCGGTAACATCGTTCCCCTTATCTCTCCCTCTACTCCATTGAGGGCAATGTCGTGCTTAAGTGTGGGGGGGTGCTTTGTATCGGTTGGAATCTATATTTGTGTGCTTGGAGCCTAGTTCGCTGTCCGAATCTTACGATTGAGGGCTCCAAGTACTGCTGTTTGATCATATTGGCACTGTGTTTTGATTGATGAATTGAATGGTTTTCGGATTGATGCATAACAACTTGATTGTGACTAGGACAACCTATGATGAGGACTGAGACATGCAATAGAATGATGTAGGGGTTCAGTTTTTCAACTGTTTGCTTACCAACTGTGACTTGATTTGATCACTTGTTCTTGACAGTCGTTTATGCATCTAGTTCAGGGAATCAGAATGTGAGATAGAGCATATAGGTAGCCATGTGAGATTTGAGCCTGCTCGTTTCTTTCTTGTGCGATAGATCCCTCTTCCATGATGTGTAGCATTCACGTTGTCACTAGCTAAGGTGATGGGGGCATAGGATTAGCCCACGACCAAATTGACTGTCCTGATGTGTCATATCCCCTAGTCAGCCCCTTTGAGCCGTGTGTTATCCTTTCTTTTGCTCTACAATGAAAAATCACCCTTTTGCATCTTTTAGAAGGTTCCATAGAGTGGTTTTTACATGTTCTCTGCTATTTCTGCTAAATTTAATGTGAGTGTTGGAGGTAGTGCTTAAAAGTTGGGCATGTGTTTGAAATATGTGCAGAAGTGGTGGCTCTCTTAAGAAATGAAAAGAAAATGAAAGAAAAACAAAGAAAAATTGAAAGCAGAAGAGAGCCACTACCAAAAATCTGAATAATGCCCATTAAGTAGTGTTTCTTAGCAGTCTGGCTTGGAAATACTGGTTTGTTTGATTGTGATTGTGTGGGTTTGGAAATGTGGAACCTTGTACTATGAATACTTCCTCTTCCACCACCTAAAAGGCCTTTTCCCCATGTCCAGACCCTAGCCAGTCAGTTGAACCTGTGTCTAAGACCTCCGGATGAGTTAGTGGTGACACCCCATATGTGAACTCTAGCATTTAAAGGCTGCCATCATAGTGAAGAGATGTTATGGATTGAGAGAAATAACATGCGCATTTTTCGCATCAAATCGTCCTGACCCCACTGGTCGAGAGTGAGTGATTCATTTTCATATTCTATATACTCTTGTACCCCGGTGAGGACCTAGATTGCTCGGTCTCTGTTCTGATGTCTTGAGTTGGATGCATGAGGTGACTGTTTTGAGTAAGTGGTTGAGTCAAGTCTAAGTTGGTTGGTGAACAGAAGGGAGACTCTTCCTTTACTCGATTTTGCTGCACTCGAATGTCCTTTGTGGTGGTTGTCCAGGTTGCTATTGAAGTTGTTCATGTGTTGATGTTTGAAAACCAGTACGATTCACGTGTTATGTGCCTTTATGACTTGTCCCCGATGTTGGTTGATTGAAATATGTGAGCTTACCTTGTGTCTGACTTTGTTTGCTTGGGGACAAGCAAACGGTTAAGTGTGGGGGAGTTTGATAGACCGTTAATTACACATGTTTTTACCCCTATTCTTACATCGTTTGAGATGTGGTTTCTCGTGTTTAAGGCCGATTTCATGCTAGGTTGTGCTTGTTTGTGATATTTCAGGTCCTAGTACGTGAATGGAGGCTTGGGAGCGAGTTTGGGGTCGATTGGACGAAGATCGGACGAGTGGCGAGGTGCTGAGGATGCCACACGGGCATTCCTGGACACCACACGGCCGTGCAACTCACCCTTGTGGTCGTGTGGTTTGTGCCGAGAGCAAACACGGGCAGGATGGAAATTCCACACGGCCGTGTCACCCTGGCCGTGTGGGAAGCCTGAAATTCAACTAATCGATACGCCGCGTTTTGAGCCACACAGGCAACTGGGTGAGCCACACGGCCGTGTGGCCTGCCAGTGTGAGTCGGGAAATTTTGGTTTTTACCCAATTCCGAGCCACAAGTGAGAGAATCGGATTTTCAGAGCAAAAACAAAACCCTAGAGAGAGAAAGTGCGAAGAACACATCCTAGAAGCTATCTTGGAGCTGGGTTTCATCAAATCGAGCTTGGAGATCGTCATAGGAGTGGAAATCATCATCCCAGAGCAGATTTTCCTCATCTTTATGAGTATGACTACTCTGATTTCTGTTTTCCTCTCTCTCTCTATGGAGTAGAACCCTTCTCTCACTTGGGTATGAAGAACCCTAGTTCCATGTGTTAGGGATTTGATTGTAATGACTTGGGATGATTATACTGTTTGGTTTTAATCGAATGATGCATGTTTTATTGAATTGATTGAAGTCTGATCAGCTTTTCTTGATTTCTGCTGCAACCTGAGATAGATAGAATCTGATTAGGTTGTTAGAGCTTCTTCATTCGATAGTAGGAGATTGGTTATACGAGAGTTAGCCATTTTACTGCTTTGTACTGGAATCCAATTCCAGTAGTGGAGTTCTGTGCTCATTGCTTCAGCTTTCTGTCCCGGTGCAGACTAGTCGTCTGCCGGGTAGTTAGACTGAGAGGGCTTGGCCAGCTTAAGAGATTCCAAGCTACTGTCGGATCTTCCGCAGTCTAATCAACAGTAAATCAACCCAGGGTAATTACAATTGAACCTAACTAAGGAGCTAGGGGGACTCATTTCCCGAGTGACTCTTCTTTGCTTGAGAAAACCAAACCATTTCCTGCTTTTAATTTAAACAACAATCACTCGACTTAGTTGGCTAGATAATAGAGAATCACGGAGTAGGCAGTAGATCTAGACCCCGGGTTGATAATAGAACTTGCCTGTTACTGCATTCCCGGACTGCGATTACACTTTGTCGCAGTTTGGTGTTGTGTTTTGGCGTGTCAGTATCCATAAGGTCCTCGATCCTCCTTTGTTATGCTTGTGTGCCCCTTCGCATTACATAAAGTCTAACTTTCCACTATTCCATGGGTTGTAGCCTTAAGTTCGATCCTCGCGAACTCGCGGACCTTCCTTGCATCCTTTATGCTAGATGATTGTTGTCATTTGCCGTAACTCCTTGGCTACTGCCTGTCGGCGTACTAGATACTTGACGTATTCCTGAACCTTATTCTGATTAACTCGCATCCCGGTAGGATATGAGCTGCCTTGAACCTCTTCTTCTTGTCAGATCGTAAAACTCTTCTCACGTAATTCTCGTATGTGGTTGACCACATCGGTCACCTAGGTCCTTGTATCTCCTAACTCTGCATCTCTTACTTCCTTTCTCGATACTTCGTCTTATCCTTTAACAATAAACTGAATGGTCGTCTCCTTTTACTTCTTCCTTAATGCCGAAACCTCATATTACTGCTTTTACTTTCTGTATGCAATAAAATCATCATTTGCATCTTTCTCTAGTTTGCGATAAACTTTATGACTCCTTTCAGGAATCATAACCTTCCATTTTGCATACTTGATCACTCCCGGCGCCTAACTTAGCACTTCCTTATCGGCACTTGAATTTGATGTTATCGTACTATCCATTCTGTCACTCTTAGACCCTAGATGAAATTTCTCATGGTTTCCACGTCCAAGAAATTTTCACCAGAGAGATTGCCACCTTTCACCCGCATAGGCGATCTTGGTTTCACTTTGGGGTATTTGAACAGGTTCCCTAAACTCATATCCCTCTTACTTCTTTACTCGTGACTCTTCTTCTTGATGTTTCCCGCTAGTTCTAGATGTCCCTTGTTCTCAATGTAGTCATCTAGGTTCCCACATTCTTTTCTCACTCATGTACTTAGATCCATAAGTTACTCCCTTTGACTATATTCATGACGACCATGATTACACCTTAAGATTGATCGAAATTTCTCGATAGACTACCTTTGGATCAATTGACTTCTTGAAATCTCGTCAAACTTCCTCTGGCCTTCTTGCTTCTTCCTTGTATTGTACGCAAATTTTCTTTATCACGACCATTGAGAATCCTCCTGGAATTCTCTAAAATTTATTCGAACTTCCAATGAACGATCTACTTGCTTGTCTATACTCGGTTGGTTGAATGACTTAGTCCTATAGCTAGCTCCGAGACTCGAGCTCTTAGCCCACTAGTTCCAACTTACTACATAGGTTCCTCATTCTGTCACCCCTTATGTACCCTAGGTTTCTAAGTTCTCCCTCCTTTTAGGATAGGAAACCCACATAACAGGTCATGACAAACACTCGCATTCCCCTTTCAATGGTCCCAACGACCTCCTGACCGTTCGTGATCTGGGTAGTTTGTATGGTCTCTCTTATCCCAATCCTTCCTCTTTCTAGCTTGGCGCTGTTCACTAGCACATTATTATTCTTGATCCAAGCTCGTCCTTTACCTCGTTTATCTTGATGCTTGTCTTGTTCCGTTTAAAGGCTTGCTATCAGCCTAACTCCCCAGGGTCATGTACCCTCTTCTCTAGTGACGTAGTTTATCTATAAGGGTTCATCTTCATATTTAAATGTCCATGCCTCCTCTCCTCCTTGACCTATTGACTTCTTGACGTCCTTTCATACTCCCTATAACCTACTTATTTCCTTTTTGCTTCATTTATACAACCCTAGCTGAGCTTTCCACTACTCCTTGTCACTATGTTGTAATAGTTTCGAGCCGTCAACAACTAAAACTAGTTGAGGGACTTCTCGTGGTATCTCTTCGTTTCTTGACTCATTGCCTCCTTGCCACTGCTTAGGGTCAAGGACTCTGAAATCCTCCCATCATTATATCTTAGAAGATCCATAGTTCTAATTTTTTTTTATCTTAACCTTTTATTAGGACTAAAGTTGTTATTTATCTTAATATGATTAGAGTAGACTGGAGATTCTATAGACTCTTAAAAGAAGATCCTTGACTCATTTCCCTTTCATTTAAAACAAAATCCTTTAAAACCGAGACCGATATTCCAATATTCCTTGGAGACCAAGGAACAGAGGAAGATCGGCTCTCATACTAAAATGTAACACCCTAACCCGGTCGGGTACTACTTTTACCAAAATACCCTTGATAAACCGTGAAATAAAATAAGAACTCAAAATACTTGGAAAAAAGTAGCGGAAACTTTTCATAATTAACTTTAATAAATACTAAAAAGAACTATCATTACTTAAACACGAAGCCCTAACACTTGGGCCAACTCAAATCATAAAAACTTTAATCTGATCTCTAGTCCATACTCGTAATCATAAAATTAAAAATAACTAAATAGTCTCTACTGGTGCTGCTAGTGAAAACCCAGACTGGGCATCTTCTATGATGCTTGTACCGCCTTCCTCTAACTGGTTGCCCTCGAACTGTTCCTCTCAAACTCTATGCTCTCTAACTGCTCCTCTAGCTCTTCCTCTTCAAACTGGTGAGTGAGATGAGGTCAGTCTACGCCCTTACGTTTTTAAATCTCGAGTACTTGAGCACTTACTTAAGAGATTTAACTTAAACTGGTGGAAGTTGTTTGTACTTCCACTCTAAAAATTCTTAACTCTTAAAACTATATCGGAGTTAAAGTTACTCTCCATTCTTAAAACTTCATTCTCAACTTGAACTTTTGACTGACACGGGGATCCCTCACTAGCTAGTCCGGTAGCCAACTCATACGTATGAGAAGCCATCCAGGCTTTCCTTAAACTTATTGTGGAAGGCTCTTCTTCCATGATTCTCAAGAGCATAACTGCTGCTCATCCTAAAAATCTCAAGAGCATAACTGCTGCTGCTGTCTCAAAGATCTCAAGAGCATAACTGCTGCTCCATCTGAAAATCTCAAAATGCAACGGCCTGCGCTAGTGACAAAAAAACATTTAAACGACTTCACCTTCTTGAAGGTGAAGTACTTCTTAAAACAAAAAGACTTATTCTTAACTTTAACAAGCACTTATAAACGTAAAGCTTTAGAGCAAACAACACACATTTACTATAAACCACAACTCAAACAAGCACATATCATCAATCATGAGCATAAATAACTATAGTAACACTTCACAAAAATAGTGAAAACTCTAATACTTGAAAGAATACGTAAGGCATAGAATTTACCCCCTTTACACTCACCTCAAACACATAACCTAATCTCGACATAAAGAGGTTGCATCATGGTCTCCTTGGAACTTGAATCTCTTATGCTTAGCCATGCCGGCGTACCTCGCATATAGTTCCTAGATGTTAATCTCGGCTTCGGCCAAGCTTTGCTATGTCGAGCTTGTCCTCGCTTGACGCACACGCGCACATGCTTCCAAACGCCAGGGTTGCAAGGATCTACCATCATTTACTTGTTCTCCTTCACCTTGGAGCTTCCTGGTTGTCTACCGAAAATAATATATTTACCTCCCGTCCAGGTCGCCAGCCAAATCCAACCGCTCTGTCCTTGTCACCAAATCACCATCATCATCGCCCTTATAGACCGATTCAGCCCCAACCCCAGCGCCATCACCATACCGGTCGGCCACCTCGGATCGGCCAAACTTTCTTTCATCAACGTTCTTACTTTCCCACGAGTCGCCTCTTCAATCACTGCTTGGACTTATCATCGTGGGTATCAACCTCGACTCGGTCCGCACAAGAACTCGAACGTTTTATACAACTAAATCGCCAAGCCAGGAGGTCGCTCATCAAGGCGTTTCTCTCCCCGCCCACTTTGTGAATGTAGTCTTTCGTCACAATCCTCGTCGTCCCGTCTTTGGGTTCACCACCGAACTCACCGGCCACTGCTTCCTCGCTCCTCATCATCAATGTTGGTTACGGTGACCAGCCTCTACTTGTTATGGGATCGAAAGGGATTATGGTGGCATAGGTTTCAACAAAGGAATGAAAAGTACGATGAGATTGGGCTTGACGGCGGTGGAAAGCTCTTAGCTCTGTGTTTTCCATCTCATCTCTCTTTATATACCCATATATATTTCAATCTAAGGAGTCCTCATGAAAAAATGGATTTCATCTGACGTCCCTCATGCAAAGAGGCCCGAATTGAAAAATAGAAGGCCGGTTTTGTGGCCTGGGTCCATCCCAAAGCTCTTTAATTAAAATTGTCATGAAATTCATATCGGTTTGTTTCGAGCTTTTGTACCTAACAGTCGATCAAACTGTTCATTTTTTTGGGTCGAATCGGAACCCAAATGTTCGGGTGTCGCAATGACATTTAATTTCCTATTCAAACTATAAATATGTTAGCAGTATTATGGCTTTTCACTCACCGCAAAGCGCAAGCTAGTGGGTCTTTGCTAGTACAGAAATAAGAGCAAGAGGCTTATTTCAAGACCCGCTTGAGCTCTCGATCGAACAATGCATACAGTGTATATATATGAAGCAAAGATGCTTTCGTAAATAATAAGGTAAACATAATTTAGGTAAATAAAAAGTTGCCGGTGGTTATGGTGGTGGCATTTTCACAATCAGCATCTCTTTCGCGATGGGAGGAATGTTCAAGCTTGAGAAAGCTTGAGAAGAGTGGAAGAGAGGGCTACGAGATTGTCACTGTCGCTCTTATGTTGCGGTGGGTGAATGATGTTCATAGCTTATGGTTTTTTTATTACTTGAAACTCGCACAGTTGTAGCAAAGACCATGGCTAATTGATTACATGTAATTTAGAAAAGAACAGGTCGAGAATGAGGTGGGTCAGGGCAGGTCAGGTTGACGAGAGGTACACATGCCCGTATCAAAACCGCCCCAAAACTGGCCAAATAGGTCTGGTAAAACGGGTCAGATCGAAATTGACATCCCCAGTAATTAGAATGATGAAATATAGGATTACATGTTATTAAATAGTATTTTTTTTTTATGTATTTGACTGCATTGAACATTTGAAAGAAATAGAGTGTTTGTAAACTTGTTCTTTATAAAAGTGGATCACACATGTCTTCTATTCCACTTTCCGAATACAATTTCCAATGCAAATGCACGAAAGTAATTAATGCTTTGCTAGATAGATCTCATATATTAACATGCAATTTAAATATCATGTCATTCTACCAAATTTAAATATACATTGAACCAAAGGTCCCCAACATTGCCGCATTTCCAATGGCGTAAAAATCATGTTCCCAAGTGTGGACCTCATGCACAACAGAATCAATATTGAGGTCATTATCAGGCAATGACTGGTCAGTATTTCCATAGGCTTGTGCTGGATCAATAATGCTACTCTTCCCGTAAGTTTCTTCGAGTATTTTAACTGGAGGGTTTCTTAGTAATGGCAACAGCTTTCTGGCTTGTACTTCATATGAAAGATTCATGATGATAAGAATTGACAAGAGTATACAATACACCATAAATGATGATGAATACGGAGAACCCATTTATCTAATTTTTTCCCTTGTTTCCTTGATCAAATGAGATCAAAGGTGTTCGAGGAAATATATGGCTCTCTGATTGATTTGTTTTTTGTTGAATGATTTGGGAGATGTGAATCAATCATCACCGTGACTATAAATTTATAGGAAAAAAGTGATGATTCGTTACTCTAGCTTACAAGGTGGGTATTACTTCTAATGGTTAACCTAACTACGATAAATTGTTTAACATGGGGATAAGCTCCAAACTACATGCAATAAACACATCAAAAATATTTTCTCCAAGAGAGAACTGGAAAGCTAATTATTGTGCATGATTTTGTATTTTGTTAAACATGACATAAAATAACGAGAATTTCCTATATCTTTGCAACCATGTTAGAGAAACATAAGAACGACCTCACTAGATTAAAAGACTAAGCTGATTGTTGAGTGATTTACGAATAAACAGTTATCATTTATAAACGGTTACAGAATTACATGTCTTTACAATATAATGGAAAAAACAACAAAGTTTGGGGAATAACCTTTTTCCCTCATATGTTCTGGCTATTTGTTTGGAAGTAGAATTCGATGTTCATGCTATTGTCAAACATACAATTACCAACTAGTGGGCAGAATCAATGTTGGTGGGTCATTGTTTTGGGGCTTGGAGATGATTTGGATTGGATGCTAGTATTATGGATTATGAATCTCAATGAGCCTAGGTTTTGGCCAACTTAGGGCCGAAATTAATAATTTTGTCTTTTAATCTCATTTTCTATCGAGTCACGAGTTTCATTTTCTTTTTTTCACGTGGCTCTACAAATTATAAATGACTTGATTTCACTTTCCTTTTTATGGTGTATAGGCTACATGTTAACAAAAAGAATCTAATATATAATGTTGTGAAAACTGGACCATAGTCAAATAGAAGAACCGAATGGTTCACTACCCATTGGTTAACCAGCTTTGAACTATTAATAGGTTATTGAACCGACTATCTTTTTGAGAGTTCTTTGTCTATGTATTGATGCTAAGATAAGTATTTTCTGCTTCTTAATTACATATCCTCAGAAAAAGCCTAGGGGATTCTCAAAGTTTGGAATGTGCTTTTAGATTAGAGTTTTGCTTATATTAGTATGCTTGCTAATAGTCTTTAAAATAGGAGTGCTTGGAACCCTACATTTTAGTTGTCATAGAGGATAGGGAAAGACCTACCAATTTGTTGTATGGATTGAAGTCACTATTTCTGAAAGTAGTTGCTACAGTTTTAATGCACAGCCCTCCTTGTACTCGATTTACATTTGATGTTGATGTTTCCTTCGATTGACTTATGGCCCGTTTCAGTGGATTGAGCTAAATTTGTGTTGTCTTGGATAATTATAGTTAATTTGTTTGATAATATAGTTTTCTTTTTAATTTTGTATTCCAATGCAGCAGTAGCAACAGAAAATGACTTGCACTTGCTGTTGATGATAACTACTCCAAATATGAGTATTGGATTGTTCCATTTTGGTTTACCAGATGCTAAGAGAACAAACGGAATATGTACACAATTCTCATTTTCCATTTCAATCGTTTAGTTAAGTGCTTTGTAAGAAACTTATCATTTTTTTCCTCACGTGTTCTATAAAATACCCCTCTGAACACCATCGATCTTGATTGCTAGCCTTTGTAAGTAGATTAACTGTAATAGTTCATATCTATGTTAGCCATACAATGTAAACAAGCTGGTTATTATTAATTTAAATTCAAACAAAGTAATACTTGTTATTCTCATCTTGGGGTGATTTTTAGGTTTACTCAATGATAGTCTTTCACGACTTTACGTAAGCATGAAGCACTATAGACCATGTGATGCAGAAAATTAAACGAATAATTGTTCTCCATTACTTTGAATTTGGTGTTAGAATCCCATTTTCATTTTCGCATTTGGTACTACAATGCCTCTATTTTTGTTGTTGTTGTTTAGTAGCTGAAATATGTATAATTCGAAAAGGCAAGCAATATACGTTCGGGTTGATATGAGGCAAGCTTTACGTCATATCTTAGCTGCTACAAAATGTAGTGTTTGCCATAGCAGAATTAAGAACTTGGGTTTCAGATATAGATTCAAGCTTATAGTCGCAATGACATTTAATTTCCTATTCAAACTGTAACTATGTTAGCTGTATTATCTCTTTTCACTCGCCGCAAAGCGCAAGCGAGAGGGTCTTTGCTAGTACAGAAATAAGAGCAAGAAACTTCTTTCCAGACCCGCTTGAGCTCTCGTTCGAACAATGCATAGTGTGTATATATCTGAAGCAGAGATGCTTTAGTAAATAATAAGGTAAATATAATTTAGGTAAATAAAAAGCTTACAGTCCCACTACTATACGAGAACTATGATCAAGATGCCATTTGTGCCAAATATTCCATTATTCATAAACTATTATTTTATTAGTGTTGACCTTTATTTTTTAAAAGAACATCCAATCTGCGTCAACATGGAATTTGACATGCAATTTTTAATTACAATTTTTAACTATTTTTCAGATCACTTAAAAAATAAAAAATAATTCTTATTGAAATAGTGGTAAAACATCCTTCCCGAGGGTCTTCGGAAATTCATATCTCTTTTATTTCTTCACCATCGCCGCTTCCCCTATCAACCCGCCACCCAGCTCCCCCGCCATCACCTGGCGCATATCCTCCATCCGCTTTCTCGGTCCAATCAGATTCACAATCGTTCTCTCGCTGCCTACCCCACTCGTTACAGGAGCTTCCTTACCTCATTCTCGCTCAACGGCCGAACATATCTGGCTATTGAGTCATTCCATCTCCCCAAACCTTTCTTGTTCCAGTGGTGACAAGGAAAAAGCTCTAGGGAAATTCACATCCACTCTCATATCTAACCCCTAATCTTCAAAGCCGCCACAACCAAGGAGCTCATCTCCAACTCAGTTCCTAGCTACAATCTCCTTTTTTACCAAATTCCAGATTTGAAACAACTAGCAGGGGTACAAGAAATTGGGCGCTTGAAAAAGAGAAACTAGATACGAGTGGTTGTTTCCCCTCCCAACGAGCGCACGACCCCTACTCTTTTGATGGGCTAATCTGATTCGTAGAAACAAAGAAGAAGGGAGTGGAAATCACGCTTACATTTTATGACATTAATGCTAGGTAAAGGATAAATACATTGGCTTGTCTTTCTTTGTGGTGAGATGGAAGAGTGAAACGTTCAGATTTCGGGAGGAGAAGCTGCAATCACTTTTGCAAGCGGGGAAAATTAGTTTCTTTGGGCAATTTTTGTCACTCATTAAGTCAATATATAGCTCGATTTCAATGGGGAATTAAAAAAGGAGAGCCGAGACTACATTGGGTGGCTTGAATATTATTATGTGGAATCAAAACTGAGGGAGGAATGGTGTTAGGGATTTGAAGGGTGTTCGCCATACCTTCTTTGTTTTAGCATTTCTATTTTAAAGACATGTCATTAATTATGTAACGGATATAAATGGTAACAGTTTAAACTTTAATCACATGAAAATTATGCTTTGTTTTTAATTTGGTTAAGATGTTCTTGTGTTTATCTTCTATGGTTGCAAAGAAAAGATGAAAATTCTCATTATTGTATTTCAAGTTTAACAAAATAAATAAATTCCAATAATTAGTTTTCCCGTTCTCTGTTGGACAAAATTTCTACGATGTGTTCATTGCCTGTAGTTTGCAATTTATTCCCATGTTGAACAATCGATCGTAATTAAGTTAACCATCAGAAATAATACCAACCTTGTAAGGTAGAATAACGAATCCTTGGTACTTAAAAAACTAACATGGTCCTTATAAATTTATAATCACAGTAATGATTGATTCACTCCAAAATCATTCACTAAAAGAAAAATCAATCAAACACCCGTATTTTTCCTTACCTTTGAATATCTTTTGATCCAGAAAATAAAAGAAAAAAGATTAGATAAATGAGTTCTCCAAATTCTTCATCTTTTATGGTGTGTTGTATACTCTTATCAATTTGTATCGTCCTGAATCTTCCATATGAAATACAAGCCAGAAAGCTATCACCATTACTAACAAACCCTCCAGTCAAAATTCTCGAAGAAAATTATGGAAAGAGTATCACTATAGATCAAGCACAAGCCTATAGAAATACAGCCCATGCATTGGCTAATGATGAACTCAATATAGATTCTATTGTGCATGAGATCCACACCGTTGAGCAGGATTTTTACGCCATTGGAAATGCAGCAATGTTGGGGGCGTTTGGTTCAATGTATATGTAGATATAAGATTATACAAGTGCGTGTCGTTTAATTGCATGTTAATATGTGAGATGTATTTGGCAAAGCAATAATTCTTTAGTTCATTTGCATTACAAATTGTATTAGAAAAGTAGATACAAGCAAAATTACATATCTGGTCACTTAGTTTATCAATTTTTTCATATTGGTCATTCATTATACCGTTTAAGCATCGGTCACTGACCATCTATTTCATGAAAAAATTCTCCTTGGCAGCCAATCACAAGCTTTAACCGTTAGATTGATGACGTGACAATTAAAAAATATAAATTAATAAAAATCGTTATTGAATTTTCTTGAATGGAAAAATAAATTGGAAAATTATCATCGCTCAAGCTCTATCTAATCACTCTCCGACTTTGACCTCACTCTCTCCTCAACGAGTCCCAACAATGACAATTCCTCTCTGTGTCATGTTTGCTTTGGAGTAGCATTAGAGAATGAATTAAATCTTGTCTTGATTCGTCAAAAGAAAAAAAAAAGTCTTTGACCAAGCAATCATAATTCATAAGCAGTAAATCAGCTCAACAGTGTTAAGCTTATGTAATGTACTATGCATGTACAATATGGAGGAGCAAAGAAAATTCCTCACAATTCCTCTTCGCCATTGCTTCAATCAGTATTCCCATTGCAATATCCTTAATGGTGTCAAGCTTGCAAAAGAATGTCTTCTTGGGCAATTCGAATTTGTATCCAAAATTTCCCTTGGATGCAGTCACGACCAGCAAAGGTCGTTCATCGCGACCATTGGTCTTTTGGGGTCGGCAGAGGCTCACTCTCTTTGACCTACCTTCACAAGGAATTCTCGTCCTTCTACTGCCTATCGCGATTAACCGATTCGCCTATTATGTAGTTTAAACTTCGCCTTCCGTGATGAAAAATTTGATGAAGAGTCACAATATCAACATGTTTTTCTATGTTGTATCGAACGTGATGCGCTTCGTTGAGTAGATGTTGTCAATTTTTACCTGAATTTCAGATCTTGATGATTCTGATGGTGGAGGGATCTTAGTTGATTGTGGCACCACCATAACTCGGTTACAGACTCATGAATACAGCTCTGCCTCCGATGCCTTTGTGAATTGACCGCGCACACGAGGTCTACGAGAATACTGGCTTTGCTCGAGGGCCACACATGTAATTTAGTCGTAGAATAGAAGACATGTGTGAACCACTTTAGTTATGAACAAGTTTACAAAAACTCAATTGCTTTCAAATGTAAAATGCAATCAAATATATAAAAAGGGTTAATAGCATTTTATACCCCTATACTATTGCAAATTAGCAAACATACCCCTCCACTATTTTTTTGCACAAACGTACCCTCCTATAATCAATTCACCATTTAATGATAGGGGGAAAGACCAAATTGTCAATTCACCGTTTGCACAAATATAAGCTTCCTTAAATTTTTTTGTCAACTTACCATTTAAAGAGAGGGAAAATGACCAAATCGTGCCCTCTAGTAAAATTATTTGTTCTTTTCATTAAATAAATTTTCTATATTGCCCCAAATTTATTAAATATGTAAATTAATCGGACATTACAAAATACAATTTCATCACTTGGAAATCGAATAGAATCCTTTGTTTGTAAAGTAATAATAAATAAGTAGTAGGGAGCCCGACTCATCGCTCTCATCTCAGCGTAAACCACAGCAGTAGTGGCCATCGACAGTAGACACATCACCAAGAATTGACCAACTTGCTTCTCCCTCCACTATCTCCCTTCCCCCCGCTCCCCCAGATTCGACTTTGTTGCCAAATCATTGAAACAGTGTAGATTACAAGAGGTCGAATGGTTGAAGCGATTGGCAACGACAGTTCTAGTTTGGGCATCGAGAATCAGAAGTTTTAGATCATTTTATGCTCAATCTACCTTCAATGTTTTGGGGTTGTCTGGGTGATGGGGCTAAAATGATGGTGACACGGCGATGTGGATGTTGATATATGAATTTTTTTTTGAAAACCATAGATTAACAATTGTGGTGGTTTTTTTGGCTCTTCTTCGACCTGGATTTGAATCAACGACACTATTGCCGGAGGTTGTGGTGGTGGCATTTTCAGAATCAACATCTCTTTCGTGATTGGAGGAAGGTTCAAG
Source organism: Linum tenue (assembly GCA_946122785.1). Lineage (NCBI taxonomy): Eukaryota > Viridiplantae > Streptophyta > Magnoliopsida > Malpighiales > Linaceae > Linum > Linum tenue. Next base: position 76,221,680 of record CAMGYJ010000008.1, on the reverse strand, counting down.
CTTGAGCAATCTTGAAAAGAGTGGAAGAGAGGGATACGAGATTGTCACTGTCGCTCTTATGTTGCGGTGGGTGGATGATGTTCATAGCTTATGGGTTCTTTATTACTTGAAACTCGCACAATTGTAGCAGAGACCATATCTAATTGATTACATGTAATTTAGACAAGAACATGTCGAGAATAAGGTGGGTGAGGGCAGGTCAGGTTGACGAGAGGTACCCATGCCCGTGTCAAAATCGCCCCAAAACAGGTCAAACAGGTCGGGAAAATGGGTCAGGTCAAAATTGACATCCCCAGTAATTAGAATGACGAAATATAGGATTACATGTTATTAAATAATTTTTTTAATGTATTTGACTGCATTAAACATTTGAAAGAAATAAAGTGCTTGTAAACTTGTTCTTTATAAAAGTCGATCACACATGTCTTCTATTCTACTTTCCTAATACAATTTCTGATGCAAATGCACGAAAGTAATTAATGCTTTGCTAGATACATCTCATATATTAACATGAAATTTAAATATCATGCCCTTCTACCAAATTTACATATACATTGAACCAAAGGTCCCCAAAACTGCTGCATTTCGAATGGCGTAAAATTCATGTTCCCAAGTGTGGATCTCATGCACAAGAGAATCAATACTGAGGCCATTATCAGGCAATGCATGGTCAGTATTTCCATGGGCTTGTGCTTGATCAATAATGCTACTCTTCCTGTAAGTTTCTTCGAGTATTTTAACCGGAGGGTTTCTTAGTAACGGTGACAGCTTTCTGGCTTGTACTTCATATGAAAGATTCACGATGATAAGAATTGATAAGAGTATACAATACACCATAAATGACGAGGAATACGAAGAACCCATTTATCTAATTTTTTTCCTTGTTTCCTTGATCAAAAGAGATTCAAAGGTCTATGAGGAAATACATATATGGCTCTCTGATTGATTTGTCTTTTGTTGAATGATTTGTGAGATGTGAATCAATCATTACCCTTACTATAAATTTATAGGAAAAAAATGATGATTCGTTACTCTAGCTTACAAGGTGGGTATTACTTCTAATGGTTAACCTAACTATGATCAATTGTTTAACATGAAGATAAGCTCCAAACTACAAGCAATAAACACATCAAAAATATTTTGGCCAAGAGAGAACTGGAAAACTAATTATTGGGCATGAATTTTTATTTTGTTAAACTTGACATAAAATAACTAGAATTTCCCATATCTTTGCAACCATGTTAGAGAAACATAAGAACGACCTTACTAGATTAAAAAACTAAGCTGATTGTTGAGTGATTAGCGTATAAAAAATTATCATTTATAAACGGTTACACAATGACACGAGTTTCATTTTCTTTTTTTCACGTGACTACACAAATTATCAATGACTTTATTTCACTTTCCTTTTTATTGTGTATAGGCTACATGTTAAAAAAAGAATCTTATATATAATGTTATGAAAACTGGACCATAGTCAAATAAAAGAACCGAATGGTTCAATACTCCCTATATACCACAGTTTTCGAGCGCCAGGAGAGCTCGCAAACCCCGGATCTCCTTGCACTTTTGCTTCCATAACTAGCTGCATCTTGTGAGTCAGTTCTTCTACTTTAAGGCTTTTCTGACCATATTGCCTTCGGCAATGCTCTCTCCATACTTCACTTATTACCAAGCACCACAGAATTCTGCCGACTCTACACTTCCCCAGCTTCTGCACTGCTTGTAACACTACCTGATCCAACGAGCCAGCCAAAGGGAACTGCCAGGGACTAGGGAAGACTGTTTGCCAAACTTCCTGCACAAAATCACACGAGAAAAAAATATGGTCTCTTGTTTCTTCTGAACTGTCACAAAGAGGACAGAGGGTGCAAACAGTAGGGTTCCCATATAATCTGATGTCGAAGTCGGTACTCATTTAACCAGGCAATCCATAGAGTCTCCTGCACAGATAGAATCCCCCAGAAATGTCGAACCAGGCAGGGTTTATTCCATGAATGTAGATCTTTCAATCCCATAACACCCTCAGCTCGAGGGAGAGCTACTGTTTTCCAGGAAACCTTAGCTCTCTTCTTCTTTTCCAGCTCACTCCAAAGGAATTGTGAGCATAGACTCTCTTTTTCCTTGACAATCTTCTTTGGCAGTAGGATTACTTGCATCCAGTATTGGGTCATGCTTGCTAACACAGAAATCACGAGTTCAATCTTACGTGCATAAGATAGCAGTTTTGGCTGCCAGCCTAGGATTCTTCCTGCTATTCTGCTAACCAAGGATTTACAGTCTTCAGCAGTCAGCTTCCCTGCATTCAGTGGCAATCCAAGGTACCTGACTGGCAATGCACCCTCTCTAAATCCCGAGTGTTGCACCAAATCTCTCTTCAAGGCCTCTGTCACCCCAGCACTGAAAATTTCACTTTTGTTAGGATTACACTGCAAACCAGATACTAAGTAGAATTTCTAAAGAACCTCTACAATCACAGTCACACCTTCCACTGTACCCTTAGTGAACACCAGTAAATCGTCTGCAAAACATAAGTGAGTAAGGCCAACTCGACTGCACTGAGGGTGGTAGGGTAGCACTGACCTAGAGGCTGCTCTGTTTAACATGCAACTGAGGACCTCCATGCTAGCTGCAAAGAGATAGGGAGAAAGGGGACACCCCTGTCTCAACCCTTTTTGAGCTGGAAAATGGCCAGTAAGCCCCCCATTTATACAAACAGTGAAGCTAGTGGATTCAAGGCAACCCTTAATCCAATTAACAAATCTATCTGGAATCCCCATTGCAAGAAGTACACAATATAAGTAATCCCAATCCACACTTTCAAAGCCTTCATTATATCTATCTTGAGAGCACACCTAGGGGATACATTTTTTCTTCTATACCACTTCACCAGTTCATTTGCCATGATTATATTGTCAGTTATAAGTCTGCCTTTGATAAAGGCAGATTGATTAGGACTAATAACCTTTGGCAGCACTTGTTTCAACCTGTTAGCTATGATTTTGGAAATGCACTTATACACAAAATTGCAGCATGAAATAGGGCGGAAATTCTTCATAGTGTTAGCATTTGGTACCTTTGGAATCAGAGCCAAAATTGTGCAATTGACTTCCTTCCTCATTCTACCAGTAGCAAAAAACTCCTGAATGGCCTTAGTAACTTCCATACCCACCAATCCCCAGTGTTCCTTGAAGAACTCCGCTTTGAAACCATCTGGCCCTGGTGCCTTGTCTTTCTTCATATTCTTTACTACCCGGTGTATCTCATCAGCTATAACCATATCACATAAACCTGCATCATCCCCCTCTGCCAAATGATGAACTAGCAGCTGTCTAAGAGTACCAACTGTGACTCGCTTCAAATTTTGCATTCCTTGTACCCAATAGAGAATGATAGAACCGAATAGCCTCCTGGCCTATTTCCTCAATATCTTCTAAAACAGTTCCAGATTCAGTAACTAACTGCCTGATAGTGTTCTTTGCCTGCCTAGTCTTAACCATACTGTGGAAGAATTTGGAGTTAGAATCTCCACTATTCACCCAAAATTGCCTTGATTTCTGCTTATTATAAGATGCCTCTGCCTGTTGAAGCTCTAGAAGCTGGACCATACACCTCTTTTCAGCTAGAAAAGCTGAGGAGGCAGGGCGCTCCAACACTTCTAATTGAGCTCTAGCTAGTTCCTTCCACGCCACCTTGACCCTCTTATGTATGTCTGAGTAGTTCTCTCTATTTAACTCTCTCAATTGAACTTTAATGTTGCGCATCCTCTGATACAATTGTGCCATGGCAGAACCTATGGTGGGACAAAGCCATCCTTCTGTAACCAGTTTTTCATATTCTGGATGCAGTTTCCAGAAGTTGAAATACTTAAATGGACGTGGTAAAGTTTTGATTCCTGAATCTAGATTGACCAGGACTCCACAATGGTCTGATAGGCCAGGTAACAAGATTTTGACAGTGCTTCTAGGGTACCACTCCAGCCAACTATCCGAGACAAGAGCTCGATCCAACCTCTTTGCAATAGGGTTACCTTCTTGCTTATTAGACCATGTGTACCACGGCCCTAGGACTCTGTGATCAATAAGCTTCATGTCAGTTATCCAGGTAGAGAAATGTTGGGCACTCTCACCTAGGTTCCCTGAGTTTGAAGATTCTGAACTGTTCAAAATAGCATTGAAGTCTCCTACTGCTAACCAAGGAATCAATGGATCCACCTTCGTCTTTAATTCCTGATAAACTTGCTGCCTTTCATTGGCTTCATTTGACCCATAAATGAAGGTAAGCTGTGTTGGCTCATTCATTTGCAAGACCCCATGCACATAGAAGCCAGTACTATCCAGAACTGTGAACTTTAAGTCTTTCTTCCATAAAACCCAGATCCTCCCTACCCCAGCCTGGGAGTAAGTATCTACATGTTCCCAATCTACAAAGAACTGTGCAATTATTTTCTAAACCTTTTCTTTACTAACCCTTGTTTCCAGGATTGCAACTATCTCCACCTTGTACCTTCTAATTGACTCCACTATACTCTTCTGCTTATCAGGGCTGTTAAAACCCCTCATGTTCCATACTAAAACATTCATGTTTTAATGGCTGGTTTTTGCCCCTTTGGAGGCCGACCTGGTTTCCCTTTCTTCTTATTCTATCCATCCTTCCCTAACTCTAGGAACTACACAGGGTCTTTCAGGGGAGACACTGCCATTGTCCCTACTACAAACTGAATCTGGGGAGCAAGAACCTCAAAAGAGTTGCTAGTGCCAACCGCCTGTTGAAATTCCCTCTCATAAGGTAGATAGCCTTGCCAAGCAGATCCCCTAGACAAGGATGCCATTAGGTTCTCCACTGCTATTTGTAAGCCACCCTCTCTCTGACTTCCCAAACCAGTTTCAGAAGGAGACTCAGCTCTGTCCACCTCTGCAACAGCTGCCTGGGCATTTACCTCATCAGGACACAACTCTCTACTAGCTTCATTATCTACATCTTGAATCATACTTAACCCCACCATAACCTCACTCACACTTACCACAGAATTCTCAACCTGAATCATCCATGGATTGTCACCCTCTTCCAGCTGAGTATCCGAAGCCTCCTGAACTTCTTTCTCACAGTTATGACCAAATCTACTGCACTTCCCACACATCTCTGGTTTGTTACAATATTCAATACTAACAATGTAAGCAGGCCTTCGATCCGGAACAAGCCGAAGAAACTCAGGGAACTCTGAATCAACCCCCATCTCAATACAGACCCTAGGGTAACCAAGCCTTCTGCCAAGCCTACTGGACTTACTGGACTTATCGAACCAAAGAGGCCGTCCAAGCATGCTTGCCAGCCGCGTCAAGATTCGCCCAGTTACATGCTCAAGAGGCAAGTCCAGAAAACGTACCCAGATAGGAATCGTTGGACGAGGCTCCTCAGCTCAGATTCCTGCCTCCCACTTTCTCAGGTAACACATATCGTTCCTCAGATGCCAAGGACCACTCGAGAACACCCAGTGCGCCGTTTCCGCAGTCGGGAATTGGAAAAGAAGCAGACGATCTCCAAGCCAAGAAACCCTAACTGAACCCTTTTTGCCCCACAAACGATTCGCCCACGATTGGACTTGACGAATATGAGGGGAAGTAGAGAGGAATTGCCCCACCAAGCAGTGTTGCCACCGCGCAATTCCTTCGTCTTCAAGCTCAGCAGGAATGCGAAGACCTCCATCTACTATCTCCGGCTCGATATACACCAATCGATTTTCTTCCGCGACTCTGAAAAGTTCCGCCCAAGATTTCCCCGACGTGTGCAAACTCGATTCCATCCCTCCTTCACCCTCGAAGAAACAACTGTGAACAGAGCCAACGCCGGAAGAGCACCGGCGCCGGCGGCCACGACAGGGGCCGCGATTAGCGGAGAGGAGTTAACCGTCTAGAGAGAGAAAGAGAGAGCGGAGAGAATTTAGTCACAATTAGTAGTTTTTTTACAAGAATGATATCAACTATTATTTTATTAGTGTTGACCGTTAGTTTTTAAAAGAACATCCAATCAGCGCCAACGTTGAATTTGAAATGCAATTTTTAATTACAGTTTTTTACTATTTTTCATATCACTTACAATATAAAAAATCATTCTTATTGAAATGCCGGTAAAACCTACTCCCCGAGGGTCTCCGAAAATTCATATCTCTTTTATTTCTTCACCAGCGCCGCTTCCCCTGTCAACCCGCCACCCTGTTCCCTCGGCATCACCTGCCGCATATCCTCCATCCACTGTCTCGGTCCAATCGGATTCACAATCGTTCTCTCGCCGCCTCCCCCTCTCGTTGCAGGAGCTTCCTTACCTCGTTCTCGCTCAACGGCCGAACATATATGGCCATTGAGTCATTCCATCTCCCCAAACCTTTCTTGTTCCACTGGTGACAAGGAAAAAGCGCTAGAGAAATTCACATCTACTCTTATCTCTAACCCCTAATCTTCAAAGCCGCCACAACAAAAGAGCTCATCTCCAACTCAGTTCCTATATACAATCTCATTTTTTTACCAAAATCCAGATTTAAAACAACTAGCGAGGGTACAAGAAATTGGGCGCTTGAAAAAGAGAAACTAGATATGAGTGGCCGTTTCCCCTCATAACGAGCGCACGACCCCTACTCTTTTGATGGGCTAATTTGATTCGTAGAAACAAAGAAGAAGGGAGTGGAAATCTCACTTACATTTTATGATATTAATGCTAGGTACATGATAAAATACATTGGCTTGTCTTTCTTTTCGGTGAGATGGAAGAGTGAAACGTTTAGATTTCAGGAGGAGAAGCTGCAATCGCTTTTGCAGGCGGGGAAAATTAGTGTTTTTTGGGCAATTTTTGTCACACATTAAGTCGATATATAGCTCAATTTCAAAGGGGAATTAAAAGAGGAGAGCCGAGACTACATTAGGTGGCTTGAAAATTATTATGTGGAATCAAACTGACGGACGAATGGTGTTAGGGATTTGGAGGGTGTCCCCAAACCTTCTTTGTTTTAGCCTTTATATTTTAAAGACATGTCATTAATTATGTAACGGATTTAAATGGTAACTGTTTAAACTTTAATCACTTGAAAATTATGCTTTGTTTTTAATCAGGTTAAGATGTTCTTTTGTTTATTTTATATGGTTGCAAAGATAAGATGAAAATTCTCATTATTGTATGTCAAGTTTAACAAAATAAATAAATTACAATAATTAGTTTTCCCGTTCTCTGTTAGACAAAATTTCTCTGATGCATCCATTGCATGTAGTTTTCAACTTATTCCCATGTTGAACAATCGATCGTAATTAAATTAACTATCAGAAATAATACCAACCTTGTAAGGTAGAATAACGAATCCTTGGTACTTGAAAAACTAATGTGGTCCTTATAAATTTATAATCACAGTAATGATTGATTCACTACAAAATCATTCACTAAAAGAAAAATCAATCAAATACCCGTATTTTTCCTTACCTTCAAATATCTTTTGACCCAGAAAATAAAAGAAAAAAGATTAGATAAATGGGTTCTCCAAGTTCATCATCTTTTATGGTGTGTTGTATAGTCTTATCAATTTGTATCATCCTGAATCTTCCATATCAAATACAGGCCAGAAAGCTATCACCATTACTAACAAACCCTCCAGTCAAAATTCTCGAAGAAAATTATGGAACGAGTATCATTATTGATCAAGCACAAGCCTATAGAAATACTGTCCATGCATTGGCTAATGATGAACTCAATATAGATTCTATTGTGCATGAGATCCACACCGTTGAGCATGATTTTTACGCCATTGGAAATGCAGCAATGTTGGGGGCGTTTGGTTCAATGTATATGTAGATATAATATTATACAAGTGCGTGTCATTTAATTGCATGTTAATATGTGAGATGTATTTGGCAAAGCAATAATTCTTTAGTGCATTTGCATTACAAATTGTATTAGAAAAGTATATACAGGCAAAATTACATATTTGGTCACTTAGTTTATCAATTTTTTCATATTGGTCATTCATTATACCGTTTAAGCATCGGTCACTGACCATCTATTTCATGAAAAAATTCTCCTTGGCAGCGAACTGCAAGCTTTAACCGTTAGATTGATGACGTGACAATTAAGAAATATCAATTAATAAAAATCGATATTGAATTTTCTTAAATGGAAAAACAAATTGGAAAATGATCATCGCTCAAGCTCTATCTAATCCCACTCCGACTTTGACCTCACTCCTCTCCTCAATGAGTCCCAGCAATGACAATTCCTCTCTGTGTCAGGTTTGCTTTGGAGTAGCATTAGAGAATGAATTAAATCTTGTCTTGATTCGTCAAAAGAATAAAAAGAAGAGTCTTTGACCAAGCAATCATAATTTATAAGTATTAAATCAGCTCAATAGTGTTAAGCTTATGTAATGTACTATGCATGTACAATATGGAGGAGCAAAGAAAATTCCTCACCATTCCTCTTCGTCATTGTTTCAGTCAGTATCCCCATTGCAATATCCTTAATGGTGTCAAGCTTGCAATAGAATGTCTTCTTGGCCAATTCGAATTTGTATCCAAAATTTCCCTTGGATGTCACGACAAGCAAAGGTTGTTCGTCAAGACCATTGGCCTTTTGGGGTCGGCAGAGGCCCACTCTCTTTGACCTACCTGCTCAAGGAATTCTCGTCCTCCTACTGCCTATCGCGATTAACCGATTCCCCTGTTATGTAGTTTCAACTTCGCCTTCTGCGATGACAAATTTGATGAAGAGTCACAATATCAACATGCTTTACTATATTGTATTGAATGTGATGAGATTCGTTGAGTAGATATTGTTAATTTTTACCTTAATTTTCAGAACTGGATGATTCTGATGGTGGAGGGATCTTAGTTGATTGTGGCAGCACCATAACTCGGTTACAGACTCATGCATACACCTCTACCTCCGATGCCTTTGTGAATTGACCGCGCACACGAGGTCTACGAGAATAGTGGCTTTGCTCAAGGGGCCACACATATAATTTAGTCGTAGAATAGAAGACATGTGTGATCCACTTTTGTAAAGAATAAGTTTACAAACACTCAATTGCTTTAAAATGTAAAATGCACTCCAATATATAAAAAGGATTAATCGCATTTTATACCCCTACACTACTTCAAAATAGCAAAAATACCCCTCCACTATTTTTTTTACACAAACGTACCCTCCTATAATCAACTCACCATTTAAAGATAGGGGGAAAGACCAAATTGTCAATTCACCGTTTGCAAAAATATAACCTTCCTTAAAATTTTTTGTCAACTTACCATTTAAAGAGAGGGAAAAAGACCAAATCGTGCCCTCTTGTTAAATAATTTGTTCTTTTTATTGAATAAATTTTCTATATTGTCCCAAATTTATAGAATATGTGAATTAATCGGCCAATACAAACTACAATTTGATCAATTGGAAATCGAATTGAATCTGTGAATTCTTTGTTTTGAAAGTCATAATAAATCAGTAGTAGGGAGCCCTTCTCATCATTCTCATCTCAGCATAAACCGCAACAGTAGTGGCCATCGACAGCAGACACACCACCAAGAATTGACCAACTTGCTTCTCCCTCTACTGTCGCCCTTCCCCACGCTCCCCCAGCTTCGACTTCGTTGCCAAATCATGGAAACAAATTAGTTCACAAAAATACTGAAAACTCTAATAGTTGAATGAATACGTAAGGCGTAGAATTTACCCCCTTTAGAGTCACCTCAAATACATAACCAAATCTCGACGTAAAGAGGTTGCATCGTGGTCTCCTTGGAACTTGAATCTCTTCTACTTAGCCATGTCGGCGTACCTCGCATATAGTTCCTAGATTTTAATCTCGGCTTCGGCCAAGCTTGGCTATGTCGAGCTTGTCCTCGCTTGACACACACGCGCACAGGCTTCCAAACGCTAGGGTTGCAAGGATCTACCATCATTTACTTGTTCTCCTTCACCTTGGAGCTTCCTGGTTGTCTACCGAAAATAATATATTTACCTCCCGTCCAGGTCACCAGCCAAATCCAACCTCTCTGTCCTTGTCACCAAATCACCATCATCGTCGCCCTTATAGACCGATTCAGCACCAACCCCAGCGCCATTACCATACCGGTCAGCCACCTCGGATCGGCCAGACTTTCTTTTCATCAACGTTCTTAGTTTCCCACGAGTCGCATCTTCAATCACCGGTATGACTTATCATCGTGGGTATCAACCTTGACTCGGTCCGCACATGAACTCGAACGTTTTATACAACTAAATCGCCAAGCCATGAGGTCGCTCATCAAGGCGTTTCTCTCCCCGCCCACTTTGTGAATGTAGTCTCTCGTCATAATCCTTGTCGTCCCGTCTTTGGGTTCCCCACCGAACTCACCGGCCACTGCTTGTCTCCCTCCACATCATCAATGGTGGTTACGGTGACCAGCCTCTACTTGTTATGGGAAAGAAAGGTATTGTGGTGGCATAGGTTTCAACAAAGGAATGAAAAGTATGATGAGATTGGGCTTGGTGGCGGTGGGAAGCTCTTAGCTCTAGGTTTTCCATCTCATCTCTCTTTATATACCCATATATATTTCAATCTAAGGAGACCTCATGGAAAAAATGGATTTCATCTGACGTCCCTCATGAAAAGAGGCTCGAATTGCAAAATAGAAAGCCGGTTTATGGGGCCCGGGTCCATCCCAAAGCTCTTTAAATAAAATTGTCATGAAATTCATATCGGTTTGTTTCGAGCTTTCGTACCTAACAGTCGATCAAACTGTTCATTTTTTTGGTCGAATCGGAACCCAAATGTTAGGGTGTAACATTTCCTCCACCCTTATAAAAATTTCGTCCTCGAAATTCGCTCGGACTCATTCTTCCATTAACACCATTCTTATAATTCTTTTCACCAAGAGTTTATTCTCACTATATGATCTTCAATAGTGCCATTTGCTCGTCTCGCGTAGTTTATTGTACCTCTTATGTTTCCTCTTAATCATAACAGGTATCCCCAACTTGTTTTGTAGCATCGGGTAGCTTTCAGTGACTCGTTGTCCTTCTGATTCAACAACTTAGCTCTAACTTTGATACTCGAACCCAGCTCAGTAGCCCTCGCCATTCCTCCTCAAAGTTCTACTTGCTTCCTCTATCATTTATTTGAACTTCCCTCGAACGTCTTAATATCTTGTCTTTCCTCGGCTGGCTCGCTGACTTGGCTTAGGCAAGTTTTGAGATTCTAACTCCTAACTTACCTGGGTCCGGCGAGGCTCCTCATGTTCCTTGGATTTTCCACCTTCCATGATTACTATAACTGGTAGGGTCTCTTTAATCTCTCCTCGTACCTCGGCTTAGTTGGCGACAACTTGATAGACCGTTATTTACACATATTTTTACCCCCGTTCTTACACCGTTTGAGGTGTTGATTCACGTGTTTTAGGCCGATTTCACGCTAGGTTGTGCTTGTTTGTGATATTTCAGGTCCTAGTACGTGAATGGAGGCTTGGGAGCGAGTTTGGGGTCGATTGGACGAAGATCGGACGAATGGCGAGGTTTCAAGGAAGCCGCACGGGCAGACTGTGGCATCACACGGCCGTGCAAGTGACAAGCCAGGCCGTGTGGGATTGTGCGAGAGCAAACACGGGCACAAGTAACCTTCACACGACCGTGCAAGTGAGCAAGGTGGCCGTGTGATTTTTGCCGAGGCCAAACACGGGCAACCCATGAAATCCACACGGCCGTGCCACCCTGGCCGTGTGAGATGGCTGAAGACAGAACTAATCCATACGCTGCGTTTCGACTCGCACGGGCAAAGTGGTGAGCCACACGGCCGTGTGGCCTGCCCGTGTGAGTCGGTAAATTCTGGTTTTTGAGCCAATTTCGAGCCAAAACTGGGAGAATCGGATTTTCAGAGCTAAAACAGAGCCCTATAGAGAGAAAGTACGAAGAACACATCCTAGAAGCTATCTTGGAGCTGGGTTTCATCGAATCGAGCTTGGAGATCGTCATAGGAGTGGAAATCATCATCCCGGAGCAGATTTTCCTCATCATTATGAGTATGACTACTCCGATTACTGTTTTCTCTTCTCTCTCTATGGAGTAGAACCCTTCTCTCACTTGGGTATGAAGAACCCTAGTTCCTTGTGTTAGGGATTTGATTGTAATGACTCGGGATGATATTACTGTTTGATTTTAATCGAATGATGCATGTTTAATGAATTGATTGGAGTCTGATCAGCTTTTCTCGATTTCTGCTGCAACTTGAGATAGATAGAATATGATTAGGTTGTTAGAGCCTCTTCATTCGATAGTAGGAGATTGGCTATACGAGAGTTAGCCAGTTTACTGCTTTGTACTGGAATTCAATTCCAGTAGTGGAGTTCTGTGTTCATAGCCTCAGCTTTCTATCCCGGTGAAGACTAGTCGTCTGCCGGGTAGTTAGACTGAGAGGGCTTGGTCAGCTTAAGAGATTCCAAGCTACTGTCGGATCTTCCGCAGTCTAACCAACAGTGAATCAACCCAGGGGAATTACAATTGGACCTAATCAAGGGGCTAGGGGGACTCAATCCCGAGTGACTCTTTCCTGACTTTGAAAACCGAACAATTTACTGCTTTCTTACTGCTTTTGCTTTAAACAACAATCACTCGAATTAGTTTGCTAGATAATAGATAATCACGGAGTAAGCAGTAGATCTAGACCCCGGGTTGATAATTGAACATGCCTGTTACTGCATTCCCGAACTGCGATTACACTTGGTCGCATTTTGGTGTTGTGTTTTGGCGTGTCAAGTTTTTGGCGCCGTTGCCGGGGACCCTCTAGGTTATTGGGGAAACGTGAGAATTTGTTACTTTAGCTTTTTCCTTATTGCATTTTTCTCTTCCACCTGTGTGCCGTCACGGGTTGTTTCTACTGACTGTGTGCAGGTAGTGCATGACCCGTAGCCAGTCGGGGGATCTACTACCACTAGACCCGGAGCTTGAACGAACCTGCAGGAACTCCAAGCGGGCTCTAAAGGCGCGACTGGCTGCGGAGAAGGCGCTATCACAGCTGCAGATCGGAGAAGAAGAAGAAGGAGAGATGGCTGATCCACAGAACCACGATGTGATCAACCCAAATGAGCAGACCATGGGATCCTACTAGACCGCTAGAGCTGCGGACATGAGGTCACCCATTCAACACCCTCATGTCCCAGCCAACAACTTTGTGGTGAGCACCTCAGTGATCACCATGCTGCGCGGTTCAGTGGTGTTCCGTGGTAAAGAGGGAGAGTGCCCCCGATCACATCTCAGGCGATTCCACGAGCTCATCGATGGAATCAAGATCAATGGGGTACCAGCAGATGCCATCCAGCTGAGGTACTTCCCATTCACTCTGGAGGGGCAGGCCAAGGAGTGGCTAGACACTCGACCTCCGGGCTCTATCACCACATTCGCCAACCTGGCGGACAAGTTCCTCACCCGCTAGCATCCTCCATCCAAGACAGCTGACCTGCAGAAGCAAATCACACATTTTGCTCAGGATGAGGATGAGACCATCAGGGATGCTTGGGAGAGATACAACAGTCTCTTCCTGAGGTGCCCAAATCATGGCTTCAATGATGCCTTCAAGGTGGGCACTTTCTATCACGCCCTCTTCCCGAAGGACAAGCAGCTGATTGACTCAGTTTGTGGCGGGAACATGCTGACCAAAACACCACCACAGCTGAATCAACTCTTTGAAGAGATGGCGGAGAACGGGTACGATTGGGGAACGGCCAGAAGATCGAGGAGAGCACCCAGCCGAGGTGTACATTCTGTGGGAGCCCATCCCTCTGATTTGGTGCAGGTAGTATCGAAGCTGGGTTCAGCTATCGATCGTTCCGGGATGATTCCAGGGACCGGACAGCAGCAGGTGATGCTCTGCCACTGGTGCGAAAGCACCCATCACACGGTAGAGGACTTCCAGGCGATGAAGGAATCAACCACACCCTAGGAGCAGGTGAACTTCATTAATAACGTCAGGCGCAATGACCCCTACAGCAACACGTACAATGAGGGGTGGCGCCAGCACCCTAATTTCTGCTGTGGTGGGGCAAATTCCAGACCACCAGTCCCCCAGGGACCGCCGGGCTTCCAGAGGCCACCATATCAGCCCAGACAGGGGCAATTTCAGCAGCAACAACAGTCTCTTTATCAGCCCATGCAGGGGCATGCTGCTCAATCACAGCCGCGACCTTTCCAGCAGCCAGGTGCAGCCCCTGCTGCCCAGTGCAGAATGATCAGATGGCCGAACTGCTGAACTTGGTGGGTTCTCTCGCCAGTTCTAGTGCTCAGAAATTCAACACTATTGAGCAGTTCATGGAAAAGGCCTCGGGTAAATTCCTGGCCCTTGAAGCTGGTCAGAGGAACACACAAGCTTTCTTGCAGGATATCCAGACCCAGCTGGGGAGCGTGGCTCAGGCAGTGGCTCAAAGGGCTCCTGGTACTCTACCCGGGCAGACTATCCCTCATCCGCCAACCCCGAATGAGCACTGCAATGCCATCATGACCAGGAGTGGCAAGATGATTGTTGATCCACCGGCTCGGGAGCAAGAGAGAGAGACCCCTGTCTTAGTGTCTCCAGCGGTTGAAGAAGAAGCAGAAAAGGAGGTTGAGTTGCCTGCACCTAAACCTCAACCGTTAGTGAAGGAATATATCCCGAAACTTCCCTTCCCTACGCGGTTGCACGAAGACAGGCTGGAGGCAGAGTTCGAAAACTTCATGGCCATGCTTAAGAAGATGAATGTCCAAGTGCCCTTCCTGGAGGCACTATCGCAAATGCCTAAGTATGCGAAGTTTCTGAAAGAGCTTCTCTCAAAGAAGCAGAAGCTGAGTGAGCTGGCCACTGTGGAGCTCAGCGAGGAGTGCTCGGCTATTCTGCAGAACAAGCTTCCGCAGAAGAAAAAGGACCCAGGTAGTTTTACTATCCCTTGCTCTATTGATAAATTGCATGTAGAGAAGTCCTTGGCGGATTTAGGTGCTAGTATCAATGTTATCCCATATAAATTGTTCAAGAAACTAGGCCTAGGTGAACCCCGTGCTACTAGGATGACCCTTCAATTAGCTGACAGATATGTAGTGCATCCTAGGGGCATAGTGGAAGACCTTCTGGTTAAGGTTGGCAAATTCAAATATCCTGTGGATTTTGTTGTCCTGGACATCAATGAGGACACAGAAGTGCCTCTTATACTAGGAAGGCCTTTCCTGGCCACCGCCAAGGCTCTCATAGATGTGCATGATGGGACCTTAGTTTTGAGGGATGGCAAGGAGCGAATAACGTTTTCAGTTGCTAACACTATACCTGCTTCGTTACCTCTGCATGCTGTATCTCACCAGGAGCACGAGTCTGTCATGTATCCTTCTGTGCTTCCTATTTTGCAGGACCCGCCTCCCATACCTTCGCCGCCACTCCAGTCTACACCGCCCCCAAAAGAACAGATCAAGGAGGAGTGGCGGCCGAAACTGCAGGCAGCTAAGCCTGCTCGAAAGAAAGCCGGAGACCACTACGAGCTGGTACCGCCCCCACCTTGGCCATCCGAGTATTCACTCGCTTGCATCTTACCGGATGCCCAAGTCGAGTTGGCGAATGCTGGTGGCCACATTCGTCGCGTACATGGCCACCATTTGAAGCTGTACCTCAAGAGCGATGTGGATCCGCTCTTGAAGGCACCTGATCCTACACTTCTCTGAGCATCCATACTGGCGTCCAGCTAAGAGACGGTAAAGAAGCGCTGGTGGGGAGGCAACCCCACCGAGGTTTGCATTTTCTTACTCTTTTTCCTTTGATTATTTGTGTTTTTGAGTCTTGAGATGTTGATCCAGAGTCGTCGTTTTTGAGTGAAAACAGGTTGAATTCGGGGCTCCAGCACGTCGCACGGCCAGGTCCTCACCTTGCACGGCCGTGTGGAATTTTCCCCCTGGCCGTGCAAGCTCTCGGCGAAAATCACACGGCCAAAAGTGAAAAATTGCACGGCCGTGTGGTTTGGCCTGGCCTGGCCGTGTGGCCGACACGGGCAAAAATCTCCTTGCACGGCCGTGTGGAATTTTCCCCCTGGCCGTGCGAGCTCTCGGCAAAATCCGCACGGCCAAATGTGCACATTGCACGGCCGTGTGGAATCCCTCGGCCAGGCCGTGTCGGCCGACACGGGCAAAATTGCCCCTTGCACGGCCGTGCAGGCCTGCCCGTGCGGCCATGCACGACCTATAAATTCGGCCAGCACGGCCGAGCAGGTCAGAAATTTCAAACAAACTCGCCGGAATCCTCTGTCCTCGCCGGAAAACCGCGACAAAAACCCCCCTTTTCGATTTTTTCGGCCACTTTGGGTCATCTTTTCACCAAACCAACAACAAACCCACCCTTTCTACACCCAAAGCGGCCTATCCCTCCATTTTGAGCGAATTTGGACGACGTTTTTGTCGCCGGAGGCGATTTCCGGCGAGGCTCCGACGAGCACTTCCGGCCACTTTTTCGGCGTTTCGTCGCTTCCATCGCCTTCCCTACTTGAGTCTCCAGGTTTGATTTTGCCCTTAACTATGTTAATTGTGGAGAATTGAGTGTGTAGGGTGTATGTTAGAGAACCTTATTGAATCTTGTGATTTTTGCGCAATTGACTGAGGGGAATGCATGGAATGTGTTTGAATTGTGTTGGGCAAAGTCCCCCTTGCTTGTTTGAGCCCTTGTGTGCACGAATTGTGCCAATTTCATGCTTAGCTTAATAGTGCAAACAAGGTGTTCGATGAAATGCTTGTCTTTCATGCCATGTTGTGGCCACTGGTTGGGGCCCTTAATGATGTAGTTTGAGGGTGTATTTGCTATGGATGTGAACCTTAAGCTGCCTATTTTCTTGTGAATTTGCACCCCCACTCAGATATTGCTTGATTTATCGAGTTTGTGACCCCCGAACTATGGATGAAACTATGGTTCGGCTGTTTTTCTGTTCTTAAGTGTGGGGGTGTGATTGACATTTTCTTTGGCTCTTTTGGTTCCACTTTGGGTTATTCTTTTGCAGGGTAATGTCGAAACCTGACCTCAAGCACCCGTTCATCCGGGATCTAAGGAGGGGCCCCACCGAGGATCGCTTCAAGGAGGTCCTGGCTACCCCGATTGGGCAACACCATTGCTGGTCCAAACGGGAGTTTCGGCGATTGAACTGCTACGAGCAACTCTCCGCCGCCGTCGCCAACCCCACATGGCGCCGTCTGCTCGTCATCTACGAGAAGGTCTACTACGAGCCCGTGCTGGAGTTCTACACGACCTTCAGGCACAATTCCACGACCGATTGGAAGGACGGTACAGCCGTCCAATTCAGGCTAGGCGGTGCCCCCCGGTCCATGAGCTACCACGAGCTGGCCGAGGCTCTCGAATTCGATGTAGACGACCGTAGGCACTACATCACCGAGGTCAATGATCCGCCGGAGGTGGACTTCGGGAGGCTGTACACCCGCCTGGCTCGACCAGGCCAGACGCGTCCCTTCCGGGCCGGGAGGACGAAGGCATCTACCCTGCTGCTCGACAACCGCCTTCTCCACCACCTGCTGGCGAAGTCTTACACCCCCGCGGCAGACAGTGCCAGCGCCATCACGAAGAGGGCCATGTACTTCATCCTTTCGATCCGCCAGCACAACCATCCTCTCCACCTGTGTTCGGTGGTGGCCAGGACCTACGAGAAGACTGCTACAGAACTGAAGAGCCTCCACTGCGGCCCCCTCATCACCCGCCTGGCCACCTACTTCGGGCTTTCCCTGCAGGGGTGCACCCAGCAGGGGGACACCCTCATCTTTGGCAGGAAGACGATCGGTAAGATGCAGCTGCTGCGAGAGAGGCACGGTGTTTTTTTGGATCGATGGGTTTCCAGAACCTCAGATCCCCGCGGAGCCCGAGCCAGAGGACCAGCCAGAGGGCCAGGAGGAGGAGGAGGCAGGTAAGGATATCCACCCAGAGGATGTGAACGCTGCTGCTGATCCACCACAGACTGACTTCCACTACGGGAGTAGCAGCTCCGCTTTCCCGGGCCAGGATTACTTCTCCTCCTAGTTCGAGCAGCTGCGGATCCAGAACCAGCAGATCCTCGCCCAGCAGATGCAGTTCCATCAGCAGTACGCGGAACACCAGGCCGCTTACCAGAGTAGGATGGCAGCTTATGATGAGCGTTTGGACATACTCCAAACACAGCAGGGAGTGACTCTCGCCCACATCGAGTGGGAGCAGCATCGTTCACGGCGCATGCAGGAGGTTCAGCAGCACCTGCTCCAGCTGCTCCCGGGCGAGCAGCCCGTCTGGAGGACTCCCTGGGATGACTCCCCACTTCCACATGCCCCAGCTGACGGTGATGATGGTACTGATGGAGCTGCTGATGATGACGCCTTCATGGCCGACATCGACTTGGATGATCTTGGCGACGAGTAGGTTGTACTTGTCGCCCATCTCAGTGTGTTTTGCTTTTCGTTTTAGACTTTTGTGTGTTTGCTCCATGTGTGAGGAGCTGGAACTTAGTGTCGTTTGTTTTTGTTTTTGGTTTTCTTTTGTGGTTTGTTTATGATGTAGCCGTCTGGGCTAACACTTATCCCTAACGCACAGTGTGCTAGTGTGTTTTTGGTGTTCGATTCGTGCAGAACTGTCCATTCTCCCGTTTGTTTCTCGCTGACTGGTCCACTTCCAGTCCCCCAGCAGTGTTTCAATCCGGTAACATCGTTCCCCTTATCTTTCCCTCTACTCCATTGAGGGCAATGTCGTGCTTAAGTGTGGGGGGGTGCTTTGTATCGGTTGGAATATATATCTGTGTGCTTGGAGCCTAGTCCGCTGTCCGAATCTTATGATTTGAGGGCTCCTAGTACTGTTGGTTGATCATATTGGCACTGTGTTTTGATTGATGAATTGAATGGTTTTCGGATTAATGCATGACAACTTGTTGGTGACTAGGACAACCTATGATGAGGACTGAGATGTGGAGTAGAACGATGTAGGGGTTCAGTTTTTCAACTGTTTGCTTGCCAACTGTGACTTGGATCGATTACTTGTTCTTGACAGTCGTTTATGCATCTGGTTCAGGGTATCAGAATGTGAGATAGAGCATATAGGTAGCCATGTGAGATTTGAGCCTGCTCGTTTCTTTCTTGTGCGATAGATCCCTCTTCCATGATGTGTAGCATTCACGTTGTCACTAGCTAAGATGATGGGGGCATAGGATTAGCCCACGCCCAAAACTGACTGTCCTGATGTGTCATATCCCCTAGTCAGCCCCTTTGAGCCGTGTGTTATCCTTTCTTTTGGTCTATAACGAAAAAAAAATCACCCTTGTTGCATCTTTTAGAAGGTTCCCCAGAGTGGTTGTTACATATTCTCTGCTGTTTCTGCTAAAGTTTATGTGAGTGTTGGAGGTAGTGCTTAAAAGTTGGGCAGGTATTTGAAATATGTGCAGAAGTGGTGGCTCTCTTAAGAAATGGAAAGAAAATGAAAGAAAAACAAAGAAAAAATTGAAAGCAAAAGAGAGCCACTACCAACAATCTGAGTAATGCCCAGTAAGTAGTGTTTCTTAGCAGTCTGGCTTGGAAATGCTAATGTTTATACCTCCTTCGCTTTTGTGCTCTTGAGATGTTGAGTAATGCAGAATAGCAGAAAGATAATACCGGTTTGTTTGACTGTGATTGTGTGGGTTTGGAAATGTGGAACCTTTTGCTATGAATACTTCCACCACTTAAAATGCCTTTTCCCCATGTCCAAGACCCTAGCCAATCATTTGAACTTGTGTCTAAGACCTCCTGATTAGTTAGTGGTGACACCCCATATGTGAACTCTAGCATTTAGAGGCTGCCATCATGGTGAAGAGATGTTAGGACCCCACTGGTCGAGAGTGAGTGATTCATTTTCATATTCTATATACTCTTGTACCCCGGTGAGGACCTAGATTGCTTGGTCTCTGTTCTGATGTCTTGGGTTGGATGCATGAGTTGACTGTTTTGAGTAGGTGGTTGAGTCAAGTCTAGGTTGGCTGGTGAACAGAAGGGAGACTCTTCCTTTACTCGATTTTTCTGCACTCGAATGTCCTTTGTGGTGGTTGTCCAGGTTGTTATTGAGGTTGTTCATGAGTTGATGTTTGAAAACCAGTACGATTCACGTGTTCGGTGCCTTTATGACTTGTCCCCAATGTTGGTTGATTGAAATATGTAAGCTTACCTGGTGTCTGACTTGGTTTGCTTGGGGACAAGCAAACGGTTAAGTGTGGGGGAGTTTGATAGACCGTTATTTACACATGTTTTTACCCCCGTTCTTACACCGTTTGAGGTGTTGATTCTCGTGTTTAGGCCGATTTCACGCTAGGTTGTGCTTGTTTGCGATATTTCAGGTCCTAGTACGTGAATGGAGGCTTGGGAGCGAGTTTGGGGTCGATTGGACGAAGATCGGGCGAATAGCGAGGTTTCAAGGAAGCCGCACGAGCAGACCGTGGCATCACACGGCCGTGCAAGTGACAAGCCAGGCCGTGTGGGATTGTGCGAGAGCAAACACGGGCACAAGTAACCTTCACACGGCCGTGCAAGTGAGCAAGGTGGCCGTGTGATTTTTGCCGAGGCCAAACACGGGCAACCCATGAAATCCACACGGCCGTGCCACCCTGGCCGTGTGAGATGGCCGAAGACAGAACTAATCCATACGCTGCGTTTCGACTCGCACGGGCAATGTGGTGAGCCATACGGCCGTGTGGCCTGCCCGTGTGAGTCGGGAAATTATGGTTTTTTAGCCAATTTCGAGCCAAAAGTGGGAGAATCGTATTTTCAGAGCAAAAACAGAGCCCTAGAGAGAGAAAGTACGAAGAACACATCCTAGAAGCTATCTTGGAGCTGGGTTTCATCGAATCGAGCTTGGAGATCGTCATAGGAGTGGAAATCATCATCCCGGAGCAGATTTTCCTCATCATTATGAGTATGACTACTCCGATTACTGTTTTCTCTTCTCTCTCTATGGAGTAGAACCCTTCTCTCACTTGGTTATGAAGAACCCTAGTTCCTTGTGTTAGGGATTTGATTGTATTGACTTGGGATGATATTACTGTTTGATTTTAATCGAATGATGATTGTTTATTGAATTGATTGGAGTCTGATCAGCTTTTCTCGGTTTCTGCTGCAACCTGAGATAGATAGAATCTGATTAGGTTGTTAGAGCCTCTTCATTCGATAGTAGGAGATTGGCTATACGAGAGTTAGCCAGTTTACTGCTTTGTACTGGAATTCAATTCCAGTAGTGGAGTTCTGTGTTCATAGCCTCAGCTTTCTATCCCGGTGAAGACTAGTCGTCTGCCGGGTAGTTAGACTGAGAGGGCTTGGTCAGCTTAAGAGATTCCAAGCTACTGTCGGATCTTCCGCAGTCTAATCAACAGTGAATCAACCCAGGGGAATTACAATTGGAACTAATCAAGGGGCTAGGGGGACTCAATCCCGAGTGACTCTTTCCTGACTTTGAAAACCGAACAATTTACTGCTTTCTTACTGCTTTTGCTTTAATCAACAATCACTCGAATTAGTTTGCTAGATAATAGATAATCACGGAGTAAGCAGTAGATCTAGACCCCGTGTTGATAATTTAACTTGCCTGTTACTGCATTCCCGGACTGCGATTAGACTTGGTCGCAGTTTGGTGTTGTATTTTGGCGTGTCACAACTCTAGTCTTGCATACTTATTGGCTACATGGTGCTTCCTCCAACTGCATTCTCTACATTGCTTACCTCACTGGTGGTCTCCTTCCTATCCAAGTCTTACCGTAGACTTTACTTATTAGGGCATACTGTATCCATAAGGTCCCCGATCCTCCTTTGTTATGCTTGTGTGCCCCTTCGCATTACGTAAAGTCTAACTTTCCACTATTCCATGGGCTGTAGCCCTAAGTTCGATCATCGCGAACTCGCGGACCTTCCTTGCATCCTTTATGCTAGATGATTGTTGTCATTTGTCGTAACTCCTAGGCTACTACCTGTCGGCGTACTAGATACTTGACGTATTCCTGAACCTTATTCTGATCAACTCGCATCCTGGTAGGATATGAGCTGCCTTGAACCTCTTCTTCTTGTCAGATTGTAAAACTCTTCTCACGTAATTCTCGTATGTGGTTGACCACATCTGATATGATCCCAAATAGCCAATTGTACACGTCACAATTACTCGACAAAGAAGTTAACAAGGTTGGGAAGAAGAAGAGCAGAATTTGGCTGTGTCAAAATCCGTGTTCAGGGTACATACTTTGGAGGCATGGTTCTCTCAATTGGCTTGGTGGAAATTCAATTTTAAGGGTGTGTTTTGCAAATAAAGTTTCCATATTTCAAACGGTATGCTTTGTGAATCCATATGATATCATTAAGATTGTTTTCCAAGGTCTCAAAGTTTCTACCTCAAAACTGGAAAACTGCCAGAAAATGACTAAGGCAGAAAACTGTTCTGTGAAGCCTAGTTTGGAGCTCGATTCAAGGAGTATGCATCTGATTCAAGTCCAAAGGCTTCCTCAAAATGAAACTAGGTATGTTTGTGAACAAAGGAAAGGAATTGGATGAAGAATTGGAGCTCGGGAAGGCCTTGAACGAAAGGCGTGAAGTTAGTACGAAAGCTGCCCTTTGACTGTTTGCTGGCAGCTTATTTGTGATTCAAGAAAGGAAGTTTAAATCCGAATTTTGTGTCCTTTTTAGAGTAGAATATTACCTTATTTGTTTCCTTGTTCATCTAGGTTTGTATTAGGTTTTCTTGGCTATAAATAGCCTTCTATTTTCGTTGTAAAATTCAGACTTTGTTGAATAGAATTCGAAACCTTTGGGTTTTTGCAAGTTTGCGTACTTGTGTGAGCTTTGGTGGATTCCAAGCTCGTTGAGCTCTTGTATCGATCAAGAACGCGTTGATCGTGGTCGGGCACCTACCTTTTATACCAATCGAGCGTTCCCCAGGTGTGGAATCGTCCTTTTGGTTCCGTTTTATCCAAGTTCGTATTAAGAACGCTTCGTTCTTGATTCGAGCTCAATCGATTCTTCGATTGAGTCGTTGCTGAGTTACTTTGATAAAAATACACCCTCCAGGGTCGTATTAACATCGGTCATCTAAGTCCTTGTATCTCCTAACTCTGCATCTCTTAATTCCTTTCTCGATACTTCGTCTTATCCTTTAACCATAAACTGAATGGTCGTCTCCTTTTACTTCTTGCTTAATGCCGAAACCTCAAATTACTGCTTTTACTTTCTGTATGCAATAAAATCATCATTTGCATCATTCTCTAGTTTGCGATAAACTTTATGACTCCTTTCAGGAATCATAACCTTCCATTTTGCACACTTGATCACTCCCGGCGCTTAACTTAGCACTTCCTTAGCGGCACTTGAATTTGATGTTATCGTACTATCCATTCTGTCACTCTTAGACCCTATATGAAATTTCTCATACGGTTTCCACGTCCAAGAAATTTTCACCAGAGAGATTGCCACCTTTCACCCGCATAGGCGATCGTGGTTTCACTTTGGGGTATTTGAACAAGTTCCCTAAACTCATATCCCTGTTACTTCTTTACTCGTGACTCTTCTTCTTGATGTTCCCCGCTAGTTCTAGATGTCCCTTGTTCTCAATGTAGTCATCTAGGTTCCCACATTCTTTTCTCACTTATGTACTTAGACCCATAAGTTACTCCCTTTAACTATATTCTTGACGACCATGATTCCACCTTAAGATTGATCGAAATTTCTCGATAGACTTCCTTTGGATCAAGTGACTTCTTGAAATCTCGTCAAACTTCCTCTGGCCTTCTTGCTTCTTCCTTGTATTGTACGCAAATTTTCTTTATCACGACCGTTGAGAATCCTCCTGGAATTCTCTAAAATTTATAAGAACTTCCAATGAACGTTCTACTTGCTTGTCTATACTCGGTTGGTTGAATGATTTAGTCCTATAGCTAGCTCCGAGACTCGAGCTCTTAGCCCACTAGTTCCAACTTACTACATAGGTTCCTCCTTCTGTCACCCCTTATGTACCCTAGGTGGCTAAGTGCTCCCTCCTTTTAGGATAGGAAACCCACATAACAGGTCATCACAAACACTCCCATTCCCCTTTCAATGGTCCCAACGACCTCCTGACCGTTCGTGATCTGGGTAGTTTGTATGGTCTCTCCTATCCCAATCCTTCCTCTTTCTAGCTTGACGTTGTTCACTAGAACATTATTATTTTGATCCAAGCTCGTCCTTTACCTCGTTTATCTTGATGCTTGTCTTTTTCCGTTTAAAGGCTTGCTATCAGCCTAACTCCCCAGGGTCATGTACCCTCTTCTCTAGTGACGTAGTTTATCTATAAGGGTTCATCTTCATATTTAAATGTCCATGCCTCCTCTCCTCCTTGACCTACTGAATTCTTGACGTCCTTTCATACTCCCTATAACCTACTTATTTCCTTTTTTGCTTCATTTATACTACCCTAGCTGAGCTTTCCACTACTCCTTGTCACTATGTTGTAATAGCTTCGAGCCGTCAACAACTAAAACTAGCTGAGGGACTTCTCGTGGTATCTCTTCGTTTCTTGACTCATTGCCTCCTCGCCACTGCTTAGGGTCAAGGACCCTGAAATCCTCCCATCATTATAGCTATTGACATCTAGTGATTGTAGCTCTTTCTTCTGAGATCCATAGTTCTAAATTTTTTTTTATCTTAACCTTTTAATAGGACTAAAGTTGTTATTTATCTTAATATGATTAGAGTAGACTGGAGATTCTATAGACTCTTAAAAGAAGATCCTTGACTCATTTCCCTTTCATTTAAAACAAAATCCTTTAAAACTGAGACCGATATTCCAGTATTCCTTGGAGACCAAGGAACAGAGGAAGATCGGCTCTGATACCAAAATGTAACACCCTAACCCGGCAGGGTACTACTTTTACCAAAACACCCTTGATAAACTGTGAAATAAAATAAGAACTCAAAATACTTGGAAAAAAGTAGCGAAAACTTTTCATAAATAACTTTAATAAATACTAAAAAGAACTATCATTAGTTAAACACGAAGCCCTAACACTTGGGCCAACTCAAATCATAAAAACTTTAATCTGATCTCCAGTCCATACTCGTAATCATAAAATTAAAAATAACTAAATAGTCTCTACTGGTGCTGCTACTGAAAACCCCGACTGGGCATCTTCTGTGATGCTTGTACCGCCTTCCTCTAACTGGTTGCCTCGAACTGTTCCTCTCAAACTCGATGCTCCCTAACTGCTCCTCTAGCTCTTCCTCTTCAAACTGGTGAGTGAGATGAGGTCAGTCTACGCCCTTACGTTTTTAAATCTCTAGTACTTGAGCACTTACTTAAGAGATTTAACTTAAACTGGTGGAAGTGGTTTGTACTTCCACTCTAAAAATTCTTAACTCTTAAACTATATCGGAGTTAAAGTTACTCTCCATTCTTAAAACTTCATTCTCAACTTGAACTTTTGACTGACACGGGGATCCCTCACTAGCTAGTCCGGTAGCCAACTCATACGTATGAGAAGCCATCCAGGCTTTCCTTAAACTTAAACTTATTGTGGAAGGCTCTTCTTCCATGATTCTCAAGAGCATAACTGCTGCTCATCCTAAAAATCTCAAGAGCATAACTGTTGCTGCTGTCTCAAAGATCTCAAGAGCATAACTGCTGCTCCATCTGAAAATCTCAAATGGCAACGGCCTGGTGCTAGTGACAAAAAATCATTTAAACGACTTCACATTCTTGAAGGTGAAATACTTCTTAAAACAAAAAGACTTGTTCTTAACTTTAACAATCACTCATAAACGTAAAGCTTTAAAGCAAACAACACACATTCACTATAGACCACAGCTCAAATAAGCACATATCATCAATCATGAGCATAAACAACTATAGTAACACTTCACAAAAATACTGAAAACTCTAATACTTGAAGGAATACGTAAGGCGTAGAATTTACCCCCTTTACACTCACCTCAAACAAATAACCAAATCTCGATGTAAAGAGGTTGCATCGTGGTCTCCATGGAACTTGAATCTCTTATGCTTAGCCATGCCGGCGTACCTCGCATATAGTTCCTAGATGTTAATCTCGACTTCAGCAAAGCTTTGCTATGTAGAGCTTGTCCTTGCTTGACGCACACGCGCACATGCTTCCAAACGCCAGGGTTGCAAGGATCTACCATCATTTACTTGTTCTCCTTCACCTTGGAGCTTCTTGGTTGTCTACCGAAAATGAAACACCCCGATCCTTTTAAACAACCGAAATAATCATGGCTCCGGAGCCGGTTAAAAACAAAGCTTAAAAACTTAAACATTCCCAAGAAAACGTCAAACGCAATGCCCTAAACACGTGGGCAAAACTCAAATGCATAGTTAACAAACCTCAAACTTTGAACCTCCAGTTATACTCATTATCATAAACACAGCTGACTAAACAAACTATAACTCCTTGCTTAATTCCGGGACATCTCGTCAATGCTGGTGCGGCTGCTCGCCTTGCCTTGCTCCTCTCAAGCTCGCTGCTCTCTAACTCCTCTTAGTACTCTTCAAACTGGTGAGTGAGATGGGGTCAGTCTACGCCCTTACGTTTATTACTCTTAATACTTGAGCACTTTGCTTAAAACATTGACTTAAACTTATGGAAGTTGTTTGTATTTCCGCCTTTAAACTTTAACTCTTAGAACTGTGTTATCTCATCATTTATCTTCTTGGGGCCCCTACCTCGACTTAGCTGGCGCCACTACTAGCTTTACTTACTTTCTTACTTTCTTAAACATGACTACCCTCACAATGGGGTGCCCCTCAAATGGGTTTGACCACCGCGGAACGAATCACCATCCGGTGTCAAACTACGGCGTGACTACTGCGGAACGTATCACCATCCGGTAGCACACCTAAAACTGAGCAATGGAAACCGCGGAACTCATCACCGTCCGGCTCCATGCCTGACCAACTACCGCGGAACGTATCACCATCCGGTAGTGATCAACTACCGCGGAACTTATCACCGTCCGGTAGGGATCCATCTAGCTAGTGGCTAGCTAAGCGAGGCTAACTTATTCTTACTCGTGACTTTCTCTTGTTCTTATCACCATAACTTATTAAGCGGTGAAGTATTAAAATACTCTTTCTTAAACGTCGTATGGACAGAAACTTAAATGCTTAAATGTAGATATTGAAACGCTCAAACAATAACTCAAGTCGAAGCATGCATAATCAACACAATCACAAACCAAGCAGTGCACATAAACTTCACGTAAGACAAATACTTAAAACATGTAAGGCAAATACTTGAAAATACGTAAGGCGTAGAATTTACCCCCTTAACACTCACCTCATTTCTGTTGAAACCGACTCTGATTCCACTCTAAAAATTCCATGTATCGCTCCCATTAAATTCTACTCGTTCCCACGATTCCATAGGCGTCGACGGTTCCTCGATCGGACGTCAATTGATCGAGTTATGGCCAAAATAAATATTCTGTCAGTTTAGAAGTATCAAGTACCGAAACTGAAATTTTCCAGTCAACACAGTTGACCCGACCTCTGGAAAATTACAGATTTAATCCCCTAACTTTTTCGAATTTTTCAAAAATGGTACCTGATGGTTGACATATTCTTCCTCAAACTTGGGAGACTCGGTTCTCCCTCATCCGACGTCCGAATTCGATTTCGTCGACACCGTGACGCTCCTGAGATCGCCCTCTACGCAACCATATTCATCTTTTGAAGTTTCGTCGAAGTTTATTTTTTCCAGAATCCGGCGACACTCCGGCGACGTTCCGGCGAAGATCCGACGAGGCATCTACAGACCTCCAAACGCAAATCCGACTCCATGGAACGATTTCTCATGTTCTCCCGATCAAAACCCAGTGCCCAGAATCCTTCCTTTCCTTCTCTTTCTATTCCTCACTTTCTCCCCTCAACTCGCCTCTACCATCCCTCACTTCCTCGCGTCGTTTCCCCAGTGGAGAAGAACGGATTTCACCACCCGTAATTAAAGCCTTCCTAATTAATCGTCCATTACTTTGATTGGATAGAACCGTTGATTTAATGCTTCCGTTTCTAGTTTATACTCCAATTCCCCCGCGACGCAAAGCTTTCCGCCGCTCCCCTGCTTTTCGATTTCCTCTGGTCAGCAACCCAGAGGAGACGATTCTTCTTCTTCTTCCATTGGGCCAACCCCCTTCTCCCTCTAGTCTCGGCATCGGGCCTCAGGGCCGCCCAGGTCTTCTTTCTTTCTCCGGCCCAACAGTCCGCACCCCTCTGCTCCCCCTCTTCTCTTCCACCACCTGGACTTGTGGCCCATTTCTTCTCCCTCTCTTCCCAACTCGGGCCAAAGCCCTGCTTCTCCCTTCTTTCTTCTGGGCCAACAGGCCAGCTCAATCCCCCCTCACTTAACTCGGGTTTGGGCCAAAAGCCTCAACCCACTTCCTTTTCTTCCAACCGCCAGCCCACGAACCCAGGACCAGAACCACTCGGCCCAGATTTCTAATTGGGTCTTAGTTCGAACTTAAAGAAATCAACCAACGTCCATAACTTCGTCGTTTTAAATCGAAATTCAACACCGTTCGAACCGGTAGTTCACATTTTTAATCCTCCTCGATATTACGGTGAAACTTGAAAAATATATCCAAGGGTAAAATAGTCATTTTGACCTTTAGAAAGAGCGGGGTGTAACAGAAAATAATATATTTACCTCCCGTCCAGGTCACCAGCCAAATCCAACCGCTCTGTCCTTGTCACCAAATCACCATCATCATCACCCTTATAGACCAATTCAGCCCCAACCCCAGCGCCACCACCATACCGGTCGGCCACCTCGGACCAGCCAGACTTTCTTTCATCAACGTTCTTACTTTCCCATGAGTCGCCTCTTCAATCACTGCTCGGACTTATCATCGTGGGTATCAACCTCGACTAGGTCCGCACATGAACTCGAACGTTTTATACAACTAAATCGCCAAGTCAGGAGGTCGCTCATCAAGGAGTTTCTCTCCCCGCCCACTTTGTGAATGTAGTCTTTCGTCACAATCCTCGTCGTCCCGTCTTTGGGTTCCCCACCGAACTCACCGGCCATTGCTTCTCTCCCTCCTCATCATCAATGTTGGTTACGGTGACCCGCCTCTACTTGTTATGGGATCGAAAGGGATTATGGTGGCATAGGTTTCAACAAAGGAATGAAAAGTACGATGAGATTGGGCTTGGCGGCGGTGGAAAGCTCTTAGCTCTATGTTTTCCATTGCATCTCTCTTTATATACACATATATATTTCAATCTAAGGAGTCCTCATGAAAAAATGGATTTCATCTGACGTCCCTCATGCAAAGAGGCCCGAATTGAAAAATAGAAGGTCGGTTTCTGTGGCCCGGGTCCATCCCAAAGCTCTTTAATTAAAATTGTCATGAAATTCATATCGGTTTGTCTCGAGCTTTCGTACCTAACATTCGATCAAACTGTTCATTTTTTTGGTCGAATCGGAACCCAAATGTTAGGGTGTCGCAATGACATTTAATTTCCTATTCAAACTATAACTATGTTAGCAGTATAATCGCTTTTCACTCGCCGCAAAGCGCAAGCTAGAGGGTCTTTGCTAGTACAGAAATAAGAGCAAGAGGCTTCTTTCAAGACCCGCTTGAGCTCTCGGTCGAACAATGCATACTATGTATATATATGAAGCAAAGATGATTTAGTAAATAATAAGGTAAACATAATTTAGGTAAATAAAAAGCTTATAGTCCCACTACTACACCAGAACTATGTTAAAAATGCCATTGGTGAGTTCGAATCAACAACGCTGTTGCCGGTGGTTGTGGTGGTGGCATTTTCAGAATCAACATCTCTTTCGCGATTGGAGGAATGTTCAAGCTTGAGAAAGCTTGAGAAGAGTGGAAGAGAGGGATACGAGATTGTCACTGTCGCTCTTATGTTGCGGTGGGTGAATGATGTTCATAGCTTATGGGGTTTTTTATTACTTGAAACTCGCACAATTGTAGCAAAGACCATGGCTAATTGATTACATGTAATTTAGAAAAGAACAGGTCGAGAATGAGGTGGGTCAGGGCAGGTCAGGTTGATGAGAGGTACACATGCCCGTATCAAAATCGCCCCAAAACAGGCCAAACAGGTCTGGTAAAACGGGTCAAATCGAAATTGACATCCCCAGTAATTAGAATGATGAAATATAGGATTACATGTTATTAAATAATTTTTTTATGTATTTGACTGCATTGAACATTTGAAAGAAATAGAGTGCTTGTAAACTTGTTCTTTATAAAAGTCGATCACACATGTCTTCTATTGGAATTTCCTAATACAATTTCCGATGCAAATGCACGAAAGTAATTAATGCTTTGCTAGATACATCTCATATATTAACATGAAATTTAAATATCATGTCCTTCTACCAAATTTACATATACATTGAACCAAAGGTCCCCAAAATTGCTGCATTTCGAATGGCGTAAAAATCATGTTCCCAAGTGTGGATCTCATGCACAACAGAATCAATACTGAGGTCATTATCAGGCAATGCATGGTCAGTATTTCCATGGGCATGTGCTTGATCAATAATGCTACTCTTCCTGTAAGTTTCTTCGAGTATTTTAACCGGAGGGTTTCTTAGTAACGGTGACAGCTTTCTGGCTTTTACTTCATATGAAAGATTCATGATGATAAGAATTGATAAGAGTATACAATACACCATAAATGATGATGAATACTGAGAACCCATTTATCTAATTTTTTTCCTTGTTTCCTTGATCAAAAGAGATTCAAAGGTCTTTGAGGAAATACATATATGGCTCTCTGATTGATTTGTTTTTTGTTGAATGATTTGGGAGATCTGAATCAATCATTACCGTGACTAGAAGAACCCAATGGTTCACTACCTATTGGTTAACCAGCTTTGAACTATTAATAGGTTATTGAACCGACTATCTTTTTTAGAGTTCTTTGTCTCTGTATTGATGCTAAGATAAGTATTTTCTGCTTCTTAATTACATTTCCTTAGAAAAAGCCTAGGGGATTCTCAAAGTTTGGAATGTGCTTTTAGATTAGAGTTTTGCTTATATAAGTATGCTTGCCAATAGTCTGTAAAATATGAGTGCTTGATAGTATGTGAATCAATCATTACCCTGACTATAAATTTATAGAAAAAAATGATGATTCGTTACTCTAGCTTACAAGGTGGGTATTACTTCTAATGGTTAACCTAACTATGATCAATTGTTTAACATGGGGATAACCTCCAAACTACAAGCAATAAACACATCAAAAATATTTTGTCCAAGAGAGAACTGGAAAACTAATTATTGGGCATGAATTTGTATTTTGTTAAACTTGACATACAATAACTAGAATTTCCCATATCTTTGCAGCCATGTTAGAGAAACATAAGAACGACCTTACTAGATTAAAAAACTAAGTTGATTGTTGAGTGATTAACGTATAAAAAATTATCATTTATAAACGGTTACACAATGACATGTCTTGACAATATAATGGAAAAAACTAAAAAGTTTTGGGAATAACCTTTTTCCCTCAACAGATATGGCTATTTGTTTGGAGGTAGAATTCGATATTCATGCTATTGTCAAACATACAATTACCAATTAGTGGGACCAATCAATGTTGGTGGGTCATTGTTTTGGGGCTTGGAGATGATTTGGATTGGATGCTAGTATTATCGATTACGAATCTCAATGAGACTAGGTTTTGGCCAACTTAGGGCCGAAATTAATAATTTTGTCTTTTAATCTCATTTTCTATCTAGTCACGAGTTTCATTTTCTTTTTTTCACGTGACTACACAAATTATCAATGACTTTATTTCACTTTCCTTTTTATGGTGTATAGGCTACATGATAAAAAAAGAATCTTATATATAATGTTATGAAAACTGGACCATAGTCAAATAAAGGAACCGAATGGTTCAATACTCCCTATATACCACAGTTTTTGAGCGGCAGGAGAGCTCGCAAACCCCGGATCTCCTTGCACTTTTGCTTCCATAACTAGCTGCATCTTGTGAGTCAGTTCTTCTACTTTAAGGCTTTTCTGACCATATAGCCTTCGGCAATGCTCTCTCCATACTTCACTTATTACCAAGCACCACAGAATTCTGCCGACTCTACACTTCCCCAGCTTCTGCACTGCTTGTAACAATACCTGATCCAGCGAGCCAGCCAAAGGGAACTGCCAGGGACTAGGGAAGACTGTTTGCCAAACTTCCTGCACAAAATCACACGAGAAAAAAATATGGTCTCTTGTTTCTTCTGAACTGTCACAAAGAGGACAGAGGGTGCAAACAGTAGGGTTCCACCGTCTAATCTTATCTAGTGTGTTAATCCTATTAAGCAAGACAAGCCAAGTCAGCACTGAGTTCTTAGGGATACCACCCTTCAAAACTAAACCGGACCACTACACTAGATCACCTCTGGGTCTCAAGCTGTGCCATACCCTGCTAATTTTAAATTTCTGCTTGAGTTCTCCATCCCATTCAATGCCCCTGTCAGTTTGACATAATCTCCCTGCCACCAGGTCTCTGATTTTTAGAATCTTATTCCATATCCAGGATCCTCGTGTTTGTATTTCCCATATAATCTGATGTCGAAGTCGGTACTCATTTAACCAGGCAATCCATAGAGTCTCCTGCACAGATAGAATCCCCCAGAAATGTCGAACCAGGCAGGGTTTATTCCATGAATGTAGATCTTTCAATCCCATACCACCCTCAGCTCGAGGGAGAGCTACTGTTTTCCAGGAAACCTTAGCTCTCTTCTTCTTTTCCAGCTCACTCCAAAGGAATTGTGAGCATAGACTCTCTATTTCCTTGACAATCTTCTTTGGCAGTAGGATTACTTGCATCCAGTATTGGGTCATGCTTGCTAACACAGAAATCACGAGTTCAATCTTACGTGCATAAGATAGCAGTTTTGGCTGCCAGCCTAGGATTCTTCCTGCTATTCTGCTAACCAAGGATTTACAGTCTTCAGCAGTCAGCTTCCCTGCATTCAGTGGCAATCCAAGGTACCTGACTGGCAATGCACCCTCTCTAAATCCCGAGTGTTCCACCAAATCTCTCTTCAAGGCCTTTGTCACCCCAGCACTGAAAATTTCACTTTTGTTAGGATTACATTGCAAACCAGATACTAAGTAGAATTTCTGAAGAACCTCTGCAATCACAGTCACACCTTCCACTGTACCCTTAGTGAACACCAGTAAATCGTCTGCAAAACATAAGTGAGTAAGGCCAACTCGACTGCACTGAGGGTGGTAGGGTAGCACTGACCTAGAGGCTGCTCTGTTTAACATGCAACTGAGGACCTCCATGCTAGCTGCAAAGAGATAGGGAGAAAGGGGACACCCCTGTCTCAACCCTTTTTGAGCTGGAAAATGGCCAGTAAGCCCCCCATTTATACAAACAGTGAAGCTAGTGGATTCAAGGCAACCCTTAATCCAATTAACAAATCTATCTGGAATCCCCATTGCAAGAAGTACACAATATAAGTAATCCCAATCCACACTTTCAAAGCCTTCATTATATCTATCTTGAGAGCACACCTAGGGGATACATTTTTTCTTCTATACCACTTCACCAGTTCATTTGCCATGATTATATTGTCAGTTATAAGTCTGCCTTTGATAAAGGCAGATTGATTAGGACTAATAACCTTTGGCAGCACTTGTTTCAACCTGTTAGCTATGATTTTGGAAATGCACTTATACACAAAATTGCAGCATGAAATAGGGCGGAAATTCTTCATAGTGTTAGCATTTGGTACCTTTGGAATCAGAGCCAAAATTGTGCAATTGACTTCCTTCCTCATTCTACCAGTAGCAAAAAAACTCCTGAATGGCCTTAGTAACTTCCATACCCACCAATCCCCAGTGTTCCTTGAAGAACTCCGCTGTGAAACCATCTGGCCCTGGTGCCTTGTCTTTCTTCATATTCTTTACTACCCGGTGTATCTCATCAGCTGTAACCATATCACATAAACCTGCATCATCCCCCTCTGCCAAATGATGAACTAGCAGCTGTCTAAGAGTACCAACTGTGACTCGCTTCAAATTTCCATTCCTTGTACCCAATAGAGAATGATAGAACTGAACAGCCTCCTGGCCTATTTTCTCAATATCTTCTAAAACAGTTCCAGATTCAGTAACTAACTGCCTGGTAGTGTTCTTTGCCTGCCTAGTCTTAACCATACTGTGGAAGAATTTGGAGTTAGAATCTCCACTATTTACCAAAAATTGCCTTGATTTCTGCTTATTATAAGATGCCTCTGCCTGTTGAAGCTCTAGAAGTTGGACCATAGGCAGGGCGCTCCAACACTTCTAATTGAGCTCTAGCTAGTTCCTTCCCAGCCACCTTGACCCTCTCATGTATGTCTGAGTAGTTCTCTCTATTTAACTCTCTCAATCGAACTTTAATGTTGCGCAGCCTCTGATACAATTGTGCCATGGCAGAACCTATGGTGGGACAAAGCCATCCTTCTATAACCAGTTTTTCATATTCTGGATGCAGTTTCCAGAAGTTGAAATACTTAAATGGACGTGGTAAAGTTTTGATTCATGAATTTAGATTGACCAGGACTCCACAGTGGTTTGATAGGCCAGGTAACAAGATTTTGACAATGCTTCTAGGGTAGCACTCCAGCCAACTATCTGAGACAAGAGCTCGATCCAACCTCTTCGCAATAGGGTACCTTCTTGCTTATTAGACCATGTGTACCACGGCCCTAGGACTCTGTGATCAATAAGCTTCATGTCAGTTATCCAGGTAGAGAAATTTTGGGCACTCTCACCTCGGTTCCCTGAGTTTGAAGATTCTTAACTATTCAAAATAGCATTGAAGTCTCCTACTGCTAACCAAGGAATGAATGGATCCACCTTCGTCTTTAATTCCTAATAAACTTGCTGCCTTTCATTGGCTTCATTTGACCCATAAATGAAGTAAGCTGTGTTGGCTCATTCATTTGCAAGACCCCATGCACATAGAAGCCAGTACTATCCAGAACTGTGAACTTTAAGTCTTTCTTCCATAAAACCCAGATCCTCCCTACCCCAGCCTGGGAGTAAGTATCTACATGTTCCCATTCTACAAAGAACTGTGCAATTATTTTCTAAACCTTTTCTTTACTAACCCTTGTTTCCAGGATTGCAACTATCTCCACCTTGTACCTTCTAATTGACTCCACTATACTCTTCTGCTTATCAGGGCTGTTAAAACCCCTCATGTTCCATACTAAAACATTCATGTATTAATGGCTGGTTTTTGCCCCTATGGGGGCCGACCTGGTTTCCCTTTCTCAAGTCATTGATAATTTGTGTAGTCACGTGAAAAAAAGAAAATGAAACTCGTGACTCGATAGAAAATGAGATTAAAAGACAAAATTATTAATTTCGGCCCTAAGTTGGCCAAAACCTAGTCTCATTGAGATTCGTAATCGATAATACTAGCATCCAATCCAAATCATCTCCATGCCCCAAAACAATGACCCACCAAAATTGATTGGTCCACTAATTGGTAATTGTATGTTTGACAATAGCATGAACATCGAATTCTACCTCCAAACAAATAGCCAGATCTGTTGAGGGAAAAAGGTTATTCCCGAAACTTTTTTGTTTTTTCCATTATATTGTAAAGACATGTCATTGTGTAACCGTTTATAAATGATAATTTTTTATACGTTAATCACTCAACAATCAGCTTAGTTTTTTAATCTAGTAAGGTCGTTCTTATGTTTCTCTAACATGGTTGCAAAGATATGGGAAATTCTAGTTATTGTATGTCAAGTTTAACAAAATACAAATTCATGCCCAATAATTAGTTTTCCAGTTCTCTCTTGGATAAAATATTTTTGATGTGTTTATTGCTTGTAGTTTGGAGCTTATCCCCATGTTAAACAATTGATCATAGTTAGGTTAACCATTAGAAGTAATACCCACCTTGTAAGCTAGAGTAACGAATCATCATTTTTTTCCTATAAATTTATAGTCAGGGTAATGATTGATTCACATCTCACAAATCATTCAACAAAAGACAAATCAATCAGAGAGCCATATATATATTTCCTCATAGACCTTTGAATCTCTTTTGATCAAGGAAACAAGGAAAAAAATTAGATAAATGGGTTCTTCGTATTCCTCATCATTTATGGTGTATCGTATACTCTTATCAATTCTTATCATCATGAATCTTTCATATGATGTAAAAGCCAGAAGCTGTCACCGTTACTAAGAAACCCTCCGGTTAAAATACTTGAAGAAACTTACAGGAAGAGTAGCATTATTGATCAAGCACAAGCCCATGGAAATACTGACCATGCATTGC
The DNA here is from genome assembly GCA_946122785.1 of Linum tenue. Lineage (NCBI taxonomy): Eukaryota > Viridiplantae > Streptophyta > Magnoliopsida > Malpighiales > Linaceae > Linum > Linum tenue. Next base: position 76,185,388 of record CAMGYJ010000008.1, on the reverse strand, counting down.
CTGATAATGACCTCAGTATTGATTCTGTTGAGCATGAGATCCACACTTGGGAACATGATTTTTACGCCATTCGAAATGCAGCAATTTTGGGGACCTTTGGTTCAATGTATATGTAAATTTTGTAGAAGGACATGATATTTAAATTTCATGTTAATATATGAGATGTATCTAGCAAAGCATTAATTACTTTCGTGCATTTGCATCGGAAATTGTATTAGGAAAGTAGAATAGAAGACATGTGTGATCGACTTTTATAAAGAACAAGTTTAAAAGCACTTTATTTCTTTCAAATGTTTAATGCAGTCAAATACATAAAAAAATTTATTTAATAACATGTAATCCTATATTTCATCATTCTAATTACTGGGGATGTCAATTTCGACCTGGCCCATTTTCCCGACCTATTTGGCCTGTTTTGGGGCGGTTTTGACACGGGCATGGGTACCTCTCGTCAACCTGACCTGCCCTGACCCACCCCATTCTTGACATGTTCTTGTCTAAATTACATGTAATCAATTAGCCATGGTCTCTGCTACAATTGTGCGAGTTTCAAGTAATAAAGAACCCATAAGCTATGAACATCATTCACCCACCGCAACATAAGAGCGACAGTGACAATCTCGTAGCCCTCTCTTCCACTCTTTTCAAGATTGCTCAAGCTTGAACCTTCCTCCAATCACGAAAGAGATGTTGATTCTTAAAATGCCACCACCACAACCTCCGGCAACAGCGTCGTTGATTCGAATCCAGGTCGAAGAAGAGCCAAAAAAACCACCACAATTGTTAATCTATGGTTTTCAATATAAATTCATATATCAACATCCACATCGCCGAGTTACCATCATGTTAGCCCCATCACCCAGACAAAACCCCAAAACATTGAAGGTAGATTGAGCATAAAATGATCTAAAACTTCTGATTCTCGATGCCCAAACTAGAACAGTCGTTGCCAATCGCTTCAACCATTCCACCTCTTGTAATCTACACTGTTTCAATGATTTGGCAACGAAGTCGAATCTGGGGGAGCGGGGGGAAGGGAGATAGTGGAGGGAGAAGCAAGTTGGTCAATTCTTGGTGATGTGTCTACTGTCGATGCCCACTACTGTTGTGGTTTACGCTGAGATGAGAGCGATGAGTCGGGCTCCCTACTACTTATTTATTATTACTTTCCAAACAAAGAATTCACAGATTCTATTCGATTTCCATGTGATGAAATTGTAGTTTGTAATGCCCGATTAATTCACATATTCAATAAATTTGGGGAAATATAGAAAATTTATTTAATGAAAATAACAAATAATTTTACTAGAGGGCACGATTTGGTCTTTTTCCCTCTCTTTAAATGGTAAGTTGACAAATTTTTTTAAGGAAGGTTATATTTGTGCAAACGGTGAATTGACAATTTGGTCTTTCCCCCTATCATTAAATGGTGAATTGATTATAGGAGGGTACGTTTGTGCAAAAAAAATAGTGGAGGGGTATGTTTGCTAATTCGCAATAGTATAGGGATATAAAATTGAGTGCATTTTACATTTGAAAGCAATTGAGTGTTTGTAAACTTATTCATAACTAAAGTGGATCACACATGTCTTCTATTCTACGGCTAAATTACATGTGTGGCCCTCGAGCAAAGCCAGTATTCTCGTAGACCTCGTGTGCGCGGTCAATTCACAAAGGCATCGGAGGCAGAGCTGTATTCATGAGTCTGTAACCGAGTTAAGGTGGTGCCACAATCAACTAAGATCCCTCCACCATCAGAATCATAAAGATCTGAAATTTAGGTAAAAATTGATATCATCTACTCAACGAAGCTCATCACAGTCGATACAACATAGAAAAACATGTTGATATTGTGACTCTTCATCAAATTTGTCATCACGGAAGGCGAAGTTTAAACTACATAATAGGGGAATCGGTTAATCGCGATAGGCAGTAGGAGGACGAGAATTCCTTGTGAAGGTAGGTCAAAGAGAGTGGGCCTCTGCCGACCCCAAAAGACCAATGATCGAGATGAACGACCTTTGCTTGTCGTGACTGCATCCAAGGGGAATTTTGGATACAAATTCGAATTGCCCAAGAAGACATTCTTTTGCAAGCTTGACACCATTAAGGATATTGCAATGGGGATAGTGATTGAAGCAATGACGAAGTGGAATTGTGAGGAATTTTCTTTGCTCCTCCATATTGTACATGCATAGTACATTACATAAGCTTAACACTGTTGAGCTGATTTACTGCTTATGAATTATGATTGCTTGGTCAAAGACTCTTATTTTTTTTCTTTTGATGAATCAAGACAAGATTTAATTCATTCTCTAATGCTACTCCAAAACAAACATGACACAGAGAGGAATTGTCATTGTTGGGACTCGTTGAGGAGAGAGTGAGGTCAAAGTCGGAGAGTGATTAGATAGAGCTTGAGCGATTATAATTTTCCAATTTATTTTTCCATTTAAGAAAATTCAATAACGATTTTTATTAATTTATATTTTTTAATTGTCACGTCATCAATCTAACGGTTAAAGCTTGTAATTGGCTGCCAAGGAGAATTTTTTCATGAAATAGATGGTCAGTGACCGATGCTTAAACGGTATAATGAATGACCAATATGAAAAAATTGATAAACTAAGTGACCAAATATGTAATTTTGCTTGTATCTACTTTTATAATACAATTTGTAATGCAAATGCACTAAAGAATTATTGCTTTGCCAAATACATCTCACATATTAACATGCAATTAAACGACACGCGCTTGTATAATCTTATATCTACATATACATTGAACCAAACGCCCCCAACATTGCTGCATTTCCAATGGCGTAAAAATCCTGCTCAACGATATGGATCTCATGCACAATAGAATCTATATTGAGTTCATCATTAGCCAATGCATGGGCAGTATTTCTATAGGCTTGTACTTGATCTATAGTGATACTCTTTCCATAATTTTCTTCGAGAATTTTGACTGGAGGGTTTGTTAGTAATGGTGATAGCTTTCTGGCTTGTATTTCATATGGAAGATTCAGGACGATACAAATTGATAAGAGTATACAACACACCATAAAAGATGAAGAACTTGGAGAACCCATTTATCTAATCTTTTTTCTTTTATTTTCTGGATCAAAAGATATTCAAAGGTAAGGAAAAATACGGGTATTTGATTGATTTTTCTTTTAGTGAATGATTTTGGAGTGAATCAATCATTACTGTGATTATAAATTTATAAGGACCATGTTAGTTTTTTAAGTACCAAGGATTCGTTATTCTACCTTACAAGGTTGGTATTATTTCTGATGGTTAACTTAATTACGATCGATTGTTCAACATGGGAATAAATTGCAAACTACATGCAATGAACACATCGTAGAAATTTTGTCCAACAGAGAACGGGAAAACTAATTATTGGAATTTATTTATTTTGTTAAACTTGAAATACAATAATGAGAATTTTCATCTTCTCTTTGCAACCATATAAGATAAACACAAGAACATCTTAACCAGATTAAAAACAAAGCATAATTTTCATGTGATTAAAGTTTAAACTGTTACCATTTATATCCGTTACATAATTAATGACATGTCTTTAAAATATAAATGCTAAAACAAAGAAGGTTTGGGGAACACCCTTCGAATCCCTAACACCATTCCACCATCAGTTTTGATTCCACATAATAATATTCAAGCCACCCAATGTAGTCTCGGCTCTCCTTTTCTAATTCTCCATTGAAATCGAGCTATATATTGACTTAATGAGTGACAAAAATTGCCCAAAGAAACTAATTTTCCCCGCTTGCAAAAGTGATTGCAGCTTCTCCTCCCGAAATCTGAACGTTTCACTCTTCCATCTCACCACAAAGAAAGACAAGCCAATGTATTTATCCTTTACCTAGCATTAATGTCATAAAATGTAAGCGAGATTTCCACTCCCTTCTTCTTTGTTTCTACGAATGAGATTAGCCTATCAAAAGAGTAGGGGTCGTGCGCTCGTTGGGAGGGGAAACAGCCACTCATATCTAGTTTCTCTTTTTCAAGCGCCCAATTTCTTGTACCCCTGCTAGTTGTATCAAATCTGGAATTTGGTAAAAAAGGAGATTGTAGCTAGGAACTGAGTTGGAGATGAGCTCCTTGGTTGTGGCGGCTTTGAAGTTTAGGGGTTAGATATGAGAGTGGATGTGAATTTTTCTAGAACTTTTTCCTTGTCACCACTGGAACAAGAAAGGTTTGCGGAGATGGAATGACTCAATAGCCAGATATGTTCGGCCGTTGAGCGAGAACGAGGTAAGGAAGCTCCTGCAACGAGCGGGGGAGGCGGCGATAGAACGATTGTGAATCTGATTGGACCGAGACAGTGGATTGTGGATATGCGGCAGCTGATGGCGGGGGAGCTGGGTGGCGGGTTGATAGGGTAAGCGGCGATGGTGAAGAAATAAAAGAGATATGAATTTCCGAAGACCCTCAGGGAGGATGTTTTACCACTATTTCAATAAGAATTATTTTTTATTTTTTAAGTGATCTGAAAAATAGTTAAAAATTGTAATTAAAAATTGCATGTCAAATTTTACGTTGACGCAGATTGGATGTTCTTTTAAAAACTAAAGGTCAACACTAATAAAATAATAGTTTATGAATAATGGAATATTGGCACAAATGGCATCTTGATCATAGTTCTCGTATAGTAGTGGGACTAAAGCATCTCTACTTCAGATATACACACAATATGCATTGTTCGAACGAGAGCTCAAGCGGGTCTGGAAAGAAGTCTCTTGCTCTTATTTCTGTACTAGCAAAGACCCTCTCGCTTGTGCTTTGCGGCGAGTGAAAAGAGATAATACAGCTAACATAGTTACAGTTTGAATAGGAAATTAAATGTCATTGCAACTATAAGCTTGAATCCATATCTGAAACCCAAGTTCTTAATTCTGCTATGGCAAACGCTACATTTTGTAGCAGCTAAGATATGACGTAAAGCTTGCCTCATTTCAACCCGAACGTATATTGCTTGCCTTTTTGAATTATACATCTTTCAACTACTAAACAACAAAATAAATAGAGGCATTGTAGTACCAAATGCGAAAAGGAAAATGGGATTCTAACACAAAATTCAAAGTAATGGAGAACAATTATTCGTTTACTTTTCTGCATCACATGGTCTATAGTGCTTCATGCTTACGTAAAGTCGTGAAAGACTGATCATTGAGTAAACCTACAAATCACCCCAAGATGAGAATAACAAGTATTACTTTGTTTGAATTTAAATTAATAATAACCAACTTGTTTTACATTGTATGGCCAACATAGATATGAACTATTACAGTTAATCTACTTACCAAGGCTAGCAATCAAAATCGATGGTGTTCATAGGGGTATTTTATAGAACACATGAGGAAAAAAATGATAAGTTTCTTACAAAGCACTTAACTAAATGATTGAAATGGAAAATGAGAATTGTGTATATATTCCGTTTGCTCTCTTAGCATCTGGTAAAAAAAAATGGAACAATCCAATACTCATATTTGGAGTAGTTATCATCAACAGCAAGTGCAAGTCATTTTCTGTTGCTACTGCTGCATTGGAATACAAAATTAAAAAAGAAAACTATATTATCAAACAAATTAACTATAATTATCCAAGACAACACAAATTTAGCTCAATCCACTGACACGGGGCATAAGTCAATTGAAGGCAACATCAACATTAACTGTAATATCCTTGTAAACCTAGGAAAGAAGAAAATGGTGGAATGTAAATCGACTACAAGGAGGGCTGTGCATTAAAACTGTAGCAACTACTTTCAGAAATAGTGACTTCAATCCATACAACAAATTGGTAGGTCTTTCCCTATCCTCTATGACAATTAAAATGTCGGGTTCCAAGCACTCATATTTTACAGACTATTGGCAAGCATACTTATATAAGCAAAACTCTAATCTAAAAGCACATTCCAAACTTTGAGAATCCCCTAGGCTTTTTCTAAGGAAATGTAATTAAGAAGCAGAAAATACTTATCTTAGCATTAATACAGAGACAAAGAACTCTAAAAAAGATAGTCGGTTCAATAACCTATTAATAGTTCAAAGCTGGTTAACCAATAGGTAGTGAACCATTGGGTTCTTCTAGTCACGGTAATGATTGATTCAGATCTCCCAAATCATTCAACAAAAAACAAATCAATCAGAGAGCCATATATTTTCTCAAAGGCCTTTGATCTTTTTTGATCAAGGAAACAAGGAAAAAAATTAGATAAATGGGTTCTCAGTATTCATCATCATTTATGGTGTATTGTATACTCTTGTCAATTCTTATCATCATGAATCTTTCATATGAAGTACAAGCCAAGAAGCTGTCGCCATTACTAAGAAACCCTCCAGTTAAAATACTCGAAGAAACTTACGGGAAGAGTAGCATTATTGATCAAGCACAAGCCAATGGAAATACTCACCAGGCATTGCCTGATAATGACCTCAATATTGATTCTGTTGTGCATGAGTTCCACACTTGGGAACATCATTTTTACGCCATTGGAAATGCGGCAATATTGGGGACCTTTGGTTCAATGTATATGTAAATTTGGTAGAAGGACATGATATTTAAATTGCATGTTAATATATGAGATGTATCTAGCAAAGCATTAATTAATTTCGTGCATTTGCATTGGAAATTGTATTAGGAAAGTGGAATAGAAGACATGTGTGATCCACTTTTATAAAGAACAAGTTTACAAACACTCTATTTCCTTCAAATGTTCAATGCAGTCAAATACTTAAAAAATATATATATATATATATATATATATATTATTTAATAACATGTAATCCTATATTTCATCATTCTAATTACTGGGGATGTCAATTTCCATCTGACCCGTTTTATCGGACCTGTTTGGTCTGTTTTGTGGCAGTTTTGATACGGGCATGTATACCTCTCGTCAACTTGACCTGCCTGGCCCCACCTCATTCACGACCTGTTCTTTTCTAAATTACATGTAATCAATTAGCCATGGTCTTTGCTACAATTGTGCGAGTTTCAAGTAATAAAAAACCCATAAGCTATGAACATCATTCACCCACAGCAACATAAGAGCGACAGTGACAATCTCGTAGCCCTCTCTTCCACTCTTCTCAAGCTTTCTCAAGCTTGAACATTCCTCCAATCGCGAAAGAGATGTTGATTCTGAAAATGCCACCACCACAACCACCGACAACAGTGTCGTTGATTCGAATCCAGGTCGAAGAAGAGCAAAAAAAAAAAAACCACAATTGTTAATCTATTATTTTGAAAAAAATTTTCATATATCAACATCCACATCGCCGAGTCACCATCGTGTTAGCCCCATCACCCAAACAAAACCCCAAAACATTGAAGGTAGATTGAGAATAAAATGATCTAAAACTTCTAATTCTCGATGCCTAAACTAGAACTATCATTGTCAATCGCTTCAACCATTCCACATCTTGTATACTACACTGTTTCCATGATTCGGCAAACGAAGTGGAAGCTGGGGGAGCGGGGGGAAGGGCGACAGTGGAGGGAGAAGCAAGTTGGTCAATTCTTAGTTATGTGTCTGCTATCGATGGCCACTACTGCTGCGGTTTACCCTGAGATGATAGTGATGAGTTGGGCTCCCTACTACTAATTTATTATGACTTGCCAAACAAAGAATTCACAGATTCAATTCGATTTCCAAGTGATCAAATTGTAGTTTGTATTGGCTTATTAATTCTCATATTCAATAAATTTGGGGCAATATAGAAAATTTATTCAATAAAAAGAACAAATTATTTAATAAGGTGGCACGATTTGGTCTTTTTCCCTCTCTTTAAATGGTAAGTTGACAAAATTTTTAAGGGAGGTTATATTGGTGCAAACGGTGAATTGACAATTTGGTCTTTCTCCCTATCTTCAAACGGTGAGTTGATTATAGGAGGGTACGCTTGTGCAAACAAAAATAGTGGAGGGGTATGTTTGCTAATTTGCAATAGTATAGGGGTATAAAATGCTATTAACCCTTTTTATATATTTGAGTGCATTTTACATTTTAAAGCAATTGAGTGTTTGTAAACTTATTCTTTACAAAAGTGGATCACACATGTCTTCTATTCTACGACTAAATTACATCTGTGTCCCCTCGAGCAAAGCCACTATTCTCGTAGACCTCGTGTGCGCGGTCAATCCACAAAGGCATCGAAGGCAGAGCTGTATGCAATGGGGATACTGATTGAAGCAATGACGAAGAGGAATTGTGAGGAATTTTCTTTGCTCCTCCATATTGTACATGCATAGTACATTACATAAGCTTAACACTGTTCAACTTATTTACTGCTTATGAATTATAATTGCTTGGTCAAAGACTCTTCTTTTTATTCTTTTGACGAATCAAGACAAGATTTCATTCCTTATCTAATGCTACTCCAAAGCAAACATGACACAAAGAGGAATTGTCATTGCTGGGACTCGTTGAGGAGAGGAGTGAGGTCAAAGTCGGAGAGGGATTAGATAGAGCATGAGCGATGACCACTTTCCAATTTTTTTTCCATTTACGAAAATTCAACAACGATTTTTATTGATTTAAATTTTTTAATTGTCATGTTATCAATCTAACAGTTAAAGCTTGTAGTTGGCTGCCAAGGAGAATTTTTTCATGAAATAGATGGTCAGTGACCGATGCTTAAACGGTATAGTGAATGACCATTTATCTAATCTTTTTTCTTTTATTTTCTGGATCAAAAAATATTCAAAGGTAAGGGAAAATACGGGTATTTGGGAAATACCCGTATATGGGAAATACAAACACGAGGATCCTGGATATGGAATAAGATTCTAAAAATCAGAGACCTGGTGGCAGGGAGATTATGTCAAACTGACAGGGGCATTGAATGGGATGGAGAACTCATGCAGAAATTTAAAATTAGCAGGGTATGGCACAGCTTGAGATCCAGAGGTGATCTAGTGCCGTGGTCCGGTTTAGTTTGGAAGGGTGGTATCCCTAAGAACTCAGTGCTGACTTGGCTTGTCTTTCTTAATAGGGTTAACACACTAGATAAGATTAGACGCTGGAACCCTACTGTTTGCACCCTCTGTCCTCTTTGTGACAGTTCAGAAGAAACAAGAGACCATATTTTTTTCTCGTGTGATTTTGTGCAGGAAGTTTGGCAAACAATCTTCCCTAGTCCCTGGCAGTTCCCTTTGGCTGGCTCGCTGGATCAGGTAGTGTTGCAAGCAGTGCAGAAGCTGGGGAAGTGTAGAGTCGGCAGAATTTTGTGGTGCTTGGTAATAAGTGAAGTATGGAGAGAGCATTGCCGAAGGCTATATGGTCAGAAAAGCCTTAAAGTAGGAGAACTGACTCACAAGATGCAGCTAGTTATGGAAGCAAAAGTGCAAGGAGATCCAGGGTTTGCGAGCTCTCCTCCGCTCGAAAACTGTGGTATATAGGGAGTAGATAGTTGGAAGTGTGTGTACAGTCTCTTGTAAAAATTGCTTGTTGTTTGAAGGCTGACAGGCCTCTGTGTGTTTTTTTGTAAAACTCTTATCGTATTTTGATGAATAAAACACCCATTCATCGGGAAAAAAATAGTTTAGGAATAATGGAATATTTGAAAAACATGACACAAATGGCATCTTGATCATAGTTCTGGTATAGTAGTGAGACTATAAGCTTTTATTTACCTAAATTATATTTACCTTATTATTTACTAAAACATCTTAGCTTCGGATATATACACACTATGCATTGTTCGGCCGAGAGCTCAAGCGAGTCTGGAAAGAAGTCACTTGCTCTTATTTCTGTACTAGAAAGACCCTCTCGCTTGCGCTTTGCGGCGAGTGAAAAGCGATAATACTGCTAACATAGTTACAATTTGAATAGGAAATTAAATGCCATTGCGACTATAAGCTTGAATCCATATCTGAAACCCAAGTTCTTAATTCTGCTATGGCAAACGCTACATTTTGCAGCACCTAAGATATGACATAAAGCTTGCCTCATATCAGCCCAAACGTATATTGCTTGCCTTTTCGAATTATACATCTTTCAGCTACTAAACAATAAAATAAATAGAGGCATTGTAGTACCAAATGCGAAAATGAAAATGGGATTCTAACACAAAATTCAAAGTAATGGAGAACAATTATTCGTTTACATTTCCGCATCACATGGTCTATAGTGCTTCATGCTTACGTAAAGTCGTGAAAGACTGATCATTGAGTAAACCTAAAAATCACCACAAGATGAGAATGACAAGTATTACTTTGTCTGAATGGAAATTAATAATAACCAGCTTATTTTACATTGTATGGCCAACATAGATATGAATTATTATAGTTGATCTACTTACCAAGGCTAGCAATCAAGATCGATGGTGTTCATAGGGGTATTTTATAGAACACGTGAGGAAAAAAATGATAAGTTTCTTAAAAACCACTTAACTAAATGATTGAAATGGAAAATGAGAATTGTGTACATATTCCGTTTGTTCTTTTAGCATCAGGTAAAAAAATGGAACAATCCAATCCTCATATTTGGAGCAGTTATCATCAACAACAAGTGCAAGTCAATGTCTATTGCTACTACTGCAGTGGAATACAAAATTAAAAAGGAAAACTATATTATCAAACAAATTAACTATAATTATCCAAGACAACACAAATTAAGCTCAATCCACTGACATGTGCCATAAGTCAATCGAAGGCAACATCAACATCAACTGTAATATCCTTGTAAACCTAAGAAAGAAGAAAATGGAGGAATGTAAATCAAGCACGAGGAGGGATGTGCATTAAAACTGCAGCAACTACTTTCACAAATTGTGACTTCAATCCATAACACAAATTGGTAGGTCTTTCCCTATCCTCTATGACAATTAAAATGTCGGGTTCCAAACACTCATATTTAAAAGACTATTGGCAAGCATACTTATATAAGCAAAACTCTAATTTAAAAGCACATTCCAAACTTTGAGAATCCCCTAGGCTTTTTCTGAGGAGATGTAATTAAGAAGTAGAAAATACTTATCTTAGCATCAATACATAGACAAAGAACTCTCAAAAAGATAGTCGAATCAATAACCTATTAATAGTTCAAAGCTGGTTAACCAATGGGTACTGAACCATTCGGTTCTTTTATTTGACTATGATCCAGTTTTCATAACATTATATATTAGATTCTTTTTGTTAACATGTAGCCTATACACCATAAAAAGGAAAGTGAAATCAAGTCATTGATAATTTGTGTAGTCACGTGAAAAAAAAAGAAAATGAAACTCGTGACTCGATAGAAAATGAGATTAAAAGACAAAATTATTAATTTCGGCCCTAAGTTGTCATAACATTATATATTAGATTCTTTTTGTTAACATGTAGCCTATACACCATAAAAAGGAAAGTGAAATCAAGTCATTGATAATTTGTGTAGTCACGTGAAAAAAAAAAGAAAAAGAAACTCGTGACTCGATAGAAAATGAGATTAAAAGACAAAATTATTAATTTCGGCCCTAAGTTGGCCAAAACCTAGTCTCATTGAGATTCGTAATCGATAATACTAGCATCCAATCCAAATCATCTACAAGCCCCAAAACAATGACCCACCAACATTGATTGGTCCCACTAATTGGTAATTGTATGTTTGACAATAGCATGAACATCGAATTCTACCTCCAAACAAATAGCCAGATCTATTGAGGGAAAAAGGTTATTCCCAAAACTTTTTAGTTTTTTCCATTATATTGTAAAGACATGTCATTGTGTAACCGTTTATAAATGATAATTTTTTATATGTTAATCCCTCAACAATCAGCTTAGTTTTTTAATCTAGTAAGGTCGTTCTTATGTTTCTCTATCATGGTTGCAAAGATATGGGAAATTCTAGTTATTGTATGTCAAGTTTAACAAAATACAAATTCATGCCCAATAATTAGTTTTCCAGTTCTCTCTTGGACAAAATATTTTTGATGTGTTTATGCTTGTAGTTTGGAGCTTATCCACATGTTAAACAATTGATCATAGTTAGGTTAACCATTAGAAGTAATACCCACCTTGTAAGCTAGAGTAACGAATCATCATTTTTTTCCTATAAATTTATAGTCAGGGTAATGATTGATTCACATCTCACAAATCATTCAACAAAAGACAAATCAATCAGAGAGCCATATATATATTTCCTCATAGACCTTTGAATCTCTTTTGATCAAGGAAACAAGGAAAAAAATTAGATAAATGGGTTCTTCGTCCATCATTTATGGTGTATTGTATACTCTTATCAATTCTTATCATCATGAATCTTTCATATGAAGTAAAAGCCAGAAAGCTGTCACCGTTACTAAGAAACCCTCCGGTTAAAATACTCGAAGAAACTTACAGGAAGAGTAGCATTATTGATCAAGCACATGCCCATGGAAATACTGACCATGCATTGCCTGATAATGACCTCAGTATTGATTCTGTTGTGCATGAGATCCACACTTGGGAACATGATTTTTACGCCATTCGAAATGCAGCAATTTTGGGGACCTTTGGTTCAATGTATATGTAAATTTGGTAGAAGGACATGATATTTAAATTTCATGTTAATATATGAGATGTATCTAGCAAAGCATTAATTACTTTCGTGCATTTGCTTCGGAAATTGTATTAGGAAAGTAGAATGGAAGACATGTGTGATCGACTTTTATAAAGAACAAGTTTACAAGCACTCTATTTCTTTCAAATGTTCAATGCAGTCAAATACATAAAAAAAATTATTTAATAACATGTAATCTTATATTTCATCATTCTAATTACTGGGGATGTCAATTTCGACCTGACCCATTTTCCCGACCTGTTTGGCCTGTTTTGGGGCGGTTTTGACACAAGCATGGGTACCTCTCGTCAACCTGACCTGCCCTGACCCACCCCATTCTCTACATGTTCTTGTCTAAATTACATGTAATTAATTAGCCATGGTCTCTGCTACAATTGTGCGAGTTTCAAGTAATAAAGAACCCATAAGCTATGAACTTCATTCACCCACCGCAACATAAGAGCGACAGTGACAATCTCGTAGCCCTCTCTTCCACTCTTTTCAAGATTGCTCAAGCTTGAACCTTCCTCCAATCACGAAAGAGATGTTGATTCTGAATATGCCACCACCACAACCTCCGGCAACAGCATCGTTGATTCGAATCCAGGTCGAAGAAGAGCCAAAAAAACCACCACAATTGTTAATCTATGGTTTTCAAAATAAATTCATATATCAATATCCACATCGGCGAGTCACCATCATGTTAGCCCCATCACCCAGACAAAACCCCAAAACATTGAAGGTAGATTGAGCATAAAATGATCTAAAACTTCTGATTCTCGATGCCCAAACTAAAACAGTCGTTGCCAATCGCTTCAACCATTCCACCTCTTGTAATCTACACTGTTTCAATGATTTGGCAACGAAGTCGAATCTGGGGGAGCGGGGGGAAGGGAGATAGTGGAGGGAGAAGCAAGTTTGTCAATTCTTGGTGATGTGTCTACTGTCGATGGCCACTACTGTTGTGGTTTACGCTGAGATGAGAGCGATGAGTCGGGCTCCCTACTACTTATTTATTATTACTTTCCAAACAAAGAATTCACAGATTCTATTCGATTTCCAAGTGATGAAATTGTAGTTTGTAATGCCCGATTAATTCACATATTCAATAAATTTGGGGCAATATAGAAAATTTATTTAATGAAAAGAACAAATAATTTTACTAGAGGGCACGATTTGGTCTTTTTCCCTCTCTTTAAATAGTAAGTTGACAAAAAATTTTAAGGAAGGTTATATTTGTGCAAACGGTGAATTGACAATTTGGTCTTTCCCCCTATCATTAAATGGTGAATTGATTATAGGAGGGTACGTTTGTGCAAAAAAATAGTGGAGGGGTATGTTTACTAATTTGCAATAGTATAGGGGTATAAAATGCTATTAACCCTTTTTATATATTTGAGTGCATTTTACATTTGAAAGCAATTGAGTGTTTGTAAACTTATTCATAACTAAAGTGGATCACACATGTCTTCTATTCTACGACTAAATTACACGTGTGGCCCTCGAGCAAAGCCAGTATTCTCATAGACCTCGTGTGCGCGGTCAATTCACAAAGGCATCGGAGGCAGAGCTGTATTCATGAGTCTGTAACCGAGTTAAGGTGGTGCCACAATCAACTAAGATTCCTCCACCATCAGAATCATCAAGATCTGAAATTCAGGTAAAAATTGACAACATCTACTCAACGAAGCTCATCACGTTCGATACAACATAGAAAAACATGTTGATATATTTGACTCTTCATCAAATTAGTCATCACAGAAGGTGAAGTTTAAACTACATAATAGGGGAATCGGTTAATCGCGATAGGCAGTAGGAGGACGAGAATTCCTTGTGAAGGTAGGTCAAAGAGAGTGGGCCTCTGCCGACCCCCAAAAGACCAATGGTCGCGATGAACGATCTTTGCTTGTCGTGACTGCATCCAAGGGAAATTTTGGATACAAATTCGAATTGCCCAAGAAGACATTCTTTTGCAAGCTTGACACCATTAAGGATATTGCAATGGGGATACTGATTGAAGCAATGACGAAGTGAAATTGTGAGGAATTTTCTTTGCTCCTCCATATTGTACATGCATAGTACATTACATAAGCTTAACACTGTTGAGCTGATTTAATACTTATGAATTATGATTGCTTGGTCAAAGACTCTTCTTTTTATTCTTTTGACGAATCAATACAAGATTTAATTCATTCTCTAATGCTTTTCCAAAGCAAACATGACACAGAGAGGAATTGTCATTGCTTGGACTCATTGAGGAGAGGGGTGAGGTCAAAGTCGTAGAGGGATTAGATAGAGCTTGATCGATGATCATTTTCCAATTTGTTTTTCCATTTAAGAAAATTCAATATCGATTTTTATTAATTGATATTTCGTAATTGTCACGTCATCAATCTAACGGTTAAAGCTTGCAGTTGGCTGCCAAGGAGAATTTTTTCATGAAATAGATGGTCAGTGACCGATGCTTAAACGGTATAATGAATGACCAATATGAAAAAATTGATAAACTAAGTGACCAAATGTGTAATTTTGCCTGTATTTACTTTTCTAATACAATTTGTAATGCAAATGCACTAAAGAATTATTGGTTTGCCAAATACATCTCACATATTAACATGCAATTAAACGACACACACTTGTATAATCTTATATCTACATATACATTGAACCAAACGCCCCCAACATTGCTGCATTTCCAATGGCGTAAAAATCATGCTCAACAGTGTGGATCTCATGCACAATAGAATCTATATTGAGTTCATCATTAGCCAATGCATGAGCAGTATTTATATAGGCTTGTGCTTGATCAATAATGATACTCGTTCCATAATTTTCTTCGAGAATTTTGACTGGAGGGTTTGTTAGTAATGGTGATAGCTTTCTCGCCTGTATTTCATATGGAAGATTCAGGATGATACAAATTGATAAGACTATACAACACACCATAAAAGATGATGAACTTGGAGAACCCATTTATCTAATCTTTTTTCTTTTATTTTCTGGGTCAAAAGATATTCGAAGGTAAGGAAAAATACGGGTATTTGATTGATTTTTCTTTTAGTGAATGATTTTGGAGTGAATCAATCATTACTGTGATTATAAATTTATAAGGACCACATTAGTTTTTCGAGCATCAAGGATTCGTTATTCTACCTTACAAGGTTGGTATTATTTCTGATAGTTAATTTAATTACCATCGATTGTTCAACATGGGAATAAGTTGAAAACTACATGCAATGAACACATCAGAGAAATTTGTCTAACAGAGAACGGGAAAACTAATTGTTGGAATTTATTTATTTTGTTAAACTTGACATACAATAATGAGAATTTTCATCCTATCTTTGCAACCATATAAGATAAACACAAGAACATCTTAACCAGATTAAAAAAAAGCATAATTTTCAAGTGATTAAAGTTTAAACAGTTACCATTTAAATCCGTTACATAATAAATGACATGTCTTTAAAATATAAAGGCTAAAACAAAGAAGGTTTGGGGACTCCCTCCAAATCCCTAAGACCATTCCTCCGTCAGTTTTAATTCCACATAATAATTTTAAAGCCACCCAATGTAGTCTCGGCTCTCCTCTTTTAATTCCCCTTTGAAATTGAGCTATATATCGACTTAATGTGTGACAAAAATTGCCCAAAAAACTAATTTTCCCCGCCTGCAAAAGCGATTGCAGCTTCTCCTCCCAAAATCTAAACGTTTCACTCTTCCATCTCACCAAAAAGAAAGGTAAGCCAATGTATTTATCCTTTATCTAGCATTAATATCATAAAATGTAAGCGGGATTTCCACTCCCTTCTTCTTTGTTTCTACGAATCAGATTAGGCCATCAAAAGAGCAGGGGTCGTGCGCTCGTTATGAGGGGAAACGGCCACTCATATCTAGTTTCTCATTTTTAAGCGCCCAATTTCTTGTACCCGTGCTAGTTGTTTTAAATCTAGAATTTGGTAAAAAAATGAGATTGTAGCTAGGAACTGAGTTGGAGATGATCTCTTTTGTTGTGGCGGCTTTGAAGATTAGGGGTTAGAGATGAGAGTAGATGTGAATTTCTCTAGCGCTTTTTCCTTGTCTCCAGTGGGACAAGAAAGATTTGGGGAGATGGAATGACTCAATGGCCATATATGTTCGACCGTTGAGCGAGAACGAGGTAAGGAAGCTCCTGCAACGAGCGGGAGAGGCGGCGAGAGAACGATTGTGAATCCGATTGGACCGAGACAGTGGATGGAGGATATGCGGCAGGTGATGGCGGGGGAGCAGGGTGGCGGGTTTATAGGGGAAGCGGCGCTGGTGAAGAAATAAAAGAGATAAGAATTTTCGGAGACCCCCGGGGAGGAGGTTTTACCGGTATTTCAATAAGAATTTTATTTTATTTTTTAAGTGATATGAAAAATAGTTAAAAATTGTAATTAAAAATTGCATTTCAAATTCAACGTTGACGATGATTGGATGTTCTTTTAAAAACTGACGGTCAACACTAATAAAATAATAGTTTAGGAATAATGGAATATTTGAAAACATGACACAAATGGCATCTTGATCATAGTTCTGGTATAGTAGTGGGACTATAAGCTTTTATTTACCTAAATTATATTTACCTTATTATTTACTAAAGCATCTTTGCTTCGGATATATACACACTATGCATTGTTTGACCGAGAGCTCAAGCGAGTCTGGAAAGAAATCACTTGCTCTTATTTCTGCACTAGCAAAGTCCTTCTCGCTTGCGCTTTGCAGCGAGTGAAGAGCGATAATACTGCTAACATAGTTACAATTTGAATAGGAAATTAAATGTCATTGCGACTATGAGCTTGAATCCATATCTGAAACCCAAGTTCTTAATTCTGCTATGGAAAACACTACATTTTGCAGCACCTAAGATATGACATAAAGCTTGCCTCATATCATCCCAAACGTATATTGCTTGCCTTTTCGAATTATACATCTTTCAGCTACTAAAAAATAAAATAAATAGAGGCATTGTAGTACCAAATGCGGAAATGAAAATGGGATTCTAACACAAAATTCAAAGTAATGGAGAACAATTATTCGTTTACATTTCCGCATCACATGGTCTATAGTGCTTCATGCTTACGTAAAGTCGTGAAAGACTGATCATTGAGTAAACCTAAAAATCACCACAAGATGAGAATGACAAGTATTACTTTGTCTGAATGGAAATTAATAATAACCAGCTTGTTTTACATTGTATGGCCAACATAGATATGAATTATTATAGTTGATCTACTTACCAAGGCTAGCAATCAAGATCGATGGTGTTCATAGGGGTATTTTATAGAACACGTGAGGAAAAAAATGATAAGTTTCTTAAAAACCACTTAACTAAATGATTGAAATGGAAAATGAGAATTGTGTACATATTCCGTTTGTTCTTTTAGCATCAGGTAAAAAAATGGAACAATCCAATCCTCATATTTGGATCAGTTATCATCAACAGCAAGTGCAAGTCATTGTCTATTGCTACTGCTGCATTGGAATACAAAATTAAAAAGGAAAACTATATTATCAAACAAATTAACTATAATTATCCAAGACAACAAAAATTAAGCTCAATCCACTGACACGTGCATAAGTCAATCGAAGGCAACATCAACATCAACTGTAATATCCTTGTAAACCTAAGAAAGAAGAAAATGGAGGAATGTAAATCAAGCACGAGGAGGGATGTGCATTAAAACTGCAGCAACTACTTTCACAAATTGTGACTTCAATCCATAACACAAATTGGTAGGTCTTTCCCTATCCTCTATGACAATTAAAATGTCGGGGTCGTTTAGATGGGGTTTTTTATGAGGTGTGGTATTTGGTCACAAATAACTCATTATTTGGGATTGTGGTATTTGTGTGTTATATATGTGTTAATTGATTTTAAATAACTCGTTTGGATGAAGAGTTATTTGATATGTGGTATTCTACAACAAAAGACTGAAAATACCACTATGCCCTTAATACATACAAACCAAGTTTGCACCAACCCCTCTCTTTGCCCAAAACATTCATCCCAAGTTCCCAATTGCATACTAACTGAGAAAACAGAGCATAAATCAAACCCAATGAATCCCCTTCTTCGTATCCTTTTCACCATTCATATTCTCCCATATACATTCTTTTCACCAATCATACTTCCCTTTCTTCTTCGTATCCTTTTCAGGAAAAACATGAATCTTCAATTGATGATGATTTCCCTCTCTCCCTCTCTGATTCCCTTTCCCTATCTACTGAATAAAGCTGGAGAGAATGAGAAGAAGAAAGCCAGATGATAGTTGACTAAAAAAACGATATGAGAACAAGGAAAGGGTGATAGATCCAGATCCGCCGCCAGTTCCAGGACTGGAGCTCCCAGCAGCTGCGAGAGACACGACGGCGACCAATTCTTGCCCGGAGTATCTTCTCTTCTCCCCAACCCGCGCATGCAACGCCAAATGGAAACCCCCCTTTTCGTATATGCTTTGAAACCCTAAAATTCTCAATTTCATTTTTCTTGCCCAGATGGAGATGAACGATGGGAGCTGGAAGTTGAGAGGAGCAAAGGGGGAGAAGAAAGACGATGGCGTCGTCTGTGAAAAAAGAAAGAGAAACAATGGAGAGAGAGGAGAGAAGGTGGGCATAATTTTGATGGAAAAGGTATTAACCCGTTTTGCGAAGCCAAACAAGTTATTTCGGTTCAAATAACTCATTATGAGTTATTTAGACCAAAATAACCAACAAATAACCCACATTAAAACCTCATCCAAACGACCCCTTCACAAATTGTGACTTCAATCCATAACACAAATTGGTAGGTCTTTCCCTATCCTCTATGACAATTAAAATGTCGGGTTCCAAGCACTCATATTTAAAAGACTATTGGTAAGCATACTTATATAAGCAAAACTCTAATCTAAAAGCACATTCCAAACTTTGAGAATCCCCTAGACTTTTTCTGAGGATATGTAATTAAGAAGCAGAAAATACTTATCTTAGCATCAATACATAGACAAATAACTCTCAAAAAGATAGCCGGTTCAAAAACCTATTAATAGTTCAAAGTTGGTTAACCAATGGGTATTGAACCATTCGGTTCTTCTATTTGACTATGGTCCAGTTTTCATAACATTATATATTAGATTCTTTTTGTTAACATGTAGCCTATACACCATAAAAAGGAAAGTGAAATCAAGTCATTGATAATTTGTGTAGTCACGTGAAAAAAAGAAAATGAAACTAGTGACTCGATAGAAAATGAGATTAAAAGACAAAATTATTAATTTCGGCCCTAAGTTGGCCAAAACCTAGTCTCATTGAGATTCGTAATCGATAATACTAGCATCCAATCCAAATCATCTCCAAGCCCCAAAACAATGACCCACCAACATTGATTGGTCCCACTTATTGGTAATTGTATGTTTGACAATAACATGAACATCGAATTCTACCTCCAAACAAATAGCCAGATCTGTTGAGGGAAAAAGGTTATTCCCAAAACTTTTTAGTTTTTTCCATTATATTGTAAAGACATGTCATTGTGTAACCGTTTATAAATGATAATTGTTTATACGTTAATAACTCAACAATCAGCTTGATTTTTTAATCTAGTGAGGTCGTTCTTATGTTTCTCTAACATGATTGCAAAGATATGGGAAATTCTAGTTATTGTATGTCAAGTTTAACAAAATACAAATTCATGCCCAATAATTAGTTTTCCATTTCTCTCTCGGACAAAATATTTTTGATGTGTTTATTGCTTGTAGTTTGGAGCTTATCCCCATGTTAAACAATTGATCGTAGTTAGGTTAACCATTAGAAGTAATACCCACCTTGTAAACTAGAGTAACGAATCATCATTTTTTTCCCTATAAATTTATAGTCAGGGTAATGATTGATTCACATCTCACAAATCATTCAACAAAAGACAAATCAATCAGAGAGCCATTTTTATATTTCCTCATAGACCTTCGAATCTCTTTTGATCAAGGAAACAAGAAAAAAAAATTAGATAAATGGGTTCTTCGTATTCCTCATCATTTATGGTGTATTGTATACTCTTATCAATTCTTATCATCATGAATCTTTCATATGAAGTACAAGCCAGAAAGCTGTCACCGTTACTAAGAAACCCTCCGGTTAAAATACTCGAAGAAACTTACAGGAAGAGTAGCATTATTGATCAAGCACAAGCCCATGGAAATACTGACCATGCATTGCCTGATAATGACCTCAGTATTGATTCTGTTGTGCATGAGATCCACACTTGGGAACATGATTTTTACGCTATTCGAAATGCAGCAATTTTGGGGACCTTTGGTTCAATGTATATGTAAATTTGGTAGAAGGACATGATATTTAAATTTCATGTTAATATATGAGATGTATCTAGCAAAGCATTAATTACTTTCGTGCATTTGCATCGGAAATTGTATTAGGAAATTCCAATAGAAGACATGTGTGATCTACTTTTATAAAGAACAAGTTTAGAAGCACTCTATTTCTTTCAAATGTTCAATGCAGTCAAATACATAAAAAAATTATTTAATAACATGTAATCCTATATTTCATCATTCTAATTACTGGGGATGTCAATTTCGATTTGACCCGTTTTACCATACCTGTTTGGCCTGTTTTGGGGCGATTTTGATACGGGCATGTGTACCTCTCATCAACCTGACCTGCCCTGACCCACCTCATTCTCGACCTGTTCTTTTCTAAATTACATGTAATCAATTAGCCATGGTCTTTGCTACAATTGTGCGAGTTTCAAGTAATAAAAAACCCCATAAGCTATGAACATCATTCACCCACCGCAACATAAGAGCGACAGTGACAATCTCGTATCCCTCTCTTCCACTATTCTCAAGCTTTCTCAAGCTTGAACATTCCTCCAATCGCGAAAGAGATGTTGATTCTGAAAATGCCACCGCCACAACCACCGGCAACAGCGTCGTTGATTCGAACTCACCAATGGCATTTTTAACATAGTTCTGGTGTAGTAGTGGGACTATAAGCTTTTTATTTACCTAAATTATGTTTACCTTATTATTTACTAAATCATCTTTGCTTCATATATATACATAGTATGCATTTTTCGACCGAGAGCGCAAGCGAGTCTTGAATAGGAAATTAAATGTCATTGCGACACCCTAACATTTGGGTTCCGATTCGACCAAAAAAATGAACAGTTTGATCGAATGTTAGGTACGAAAGCTCGAGACAAACCGATATGAATTTCATGACAATTTTAATTAAAGAGCTTTGGGATGGACCCGGGCCACATAAACCGACCTTCTATTTTTCAATTCGGGCCTCTTTGCATGAGGGACGTCAGATGAAATCCATTTTTTTCATGAGGACTCCTTAGATTGAAATATATATGGGTATATAAAGAGAGATGCGATGGAAAACATAGAGCTAAGAGCTTTCCACCGCCGCCAAGCCCAATCTCATCGTACTTTTCATTCCTTTGTTGAAACCTATTCCACCATAATCCCTTTCGATCCCATAACAAGTAGACGCTGGTCACCGTAACCAACATTGATGATTTGGAGGGAGAGAAGCAGTGGCCGGTGAGTTCGGTGGGGAACCCAAAGACGGGACAACGAGGATTGTGACGAAAGACTACATTAAAAAGTGGGCGGGGAGAGAAACGCCTTGATGATCGACCTCCTGACTTGGCGATTTAGTTGTATAAAACGTTCGAGTTCATGTGCGGACCGAGTCGAGGTTGATACCCACGATGATAAGTCCGAGCAGTGATTGAAGAGGCGACTCATGGGAAAGTAAGAACGTTGATGAAAGAAAGTCTGGCTAATCCTTTTTATATAGTGGAAAGCTCAGCTAGGGTAGTATAAATGAAGCAAAAAAGGAAATAAGTAGGTTATAGGGAGTATGAAAGGACGTCAAGAAGTCAGAAGGTCAAGGAGGAGAGGAGGCATGGACATTTAAATATGAAGATGAACCCTTATAGATAAACTACGTCACTAGAGAAGAGGGTACATGACCCTGGGGAGTTAGGCTGATAGCGAGCCTTTAAACGGAACAAGACAAGCATCAAGATAAACGAGGTAAAGGACGAGCTTGGATCAAAATAATAATGTGCTAGTGAACAACGTCAAGCTAGAAAGAGGAAGGATTGGGATAGGAGAGACCATACAAACTACCCAGATCACGAACGGTCAGGAGGTCGTTGGGACAATTGAAAGGGGAATGGGAGTGTTTGTGATGACCTGTTATGTGGGTTTCCTATCCTAAAAGGAGGGAGCACTTAGCCACCTAGGGTACATAAGGGGTGACAGAAGGAGGAACCTATGTAGTAAGTTGGAACTAGTGGGCTAAGAGCTCGAGTCTCAGAGCTACCTATAGGACTAAGTCATTCAATCAACCGAGTATAGACAAGCAAGTAGAACGTTCATTGGAAGTTCTTATAAATTTTAGAGAATTCCAGGAGGATTCTCAACGGTCGTGATAAAGAAAATTTGCGTACACTACAAGGAAGAAGCAAGAAGGCCAGAGGAAGTTTGACGAGATTTCAAGAAGTCACTTGATCCAAAGGAAGTCTATCGAGAAATTTTGATCAATCTTAAGGTGGAATCATGGTCGTCATGATATAGTCCAACGGAGTAACTTATGGGTCTAAGTACATAAGTGAGAAAAGAATGTGGGAACCTAGATGACTACATTGAGAACAAGGGACATCTAGAACTAGCGGGGAACATCAAGAAGAAGAGTAACGAGTAAAGAAGTAAGAGGGATATGAGTTTAGGGAACCTATTCAAATACCCCAAAGTGAAACCATGATCACCTATGCGGGTGAAAGGTGGCAATCTCTCTGGTGAAAATTTCTTGGACGTGGAAACCGTATGAGAAATTTCATCTAGGGTCTAAGAGTGACAGAATGGATAGTACGATAACATCAAATTCAAGTGCCGATAAGGAAGTGCTAAGTTAGGCGCCGGGAGTGATCAAGTGTGCAAAATGGAAGGTTATGATTCCTGAAAGGAGTCATAAAGTTTATCGCAAACTAGAGAAAGATGCAAATGATGATTTTATTGCATACAGAAAGTAAAAGCAGTAATTTGAGGTTTCGGCATTAAGCAAGAAGTAAAAGGAGACGACCATTCAGTTTATGGTTAACAGATAAGACGAAGTATCGAGAAAGGAAGTAAGAGATGCAGAGTTAGGAGATACAAGGACCTAGGTGACCGATGTGGTCAACCACATACGAGAATTACGTGAGAAGAGTTTTACGATCTGACAAGAAGAAGAGGTTCAAGGCAGCTCATATCCTACCGGGATGCGAGTTGATCAGAATAAGGTTCAGGAATACGTCAAGTATCTAGTACGTCGACAGGCAGTAGCCAAGGAGTTATGGCAAATGACAACAATCATCTAGCATAAAGGATGCAAGGAAGGTTCGCGAGTTCGCGAGGATCGAACTTAGGGCTACAGCCCATGGAATAGTGGCAAGTTAGACTTTACGTAATGCGAAGGGGCACACAAGCATAACAAAGGAGGATCGGGGACCTTATGGATACAGTATGCCCTAATAAGTAAAGTCTACGGTAAGACTTGGATAGGAAGGACCATGTAGCCAATAAGTATGCAAGACTAGAGTTGTCGCCAACTAAGCCGAGGTACGAGGAGAGATTCAAGAGACCCTACCAGTTATAGTAATCATGGAAGGTCGAAAATCCAAGGAACATGAGGATCCTCGCCGGACCCAGGTAAGTTAGGAGTTAGAATCTCAAAACTTGCCTAAGCCAAGTCAGCGAGCCAGCCGAGAAAAGACAAGATATTAAGACGTTCGAGGGAAGTTCAAATAAATGATAGAGGAAGCAAGTAGAACTTTGAGGAGGAATGGCAAGGGCTACTGAGCTGGGTTCGAGTATCAAAGTTAGAGCTAAGCATCAATGAAGGGGTTGTGAAAGTAAAGGAAATACAAAACCCTGTAGTGGAAGGAGTACCTAAGGATAGACTTTGAATAATCATGATGATCAAATTTCGAGGTCAAAATTTTCTTAAGGGGGGAGGAAATGTGATATCTCGACTCCGATTTAAGGTCCGACAATGAGTACCAAATGAGTTGAACCATCGAATCAAACATAATAGGAATCAAACTACCAGACCAAGTTGTTGAATCAGAAGGACAACGAGTCACTAAAAGCTACCCGATGCTACAAAACAAGTTGGGGATACCTGTTATGATTAAGAGGAAACATAAGAGGTACAATAAACTACGCGAGACGAGCAAATGGCACTATTGAATATCATATAGTGAGAACAAACTCTTGGTGCAAAGAATTATAAGAATGGTGTTAATGGAAGAATGAGTACGAGCGAATTTCGAGGACGAAATTTTTATAAGGGTGGAGGAAATGTTACACCCGAACATTTGGGTTCCGATTCGACCAAAAAAATGAAAAGTTTGATCGACTGTTAGGTACGAAACCTCGAAACAAACCGATATGAATTTCATGACAATTTTATTTAAAGAGCTTTGGGATGGACCCGGGCCACAGAAACCGGCCTTCTATTTTGCAATTCGAGCCTCTTTGCATGAGGGACGTCAGATGAAATCCATTTTTTTCCATGAGGTCTCCTTAGATTGAAATATATATGGGTATATAAAGAGAGATGAGATGGAAAACCTAGAGCTAAGAGCTTCCCACCGCCACCAAGCCCAATCTCATCGTACTTTTCATTCCTTTGTTGAAACGTATGCCACCACAATACCTTTCTTTCCCATAACAAGTAGAGGCTGGTCACCGTAACCACCATTGATGATGTGGAGGGAGACAAGCAGTGGCCGGTGAGTTCGGTGGGAAAACCAAAGACGGGACGACGAGGATTATGACGAGAGACTACATTCACAAAGTGGGCGGGGAGAGAAACACCTTGATGAGCGACCTCATGGCTTGGCGATTTTGTTGTATAAAACGTTCGAGTTCATGTGCGGACCGAGTCAAGGTTGATACCCACGATGATAAGTCCGAGCGGTGATTGAAGATGCGACTCGTGGCGCTGGGGTTGGTGCTGAATCCGAGGTGGCTGACCGGTATGGTAATGGCGCTGGGGTTGGTGCTGAATCGGTCTATAAGGGCGACGATGATGGTGATTTGGTGACAAGGACAGAGAGGTTGGATCCGAGGTCACTGATTCAATTCGATTTCCAATTGATCAAATTGTAGTTTGTATTGGCCGATTAATTCACATATTCTATAAAAAGAACAAATTATTTAATAAGAGGGCACGATTTGGTCTTTTTCCCTCTCTTTAAATGCTAAGTTGACAAAACAATTTAAGGAAGGTTATATTTGTGCAAACGGTGAATTGACAATTTGGTCTTTCCCCCTATCTTTAAACGGTGAGTTGATTATAGGAGGGTACGTTTGTGTAAAAAAATAGTGGAGGGGCATGTTTGCTAATTTGAAATAGTGTAGGGGTATAAAATGCTATTAATCCTTTTTATATATTGGAGTGCATTTTACATTTTAAAGCAAGTGAGTGTTTGTAAACTTATTCTTTACAAAAGTGGATCACACATGTCTTCTATTCTACGACTAAATTATATGTGTGGCCCCTTGAGCAAAGCCACTATTCTCGTAGACCTCGTGTGCGCGTTCAATCCACAAAGGCATCGGAGGTAGAGCTGTATGCATGAGTCTGTAACCGAGTTATGGTGCTGCCACAATCAACTCTAATCCCTCCACCATCGGAATCATCCCGTTCTGAAATTCAGGTAAAAATTAACAATATCTACTCAACGAATCTCATCACATTCAATACAACATAGTAAAGCATGTTGATATTGTGACTCTTCATCAAATTTGTCATCACAGAAGGCGAAGTTGAAACTGCATAACAGGGGAATCGGTTAATCGTGATAGGCAGTAGGAGGACGAGAATTCCTTGAGCAGGTAGCTCAAAGAGAGTGGGCCTCTGCCGACCCCAAAAGGCCAATGGTCTTGACGAACAACCTTTGCTTGTCGTGACATCGAAGGGAAATTTTGGATACAAATTCGAATTGGCCAAGAAGACATTCTATTGCAAGCTTGACACCATTAAGGATATTGCAATGGGGATACTGATTGAAGCAATGACGAAGAGGAATGGTGAGGAATTTTCTTTGCTCCTCCATATTGTACATGCATAGTACATTACATAAGCTTAACACTATTGAGCTGTTTTAATACTTATAAATTATGATTGCTTGGTCAAAGACTCTTCTTTTTATTCTTTTGACGAATCAAGACAAGATTTGATTCATTCTCTAATGCTACTCCAAAGCAAACCTGACACAGAGAGGAATTGTCATTGCTGGGACTCATTGAGGAGAGGAGTGAGGTCAAAGTCGGAGTGGGATTAGATAGAGCTTGAGCGATGATCATTTTCCAATTTGTTTTTCCATTTAAGAAAATTCAATATAAATTCTTATTAATTGATATTTCTTAATTGTCACGTCATCAATCTAACGGTTAAAGCTTGCAGTTGGCTGCCAAGGAGAATTTTTTCATGAAATAGATGGTCAGTGACCGATGCTTAAACGGTATAATGAATGACCAATATGAAAAAAATTGATAAACTAAATGACCAAATATGTAATTTTCCCTGTATATACTTTTCTAATACAATTTGTAATGAAAATGCACTAAAGAATTATTGCTTTGCCAAATACATCTCACATATTAACATGCAATTAAATGACACGCACTTGTATAATCTTATATCTACATATACATTGAACCAAACGCCCCCAACATTGCTGCATTTCCAATGGCGTAAAAATCATGCTCAACGGTGTGGATCTCATGCACAATAGAATCTATATTGAGTTCATCATTAGCCAATGCATGGGCAGTATTTCTATAGGCTTGTGCTTGATCAATAATGATACTCGTTCCATAATTTTCTTCGAGAATTTTGACTGGAGGGTTTGTTAGTAATGGTGATAGCTTTCTGGCCTGTATTTCATATGGAAGATTCAGGATGATACAAATTGATAAGACTATACAACACACCATAAAAGATGATGAACTTGGAGAACCCATTTATCAAATCTTTTTTCTTTTATTTTCTGGGTCAAAAGATATTCGAAGGTAAGGAAAAATACGGGTATTTGATTGATTTTTCTTTTAGTGAATGATTTTGTAGTGAATCAATCATTACTGTGATTATAAATTTATAAGGACCACATTAGTTTTTCAAGTACCAAGGATTCGTTATTCTACCTTACAAGGTTGGTATTATTTCTGATAGTTAATTTAATTACGATCGATTGTTCAACATGGGAATAAGTTGAAAACTACATGCAATGAATGCATCAGAGAAATTTTGTCTAACAGAGAACAGGAAAACTAATTATTGTAATTTATTTATTTTTTTAAACTTGACATACAATAATGAGAATTTTCATCTTATCTTTAAAACCATATAAAATAAACAAAAGAACATCTTAACCAGATTAAAAACAAAGCATAATTTTCAAGTGATTAAAGTTTAAACAGTTACCATTTAAATCCGTTACATAATTAATGACATGTCTTTAAAATATAAAGGCTAAAACAAAGAAGGTTTGGGGACACCCTCCAAATCCCTAACACCATTCGTCCGTCAGTTTTGATTCCACATAATAATTTTCAAGCCACCCAATGTAGTCTCGGCTCTCCTCTTTTAATTCCCCTTTGAAATTGAGCTATATATCGACTTAATGTGTGACAAAAAATGCTCAAAAAACACTAATTTTCCCTGCCTGCAAAAGCGATTGCAGCTTCTCCTCCCGAAATCTAAACGTTTCACTCTTCCATCTCACCAAAAAGAAAGACAAGCCAATGTATTTTATCCTGTACCTACCATTAATATCATAAAATGTAAGTGAGATTTCCACTCCCGTCTTCTTTGTTTCTACGAATCAGATTAGCCCATCAAAAGAGTAGGGGTCGTGCGCTCGTTATGAGGGGAAACGGCCACTCATATCTAGTTTCTCTTTTTCAAGCGCCCAATTTCTTGTACCCCTG
Source organism: Linum tenue (assembly GCA_946122785.1). Lineage (NCBI taxonomy): Eukaryota > Viridiplantae > Streptophyta > Magnoliopsida > Malpighiales > Linaceae > Linum > Linum tenue. Next base: position 76,156,820 of record CAMGYJ010000008.1, on the reverse strand, counting down.
CTAGTTGTTTTAAATCTTGATTTTGGTAAAAAAATGAGATTGTATCTAGGAACTGAGTTGGAGATGAGCTCTTTTGTTGTGGCGGCTTTGAAGATTAGGGGTTAGAGATAAGAGTAGATGTGAATTTCTCTAGCGCTTTTTTCTTGTCACCAGTGGAACAAGAAAGGTTTGGGGAGATGGAATGACTCAATGGCCATATATGTTCGGCTGTTGAGCGAGAACGAGGTAAGGAAGCTCCTGCAACGAGCGGGGGAGGCGACGAGAGAACGATTGTGAATCCGATTGGACCGAGACAGTGGATGGAGGATATGCGGCAGGTGATGCCGGGGGAGCAGGGTGGCGGGTTGACAGGGGAAGCGACGCTGGTGAAGAAATAACAAAGATATGAATTTTCGGAGACCCTCGGGGAGGAGGTTTTACCGGCATTTCAATAAGAATTATTTTTTATATTGTAAGTGATCTGAAAAATAGTTAAAAATTGTAATTAAAAATTGCATTTCAAATTCAACGTTGACGCTGATTGGATGTTCTTTTAAAAACTAACAGTCAACACTAATAAAATTATAGTTGATATCATTCTTGTAAAAAACTACTAATTGTGACTAAATTCTCTCCGCTCTCTCTTTCTCTCTCTAGACGGTTAACTCCTCTCCGCTGATCGCGGCCCCTGCCGTGGCCGCCGGCGCCGGTGCTCTTCCGGCGTTGGCTCTGTTCACAGCTGTTTCTTCGAGGGTGAAGTAGGGATGGAATCGAGTTTGCACACGTCGGGGAAATCTTGGGCGGAACTTTTCGGAGTCGCGGATGAAAATCGATTGGTGTATATCGAGCCGGAGATAGTAGATGGAGGTCTTCGCATTCCTGCTGAGCTTGAAGACGAAGGAATTGCGTGCTGGCAACACTGCTTGGTGGGGCAATTCCTCTCTACTTCCCCTCATATTCGTCAAGTCCAATCGTGGGCGAATCGTTCATGGGGCAAAAGGGTTCAGTTAGGGTTTCTTGGCTTGGAGATCGTTTGCTTCTTTTCCAATTCCCGACTACGGAAACAGCGCACTGGGTGTTCTCGAGTGGTCCTTGGCATCTGAGGAATGATATGTGTTACCTGAGAAAGTGGGAGGCAGGAATCTGAGCTGAGGAGCCTCGTCCAACGATTCCTATCTGGGTACGTTTTCTGGACTTGCCTTTTGAGCATGTAACTGGGCGAATCTTGACGCGGCTGGCAAGCATGCTTGGACGGCCTCTTTGGTTCGATAAGTCCAGTAAGTCCAGTAGGCTTGGCAGAAGGCTTGGTTACCCTAGGGTCTGTGTTGAGATGGGGGTTGATTCAGAGTTCCCTGAGTTTCTTCGGCTTGTTCCGGATTGAAGGCCTGCTTACATTGTTAGTATTGAATATTGTAACAAACCAGAGATGTGTGGGAAGTGCAGTAGATTTGGTCATAACTGTGAGAAAGAAGTTCAGGAGGCTTCGGATACTCAGCTGGAAGAGGGTGACAATCCATGGATGATTCAGGTTGAGAATTCTGTGGTAAGTGTGAGTGAGGTTATGGTGGGGTTAAGTATGATTCAAGATGTAGATAATGAAGCTAGTAGAGAGTTGTGTCCTGATGAGGTAAATGCCCAGGCAGCTGTTGCAGAGGTGGACAGAGCTGAGTCTCCTTCTGAAACTGGTTTGGGAAGTCAGAGAGAGGGTGGCTTACAAACAGCAGTGGAGAACCTAGTGGCATCCTTGTCTAGGGGATCTGCTTGGCAAGGCTATCTACCTTATGACAGGGAATTTCAACAGGCGGTTTGCACTAGCAACTCTTTTGAGGTTCTTGCTCCCCAGATTCAGTTTGAAGTAGGGACAATGGCAGTGTCTCCCCTGAAAGACCCTGTGCAGTTCCCAGAGTTAGGGAAGGATGGATAGAAGAAGAAGAAAGGGAAACCAGGTCGGCCCCCAAAGGGGCAAAAACCAGCCATTAAAACATGAATGTTTTAGTATGGAACATGAGGGGTTTTAACAGCCCTGATAAGCAGAAGAGTACACTGGAGTCAATTAGAAGGTACAAGGTGGAGATAGTTGCAATCCTGGAAACAAGGGTTAGTAAAGAAAAGGTTTAGAAAATAATTGCACAGTTCTTTGTAGATTGGGAACATGTAGATACTTACTCCCAGGCTGGGGTGGGGAGGATCTGGGTTTTATGGAAGAAAGACTTAAAGTTCACAGTTCTGGATAGTACTGGCTTCTATGTGCATGGGGTCTTGCAAATGAATGAGCCAACACAGCTTACCTTCATTTATGGGTCAAATGAAGCCAATGAAAGGCAGCAAGTTTATCAGGAATTAAAGACGAAGGTGGATCCATTCATTCCTTGGTTAGCAGTAGGAGACTTCAATGCTATTTTGAACAGTTCAGAATCTTCAAACTCAGGGAACCTAGGTGAGAGTGCCCAACATTTCTCTACCTGGATAACTGACATGAAGCTTATTGATCACAGAGTCCTAGGGCCGTGGTACACATGGTCTAATAAGCAAGAAGGTACCCTATTGCGAAGAGGTTGGATCGAGCTCTTGTCTCGGATAGTTGGCTTGAGTCCTACCCTAGAAGCACTGTCAAAATCTTGTTACCTGGCCTATCAGACCACTGTGGAGTCCTAGTCAATATAGATTCATGAATCAAAACTTTACCACGTCCATTTAAGTATTTCAACTTCTGGAAACTGCATCCAGAATATGAAAAACTGGTTATAGAAGGATGGCTTTGTCCTACCATAGGTTCTGCCATGGCACAATTGTATCAGAGGCTGCGTAACATTAAAGTTCGATTGAGAGAGTTAAATAGAGAGAACTACTCAGACATACATGAGAGGGTCAAGGTGGCTGGGAAGGAACTAGCTAGAGCTCAATTAGAAGTGTTGGAGCGCCCTGCCTCCTCAGCTTTTCTAGCTGAGAAGAGGTGTATGGTCCAACTTCTAGAGCTTCAACAGGCAGAGGCATCTTATAATAAGCAGAAATCAAGGCAATTTTTGGTAAATAGTGGAGATTCTAACTCCAAATTCTTCCACAGTATGGTTAAGACTAGGCAGGCAAAGAACACTATCAGGCAGTTAGTTACTGAATCTGGAACTGTTTTAGAAGATATTGAGGAAATAGGCCAGGAGGCTGTTCAGTTCTATCATTCTCTATTGGCTACAAGGAATGGAAATTTGAAGCGAGTCACAGTTGGTACTCTTAGACAGCTGCTAGTTCATCATTTGGCAGAGGGGGATGATGCAGGTTTATGTGATATGGTTACAGCTGATGAGATACACCGGGTAGTAAAGAATATGAAGAAAGACAAGGCACCAGGGCCAGATGGTTTCACAGCGGAGTTCTTCAAGGAACACTGGGGATTGGTGGGTATGGAAGTTACTAAGGCCATTCAGCAGTTTTTTGCTACTGGTAGAATGAGGAAGGAAGTCAATTGCACAATTTTGGCTCTGATTCCAAAGATACCAAATGCTAACACTATGAAGAATTTCCGCCCTATTTCATGCTGCAATTTTGTGTATAAGTGCATTTCCAAAATCATAGCTAACAGGTTGAAACAAGTGCTGCCAAAGGTTATTAGTCCTAATCAAGATAGATATAATGAAGGCTTTTGACAAAGGTTATTAGTCTCAAGATAGATATAATGAAGGCTTTTGACAGTGTGGATTGGGATTACTTATATTGTGTACTTCTTGCAATGGGGATTCCAGATAGATTTGTTAATTGGATTAAGGGTTGCCTTGAATCCACTAGCTTCACTGTTTGTATAAATGGGGGGCTTACTGGCCATTTTCCAGCTCAAAAAGGGTTGAGACAGGGGTGTCCCCTTTCTCCCTATCTCTTTGCAGCTAGCATGGAGGTCCTCAGTTGCAAGTTAAACAGAGCAGCCTCTAGGTCAGTGCTACCCTACCACCCTCAGTGCAGTCGAGTTGGCCTTACTCACTTATGTTTTGCAGACGATTTACTGGTGTTCACTAAGGGTACAGTGGAAGGTGTGACTGTGATTGCAGAGGTTCTTCAGAAATTCTACTTAGTATCTGGTTTGCAGTGTAATCCTAACAAAAGTGAAATTTTCAGTGCTGGGGTGACAGAGGCCTTGAAGAGAGATTTGGTGCAACACTCGGGATTTAGAGAGGGTGCATTGCCAGTCAGGTACCTTGGATTGCCACTGAATGCAGGGAAGTTGACTGCTGAAGACTGTAAATCCTTGGTTAGTAGAATAACAGGAAGAATCCTAGGCTGGCAGCCAAAACTGCTATCTTATGCACGTAAGATTGAACTCGTGATTTCTGTGTTAGCAAGCATGACCCAATACTGGATGCAAGTAATCCTACTGCCAAAGAAGATTGTCAAGGAAATAGAGAGTCTATGCTCACAATTCCTTTGGAGTGAGCTGGAAAAGAAGAAGAGAGCTAAGGTTTCCTGGAAAACAGTAGCTCTCCCTCGAGCTGAGGGTGGTATGGGATTGAAAGATCTACATTCATGGAATAAACCCTGCCTGGTTCGACATTTCTGGGGGATTCTATCTGTGCAGGAGACTCTATGGATTGCCTGGTTAAATGAGTACCGACTTCGACATCAGATTATATGGGAAATACAAACACGAGGATCCTGGATATGGAATAAGATTCTAAAAATCAGAGACCTGGTGGCAGGGAGATTATGTCAAACTGACAGGGGCATTGAATGGGATGGAGAACTCAAGCAGAAATTTAAAATTAGCAGGGTATGGCACAGCTTGACACCCAGAGGTGATCTAGTGCAGTGGTCCGGTTTAGTTTTGAAGGGTGGTATCCCTAAGAACTCAGTGCTGACTTGGCTTGTCTTGCTTAATAGGGTTAACACACTAGATAAGATTAGACGCTGGAACCCTACTGTTTGCACCCTCTGTCCTCTTTGTGACAGTTCAGAAGAAACAAGAGACCATATTTTTTTCTCGTGTGATTTTGTGCAGGAAGTTTGGCAAACAGTCTTCCCTAGTCCCTGGCAGTTCCCTTTGGCTGGCTCGCTGGATCAGGTAGTGTTGCAAGCAGTGCAGAAGCTGGGGAAGTGTAGAGTCGGCAGAATTCTGTGGTGCTTGGTAATAAGTGAAGTATGGAGAGAGCATTGACGAAGGCTATATGGTCAGAAAAGCCTTAAAGTAGAAGAACTGACTCACAAGATGCAGCTAGTTATGGAAGCAAAAGTGCAAGGAGATCCGGGGTTTGCGAGCTCTCCTGCCGCTCAAAAACTGTGGTATATAGGGAGTATTGAACCATTCGGTTCTTTTATTTGACTATGGTCCAGTTTTCATAACATTATATATAAGATTCTTTTTTTATCATGTAGCCTATACACCATAAAAAGGAAATGAAATAAAGTCATTGATAATTTGTGTAGTCACGTGAAAAAAAGAAAATGAAACTCGTGACAGATAGAAAATGAGATTAAAAGACAAAATTATTAATTTCGGCCCTAAGTTGGCCAAAACTTAGTCTCATTGAGATTCGTAATCGATAATACTAGCATCCAATCCAAATCATCTCCAAGCCCCAAAACAATGACCCACCAACATTGATTGGTCCCACTAATTGGTAATTGTATGTTTGACAATAGCATGAACATCGAATTCTACCTCCAAACAAATAGCCATATCTGTTGAGGGAAAAAGGTTATTCCCAAAACTTTTTAGTTTTTTCCATTATATTGTCAAGACATGTCATTGTGTAACCGTTTATAAATGATAATTATTTATACGTTAATCACTCAACAATCAGCTTAGTTTTTTAATCTAGTAAGGTCGTTCTTATGTTTCTCTAACATGGTTGCAAAGATATGGGAAATTCTAGTTATTGTATGTCAAGTTTAACAAAATAATAATTCATGCCCAATAATTAGTTTTCCAGTTCTCTCTTGGACAAAATATTTTTGATGTGTTTATTGATTGTAGTTTGGAGCTTATCCCCATGTTAAACAATTGATCATAGTTAGGTTAACCATTAGAAGTAATACCCACCTTGTAAGCTAGAGTAACGAATCATCATTTTTTTCCTATAAATTTATAGTCAGGGTAATGATTGATTCACATCTCAGAAATCATTCAACAAAAGACAAATCAATCAGAGAGCCATATATGTATTTCCTCATAGACCTTTGAATCTCTTTTGATCAAGGAAACAAGAAAAAATTTAGATAAATGGGTTCTTCGTATTCCTCATCATTTATGGTGTATTGTATACTCTTATCAATTCTTATCATCATGAATCTTTCATATGAAGTACAAGCCAGAAAGCTGTCACCGTTACTAAGAAACCCTCCGGTTAAAATACTCGAAGAAACTTACAGGAAGAGTAGCATTATTGATCAAGCACAAGCCCATGGAAATACTGACCATGCATTTCCTGATAATGACCTCAGTATTGATTCTGTTGTGCATGAGATCCACACTTGGGAACATGATTTTTACGCCATTCGAAATGCAGCAATTTTGGGGAACTTTGGTTCAATGTATATGTAAATTTGGTAGAAGGACATGATATTTAAAGTTCATGTTTATATATGAGATGTATCTAGCAAAGCATTAATTACTTTCGTGCATTTGCATCGGAAATTGTATTAGGAAAGTAGAATAGAAGACATGTGTGATCGACTTTTATAAATAACAAGTTTACAAGCACTCTATTTCTTTCAAATGTTCAATGCAGTCAAATACATAAAAAAAATTATTTAATAACATGTAATCCTATATTTCATCATTCTAATTACTGGGGATGTCAATTTCGATTTGACCCGTTTTACCAGACCTGTTTGGCCTGTTTTGGGGCGATTTTGATACGGGCATGTGTACCTCTCATCAACCTGACCTGCCCTGACCCACCTCATTCTCGACCTGTTCTTTTCTAAATTACATGTAATCAATTAGCCATGGTCTTTGCTACAATTGTGCGAGTTTCAAGTAATAAAAAACCCCATAAGCTATGAACATCATTCACCCACCGCAACATAAGAGCGACAGTGACAATCTCGTATCCCTCTCTTCCACTCTTCTCAAGATTTCTCAAGCTTGAACATTCCTCCAATTGCGAAAGAGATGTTGATTCTGAAAATGCCACCACCACAACCACCGGCAACAGCGTCGTTGATTCGAACTCACCAATGGCATTTTTAACATCGTTCTGGTGTAGTAGGGGGACTATAAGCTTTTTATTTACCTAAATTATGTTTACCTTATTATTTACTAAATCATCTTTGCTTCATATATATACATAGTATGCATTGTTCGACCGAGAGCTCAAGCGGGTCTTGAAAGAAGCCTCTTGCTCTTATTTCTGTACTAGCAAAGACCCTCTAGCTTGCGCTTTGCGGCGAGTGAAAAGCGATAATACTGCTAGCATAGTTATAGTTTGAATAGGAAATTAAATGTCATTGCGACACCCTAACATTTGGGTTCCGATTCGACCAAAAAAATGAACAGTTTGATCGAATGTTAGGTACGAAAGCTCGAGACAAACCGATATGAATTTCATGACAATTTTAATTAAAGAGCTTTGGGATGGACCCGGGCCACAGAAACCGACCTTCTATTTTTCAATTCGGGCCTCTTTGCATGAGGGACGTCAGATGAAATCCATTTTTTCATGAGGACTCCTTAGATGGAAATATATATGGGTATATAAAGAGAGATGCGATGGAAAACATAGAGCTAAGAGCTTTCCACCGCCGCCAAGCCCAATCTCATTGTACTTTTCATTCCTTTGTTGAAACCTATGCCACCATAATCCCTTTCGATCCCATAACAAGTAGAGGCTGGTCACCGTAACCAACATTGATGATGAGGAGGGAGAGAAGCAATGGCCGGTGAGTTCGGTGGGGAACCCAAAGACGAGACGACGAGGATTGTGACGAAAGAATACATTCACAAAGTGGGCGGGGAGAGAAACTCCTTGATGAGCGACCTCCTGACTTGGCGATTTAGTTGTATAAAACGTTCGTGTTCATGTGCGGACCGAGTCGAGGTTGATACCCACGATGATAAGTCCGAGCAGTGATTGAAGAGGCGACTCATGGGAAAGTAAGAACGTTGATGAAAGAAAGTCTGGCTGATCCGAGGTGGCCGACAGGTATGGTGATGGCGCTGGGGTTGGGGCTGAATTGGTCTATAAGGGCGATGATGATGGTGATTTGGTGACAAGGACAGAGCGGTTGGATTTGGCTGGCGACCTGGACGGGAAGTAAATATATTATTTTCGGTAGACAACCAAGAAGCTCCAAGGTGAAGGAGAACAAGTAAATGATGGTAGATCCTTGCAACCCTGGCGTTTGGAAGCATGTGCACGTGTGCGTCAAGCAAGGTCAAGCTCGACATAGCAAAGCTTGGCTGAAGTAGAGATTAACATCTAGGAACTATATGCGAGGTACGCCGGCATGGCTAAGCATAAGAGATTCAAGTTCCATGGAGACCACGATGCAACCTCTTTACGTCGAGATTTGGTTATTTGTTTGAGGTGAGTGTAAAGGGGGTAAATTCTACGCCTTACGTATTCTTTCAAGTATTAGAGTTTTCAGTATTTTTGTGAAGTGTTACTATAGTTGTTTATGCTCATGATTGATGATATGTGCTTATTTGAGCTGTGGTCTATAGTGAATGTGTGTTGTTTGCTTTAAAGCTTTACGTTTATGAGTGATTGTTAAAGTTAAGAACAAGTCTTTTTGTTTTAAGAAGTACTTCACCTTCAAGAATGTGAAGTCGTTTAAATGATTTTTTGTCACTAGCACCAGGCCGTTGCCATTTGAGATTTTCAGATGGAGCAGCAGTTATGCTCTTGAGATCTTTGAGACAGCAGCAACAGTTATGCTCTTGAGATTTTTAGGATGAGCAGCAGTTATGCCCTTGAGAATCATGGAAGAAGAGCCTTCCACAATAAGTTTAAGTTTAAGGAAAGCCTGGATGGCTTCTCATACGTATGAGTTGGCTACCGGACTAGCTAGTGAGGGATCCCCGTGTCAGTCAAAAGTTCAAGTTGAGAATGAAGTTTTAAGAATGGAGAGTAACTTTAACTCCGATATAGTTTAAGAGTTAAGAATTTTTAGAGTGGAAGTACAAACAACTTCCACCAGTTTAAGTTAAATCTCTTAAGTAAGTGCTCAAGTACTAGAGATTTAAAAACGTAAGGGCGTAGACTGACCTCATCTCACTCACCAGTTTGAAGAGGAAGAGCTAGAGGAGCAGTTAGGGAGCATCGAGTTTGAGAGGAACAGTTTGAGGGCAACTAGTTAGAGGAAGGCGGTACAAGCATCATAGAAGATGCCCAGTCGGGGTTTTCAGTAGCAGCACCAGTAGAGACTATTTAGTTATTTTTAATTTTATCATTACGAGTATGGACTGGAGATCAGATTAAAGTTTTTATGATTTGAGTTGGCCCAAGTGTTAGGTCATCGTGTTTAAGTAATGATAGTTCTTTTTAGTATTTATTAAAGTTATTTATGAAAAGTTTTCGCTACTTTTTTCCAAGTATTTTGAGTTCTTATTTTATTTCACGGTTTATCAAGGGTGTTTTGGTAAAAGTAGTACCCGGCCGGGTTAGGGTGTTACATTTTGGTATCAGAGCTGATCTTCCTCTGTTCCTTGGTCTCCAAGGAATACTGGAATATCGGTCTCAGTTTTAAAGGATTTTGTTTTAAATGAAAGGGAAATGAGTCAAGGATCTTCTTTTAAGAGTCTATAGAATCTCCAGTCTACTCTAATCATATTAAGATAAATAACAACTTTAGTCCTAATAAAAGGTTAAGATAAAAAAAATTTAGAACTATGGATCTCAGAAGAAAGAGCTACAATCACTAGATGTCAATAGCTATAATGATGGGAGGATTTCAGGGTCCTTGACCCTAAGCAGTGGCGAGGAGGCAATGAGTCAAGAAACGAAGAGATACCACGAGAATTCACAGATTCAATTCGATTTCCAATTGATCAAATTGTAGTTTGTATTGGCCGATTAATTCACATATTCTATAAATTTGGGGCAATATAGATAATTTATTCAATAAAAAGAACAAATTATTTAATAAGAGGGCACGATTTGGTCCTTTTCCCTCTCTTTAAATGGTAAGTTGACAAAATTTTAAGGAAGGTTATATTTGTGCAAACGGTGAATTGACAATTTGGTCTTTCCCCCTATCTTTAAACGGTGAGTTGATTATAGGAGGGTACGTTTGTGTAAAAAAAAGAGTGGAGGGGTATGTTTACTAATTTGAAATAGTGTAGGGATATAAAATGCTATTAATCCTTTTTATATATTGGAGTGCATTTTACATTTTAAAGAAATTGAGTGTTTGTAAACTTATTCTTTACAAAAGTGGATCACACATGTCTTCTATTCTACGACTAAATTATATGTGTGGCCCCTTGAGCAAAGCCACTATTCTCGTAGACCTCGTGTGCGCGGTCAATCCACAAAGGCATCGGAGGTAGAGCTGTATGCATGAGTCTGTAACCGAGTTATGGTGCTGCCACAATCAACTAAGATCCCTCCACCATCGGAATCATCCAGTTCTGAAATACATGTAAAAATTAACAATATCTACTCAACGAATCTCATCACATTCAATACAACATAGTAAAGCATGTTGATATTGTGACTCTTCATCAAATTTGTCATCACAGAAGGCGAAGTTGAAACTACATAACAGGGGAATCGGTTAATCGTGATAGGCAGTAGGAGGACAAGAATTCCTTGAGCAGGTAGGTCAAAGAGAGTGGGCCTCTGCCGACCCCAAAAGGCCAATGGTCTTGACGAACAACCTTTGCTTGTCGTGACATCCAAGGGAAATTTTGGATACAAATTCGAATTGTCCAAGAAGACATTCTTTTGCAAGCTTGACACCATTAAGGATATTGCAGTGGGGATACTGATTGAAGCAATGACGAAGAAGAATGGTGAGGAATTTTCTTTGCTCCTCCATATTGTACATGCATAGTACATTACATAAGCTTAACACTATTCAGCTGTTTTAATACTTAACACTATTGAGCTGTTTTAATACTTATAAATTATGATTGCTTGCTCCTCCAAACGCCGCCAACATTGCTGCATTTCCAATGGCGTAAATATCATGCTCAACGGTGTGGATCTCATGCACAATAGAATCTATATTGAGTTCATCATTAGCCAATGCATGGGCAGTATTTCTATAGGCTTGTGCTTGATCAATAATGATACTCGTTCCATAATTTTCTTCGAGAATTTTGACTGGAGGGTTTGTTAGTAATGGTGATAGCTTTCTGGCCTGTATTTCATATGGAAGATTCAGGATGATACAAATTGATAAGACTATACAACACACCATAAAAGATGATGAACTTGGAGAACCCATTTATCAAATCTTTTTTCTTTTATTTTCTGGGTCAAAAGATATTCGAAGGTAAGGAAAAATACGGGTATTTGATTGATTTTTCTTTTAGTGAATGATTTTGTAGTGAATCAATCATTACTGTGATTATAAATTTATAAGGACCACATTAGTTTTTCAAGTACCAAGGATTCGTTATTCTACCTTACAAGGTTGGTATTATTTCTGATAGTTAATTTAATTACGATCGATTGTTCAACATGGGAATAAGTTGAAAACTACATGCAATGAATGCATCAGAGAAATTTTGTCTAACAGAGAACAGGAAAATTAATTATTGTAATTTGTTTATTTTGTTAAACTTGACATACAATAATGAGAATTTTCATCTTATCTTTGCAACCATATAAAATAAACAAAAGAACATCTTAACTAGATTAAAAACAAAGCATAATTTTCAAGTGATTAAAGTTTAAACAGTTACCATTTAAATCCGTTACATAATTAATGACATGTCTTTAAAATATAAAGGCTAAAACAAAGAAGGTTTGGGGACACCCTCCAAATTACTAACACCATTCGTCTGTCAGTTTTGATTCCACATAATAATTTTCAAGCCACCCAATGTCGTCTCGGCTCTCCTCTTTTAATTCCCCTTTGAAATTGAGCTATATATCGACTTAATGTGTGACAAAAATTGCCCAAAAAACACTAATTTTCCCTGCCTGCAAAAGCGATTGCAGCTTCTCCTCCCGAAATCTAAACGTTTCACTCTTCCATCTCACCAAAAAGAAAGACAAGCCAATGTATTTTATCCTGTACATACCATTAATATCATAAAATGTAAGTGAGATTTCCACTGCCTTCTTCTTTGTTTCTACGAATCAGATTAGCCCATCAAAAGAGTAGGGGTCGTGCGCTCGTTATGAGGGGAAACGGCCACTCATATCTAGTTTCTCTTTTTCAAGCGCCCAATTTCTTGTACCCCTGCTAGTTGTTTTAAATCTGGATTTTGGTAAAAAATGAGATTGTATCTAGGAATTGAGTTGGAGATGAGCTCTTTTGTTGTGGCGGCTTTGAAGATTAGGGGTTAGAGATAAGAGTAGATGTGAATTTCTCTAGCGCTTTTTCCTTGTCACCAGTGGAACAAGAAAGGTTTGGGGAGATGGAATGACTCAATGGCCATATATGTTCGGCTGTTGAGCGAGAACGAGGTAAGGAAGCTCCTGCAACGAGCGGAGGAGGCGGCGAGAGAATGATTGTGAATCCGATTGGACCGAGACAGTGGATGGAGGATATGCGGCAGGTGATGCCGGGGGAGCAGGGTGGCGGGTTGACAGGGGAAGCGGCGCTGGTGAAGAAATAAAAGAGATATGAATTTTCGGAGACCCTCGGGGAGGAGGTTTTATCGGTATTTCAATAAGCATTATTTTTTATATTGTAAGTGATCTGAAAAATAGTTAAAAATTGTAATTAAAAATTGCATTTCAAATTCAACGTTGACGCTGATTGGATGTTCTTTTAAAAACTAACGGTCAACACTAATAAAATAATAGTTGATATCATTCTTGTAAAAAAACTACTAATTGTGACTAAATTCTCTCCGCTCTCTCTTTCTCTCTCTAGACGGTTAACTCCTCTCCGCTGATCGCGGCCCCTGCCGTGGCCGCCGGCCCCGGTGCTCTTCCGGCGTTGGCTCTGTTCACAGCTGTTTCTTCGAGGGTGAAGGAGGGATGGAATCGAGTTTGCACACGTCGGGGTAATCTTGGGCGGAACTTTTCGGAGTCGTGGATGAAAATCGATTGGTGTATATCGAGCCGGAGATAGTAGATGGAGGTCTTCGCATTCCTGCTGAGCTTGAAGACGAAGGAATTGCGCGCTGGCAACACTGCTTGGTGGGGCAATTCCTCTCTACTTCCCCTCATATTCGTCAAGTCCAATCGTGGGCGAATCGTTTGTGGGGCAAAAGGGTTCAGTTAGGGTTTCTTGGCTTGGAGATCGTCTGCTTCTTTTCCAATCCCCGACTACGGAAACAGCGCACTGGGTGTTCTCGAGTGGTCCTTGGCATCTGAGGAACGATATGTGTTACCTGAGAAAGTGGGAGGCAGGAATCTGAGCTGAGGAGCCTCGTCCAATGATTACTATCTGGGTACGTTTTCTGGACTTGCCTCTTGAGCATGTAATTGGGCGAATCTTGACGCGGCTGGCAAGCATGCTTGGACGGCCTCTTTGGTTCGATAAGTCCAGTAAGTCCAGTAGCCTTGGTTACCCTAGGGTCTGTGTTGAGATGGGGGTTGATTCAGAGTTCCCTGAGTTTCTTCGGCTTGTTCCGAATCGAAGGCCTGCTTACATTGTTAGTATTGAATATTGTAACAAACCAGAGATGTGTGGGAAGTGCAGTAGATTTGGTCATAACTGTGAGAAAGAAGTTCAGGAGGCTTCGGATACTCACCTGGAAGAGGGTGACAATCCATGGATGATTCAGGTTGAGAATTCTGTGGTAAGTGTGAGTGAGGTTATGGTGGGGTTAAGTATGATTCAAGATGTAGATAATGAAGCTAGTAGAGAGTTGTGTCCTGATGAGGTAAATGCCCATGCAGCTGTTGCATAGGTGGACAGAGCTGAGTCTCCTTCTGAAACTGGTTTGGGAAGTCAGAGAGAGGGTGGCTTACAAACAGCAGTGGAGAACCTAGTGGCATCCTTGTCTAGGGGATCTGCTTGGCAAGGCTATCTACCTTATGACAGGGAATTTCAACACGCGGTTGGCACTAGCAACTCTTTTGAGGTTCTTGCTCCCCAGATTCAGTTTGAAGTAGGAACAATGGCAGTGTCTCCCCTGAAAGACCCTACTTTCCTTTTTATGGTGTATAGGCTACATGTTAACAAAAAGAATCTAATATATAATGTTATGAAAACTGGATCATAGTCAAATAAAAGAACCGAATGGTTCAATACCCATTGGTTAACCAGCTTTGAACTATTAATAGGTTATTGAACCGACTATCTTTTTGAGAGTTCTTTGTCTATGTATTGATGCTAAGATAAGTATTTTCTACTTCTTAATTACATCTCCTCAGAAAAAGCCTAGGGGATTCTCAAAGTTTGGAATGTGCTTTTAGATTAGAGTTTTGCTTATATAAGTATGCTTGCCAATAGTCTTTTAAATATGAGTTTTAGGAACCCGACATTTTAATTGTCATAGAGGATAGGGAAAGACCTACCAATTTGTGTTATGGATTGAAGTCACAATTTGTGAAAGTAGTTGCTGCAGTTTTAATGCACGTCCCTCCTCGTGCTTGATTTACATTCCTCCATTTTCTTCTTTCTTAGGTTTACAAGGATATTACAGTTGATGTTGATGTTGCCTTCGATTGACTTATGGCACGTGTCAGTGGATTGAGCTTAATTTGTGTTGTCTTGGATAATTATAGTTAATTTGTTTGATAATATAGTTTTCCTTTTTAATTTTGTATTCCATTGCAGCAGTAGCGAATGATTTGCACTTGTTGTTGATGATAACTGCCCCAAATATGAGGATTGGATTGTTCCATTTTTTACCTGATGCTAAAAGAACAAACGGAATATTTACACAATTCTCATTTTCCATTTCGATCATTTAGTTAAGTGGTTTTTAAGAAACTTATCATTTTTTTCCTCACGTGTTCTATAAAATACCCCTATGAACACCATCGATCTTGATTGCTAGCCTTGGTAAGTAGATCAACTATAATAATTCATATCTATGTTGGCCATACAATGTAAAATAAGCTGGTTATTATTAATTTCCATTCAGACAAAGTAATACTTGTCATTCTCATCTTGTGGTGATTTTTAGGTTTACTCAATAATCAGTCTTTCACGACTTTACGTAAGCATGAAGCACTATAGACCATGTGATGCGGAAATGTAAACGAATAATTGTTCTCCATTACTTTGAATTTTGTGTTAGAATCCCATTTTCATTTTCGCATTTGGTACTACAATGCCTCTATTTATTTTATTATTTAGTAGCTGAAAGATGTATAATTCGAAAAGGCAAGCAATACGTTTGGGCTGATATGAGGCAAGCTTTATGTCATATCTTAGGTGCTGCAAAATGTAGCGTTTCCATAGCAGAATTAAGAATTTGGGTTTCAGATATGGATTCAAGCTTATAGTCGCAATGGCATTTAATTTCCTATTCAAATTGTAACTATGTTAGCAGTATTATCGCTTTTCACTCGCAGCAAAGCGCAAGCGAGAGGGTCTTTGCTAGTACAGAAATAAGAGCAAGTGACATCTTTCTAGACTCGCTTGAGCTCTCGGTCGAACAATGCATAGTGTGTATATATCCGAAGCAAAGATGCTTTAGTAAATAATGAGGTAAATATAATTTAGGTAAATAAAAGCTTATAGTCCCACTACTATACCAGAACTATGATCAAGATGCCATTTGTGTCATGTTTTTCAAATATTCCATTATTCCTAAACTATTTTTTTCGATGAATGGGTGGTTTTATTCATCAAAATACGATCAGAGTTTTACAAAAAAACACACAGAGGCATGTCAGCCTTCAAACAACAAGCAATTCTTACAAGAGACTGTACACACACTTCCAACTATCTACTCCCTATAGACCACAGTTTTCGAGCGACAGGAGAGCTCGCAAACCCCGGATCTCCCTGCACTTTTGCTTCCATAACTAGCTGCATCTTGTGAGTCAGTTCTTCTACTTTAAGGCTTTTCTGACCATATAGCCTTCGGCAATGCTCTCTCCATACTTTACTTATTACCAAGCACCACAGAATTTTGCTGACCCTACACTTCCCCAGCTTCTGCACTGCTTGCAACACTACCTGATCCAGCGAGCCAGCCAAAGGGAACTGCCAGGGACTAGGGAAGACTGTTTGCCAAACTTCCTGCACAAAATCACACGAGAAAAAAATATGGTCTCTTGTTTCTTCTGAACTGTCACAAAGAGGACAGAGGGTGCAAACAGTAGGGTTCCAGCGTCTAATCTTATCTAGTGTGTTAACCCTATTAAGCAAGACAAGCCAAGTCAGCACTGAGTTCTTAGGGATACCACCCTTCAAGACTCTCTATTTCCTTGACAATCTTCTTTGGCAGTAGGATTACTTGCATCCAGTATTGGGTCATGCTTGCTAACACAGAAATCACGAGTTCAATCTTACCTGCATAAGATAGCAGTTTTGGCTGCCAGCCTAGGATTCTTCCTGCTATTCTGCTAACCAAGGATTTACAGTCTTCAGCAGTCAGCTTCCCTGCATTCAGTGGCAATCCAAGGTACCTGACTGGCAATGCACCCTCTCTAAATCCCGAGTGTTGCACCAAATCTCTCTTCAAGGCCTCTGTCACCCCAGCACTGAAAATTTCACTTTTGTTAGGATTACACTGCAAACCAGATACTAAGTAGAATTTCTGAAGAACCTCTACAATCACAGTCACACCTTCCACTGTACCCTTAGTGAACACCAGTAAATCGTCTGCAAAACATAAGTGAGTAAGGCCAACTCGACTGCACTGAGGGTGGTAGGGTAGCACTGACCCAGAGGCTGCTCTGTTTAACATGCAACTGAGGACCTCCATGCTAGCTGCAAAGAGATAGGGAGAAAGGGGACACCCCTGTCTCAACCCTTTTTGAGCTGGAAAATGGCCAGTAAGCCCCCCATTTATACAAACAGTGAAGCTAGTGGATTCAAGGCAACCCTTAATCCAATTAACAAATCTATCTGGAATCCCCATTGCAAGAAGTACACAATATAAGTAATCCCAATCCACACTGTCAAAAGCCTTCATTATATCCATCTTGAGAGCACACCTAGGGGATACATTTTTCCTTCTATACCACTTCACCAGTTCATTTGCCATGATAAAGGCAGATTGATTAGGACTAATAACCTTTGGCAGCACTTGTTTCAACCTGTTAGCTATGATTTTGGAAATGCACTTATACACAAAATTGCAGCATGAAATAGGGCGGAAATTCTTCATAGTGTTAGCATTTGGTACCTTTCGAATAAGAGACAAAATTGTGCAATTGACTTCCTTCCTCATTCTACCAGTAGCAAAAAACTCCTGAATGGCCTTAGTAACTTCCATACCCACCAATCCCCAGTGTTCCTTGAAGAACTCCACTGTGAAACCATCTGGCCCTGGTGCCTTGTCTTTCTTCATATTCTTTACTACCCGGTGTATCTCATCAGCTGTAACCATATCACATAAACCTGCATCATTCCCCTCTGCCAAATGATGAACTAGCAGCTGTCTAAGAGTACCAACTGTGACTCGCTTCAAATTTCCATTCCTTGTACCCAATAGAGAATGATAGAACTGAACAGCCTCCTGGCCTATTTCCTCAATATCTTCCAAAACAGTTCCAGATTCAGTAACTAACTGCCTGATAGTGTTCTTTGCCTGCCTAGTCTTAACCATACTGTGGAAGAATTTGGAGTTAGAATCTCCACTATTCACCTAAAATTGCCTTGATTTCTGCTTATTATAAGATGCCTCTGCCTGTTGAAGCTCTAGAAGCTGGACCATACACCTCTTCTCAGCTAGAAAAGCTGAGGAGGCAGGGCGCTCCAACACTTCTAATTGAGCTCTAGCTAGTTCCTTCCACGCCACCTTGACCCTCTCATGTATGTCTGAGTAGTTCTCTCTATTTAAATCTCTCAATCGAACTTTAATGTTGCACAGCCTCTGATACAATTGTGCCATGGCAGAACCTATGGTGGGACAAAGCCATCCTTCTGTAACTAGTTTTTCATATTTTGGATGGAGTTTCCAGAATTTGGAATACTTAAATGGACGTGGTAAAGTTTTGATTCCTGAATCTAGACTGAACAGGACTCCACAGTGGTCTGATAGGCCAGGTAATAAGATTTTGACAGTGCTTCTAGGGTAGCACTCCAGCCAACTATCCGAGACAAGAGCTCGATCCAACCTCTTCGCAATAGGGTTACCTTCTTGCTTATTAGACCATGTGTACCACGGCCCTAGGACTCTGTGATCAATAAGCTTCATGTCAGTTATCCAGGTAGAGAAATGTTGGGCACTCTCACCTAGGTTCCCTGAGTTTGAAGATTGTGAACTGTTCAAAATAGCATTGAAGTCTCCTACTGCTAACCAAGGAATGAATGGATCCACCTTCGTCTTTAATTCCTGATAAACTTGCTGCCTTTCATTGGCTTCATTTGACCCATAAATGAAGGTAAGCTTTTTTGGCTCATTTATTTGCAAGACCCCATGCACATAGAAGCCAGTACTATCCAGAACTGTGAACTTTAAGTCTTTATTCCATAAAACCCAGATCCTCCCTACCCCAGCCTGGGAGTAAGTATCTACATGTTCCCAATCTACAAAGAACTGTGCAATTATTTTCTAAACCTTTTCTTTACTAACCCTTGTTTCCAGGATTGCAACTATCTCCACCTTGTACCTTCTAATTGACTCCACTATACTCTTCTGCTTATCAGGGCTATTAAAACCCCTCATGTTCCATACTAAAACATTCATGTTTTAATGACTGGTTTTTGCCCCTTTGGGGGCCGACCTGGTTTCCCTTTCTTCTTCTTTTATCCATCCTTCCCTAACTCTGGGAACTGCACAGGGTCTTTCAGGGGAGACACTGCCATTGTCCCTACTTCAAACTGAATCTGGGGAGCAAGAACCTCAAAAGAGATGCTAGTACCAACCGCCTGTTGAAAATCCTTGTCAGAAGGTAGATAGCCTTGCCGAGCAGATCCCCTAGACAAGGATGCCACTAGGTTCTCCACTGCTGTTTGTAAGCCACCCTCTCCCTGACTTCCCAAGTTTCAGAAGGAGACTCAGCTCTGTCCACCTCTGCAACAGCTGCCTGGGCATTTACCTCATCAGGACACAACTCTCTAATAGCTTCATTATCTACATCTTGAATCATACTTAACCCCACCATAACCTCACTCACACTTACCACAGAATTCTCAACCTGAATCATCCCTGGATTGTCACCCTCTTCCAGCTGAGTATCCGAAGCCTCCTGAACTTCTTTCTCACAGTTATGACCAAATCTACTGCACTTCCCACACATCTCTGGTTTGTTACAATATTCAATACTAACAATGTAAGCAGGCCTTCGATCCGGAACAAGCCGAAGAAACTCAGGGAACTCTGAATCAACCCCATCTCAACACAGACCCTAGGATAACCAAGCCTTCTGCCAAGCCTAGTGGACTTATCGAACCAAAGAGGTCATCCAAGCATGCTTGCCAGCCGCGTCAAGATTCGCCCAGTTACATGCTCAAGAGGCAAGTCCAGAAAACGTACCCAGATAAGAATCTTTGGACGAGGCTCCTCAGCTCGGATTCCTGCCTCCCACTTTCTCAGGTAACACATATCGTTCCTCAGATGCCAAGGACCACTCGAGAACACCCATTGCGCCGTTTCCGCAGTCAGGAATTGGAAAAGAAGCAGACGATCTCCAAGCCAAGAAACCCTAACTGAACCCTTTTTGCCCCACAAACGATTCGCCCACGATTGGACTTGACGAATATGAGGGGAAGTAGAGAGGAATTGCCCCACCAAGCAGTGTTGCCAGCGCGCAATTCCTTCGTCTTCAAGCTTAGCAGGAATGCGAAGACCCCCATCTACTATCTCCGGCTCGATATACACCAATCGATTTTCTTCCGCGACTCCGAAAAGTTCCGCCCAAGATTTCCCCGACGTGTGCAAACTCGATTCCATCCCTCCTTCACCCTCGAAGAAACAGCTGTGAACAGAGCCAACGCCGGAAGAGCACCGGCGCCGGCGGCCACGGCAGGGGCCGCGATCAGCGGAGAGGAGTTAACCGTCTAGAGAGAGAAAGAGAGAGCGGAGAGAATTTAGTCACAATTAGTAGTTTTTTTACAAGAATGATATCAACTATTATTTTATTAGTGTTGACCGTTAGTTTTTAAAAGAACATCCAATTAGCGTCAACGTTGAATTTGAAATGCAATTTTTAATTACAATTTTTAACTATTTTTCAGATCACTTACAATATAAAAAATAATTCTTATTGAAATGCCGGTAAAACCTCCTCCCCAAGGGTCTCCGAAAATTCATATCTCTTTTATTTCTTCACCAGCGCCGCTTCCCCTGTCAACCCGCCACCCTGATCCCCCGGCATCACCTGCCACATATCCTCCATCCACTATCTCGGTCCAATCGGATTCACAATCGTTCTCTCGCCGCCTCCCCCACTCGTTGCAGGAGTTTCCTTACCTCGTTCTCGCTCAACGGGCGAACATATATGGCCATTGAGTCATTCCATCTCCCCAAACCTTTCTTGTTCCACTGGTGACAAGGAAAAAGCGCTAGAGAAATTCACATCTACTCTTATCTCTAACACCTAATCTTCAAAGCCGCCACAACAAAAGAGCTCATCTCCAACTCAGTTCCTAGATACAATCTCATTTTTTACCAAAATCCAGATTTAAAACAACTAGCACGGGTACAAGAAATTGGGCGCTTGAAAAAGAGAAACTAGATATGAGTGGTTGTTTCCCCTCATAACGAGCGCACGACCCCTACTCTTTTGATGGGCTAATCTGATTCGTAGAAACAAAGAAGAAGGGAGTGGAAATCTCACTTACATTTTATGATATTAATGCTAGGTGCAGGATAAATACATTGGCTTGTCTTTCTTTTTGGTGAGATGGAAGAGTGAAACATTTAGATTTCGGGAGGAGCAGTTGCAATCGCTTTTGCAGGCGGGGAAAATTAGTTTTTTTGGGCAATTTTTGTCACACATTAAGTCGATATATAGCTCAATTTCAAAGGGGAATTAAAAGAGGAGAGCCGAGACTACATTGGGTGGCTTGAAAATTATTATGTGGAATCAAAATTGACGGAGGAATGGTGTTAGGGATTTGGAGGGTGTCCCCAAACCTTCTTTGTTTTAGCCTTTATATTTTAAAGACATGTCATTAATTATGTAACGGATTTAAATGGTAACTGTTTAAACTTTAATCACTTGAAAATTATGCTTTGTTTTTAATCTGGTTAAGATGTTCTTTTGTTTATCTTATATGGTTGCAAAGATAAGATGAAAATTCTCATTATTGTATGTCAAGTTTAATTAAATAAATAAATTCCAATAATTAGTTTTCCCGTTCTCTGTTAGACAAAATTTCTCTGATGCATTCATTGCATGAAGTTTTCAACTTATTCCCATGTTGAACAATCGATCGTAATAAAATTAACTATCAGAAATAATACCAACCTTGTAAGGTAGAATAACGAATCCTTGGTACTTGAAAAACTAATGTGGTCCTTATAAATTTATAATCACAGTAATGATTGATTCACTACAAAATCATTCACTAAAAGAAAAATCAATCGAATACCCGTATTTTTCATTACCTTCGAATATCTTTTGACCCAGAAAATAAAAGAAAAAAGATTAGATAAATGGGTTCTCCAAGTTCATCATCTTTTATGGTGTGTTGTATAGTCTTATCAATTTGTATCATCCTGAATCTTCCATATGAAATACAGGCCAGAAAGCTATCACCATTACTAACAAACCCTCCAGTCAAAATTCTCGAAGAAAATTATGGAACGAGTATCATTATTGATCAAGCACAAGCCTATAGAAATACTGCCCATGCATTGGCTAATGATGAACTCAATATAGATTCTATTGTGCATGAGATCCATACCGTTGAGTATGATTTTTACGCCATTGGAAATGCAGCAATGTTGGGGGCGTTTTTGGTTCAATGTATATGTAGATATAAGATTATACAAGTGCGTGTCATTTAATTGCATGTTAATGTGAGATGTATTTGGCAAAGCAATAATTCTTTAGTGCATTTGCATTACAAATTGTATTAGAAAAGTAGATACAGGCAAAATTACATATTTGGTCACTTAGTTTATCAATTTTTTCATATTGGTCAATCATTATACCGTTTAAGCATCGGTCACTAACCATCTATTTCATGAAAAAATTCTCCTTGGCAGCCAACTGCAAGCTTTAACCGTTAGATTGATGACGTGACAATTAAGAAATATCAATTAATAACAATCGATATTGAATTTTCTTAAATGGATAAACAAATTGGAAAATGATCATCGCTCAAGCTCTATCTAATCCCACTCCGACTTTGACCTCACTCCTCTCCTCAATGAGTCCCAGCAATGACAATTCCTCTCTGTGTCAGGTTTGCTTTGGAGTAGCACTAGAGAATGAATTAAATCTTGTCTTGATTCGTCAAAAGAATAAAAAGAAGAATCTTTGACCAAGCAATCATAATTTATAAGTATTAAATCAGCTCAATAGTGTTAAGCTTATGTAATGTACTATGCATGTACAATATGGAGGAGCAAAGAAAATTCATCACCATTCCTCTTCGTCATTGCTTCAATCAGTATCCCCATTGCAATATCCTTAATGGTGTCAAGCTTGCAATAGAATGTCTTCTTGACCAATTTGAATTTGTATCCAAAATTTCCCTTGGATGTTACGACAAGCAAAGGTTGTTCGTCAAGACCATTGGCCTTTTGGGGTCGGCAGATGCCACTCTCTTTGACCTACTTGCTCAAGGAATTCTCGTCCTCCTACTGCCTATCGCGATTAACCGATTTCCCTGTTATGTAGTTTCAACTTCGCCTTCTGTGATGACAAATTTGATGAAGAGTCACAATATCAACATGCTTTACTATGTTGTATTGAATGTGATGAGCTTCGTTGAGTCGATATTGTTAATTTTTACCTGAATTTCAGAACTGGATGATTCCGATGGTGGAGGGATCTTAGTTGATTGTGGCAGCACCATAACTCGGTTACAGATTCATGCATACAGCTCTACCTCCGATGCCTTTGTGGATTGACCACGCACACGAGGTCTACGAGAATAGTGGCTTTTCTCAAGGGGCCACACATGTAATTTAGTCGTAGAATAGAAGACATGTGTGATCCACTTTTGTAAAGAATAAGTTTACAAACACTCAATTGCTTTAAAATGTAAAATGCACTCCAATATATAAAAAGGATTAATATCATTTTATACCCCTACACTATTTCAAATTAGCAAACATACCCCTCCACTATTTTTTTTACACAAACGTACCCTCATATAATCAACTCACCGTTTAAAGATAGGGGGAAAGACCAAATTGTCAATTCACCGTTTGCACAAATATAACCTTCCTTAAAAATTTTTGTCAACTTACCATTTAAAGAGAGGGAAAAAGACCAAATCATGCCCTCTTGTTAAATAATTTGTTCTTTTTATTGAATAAATTTTCTATATTGCCCCAAATTTATAGAATATGTGAATTAATCGGCGAATACAAACTACAATTTGATCAATTGGAAATCAAATTGAATCTGTGAATTCTTTGTTTGGCAAGTCATAATAAATCAGTAGTAGGGAGCCCTTCTCATCGTTCTCATCTCAGCGTAAACCGCAACAGTAGTTGCCATCGACAGCAGACACACCACCAAGAATTGACCAACTTGCTTCTCCCTCCACTGTCGCCCTTCCCCACGCTCCCCCAGCTTCGACTTCGTTGCCAAATCATGGAAACAAATTAGTTCACAAAAATATTGAAAACTCTAATAGTTGAATGAATACGTAAGGCGTAGAATTTACCCCCTTTACAGTCACCTCAAATACATAACCAAATTTCAACGTAAAGAGGTTGCATCGTGGTCTCCTTGGAACTTGAATCTCTTCTACTTAGCCATGCCGGTGTACCTCGCATATAGTTCCTAGATGTTAATCACGGCTTCGGCCAAGCTTAGCCATGCCGGTGTACACGCGCACAGACTTCCAAACGCTAGGGTTGCAAGGATCGACAATCATTTACTTGTTCTCCTTCACCTTGGAGCTTCCTGGTTGTCTACCAAAAATAATATATTTACCTCCCGTCCAGATCGGCCAGACTTTCTTTTCATCAACGTTCTTAGTTTCCCACGAGTCGCCTCTTCAATCACCACTCGGACTTATCATCGTGGCTATCAACCTCGACTTGGTCTGCACATGAACTCGAACGTTTTATACAACTAAATCGGCAAGCCATGAGGTCGCTCATCAAGGCGTTTCTCTGCCCGCCCACTTTGTGAATGTAGTCTCTCGTCATAATCCTCGTCGTCCCGTCTTTGGGTTCCCCACCGAACTCACCGGCCACTGCTTGTCTCCCTCCACATCATCAATGGTGGTTACGGTGACCAGCCTCTACTTGTTATGGGAAAGAAAGGTATTGTGGTGGCGGTGGGAAGCTCTTAGCTCTAGGTTTTCCAACTCATCTCTCTTTATATACCCATATATATTTCAATCTAAGGAGACCTCATGAAAAAATGGATTTCATCTGACGTCCCTCATGCAAAGAGGCTCGAATTGCAAAATAGAAGGCCGGTTTCTGGGGCCTGGGTCCATCCCAAAGCTCTTTAAATAAAATTGTCATGAAATTCATATCGGTTTGTTTCGAGCTTTCGTACCTAATAGTCGATCAAACTTTTCATTTTTTTGGTCGAATCGGAACCCAAATGTTAGGGTGTAACATTTCCTCCACCCTTATAAAAATTTCATCCTCGAAATTCGCTCGGACTCATTCTTCCATTAACACCATTCTTATAATTCTTTGCACCAAGAGTTTATTCTCACTATATGATCTTCAATAGTTCCATTTGCTCGTCTCGCGTACTTTATTGTACCTCTTATGTTTCCTCTTAATCATAACAGGTATCCCCAACTTGTTTTGTAGCATCGGGTAGCTTTCAGTGACTCGTTGTCCTTCTGATTCAACAACTTGGTCTGGTAGTTTGATTCCTATAATGTTTGATTCAATGGTTTAACTCATTTGGTACTCATTGTCGGACCTTAAATCGGAGTCGAGATATCACATTTCCTCCCCCCTTAAGAAAATTTTAGGATAGGAAACCCACATAACAGGTCATCACGAACACTCGCATTCCCCTTTCAATGGTCACAACGACCTCATGACCGTTCGTGATCTGGGTAGTTTGTATGGTCTCTCCTATCCCAATCCTTACTCTTTCTAGCTTGGCGTTGTTCACTAGCACATTATTATTTTGATCCAAGCTCGTCCTTTACCTCGTTTATCTTGATGCTTGTCTTGTTCCGTTTAAAGGCTTGCTATCAGCCTAACTCCCCAGGGTCATATACCCTCTTCTTTAGTGACGTAGTTTATCTATAAGGGTTCATCTTCATATTTAAATGTCCATGCCTCCTCTCCTCATTGACCTATTGACGTCCTTTCATACTCCATATAACCTACTTATTTCCTCTTTTGCTTCATTTATACTACCCTAGCTGAGCTTTCCACTACTCCTTGTCACTATGTTGTAATAGCTTCGAGCCGTCAACAACTAAAACTAGTTGAGGGACTTCTCGTGGTATCTCTTCGTTTCTTGACTCATTGCCTCCTCGCCACTGCTTAGGGTCAAGGACCCTGAAATCCTCCCATCATTATAGCTACTGACATCTAGTGATTGTAGCTCTTTCTTCCGAGATCCATAGTTCTAAATTTTTTTTTATCTTAACCATTTATTAGGACTAAAGTTGTTATTATCTTAATATGATTAGAGTAGACTGGAGATTCTATAGACTCCTAAAAGAAGATCCTTGACTCATTTCCCTTTCATTTAAAACAAAATCCTTTAAAACTGAGACCGATATTCCAGTATTCCTCAGAGACCATGTAACAGAGGAAGACCGGCTTTGATACCAAAATGTAACACCCTAACCCGGCCAGGTACTACTTTTACCAAAACACCCTTGATAAACCATGAAATAAAATAAGAACTCAAAATACTTGGAAAAAAGTAGAGGAAACTTTCATAAATAACTTTAATAAATACTAAAAAGAACTATCATTACTTAAACACGAAGCCCTAACACTTGGGCCAACTCAAACAATAAAAACTTTAATCTGATCTCCAGTCCATACTCGTAATCATAAAATTAAAAATAACTAAATAGTGTCTACAGGTGCTGCTACTGAAAACCCTGACTGGGCATCTTCTGTGATGCTTGTACCGTCTTCCTCTAACTGGTTGCCCTCGAACTGTTCCTCTCAAACTCGATGCTCTCTAACTGCTCCTCTAGCTCTTCCTCTTCAAACTGGTGAGTGAGATGAGGTCAGTCTACGCCCTTACGTTTTTAAATCTCTAGTACTAGAGCACTTACTTAAGAGAAATAACTTAAACTTGTGGAAGTTGTTTGTATTTCCACTCTAAAAATACTTAACTCTTAAACTATATCGGAGTTAAAGTTACTCTCCATCTTAAAACTTCATTCTCAACATGAACTAATGACTGACACGGGGATCCCTCACTAGCTAGTCCGATAGCCAACTCATACGTATGAGAAGCCATCCAAGCTTTCCTTAAACTTAAACTTATTGTGGAAGGCTCTTCTTCCATGATTCTCAAGAGCATAACTGTTGCTCATCCTAAAAATCTCAAGAGCATAACTGCTGCTGCTGTCTCAAAGATCTCAAGAGCATAACTGCTGCTCCATATGAAAATCTCAAATGGCAACAGCCTGACGCTAGTGACAAAAAAACATTTAAACCACTTCACCTTCTTGAAGTTGAAACAAGCACATATCATCAATCATGAGCATAAACAACTATAGTAACACTTCACAAAAATACTGAAAACTATAATAGTTGAAAGAATACGTAAGGCGTAGAATTTACCCCCTTTACAGTCACCACAAATACATAACCAAATCTCGACGTAAAGAGGTTGCATCGTGGTCTCCTTGGAACTTGAATCTCTTCTACTTAGCCATGCCGGCGTACCTCGCATATAGTTCCTAGATGTTAATCTCGGCTTCGGCCAAGCTTTGCTATGTCGAGCTTGTCCTCGCTAGACACACACGCGCACAGGCTTCCAAACACTAGGGTTGCAAGGATCTACCATCATTTATTTGTTCTCCTTCACCTTGGAGCTTCCTGGTTGTCTACTGAAAATAATATATTTAACTCCCGTCCAGGCCGCCAGCCAAATCCAACCTCTCTGTCCTTGTCACCAAATCACCATAATCATTGCCCTTATAGACCGATTCAGCCCCAACCCCAACCCCAACCCCAACCCCAGCACCATCACCATACCGGTCGGCCACCTCGGATCGGCCAGACTTTCTTTCATCAACGTTCTTACTTTCCCACGAGTCGCCTCTTCAATCACTGCTCGGACTTATCATCGTGGGTATCAACCTTAACTCGGTCCGCACATGAACTCGAACGTTTTATACAACTAAATCGCCAAGCCATGAGGTCGCTCATCAAGGCGTTTCTCTCCCCGCCCACTTTGTGAATGTAGTCTTTCATCACAATCCTCGTCGTCCCATCTTTGAGTTCCCCACCGAACTCACTAGCCACTGCTTCTCTCCCTCCTCATCATCAATGTTGGTTACGGTGACCAGCCTCTACTTGTTAAGGGATCGAAAGGGATTATGGTGGCATAGGTTTCAACAAAGTTTTGAAAAGTACAATGAGATTGGGCTTGGCGGCGGTGGAAAGCTCTTAGCTCTATGTTTTCCATCTCATCTTTCTTTATATACCCATATATATTTCAATCTAAGGAGTCCTCATGAAAAAATGGATTTCATCTGACGTCCCTCATGCAAAGAGGCCCGAATTGAAAAATAGAAGGCCGGTTTTTGTGGCCCCCGTCCATCCCAAAGCTCTTTAATTAAAATTGTCATGAAATTCATATCGGTTTGTTTCGAGCTTTCGTACCAAACAGTCGATCAAACTATTCATTTTTTTGGTCGAATCGGAACGCAAATGTTAGGGTGTCGCAACGACATTTAATTTCCTATTCAAACTATACCTATGTTAGCAGTATTATCGCTTTTCACTCGCCGCAAAGCGCAAGCTAGAGGGTCTTTGCTTGTACATAAATAAGAGCAAGAGACTTCTTTCAAGACTCGCTTGAGCTCTCGGTCGAACAATGCATACTGTGTATATATATGAAGCAAGGATGCTTTAGTAAATAATAAGGTAAACATAATTTAGGTAAATAAAAAGCTTATAGTCCCACTACTATACCAGAACTATGTTAAAAATTCCATTTATGTCATGTTTTTCAAATATTCCATTATTCCTAAACTATTATTTTATTAGTGTTGACCGTTAGTTTTTAAAAGAACATCCAATCAGCGACAACGTGGAATTTAACATGTAATTTTTAATTACAATTTTAATATTTTTCAGATCACTTAAAAAATAAAAAAAATAATTCTTATTGAAATACAGGTAAAACCTCCTCCGCGAGGGTCTCCAGAAATTCATATCTCTTTTATTTATTCACCAACGCCGCTTCCCCTATCAACCCGCCACCCAGCTCCCCCGCCATCACCAGCCGCATATCCTCCATCCACTGTTTCGGTCAAATCGGATTCACAATCGTCCTCTCGCCGCCTGCCCCGCTCGTTGCAGGAGCTTCTTTACCTCGTTCTCGCTCAATGGCCAAACATATTTGGCCATTGAGTCATTCCATCTCCCCAAACCTTTCTTGTTCCAGTGGTGACAAGGTAAAAGCGGTAGAGAAATTCACATCCACTGTCATATCCAACCCCTAATCTTCAAAACCACCACAACCAATGAGCTCATCTCCAACTCAGTTCCTAGCTACACTCTCCTTTTTTACCAAATTCCATATTTGAAACAACTAGCAGGGGTACAAGAAATTGGGCGCTTGAAAAAGAGAAACTAGATATGAGTGGCTGTTTCCCATCCTAACGAGCGCACGACCCCTACTCTTTTGATGGGCTAATCTGATTCGTAGAAACAAAGAAGAAGGGAGTGGAAATCTCGCTTACATTTTATGACATTAATGCTAGGTTAAGGATAAATACATTGACTTGTCTTTCTTTGTGGTGAGATGGAAGAGTGAAACATTCAGATTTCGGGAGGAGAAGCTGCAATCGCTTTTGCAAGAGGGAATAATTAGTTTCTTTGTGCAATTTTTGTCACTCATTAAGTCGATATATAGCTCGGTTTCAATGGGTAATTAGAAAAGGAGAGTCGAGACTAAATTGGGTAGCTTGAAATTATTATGTGGAATCAAAACTGAGGGAGGAATGGTGTTAGGGATTTGGAGGGTGTTCCCCAAACCTTCTTTGTTTTAGCCTTTATATTTTAAAGACATGTCATTAATTTTGTAACGTATATAAATGGTAACTATTTAAACTTTAATCACTTGCAAATCAAGCTCAGTTTTAATCTGGTTAAGATGTTCTTGTGTTTATCTTATATGGTTGCAAAGATAAAATGAAAATTCTCATTATTGTATGTCAAGTTTAACAAAATAAATAAATTCCAATAATTAGTTTTCCCGTTCTCTGTTGGACAAAATTTCTCTGATGTGTTCATTGCATGTAGTTTGCAATTTATTCCCATGTTGAACAATCGATCGTAATTAAGTTAACCATCTGAAATAATACTAACTTTGTAAGGTAGAATAACGAATCCTTGGTACTTGAAAAATTAACATGGTCCTTATAAATTTATAATCACAGTAATGATTGATTCGAAAATCATTCACTAAAAGAAAAATCAATCAAATACCCGTATTTTCCCTTACCTTTGAATATTTTTTGATCCAGAAAATAAAAGAAAAAGATTAGATAAATGGGTTCTCCAAATTCATCATCTTTTATGGTGTGTTGTATACTCTTATCAATTTGTATCGTCCTGAATCTTCCATATGAAATACAGGCCAGAAAGCTATCACCATTACTAACAAACCCTCCAGTCAAAATTCTCGAAGAAAATTATGGAAAGAGTATCATTATTGATCAAGCACAAGCCTATAGAAATACTGCCCATGCATTGGCTAATGATGAACTCAATATTGATTCTATTGGAAATGCAGCAATGTTGGGGGCGTTTAGTTCAATGTATATGTAGATATAAGATTATACAATTGCGTGTCGTTTAAATTGCATGTTAATATGTGAGATGTATTTGGCAAAGCAATAATTCTTTAGTGCATTTGCATTACAAATCGTATTAGAAAAGTAGATACAGGCAAAATTACATATTTGGTCACTTAATTTAATAATTTTTTCATATTGGTCATTCATTATACCGTTTAAGCATCAGTCACTGACCATCTATTTCATGAAAAAATTCTCCTTGGCAGCCAACTACAAGCTTTAACCGTTATATTGATAAGATGACAATTAAAAAATTTAAATTAATAAAAATCGTTGTTGAATTTTATTAAATGGAAAAAAATTTGAAAATGGTCATCGCTCATGCTCTATCTAATCCCTCTCCCACTTTGACCTCACTCCTCTCCTCAACGAGTCCAAGCAATGACAATTCCTCTTTGTGTCATGTTTGCTTTGGAGTAGCATTAGATAAGGAATGAAATCTTGTCTTGATTCGTCAAAAGAATAAAAAGAAGAGTCTTTGACCAAGCAATTATAATTCATAAGCAGTAAATAAGCTCAACAGTGTTAAGCTTATGTAATGTACTATGCATGTACAATATGGAGGAGCAAAGAAAATTCCTCACAATTCCTCTTCGTCATTGCTTCAATCAGTATCCCCATTGCATACAGCTCTGCCTCCGATGCCTTTGTGGATTGACCGCGCACACGAGGTCTACGAGAATAGTGGCTTTGCTCGAGGGGACACAGATGTAATTTAGTCGTAGAATAGAAGACATGTGTGATCCACTTTTGTAAAGAATAAGTTTACAAACACTCAATTGCTTTCAAATGTAAAATGCACTCAAATATATAAAATGGGTTAATAGCATTTTATACCCCTATACTATTGCAAATTAGCAAACATAACCCCCCACTATTTTTTTTTTTGCACAAGCGTACCCTCCTATAATCAACTCACCGTTTGAAGATAGGGAGAAAGACCAAATTGTCAATTCACCGTTTGCACAAATATAACCTTCCTTAAAAATTTTGTCAACTTACCATTTAAAGAGAGGGAAAAAGACCAAATCGTGCCACCTTGTTAAATAATTTGTTCTTTTTATTGAATAAATTTTCTATATTGCCCCAAATTTATGGAATATGTGAATTAATAAGCCAATACAAACAGCAATTTGATCACTTGGAAATCGAATTGAATCTATGAATTCTTTGTTTGGCAAGTCATAATAAATTAGTAGTTGGGAACCCAACTCATCAGTATCATCTCACCGTAAACCGCAGCAGTAGTAGCCATCGATAGCAGACACATCACTAAGAATTGACCAACTTGCTTCTTCCTCCACTGTCGCTCTTCCCCCCGCTCCCCCAGCTTCCACTTCGTTTGCCAAATCATGGAAACAGTGTAGTTTACAAGATGTGGCATGGTTGAAGCGATTGGCAATGATAGTTCTAGTATAGGCATCGAGAATCAGAAGTTTTAGATCATTTTATTCTCAATCTACTTTCAATGTTTTGGGGTTTTGATTGGGTGATGGGGCTAACACGATGGTGACCCGGCGATGTGGATGTTGATATATGAATTTTTTTTCAAAATAATAGATTAACAATTGTGGTTTTTTTTTTGCTCTTCTTCGACCTGGATTCGAATCAACGACACTGTTGCCGGTGGTTGTGGTGGTGGCATTTTCAGAATCAACATCTCTTCCGCGATTGGAGGAATGTTCAAGCTTGAGAAAGCTTGAGAAGAGTGGAAGAGAGGGCTACGAGATTGTCACTGTCGCTCTTATGTTGCTGTGGCTGAATGATGTTCATAGCTTATGGGTTTTTTATTACTTGAAACTCGCACATTGATTACATGTAATTTAGAAAAGAACAGGTCGAGAATGAGGTGGGTCAGGCAGGTCAGGTTGACGAGAGGTACACATGCCCGTATCAAAACTGCCCCAAACCAGGCCAAACAGGTCTGGTAAAACGGGTCAAATCGAAATTGACATCCCCAGTAATTAGAATGATGAAATATAGGATTACATGTTATTAAATAATATATATATATATATATATATATATATATTTAAGTATTTGATTGCATTGAACATTTGAAAGAAATAGAGTGTTTGTAAACTTGTTCTTTATAAAAGTGGATCACACATGTCTTCTATTCCACTTTCCTAATACAATTTCCAATGCAAATGCACTAAAGTAATTAATGCTTTGCTAGATACATCTCATATATTAACATGCAATTTAAATATCATGTCCTTCTACCAAATTTACATATACATTGAACCATAGGTCCCCAGCATTGCCGCATTTCCAATGGCGTAAAAATCATGTTCCCAAGTGTGGACCTCATGCACAACAGAATCAATATTGAGGTCATTATCAGGCAATGCCTGGTGAGTATTTCCATTGGCTTGTGCTTGATCAATAATGCTACTCTTCCCGTAAGTTTCTTCGAGTATTTTAACTGGAGGGTTTCTTAGTAATGGCGACAGCTTTCTGGCTTGTACTTCATATGAAAGATTCATTATGATAAGAATAGACAAGAGTATACAATACACCATAAATGATGATGAATACGGAGAACCCATTTATCTAATTTTTTTCCTTGTTTCCTTGATCAAAAGAGATCAAAGGTCTTTGAGAAAATATATGGCTCTCTGATTGATTTGTTTTTTGTTGAATGATTTGGGAGATCTGAATCAATCATTACCGTGACTCTAAATTTATAGGGAAAAAAATGATGATTCGTTACTCTAGCTTACAAGGTGGGTATTACTTCTAGTGGTTAACCTAACTACGATCAATTGTTTAACATGGGGATAAGCTCCAAACTACATGCAATAAACACATCAAAAATATTTTGTCCAAGAGAGTACTGGAAAGCTAATTATTGTGCATGAATTTGTATTTTGTTAAACTTGACATACAATAACGAGAATTTCCTATATCTTTGCAACCATGTTAGAGAAACATAAGAACGACCTCACTATATTAATAAACTAAGCTGATTGTTGAGTGATTTATGAATAAACAGTTATCATTTATAAACGATTACAGAATGACATGTCTTTACAATATAATGGAAAAAACAAAAAAGTTTGTGGAATAACCTTTTTCCCTCATAAGTTCTGGCTATTTGTTTGGAGGTAGAATTCGATGTTCATGCTATTGTCAAACATACAATTACCAACTAGTGCGCACAATCAATGTTGGTGGGTCATTGTTTTGGGGCTTGGAGATGATTTGGATTGGATGCTAGTATTATGGATTACGAATCTCAATGAGCCTAGGTTTTGGCCAACTTAGGGCCGAAATTAATAATTTTGTCTTTTAATCTCATTTTCTATCGAGTCACGGGTTTCATTTTCTTTTTTTCACGTGGCTCTACAAATTATAAATGACTAGATTTCACTTTCCTTTTTATGGTGTATAGGCTACATGTTAACAAAAAGAATCTAATATATAATGTTGTGAAAACTGGACCATAGTCAAACAGAAGAACCAATAATGTTGTGAAAACTGGACCATAGTCAAACAGAAGAACCAAATGGTTCACTACCTATTGGTTAACCAGCTTTGAACTATTAATAGGTTATTGAACCGACTATCTTTTTTAGAGTTCTTTGTCTCTGTATTGATGCTAAGATAAGTATTTTCTGCTTCTTAATTACATTTCCTCAGAAAAAGCCTAGGGGATTCTCAAAGTTTGGAATGTGCTTTTAGATTAGAGTTTTGCTTATATAAGTATGCTTGCCAATAGTCTTTAAAATATGAGTGTTTGGAACCCGACATTTTAATTGTCAAGGAGGATAGGGAAAGACCTACCAATTTGTTGAATGGATTGAAGTCACTATTTCTGAAAGTAGTTGCTACAGTTTTAATGCACAGCCCTCCTTGTACTCGATTTACATTCCATCATTTTCTTCTTTCCTAGGTTTACAAGGATATTACAGTTAATGTTGATGTTGCCTTCGATTGACTTATGGCACGTGTCAGTGGATTGAGCTAAATTTGTGTCGTCTTGGATAATTATAGTTAATTTGTTTGATAATATAGTTTTCTTTTTTAATTTTGTATTCCAATGCAGCAGTAGCAACAGAAAATGACTTGCACTTGCTGTTGATGATAACTACTCCAAATATGAGTATTGGATTGTTCCATTTTTTTTTTTACCAGATGCTAAGAGAACAAACGGAATATGTACACAATTCTCATTTTCCATTTTAATCATTTAGTTAAGTGCTTTGTAAGAAACTTATCATTTTTTTCCTCACGTGTTCTATAAAATACCCCTATGAACACCATCGATCTTGATTGCTAGCCTTGGTAAGTAGATTAACTGTAATAGTTCAAATCTATGTTGGCCATACAATGTAAAACAAGCTGGTTATTATTAATTTAAATTCAAACAAAGTAATACTTGTTATTCTCATCTTGGGGTGATTTTTAGGTTTACTCAATGATCAGTCTTTCACGACTTTACGTAAGCATGAAGCACTATAGACCATGTGATGCAGAAAAATAACGAATAATTGTTCTCCATTACTTTGAATTTTGTGTTAGAATCCCATTTTCATTTTTGCATTTGGTACTACAATGCCTCAATTTATTTTGTTGTTTAGTAGTTGAAAGATGTATAATTCAAAAAGGCAAGCAATATACGTTCGGGTTGATATGAGGCAAGCTTTACGTCATATCTTAGATGCTACAAAATGTAGCGTTTGCCATAGCAGAATTAAGAACTTGGGTTTCAGATATGGATTCAAGCTTATAGTCGCAATGGCATTTAATTTCCTATTCAAACTGTAACTATGTTAGCTGTATTATCTCTTTTCACTCGCCGCAAAGCACAAGCGAGAGGGTCTTTGCTAGTACAGAAATAAGACCAAGAGACTTCTTTCCAGACCCGCTTGAGCTCTCGTTCGAACAATGCATAGTGTGTGTATATCTGAAGTAGATATGCTTTAGTAAATAATAAGGTAAATATAATTTAAGTAAATAAAAAGCTTATAGTCCCACTACTATACGAGAACTATGATCAAGATGCCATTTGTGCCAAATATTCCATTATTCATAAACTATTATTTTATTAGTGTTGACCTTTGGTTTTTAAAAGAACATCCAATGTGCATCAACGTGAAATTTGACATGAAATTTTTAATTACAATTTTTAACTATTTTTCAGATCAATTAAAAAATAAAACATTATTCTTATTGAAATAGTGGTAAAACATCCTCCCCGAGGGTCTTCGGAAATTCATCTCTTTTATTTCTTCACCATCGCCGCTTCCCCTATCAACCCGCCACCCAGCTCCCCCTCAATCAGCTGTCGCATATCCACAATCCACTGTCTCGGTCCAATCAGATTCACAATCATTCTCTCGCCGCCTCCCCCGCTCGTTGCAGGAGCTTCCTTACCTCGTTCTCGCTCAACGGCCGAACATATCTGGCTATTGAGTCATTCCATCTCCCCAAACCTTTCTTGTTCCAGTGGTGACAAGGAAAAAGCTCTAGAAAAATTCACATCCACTCTCATATCTAACCCCTAATCTTCAAAGCCGCCACAACCAAGGAGCTCATCTCCAACTCAGTTCCTAGCTACAATCTCCTATTTTACCAATTTCCAGATTTGAAACAACTAGCAGGGGTACAAGAAATTGAGCGCTTGAAAAAGAGAAACTAGATATGAGTGGTTGTTTCCCCTCCCAACGAGCGCACGACCCCTACTCTTTTGATGGGCTAATCTGATTCGTAGAAACAAAGAAGAAGGGAGTGGAAATCTCGCTTACATTTTATGACATTAATGCTAGGTAAAGGATAAATACATTGGCTTGTCTTTCTTTGTGGTGAGATGGAAGAGTGAAATGTTCAGATTTCGGGAGGAGAAGCTGCAATCACTTTTGCAAGCGGGGAAAATTAGTTTCTTTGGGCAATTTTTGTCACTCTTTAAGTGAATATATAGCTCGATTTCAATTGGGAACTAAAAAGGAGAGCCGAGACTACATTGGGTGGCTTGAATATTATTATGTGGAATCAAAACTGAGGGAGGAATGGTGTTAGGGATTTGAAGGGTGTTCCCCAAACCTTCTTTGTTTTAGCATTTATATTTTAAAGACATGTCATTAATTATGTAACGGATATAAATGGTAACAGTTTAAACTTTAATCACATGAAAATTATGCTTTGTTTTTAACCTGGTTAAGATGTTCTTGTGTTTATCTTATATGGTTGCAAAGAGAAGATGAAAATTCTCATTATTGTATTTCAAGTTTAACCAAATAAATAAATTACAATAATTAGTTTGCCCGTTCTCTGTTGGACAAAATTTCTACGATGTGTTCATTGCATGTAGTTTGCAATTTATTCCCATGTTGAACAATCGATCGTAATTAAGTTAACCATCAGAAATAATACCAACCTTGTAAGGTAGAATAACGAATCCTTGGTACTTAAAAAAACTAACATGGTCCTTATAAATTTAAAATCACAGTAATGATTGATTCACTCCAAAATCATTCACTAAAAGAAAAATCAATCAAATACCCGTATTTTTCCTTACCTTCGAATATCTTTTGATCCAGAAAATAAAAGAAAAAAGATTAGATAAATGGGTTCTCCAGTTCTTCATCTTTTATGGTGTGTTGTATACTCTTATCAATTTGTATCGTCCTGAATCTTCCATATGAAATACAAGCCAGAAAGCTATCACCATTACTAACAAACCCTCCAGTCAAAATTCTCGAAGAAAATTATGGAAAGAGTATCACTATAGATCAAGCACGAGCCTATAGAAATACTGCCCATACATTGGCTAATGATGAACTCAATATACATTCTATTGTGCATGAGATCCACACCGTTGAGCAGGATTTTTACGCCATTGGAAATGCAGCAATGTTGGGGGCTTTTGGTTCAATGTATATGTAGATATAAGATTATACAAGCGCGTGTCGTTTAATTGCATGTTAATATGTGAGATGTATTTGACAAAGCAATAATTCTTTAGTGCATTTGCATTACAAATTGTATTTGAAAAGTAGATACAAGCAAAATTACATATTTGGTCACTTAGTTTATCAATTTTTTCATATTGGTCATTCATTATACCGTTTAAGCATCGGTCACTGACCATCTATTTCATGAAAAAAGTCTCCTTGGCAGCCAATTACAAGCTTTAACCGTTAGATTGATGACGTGACAATTAAAAAATATAAATTAATAAAAATCGTTATTGAATTTTCTTAAATGGAAAAATAAATTGGAAAATTATCATCGCTCAAGCTCTATCTAATCACTCTCCGACTTTGACCTCACTCTCTCCTCAACGAGTCCCAGCAACGGTAATTCCTCTCTGTGTCATGTTTGCTTTGGAGTAGCATTAGAGAATGAATTAAATCTTTTCTTGATTCGTCAAAAGAAAAAAAAGTGTCTTTGACCAAGCAATCATAATTCATAAGCAGTAAATCAGCTCAACAGTGTTAAGCTTATGTAATGTACTATGCATGTACAATATGGAGGAGCAAAGAAAATTCCTCACAATTCCTCCATTTTCTTCTTTCTTAGATTTACAAGGATATTACAGTTGATGTTGCCTTCGATTGACTTATGGCACGTGTCAGTGGATTGAGCTTAATTTGTGTTGTCTAGGATAATTATAGTTAATTTGTTTGATAATATAGTTTTCCTTTTTAATTTTGTATTCCATTGCAGCAATATGTACACAATTCTCATTTTCCATTTCAATCATCTAGTTAAGTGGTTTTTAAGAAACTTATCATTTTTTTCCTCACGTGTTCTATAAAATACCCCTATGAACACCATCGATCTTGATTGCTAGCCTTGGTAAGTAGATCAACTATAATAATTCATATCTATGTTGGCCATACAATGTAAAACAAGTTGGTTATTATTAATTTCCATTCAGACAAAGTAATATCTTAGATGCTACAAAATGTAGTGTTTGCCATGGCAGAATTAAGAACTTGGGTTTCAGATATGGATTCAAGCTTATAGTCGCAATGGCATTTAATTTCCTATTCAAATTGTAACTATGTTAGCAGTATTATAGCTTTTCACTCGCCGCAAAGCGCAAGCGAGAGGGTCTTTGCTAGTACAGAAATAAGAGCAAGTGACTTCTTTCCAGACTCGCTTGAGCTCTCGGTCGAACAATGCATAGTGTGTATATATCCGAAGCAAAGATGCTTTAGTAAATAATAAGGTAAATATGATTTAGGTAAATAAAAGCTTATAGTCCCACTACTACACCAGAACTATGATCAAGATGCCATTTGTGTCATGTTTTTCAAATATTCCATTATTCCTAAACTATTTTTTTCCCCGATGAATGGGTGGTTTTATTCATCAAAATACGATCAGAGTTTTACAAAAAAACACACAGAGGCCTCTCAGCCTTCAAACAACAAGCAATTTTTACAAGAGACTGTACACACACTTGCAACTATCTACTCCCTATATACCACAGTTTTCGAGCGGCAGGAGAGCTCGCAAACCCCGGATCTCCTTGCACTTTTTGCTTCCATAACTAGCTGCATCTTGTGAGTCAGTTCTTCTACTTTAAGGCTTTTCTGACCATATAGCCTTCGGCAATGCTCTCTCCATACTTCACTTATTACCAAGCACCACAGAATTCTGCCGACTCTACACTTCCCCAGCTTCTGCACTGCTTGCAACACTACCTGATCCATCGAGCCAGCCAAAGGGAACTGCAGGGACTAGGGAAGACTGTTTGCCAAACTTCCTGCACAAAATCACACGAGAAAAAAATATGGTCTCTTGTTTCTTCTGAACTGTCACAAAGAGGACAGAGGGTGCAAACAGTAGGGTTCCAGCGTCTAATCTTATCTAGTGTGTTAACCCTATTAAGAAAGACAAGCCAAGTCAGCACTGAGTTCTTAGGGATACCACCCTTCCAAACTAAACCGGACCACTGCACTAGATCACCTCTGGGTCTCAAGCTGTGCCATACCCTGCTAATTTTAAATTTCTGCATGTGTTCTCCATCCCATTCAATGCCCCTGTCAGTTTGACATAATCTCCCTGCCACCAGGTCTCTGATTTTTAGAATCTTATTCCATATCCAGGATCCTCGTGTTTGTATTTCCCATATACTCTGATGTCGAAGTCGGTACTCATTTAACCAGGCAATCCATAGAGTCTCCTGCACAGATAGAATCCCCCAGAAATGTCGAACCAGGCAGGCTTTATTCCATGAATGTAGATCTTTGAATCCCATACCACCCTCAGCTCGAGGGAGAGCTATTGTTTTCCAGGAAACCTTAGCTCTCTTCTTCTTTTCCAGCTCACTCCAAAGGAACTGTGAGCACCGACTCTCTATTTCCTTGACAATCTTCTTTGGTTGTAGGATTACTTGCATACAGTATTGGGTCATGCTTGCTAACACAGAAATCACGAGTTCAATACCTGCATAAGATAGCAGTTTTGGCTGCCAGCCTAAGATTCTTCCTGCTATTCTGCTAACCAAGGATTTACAGTCTTCAGCAGTCAGCTTCCCTGCATTCAGTGGCAATCCAAGGTACCTGACTGGCAATGCACCCTCTCTAACTCCCGAGTGTTGCACCAAATCTCTCTTCAAGGCCTCTGTCACCCCAGCACTGAAAATTTCACTTTTGTTAGGATTACACTGCAAACCAGATACTAAGTAGAATTTCTGAAGAACCTCTGCAATCACAGTCACACCTTCCACTGTACCCTTAGTGAACACCAGTAAATCGTCTGCAAAACAGAAGTGAGTAAGGCCAACTCGATTGCACTGAGGGTGGTAGGGTAGCACTGACCTAGAGGCTGCTCTGTTTAACATGCAACTGAGGACCTCCATGCTAGCTGCAAAGAGATAGGGAGAAAGGGGACACCCCTGTCTCAACCCTTTTTGAGCTGGAAAATGGCCAGTAAGCCCCCCCCCCCCCCCCCATTTATACAAATAGTGAAGCTAGTGGATTCAAGGCAACCCTTAATCCAATTAACAAATCTATCTGGAATCCCCATTGCAAGAAGTACACAATATAAGTAATCCCAATCCACACTGTCAAAAGCCTTCATTATATCTATCTTGAGAGCACACCTAGGGGATACATATTTCCTTCTCTACCACTTCACCAGTTCATTTGCCATGATTATATTGTCAGTTATAAGTCTGCCTTTGATAAAGGCAGATTGATTAGGACTAATAACCTTTGGCAGCACTTGTTTCAACCTGTTAGCTATGATTTTGGAAATGCACTTATACACAAAATTGCAGCATGAAATAGGGCGGAAATTCTTCATAGTGTTAGCATTTGGTACCTTTCGAATCAGAGCCAAAATTGTGCAATTGACTTCCTTCCTCATTCTACCAGTAGCAAAAAACTCCTGGATGGCCTTAGTAACTTCCATACCCACCAATCCCCAGTGTTCCTTGAAGAACTCTGCTGTGAAACCATCTGGCCCTGGTGCCTTGTCTTTCTTTATATTCTTTACTACCCGGTGTATCTCATCAGCTGTCGAAGAATTTGGAGTTAGAATCTCCACTATTCACCCAAAATGGCCTTGATTTCTGCTTATTATAAGATGCCTCTGCCTGTTGAAGCTCTAGAAGCTGGACCATACACCTCTTCTCAGCTAGAAAAGCTGAGGAGGCAGGGCGCTCCAACACTTCTAATTGAGCTCTAGGTAGTTCCTTCCACGCCACCTTGACCCTCTCATGTATGTCTGAGTAGTTTTCTCTATTTAACTCTCTCAATCGAACTTTAATGTTGCGCAGCCTCTGATACAATTGTGCCATGGCAGAACCTATGGTGGGACAAAGCCATCCTTCTGTAACTAGTTTTTCATATTCTGGATGGAGTTTCCAGAAGTTGAAATACTTAAATGGACGTGGTAAAGTTTTGATTCCTGAATCTAGATTGACCAGGACTCCACAGTGGTCTGATAGGCCAGGTAACAAGATTTTGACAGTGCTTCTAGGGTAGCACTCCAGCCAACTATCCGAGACAAGAGCTCGATCCAACCTCTTCACA
This sequence comes from Linum tenue, assembly GCA_946122785.1. Classification (NCBI taxonomy): domain Eukaryota; kingdom Viridiplantae; phylum Streptophyta; class Magnoliopsida; order Malpighiales; family Linaceae; genus Linum; species Linum tenue. The sequence continues at coordinate 76,115,550 of CAMGYJ010000008.1, read as the reverse complement.
ATAGGGTTACCTTCTTGCTTATTAGACCATGTGTACCATGACCCTAGGACTCTGTGATCAATAAGCTTCATGTCAGTTATCCAGGTAGAGAAATGTTGGGCACTCTCACCTAGGTTCCCTGAGTTTGAAGATTCTGAACTGTTCAAAATAGCATTGAAGTCTCCTACTGCTAACCAAGGAATCAATGGATCCACCTTCGTCTTTAATTCCTAATAAACTTGCTGCCTTTCATTGGCTTCCTTTGACCCATAAATGAAGGTAAGCTGTGTTGGCTCATTCATTTGCAAGACCCCATGCACATAGAAGTCTCCTACTTAAGTCTTTCTTCCATAAAATCCAGATCCTCCCTACCCCAGCCTGGGAGTAAGTATCTACATGTTCCCAATCTACAAAGAACTGTGCAATTATTTTCTAAACCTTTTCTTTACTAACCCTTGTTTCCAGGATTGCAACTATCTCCACCTTGTACCTTCTAATTGACTCCACTATACTCTTTCTCGATAGACTTCCTTTGGATCAATTGACCTCTTGAAATCTCTTTAAACTTCCTCTGGCCTTCTTGCTTCTTCCTTGTATTGTACGCAAATTTTCTTTATCACGACCGTTGAGAATCCTCCTGGAATTCTCTAAAATTTATTAGAACTTCCAATGAACGTTCTACTTGCTTGGCTATACTCGGTTGGTTGGATGACTTAGTCCTTTAGCTAGCTCCGAGACTCGAGCTCTTAGCCCACTAGTTCCAACTTACTACATAGGTTCCTCCTTCTGTCACCCCTTATGTACCCTAGGTGGCTAAGTGCTCCCTCCTTTTAGGATAGGAAACCCACATAACAGGTCATCACAAACACTCCCATTCCCCTTTCAATGGTCCCAACGACCTCCTGACCGTTCGTGATCAGGGTAGTTTGTATGGTCTCTCCTATCCCAATCCTTCCTCTTTCTAGCTTGACGTTGTTCACTAGCACATTATTATTTTGATCCAAGCTCGTCCTTTGCCTCGTTTATCTTGATGCTTGTCTTGTTCCGTTTAAAGGCTTGCTATCAGCCTAACTCCCCAGGGTCATGTACCCTCTTCTCCAGTGACGTAGTTTATCTATAAAGGTTCATCTTCATATTTAAATGTCCATGCCTCCTCTCCTCCTTGACCTATTGACTTCTTGACGTCCTTTCATACTCCCTATAACCTACTTATTTCCTTTTTTGCTTCATTTATACTACCCTAGCTGAGCTTTCCACTACTCCTTGTCACTATGTTGTAATAGCTTCGAGCCGTCAACAACTAAAACTAGTTGAGGGACTTCTCGTGGTATCTCTTCGTTTCTTGACTCATTGCCTCCTCACCACTGCTTAGGGTCAAGGACCCTGAAATCCTCCCATCATTATAGCTATTGACATCTAGTGATTGTAGCTCTTTCTTCTGAGATCCCTAGTTCTAATTTTTTTTTATCTTAACCTTTTATTAGGACTAAAGTTGTTATTTATCTTAATATGATTGGAGGAGACTGGAGATTCTATAGACTCTTAAAAGAAGATCCTTGACTCATTTCCCTTTCATTTAAAACAAAATCCTTTAAAACTGAGACCGATATTCCAGTATTCCTTGGAGACCAAGGAACAGAGGAAGATCGGCTCTGATACCAAAATGTAACACCCTAACCCGGCCGGGTACTACTTTTACCAAAACACCCTTGATAAACCGTGAAATAAAATAAGAACTCAAAATACTTGGAAAAAAGTAGCGGAAACTTTTCATAAATAACTTTAATAAATACTAAAAAGAACTATCATTACTTAAACACGAAGCCCTAACACTTGGGCCAACTCAAATCATAAAAACTTTAATCTGATCTCCAGTCCATACTCGTAATCATAAAATTAAAAATAACTAAATAGTCTCTACTGGTGCTGCTACTGAAAACCCCGACTGGGCATCTTCTGTGATGCTTGTACCGCCTTCCTCTAACTGGTTGCCCTCGAACTGTTCCTCTCAAACTCGATGTTCTCTAACTGCTCCTCTAGCTCTTCCTCTTCAAACTGGTGAGTGAGATGAGGTCAGTCTACGCCCTTACGTTTTTAAATCTCTAGTACTTGAGCACTTACTTAAGAGATTTAACTTAAACTGGTGGAAGTTGTTTGTACTTCCACTCTAAAAATTCTTAACTCTCCATTCTTAAAACTTCATTCTCAACTTGAACTTTTGACTGACACGGGGATCCCTCACTAGCTAGTCCGTAGCCAACTCATACGTATGAGAAGCCATCCAGGCTTTCCTTAAACTTAAACTTATTGTGGAAGGCTCTTCTTCCATGATTCTCAAGAGCATAACTGCTGCTCATCCTAAAAATCTCAAGAGCATAATTGTTGCTGCTGTCTCAAAGATCTCAAGAGCATAACTGCTGCTCCATCTGAAAATCTCAAATGGCAACGGCCTGGCGCTAGTGACAAAAAAACATTTAAACGACTTCACATTCTTGAAGATGAAGTACTTCTTAAAACAAAAAGACTTGTTCTTAACTTTAACAATCACTCATAAACGTAAAGCTTTAAAGCAAACAACACACATTCACTATAGACCACAGCTCAAATAAGCACATATCATCAATCATTTAATATTTGAAAGAATACGTAAGGCGTACAATTTACCCCTTTTACACTCACCTCAAACACATAACCAAATCTCGACGTAAAGAGGTTGCATCGTGGTCTCCATGGAACTTGAATCTCTTATGCTTAGCCATGCCGGCGTACCTCGCATATAGTTCCTAGAGGTTAATCTCGACATCAGCCAAGCTTTGCTATGTCGAGCTTGTCCTCGCTTGATGCACACGCGCACATGCTTCCAAACGCCAGGGTTGCAAGGATCTACCATCATTTACTTGTTCTCCTTCACCTTGGAGCTTCCTGGTTGTCTACCGAAAATAATATCTTTACCTCCTGTCCAGGTCGCCAGCCAAATCCAACCGCTCTGTCCTTGTCACCAAATCACCATCATCATCGCCCTTATAGACCAATTCAACCCCAACCCCAGTGCCATCACCATACCGGTCGGCCACCTCGGATCAGCCAGACTTTCTTTCATCAACGTTCTTACTTTCCCACGAGTCGCCTCTTCAATCACTGCTCGGACTTATCATCGTGGGTATCAACCTCGACTCGGTCCGCACATGAACTCGAACGTTTTATACAACTAAATCGCCAAGCCAGGAGGTCGCTCATCAAGGCGTTTCTCTCCCCGCCCACTTTGTGAATGTAGTCTTTCGTCACAATCCTCATCGTCCCGTCTTTGGGTTCCCCACCGAACTCACCGACTACTGCTTCTCTCCCTCCTCATCATCAATGTTGGTTAGGGTGACCAGCCTCTACTTGTTATGGGATCGAAAGGGATTATGGTGGCATAGGTTTCAACAAAGGAATGAAAAGTACGATGAGATTGGGCTTGGCGGCAGTGGAAAGATCTTAGCACTATGTTTTCTATCGCATCTCACTTTATATACCCAAATATATTTCAATCTAAGGAGTCCTCATGAAAAAATGGATTTCATCTGACGTCCCTCATGCAAAGAGGCCCGAATTGAAAAATAGAAGGTCGGTTTCTGTGGTCCGGGTCCATCCCAAAGCTCTTTAATTAAAATTGTCATGAAATTCATATCGCTTTGTTTCGAGCTTTCGTACCTAACACTCCATCAAACTGTTCATTTTTTTTTGGTCGAATCGGAACCCAAATGTTAGGGTGTCACAATGACATTTAATTTCCTATTCAAACTATAACTATGTTAGCAGTATTATTGTTTTTCACTCGCCACAAAGCGCAAGCTAGAGGGTCTTTGCTAGTACAGAAATAAGAGCAAGAGGCTTCTTTTAAGACCCGCTTGAGCTCTCGGTCGAACAATGCATACTATGTATATATATGAAGCAAAGATGCTTTAGTAAATAATAAGGTAAACATAATTTAGGTAAATAAAACGACGTTGTTGCCGGTGGTTGTGGTGGTGGCATTTTCAGAATCAACATCTCTTTCGCGATTGGAGGAATGTTCAAGCTTGATAAAGCATGAGAAGAGTGGAAGAGAGGGATATGAGATTGTCACTGTCGCTCTTATGTAATTTAGAAAAGAACAGGTCGAGAATGAGGTGGGTTAGGGCAGGTCAGGTTTACGAGAGGTACACATGCCCGTATCAAAATCGTCCCAAAACAGGCCGAACAGGTATGGTAAAACGGGTCAAATCGAAATTGACATCCCCAGTAATTAGAATGATGAAATATAGGATTACATGTTATTAAATAATATATATTTTGTTAAGTATTTGACTGCATTGAACATTTGAAAGAGATAGAGTGCTTGTAAACTTGTTCTTTATAATAGTGGATCACACATGTCTTCTATTCCACTTTCCTAATACAATTTCCAATGCAAATGCACGAAAGTAATTAATGCTTTGCTAGATACATCTCATATATTAACATGCAATTTAAATATCATGTCCTTCTACCAAATTTACGTATACATTGAACCAAAGGTCCCCAACATTGCTGCATTTCCAATGGCGTAAAAATCATGTTCCCAAGTGTGGACCTCATGCACAACAGAATCAATATTGAGGTCATTATCAGGCAATGCCTGTTAGTATTTCCATAGGCTTGTGCTTGATCAATAATGCTACTCTTCCCGTAAGTTTCTTCGAGTATTTTAACTGGAGGTTTCTTAGTAATGGCGATAGCTTTCTGGCTTGCACTTCATATGAAAGATTCATGATGATAAGAATTGACAAGAGTATACAATACACCATAAATGATGATGAATACGGAGAACCCATTTATCTAATTTTTTTCCTTGTTTCCTTGATCAAAAGAGATCAAAGGTCTTTGAGAAAATATATGGCTCTCTGATTGATTTGTTTTTTGTTGAATGATTTGGGAGATCTGAATCAATCATTACCGTGACTACAAATTTATAGGAAAAAAGTGATGATTCGTTACTCTAGCTTACAAGGTGGGTATTACTTCTATCATTTATAAACGGTTACAGAATGACATGTCTTTACAATATAATGGAAAAAACAAAAAAGTTTGGGGAATAACCTTTTTCCCTCATATGTTCTGGCTATTTGTTTGGAGGTAGAATTCGATGTTCATGCTATTGTCAAACATACAATTACCAACTAGTGCGCACAATCAATGTTGGTGGGTCATTGTTTTGGGGCTTGGATATGATTTGGATTGGATGCTAGTATTATGGATTACGAATCTCAATGAGCCTAGGTTTTGGCAAACTTAGGCCGAAATTAATAATTTTGTCTTTTAATCTCATTTTCTATCGAGTCACGAGTTTCATTTTCTTTTTTTCACGTGGCTCTACAAATTATAAATGACTTGATTTCACTTTCCTTTTTATGGTGTATAGGCTACATGTTAAAAAAAAGAATCTAATATATAATGTTGTGAAAACTGGACCATCAGAAGAACCGAATGGTTCACTACCTATTGGTTAACCAGCTTTGAACTATTAATAGGTTATTGAACCGACTATCTTTTTTAGAGTTCTTTGTCTCTGTATTGATGCTAAGATAAGTATTTTCTGCTTCTTAATTACATTTCCTTAGAAAAAGCCTAGGGGATTCTCAAAGTTTGGAATGTGCGTTTAGATTAGAGTTTTGCTTATATTAGTATGCTTGCCAATAGTCTTCAAAATATGAGAGTTTGGAACCCGACATTTTAATTGTCATAGAGGATAGGGAAAGACATACCAATGTGTTGTATGGATTGAATTCACTATTTCTGAAAGTAGTTGCTACAGTTTTAATGCACAACCCTCCTTGTACTCGATTTACATTCCATCATTTTCTTCTTTCCTAGGTTTACAAGGATATTATAGTTGATGTTGCCTTCGATTGACTTATGGCCTGTGTCAGTGGATTGAGCTAAATTTGTGTTGACTTGGATAATTATAGTTAATTTGTTAGATAATATAGTTTTCTTTTTTAATTTTGTATTCCAATGCAGCAGTAGCAACAGCAAATGACTTGCACTTGCTGTTGATGATAACTACTCCAAATATGAGTATTGGATTGTTCCATTTTTTTTTACCAGATGCTAAGAGAACAAACGGAATATGTACACAATTCTCATTTTCCATTTCAATCATTTAGTTAAGTGCTTTGTAAGAAACTTATCATTTTTTTCCTCACGTGTTCTATAAAATATCCCTCTGAACACCATCGATCTTGATTGCTAGCCTTGGTAAGTAGATTAACTGTAATAGTTCATATCTATGTTGGCCATACAATGTAAAACAAGCTGGTTATTATTAATTTAAATTCAAACAAAGTAATACTTGTTATTCTCATCTTGGTGTCATTTTTAGGTTTACTCAATGATTAGTCTTTCACGACTTTACGTAAGCATGAAGCACTATAGACCATGTGATGCAGAAAAGTAAACGAATAATTGTTCTCCATTACTTTGAATTTTGTGTTAGAATCCGATTTTCATTTTCGCATTTGGTACAACAATGCCTCTATTTATTTTGTTGTTTAGTAGCTGAAAGATGTATAATTCGAAAAGGCAAGCAATATACGTTCGGGTTGATATGAGGCAAGCTTTACGTCATATCTTAGCTGCTACAAAATGTAGCGTTTGCCATAGCTGAATTAAGAACTTGGGTTTCGGATATATATTCAAGCTTATAGTTGCAATGGCATTTAATTTCCTATTCAAACTGTAACTATGTTAGCTGTATTATCTCTTTTCAGTCGCCGCAAAGCGCAAGCGAGAGGGTCTTTGATATGCAATTTTAATTACAATTTTTAACTATTTTTCATATCACTTAAAAAATAATTCTTATTGAAATAGTGGTAAAACATCCTCCCCGAGGGTCTTCGAAAATTCATATCTCTTTTATTTCTTCACCATCACCGCTTCCCTTATCAACCCGCCACCCAGCTCCCCCGCCATCACCTGCCGCATATCCTCCATCCGCTGTCTCGGTCCATTCAGATTCATAATCGTTCTCTCGCCGCATACCCCACTCGTTGCAGGAGCTTCCTTACCTCGTTCTCGCTCAACGGCGGAACATATCTGGCTATTGAGTCATTCCATCTCCCCAAACCTTTCTTGTTCCAGTGGTGACAAGGAAAAAGCTCTAGAGAAATTCACATCCACTCTCATATCTAACCCCTAATCTTCAAATCCGCCACAACCAAGGAGCTCATCTCCAACTCAGTTCCTAGCTATAATCTCCTTTGTTACCAAATTCCAAATTTGAAACAACTAGCAGGGGTACAAGAAATTGGGCGCTTGAAAAAGAGAAACTAGATATGAGTGGTTGTTTCCCCTCCCAACGAGCACACGACCCCTACTCTTTTTATGGGCTAATCTGATTCGTAGAAACAAAGAAGAAGGGAGTGGAAATCTCGCTTAAATTTTATGACATTAATGCTAGGTAAAAGATAAATACATTGGCTTGTCTTTCTTTGTGGTGAGATGGAAGAGTGAAACGTTCAGATTTCGGGAGGAGAAGCTGCAATCACTTTTGCAATCGGGGAAAATTAGTTTCTTTGGCAATTTTTGTCACTCATTAAGTCAATATATAGCTCGATTTCAATGGGGAATTAAAAAAGGAGAGCCGAGACTACATTGGGTGGCTTGAATATTATTATGTGGAATCAAAACTGAGGGAGGAATGGTGTTCGGGATTTGAAGGGTGTTCGCCAAACCTTCTTTGTTTTAGCATTTATATTTTAAAGACATGTCATTAATTATGTAACGGATATAAATGGTAACAGTTTAAACTTTAATCACATGAAAATCATGCTTTGTTTTTAATCTGGTTAAGATGTTCTTGTGTTTATCTTATATGGTTGCAAAGAGAAGATGAAAATTCTCATTATTGTATTTCAAGTTTAACAAAATAAATAAATTCCAATAATTAGTTTTCCCGTTCTCTGTTGGACAAAATTTCTATGATGTGTTCATTGCATTTAGTTTGCAATTTATTCCCATGTTGAACAATCGATCGTAATTAAGTTAACCATCAGTAATAATACCAACCTTGTAAGGTAGAATAACGAATCCTTGGTACTTAAAAAACTAACATGGTCCTTATAAATTTATAATCACAGTAATGATTGATTCACTCCAAAATCATTCACTAAAAGAAAAATCAATCAAATACCCGTATTTTTCCTTACCTTTGAATATCTTTTGATCCAGAAAATAAAAGAAAAAAGATTAGATAAATGGGTTCTCCAAGTTCATCATCTTTTATGGTGTGTTGTATACTCTTATCAATTTGTATCGTCCTGAATCTTCCATATGAAATACAAGCCAGAAAGCTATCAGCATTACTAACAAACCCTCCAGCCAAAATTCTCGAAGAAAATTATGGAAAGAGTATCACTATAGATCAAGCACAAGCCTATAGAAATACTGCTCATGCATTGGCTAATGATGAACTCAATATAGATTCTATTGTGCATGAGATCCACACCGTTGTGCAGGATTTTTACGCCATTGGAAATGCAGCAATGTTGGGGGCGTTTGGTTCAATGTATATGTAGATATAAGATTATACAAGTGCGTGTCGTTTAATTGCATGTTAATATGTGAGATGTATTTGGCAAAGCAATAATTCTTTAGTACATTTGCATTATAAATTGTATTAGAAAAGTAGATACAAGAAAAATTACATATTTCGTCACTTAGTTTATCAATTTTTTCATATTGGTCATTCATTATACCGTTAAAGCATCAGTTACTGACCATCTATTTCATGAAAAAATTCTCCTTGGCAGCCAATTACAAGCTTTAACTGTTAGATTGATGACGTGACATTTAAAAATATAAATTAATAAAAATCGTTATTGAATTTTCTTAAATGGAAAAACAAATTGGAAACTTATCATCGCTCAAGCTCTATATAATCACTCTCCGACTTTGACCCCACTCTCTCCTCAACGAGTCCCAGCAATGACAATTCCTCTCTGTGTCATGTTTGCTTTTGAGTAGCATTAGAGAACGAATTAAATCTTGTCTTGATTTGTCAAAAGAAAAAAAATAGAGTCTTTGACCAAGCAATCATAATTCATAAGCAGTAAATAAGCTCAACAGTGTTAAGCTTATGTAATGTACTATGCATGTACAATATGGAGGAGCAAAGAAAATTCCTCACAATTCCTCTTCGTCATTGCTTCAATCAGTATCCCCATTGCAATATCCTTAATGGTGTCAAGCTTGCAAAAGAATGTCTTCTTGGCAAATTCGAATTTGTATCCAAAATTTCCCTTGGATGCAGTCACGACAAGCAAAGGTCGTTCATCGCGACCATTGGTCTTTTGGGGTCGGCAGAGGCCCACTCTCTTTGACCTACCTACTCAAGTAATTCTCGTCCTCCTACTGCCTATCGCATTAACTGATTCCACTGTTATGTAGTTTAAACTTAGCTTTCCGTGATGACAAATTTGATGAAGAGTCACATTATCAACATGTTTTACTATGTTGTATCGAACGTGATGAGCTTCGTTGAGTAGATGTTGTCAATTTTTACCTGAATTTCAGATCTGGATGATTCTGATGGTGGAGGGATCTTAGTAAATTGTGGCACCACCATAACTCGGTTACAGACTCATGAATACAGCTTTGCCTCCGATGCCTTTCTGAATTGAGCGCGCACACGAGGTCTACGAGAATAGTGGCTTTGCTCGAGGGCCACACATGTAATTTAGTCGTAGAATAGAAGACATGTGTGATCCACTTTAGTTAAGAATAAGTTTACAAACACTCAATTGCTTTCAAATGTAAAATGCACTCAAATATATAAAAAGGGTTAATAGCATTTTATACCCCTATACTATTGCAAATTAGCAAACATACCCCTCCACTATTTTTTTGCTCAAACGTACCCTCCTATAATCAATTCACCATTTAATGATAGAGGGAAAGACCAAATTTTCAATTCACCGTTTGCAAAAATATAACCTTCCTTAAAAAATTTTGTCAACTTATCATTTAAAGAGAGGGAAAAAGACCAAATCGTGCCCTCTAGTAAAATTATTTGTTCTTTTCCTTGAATAAATTTTCTGTATTGCCCCAAATTTATTGAATATGTGAATTAATCGGCCATTACAAACTACAATTTCATCACTTGGAAATCGAATAGAATTTGTGAATTCTTTGTTTGGAAAGTAATAATAAATAAGTAGTAGGGAGCCCGACTCATCGCTCTCATCTCAGCGTAAACCACAGTAGTAGTGGCCATCGACAGTAGACACATCACCAAGAATTGACCAACTTGCTTCTCCCTCCACTATCTCCCTTCCCCCCGCTCCACCAGATTCGACTTCGTTGCCAAATCATTGAAACAGTGTAGATTACAAGAGGTGGAATGGTTGAAGCGATTAGCAACGACAGTTCTAGTTTGGGCATCGAGAATCAGAAGTTTTAGATCATTTTATTCTCAATCTACCTTCAATGTTTTGGTGTTTTGTCTGGGTGATGGGGCTAACATGATGGTGACTCGGCGATGTGGATGATGATATATGAATTTTTTTTGAAAACCATAGATTAACAATTGTGGTGAGTTTCTTTAGCTCTTCTTCGACCTTGATTCGAATCAACGACGTTGTTGCCGAAGGTTGTGGTGGTGGCATTTTCAGAATCAACATCTCTTTCGTAATTGGAGGAAGGTTCAAGCTTGAGAAATATTGAAAAGAGTGGAAGAGAGGGCTACGGGTCAGGTCGAAATTGACATCCCCGGTAATTAGAATGATGAAATATAGGATTACAAGTTATTAAATATTTTTTTTATGTATTTGACTGCATTAAACATTTGAAAGAAATAGAGTGCTTGTAAACTTGTTCTTTATAAAAGTCGATCACACATGTCTTCTATTCTACTTTCCTTATACAATTTCCGATGCAAATGCACGAAAGTAATTAATGCTTTGCTAGATACATCTTATATATTAACATGAAATTTAAATATCATGTCCTTCTACCAAATTTACATATACATTGAACCAAAGGTCCCCAAAATTGCTGCATTTCGAATGGCGTAAAAATCATGTTCCCAAGTGTGGATCTCATGCACAACAGAATCAATACTGAGGTCATTATCAGGCAATGCATGGTCAGTATTTCCATGGGCTTGTGCTTGATCAATAATGCTACTCTTCCTATAAGTTTCTTCGAGTATTTTAACCGGAGGGTTTCTTAGTAACGGTGACAGCTTTCTGGCTTGTACTTCATATGAAAGATTCATGATGATAAGAATTGATAAGAGTATACAATACACCATAAATGATGAGGAATACGAAGAACCCATTTATCTAATTTTTTTTCTTGTTTTCTTGATCAAAAGAGATTCAATGGTCTATGAGGAAATATATATGGCTCTCTGATTGATTTGTCTTTTGTTGAATGATTTGTGAGATGTGAATCAATCATTACCCTGACTATAAATTTATAGGAAAAAAATGATGATTCGTTACTCTAGTTTACAAGGTGGGTATTACTTCTAATGGTTAACCTAACATTGATCAATTTTTTAACATGGGGATAAGCTCCAAACTGCAAGCAATAAACACATCAAAAATATTTTGTCCAAGAGAGAACTGGAAAACTAATTATTGGGCATGAATTTGTATTTTGTTAAACTTGACATACAATAACTAGAATTTCCCATATCTTTGCAACCATGTTAGAGAAACATAAGAACGACCTCACTAGATTAAAAAATCAAGCTGATTGTTGAGTGATTAACGTATAAACAATTATCATTTATAAACGGTTACACAATGACATGTCTTTACAATATAATGGAAAAAACTAAAAAGTTTTGGGAATAACCTTTTTTCCTCAACAGATCTGGCTATTTGTTTGGAGGTAGAATTCGATGTTCATGCTATTGTCAAACATACAATTACCAATAAGTGGGACCAATCAATGTTGGTGGGTCATTGTTTTGGGGCTTGGAGATGATTTGGATTGGATGCTAGTATTATCGATTACGAATCTCAATGAGACTAGGTTTTGGCCAACTTAGGGCCGAAATTAATAATTTTGTCTTTTAATCTCATTTTCTATCGAGTCACGAGTTTCATTTTCTTTTTTTTCACGTGACTACACAAATTATCAATGACTTGATTTCACTTTCCTTTTTATGGTGTATAGGCTACATGTTAACAAAAAGAATCTAATATATAATGTTATGAAAACTGGACCATAGTCAAATAGAAGAACCGAATGGTTCAATACCCATTGGTTAACCAACTTTGAACTATTAATAGGTTTTTGAACCGACTATCTTTTTGAGAGTTCTTTGTCTATGTATTGATGCTAAGATAAGTATTTTCTGCTTCTTAATTCCATATCCTCAGAAAAAGCCTAGGGGATTCTCAAAGTTTGGAATGTGCTTTTAGATTAGAGTTTTGCTTATATAAGTATGCTTGCCAATAGTCTTTTAAATATGAGTGCTTGGAACCCGACATTTTAATTGTCATAGAGGATAAGGAAAGACCTACCAATTTGGGTTATGGATTGAAGTCACAATTTGTGAAAGTAGTTGCTGCAGTTTTAATGCGCATCCCTCCTTGTGCTCGATTTACATTCCTCCATTTTCTTCTTTCTTAGGTTTACAAGGATATTACAGTTGATGTTGATGCTGCCTTCGATTGACTTATGGCACGTGTCAGTGGATTGAGCTTAATTTGTGTTGTCTTGGATAATTATAGTTAATTTGTTTGATAATATAGTTTTCCTTTTCTTATTTTTTTTTATCCTGATGGATGACATGATCTTTGCTTTTCAGTAAAAAAAAATGCTCGGCGCTCTCCCCTCTCTCCTCTATCGCTGGAGAGAAATCGGGGACTTGGTGTTCGCTCTGATACTGCTGTTGCTCGCTTCTTGCCTGTGGATTCATCGGCGTGGGGATGATTGGGGATCCATAAATAAGGGTTCTCGTCAATCCGGCAAGGAGCAGTTCAGTGGAGGGGATGGTAAAACCGATCGGCCTCCGTCGAACAAGCATGCTTGTAAACCAAAAGGGATGGGTGAAAGAGTTCTCTCCTCTCCCCTCCGATTCTCCAACCTCGTCGGAGAAAGGTTGATTGCCGTAATTTCAGCGGTCCTCATGTTTTTTGTGAGGAATCAAAATCGATGGAGCGAGGAATGTGCTGAGAATCGCTCAAAATTGGCGGACTGCCCGCCGCAGAGTAACTTGCAGACGGGGAAGATGGCTCAAATACATCCCCCATGCCGGAGCCGGGTTCGATGTCGTGCCCGACAATTTGGCCCTGGTGCCAGTTTACAATGCCGTCCCAAATTAAGCGCTGGTAAACGAAGCCTAGTTGCTACTCAAGAAAAGATTGAGGAATATAGCGATGGGCTGGTTAAACGGAGACGCCTGACGAAAAGCAGCGGCTGGCGATTCTCTCTCCCTAATTTGTGGGAGATTGACTACGGATCCATGGAGGTAGCTACCTGTACGTTGCCGCCGGGGATTCGCGATGGGTCGAAAATGGTTGCGGCTGATGAAAGCCAGGAACAGATCTCTGTTCCAGGTCAGGAGACGGTTGTCTACCCTCCCGACGGGGAGAATCCTTTGCCAGCCCGGCGACCCACGGCCGGTAATCGGCAGCATCGTCCTCCAGTGGTTTTCTTCCGTGGGTCTGTTGGGAACATATTTCCCTCAGATACCAATCCCGTTATTTTCGGGCCTCCCTGTATCCTTCCTGATCGGTTGGTTACGCGTAACAAGAGTCTTAAGTCGGAAGTTACTCTAAGAAGCCTAATTCAAGTTGGAGTTGAACACTCGGGACATGCCTCTACTAAGGCCTTTAAAAACCCCTTCCCAGGATGGCTTCTCATTAACGTGCGTAGCATTGAGCATCCGAGAAGAACAATTCCTTCCCGAGCGATTCCTTCTCAAGGTATTTGCTCCCACCCTTCCTCTCCCTTTATGCTTAAGTTTGATGGCTTTGAATTTTCTAAGACATTGGCGGCGGCAACCATGCAATTTACGTGCATGGATTTATTTCGTCCAATGAGTCCGGCGCCAATTAAGGTGAACCGGCTTGATGCTAATTTGTCTGCCCTCCCAGGTCCCCAGGATTGCAAGATGGCTCATGCTTCTTCTGATCAAGTGGTGGAATTCTCAATGGATGAGGTTCAATCGTCCAAGTATCGCTTGACGCACTCGCTGCTGGGCCGTCTCTTCACCAATAAACGGATCTCCACCATGGAAATTCGGGATGCTGTTATCAAACATTGGAAAGTGAAAGGGACTTTGAGGGTGGTGCTGACCAAACAAGGATTACTTGATTTTTCTCTTCCGTCAGAAGAGACTAAGACCTGGGTTCTTCAACGAATGCCATGGGTGGTTAATGACATGATCTTACACTTGAGGTCATGGACACCGAACATCACGAGAAATATCTATACCGACCTGGCCATGGTGCCTCTGCGTGTGCAGATGTGGAATGTCAAAGAGGAGTGCTGCATGCAGCAGTTCGGGAGAAAAATGGCCCAGAGCAAGCTGGGCCAGGTGCTTGAAGCGGGGATTTTTGCTAGCCATGAAACTGGTGAGCGATTTGTGCAGGTGAGAGCGGTGCTGGATCTCACCAAGCCGCTGCGGTCACAAATCTTGGCGGTCATTGATGATAATGTGTGCTTCTGGGTCTCTCTGAAGTACGTGTACTTACCATCCTTTTGATTCAAGTGTGGCCGAGTCAGAAATTTCATCAGTGAATGTACCTTTGACCCCCCGGCTGGCAAGGAGAAATTTGGCCCTCATATGTCCACCAAAAAGCTGGGTGTTCGCGTGTATGAGTCGGAGGATGATACTCAGCAATTCCGTGGTAAATCGAAGTCTGTTTGGATTAACACGGCGCTGGGAGGAGGTACTGACCACCAGGTGCAGAAGCGACCCCGAGAAAAGGGGAGTCAACTGGGAATGGAAGCCCACCAGGCTGACCCGCAGGAACGGCTTAGCACAAAAAATGGGGGAGGTCGGCAGGCCCATGGCCATAAGCCTCGAAGCCCACGCGGATTCCATGTCCGGCGCTCGCCGCGGGCTCGACCTGTCGGCCAGATTAACCATCGCTCTTCGTTGCAAGGGCGATTTGGGCCGCTGCGGGCCGAGCAGGGAGGAGAAGCAGGCCCTAAACGTGACCGGGGAGGCCGATTTAAACCTCAGCTCGTTCCGTCTGCGGCCAAATTGAAGGGAACGGTAGTGGGCCGGCCCAGGAAGAGAGACCAGCGCCAGGAAACCCATTCCACCTGGGAGCAGTCAAGCCCAGTTCCCAAGCCACAGTGCCGGCTCATCCTGGCGGACTCTGATACTAACGCGGAATTGCCAGTGCATGAATCCAGCCCAGCAGCCCAGCAGGGTGAGGTTGGGGAAAAAACTTTCAGGAGGCGCCTAATTAAAGCTGCTACTCTTCCTCCCATGGAAACGGACGATGGCCATTGGACACACGATGCGGGAGCTGATGACGATTTATTGGACCCCTCTTCGGAAGAGGATGTTTCCCAATTTATGATTACCTCTCGGGCTCCTAAGAAGAAAACCCCGCAGACAATTCGGGGAATGAAGGGGCGTGTCCAGCAAGTTGTGGCTGCTTTTGAAACCGTGCTGCACATTAAGCCAGGGGATGATGCTATAGGGAGTAAAGCCATGGACCTTGAACTGGTTCAAGTTATGAAGGCCTGGGAGGATGATGGTGACAGCCGTGATGGGGGCCAGTTCAATGAATACGGGTCCAATCTTGCTGACCCTGATATTGGCAGAATGGCAGTCGCAAACGCCCTTTGGGCACGATTGAAGGGGAGCTGGGAGTGGAGCCCAGCCCTAAGAAACAGTTCGTGGAGGAAGATGCTAATCTGGTGGAGGTAGCCAACCAAAAACGGCCCCAATCCGATAAATGAAGCTTCCCGCGTGGAATGTGAGAGGAATTGGGCCGTCCCTCACATTTCAAACTGTTGTCGGTTTAGTTCGTTCTAATAAACTGGACCTTGTTTTCTTTTCCGAAATAAGATCGCGCAGGCGTGTAGTCTCCCGTCGTATGCGGGGTTTAGAGTTTGATAATTTTCAGTGTTTTTTTGTTGATGCCATCGATTCGTCTGGTGGTCTTGTGTTAGCTTGGGCCCCCGAAGTTAATGCTTCGGTTTTTTTTCCATTCCAACTTCTGTATTTGTACTCAAATCAATGAAGTGGAGCTTTCTTATGTTGTGGTGTTCGTCTACATTAGTTGTGTTGAAGCTGTAAGAGCTAATCAATTGGCTTAGTTACGAGAGATTTGTGAGGGTATCACTCTGCCGTTTGTGATCATAGGTGATTTTAACGTGACGCTCAAAGCAAGTGAAAAAGACGGCGTAACCCCTGGAATGCTTCCCATGCCATCCGCCTTCGTGATTTCATCCATGACCTGGGCCTCCATGATCCTGGTTATCAGGGTGACCAGTTTACCTGGACGAATAAACGCATGGGGGCGGCTTGTATTAGAGAGCGCCTCGATAGAGCCTTGTGTTCCCAGACTTGGGTTGACCTCTTCCCAGATACCCTCGTTAAACATTTTACAGATCAAGGATCGGACCACCGAGCCCTGCTCCTCTCCGATAAACCGTACGTTCGCCACAGTCGACCTCTCTTCCGGTTTGATGCCCGTTGGGCGGATAAACCAGAAGTGAAGGCTATGGTCTCCTATGTCTGGCAGGAGGAGATTCAAGGGACCCCTATGTATCAGTTGTGGGAGAGACTCAAGAAACTCCGTCACTTGCTCTATGATTGGAGCAGGGCGGGTACTACTAATTCCCTCCGCAATATTAAGACAATCCAGGCGGAAATAGACCGTGTCAAATTGATCCTCCCGATTGACTGGGAGACGGTAAAAATGCTGGAATCTGAGCTGAATAGGCAATGGGAAGCGGAGGAATTCTACTGGCAGCAGAAGTCGAGGGTCCACTGGTTAAAGAAAGGGGACAAGAACTCGGCATATTTTCACACGGTCACAAGGGCTCGTCGTAAACATAATTTTGTAGCGGGCCTTCAAAATGAAGCCGGGGAGTGGATCACTGAGGAGGGAGGTAAAGCAGATATTGCTTCAACTTTCTACCAAAACCTCTTCGCCTCAGAATGCCAGGTGCCTAACATGAGAGACCGAGTGGCCACTTTACCAATCGACCAGCGGGTCACGGAGGAGATGAATGCCAGTCTCACGGCAGTGGTCCTTCCAGAGGAAGTTAGAAGGACGGTCTTCTCAATGGGATCGAAACAAGCGCCAGGGTCTGATGGCTTTACAGGGAAGTTCTTTAAATCGTTTTGGAGCATTGTTGGCGAGTCAGTCATAGCTGCTGTGTGCTCATTCTTTTCCACTGGTAGAATGCTATGCAGCTTCAATCATACCTAGTTGACTTTGATCCCGAAGGTTGACAATTTGGAAAATATGAAGCAACTCCGTCCCATCAGCCTCTGTCAGTTTTTGTGTATAAGATCATCACCAAAATTATGGCTGAGTGCCTGGCTGGATGGTTACCCAGAATTGTGTATGAAGGGCAAAATGCTTTCATCCGTGAATGCCAGATTGTGGAAAATGTCCTTCTTGGGCACGAACTGATGCACTACTTGAAAATCAAAACGCGAGGAAAGAAAGGGTACATGGCTCTTAAGGTTGACATGGAAAAGTCCTATGATAGAGTCGAATGGCCGTTTCTCCTGGCGATTCTGGACAAGTTAGGATTTAATGCTACGTGACAAGGGTGGATTCATGAATGTCTCCGATCGAGTTCATTCTCGATGTTGATGAATGGCTCTCCTAAGGGGTTTTTCACAGCCTCGAGGGGGCTCCGGCAGGGAGATCCGCTATCTCCTCTCCTGTTTGTACTGTGCACAGAAGGGTTTGCAGCCCTGCTTCGCAAAGTTATCTCGGAAAATAGATTGGAAGGAGTTAAGGTGGCCCCTAGGGCTCCTCGGATCTCGCATCTGTTTTTCGCTGATGACTCGTACCTGTTCCTTCGGGGATCACTTCAAGAGTGCGAAAACCTGATTCTGGTGCTTAATGAGTATGAGGAGCTTAGTGGCCAGCGGGTCAATTTGGATAAATCAGCGGTTTGTTTTAGTCGTAACATTACCCTCTCGGATCAGGAGTTCCTCGCCCAAATTCTCGGTGTGGGGGCAGTGGGAGTCCATGATAAATACCTGGGATTGCCTACCCTGATCGCCCGATCGAAAATGGATACGTTCAGATATCTGGAGGAAAAGTTACTGGCTCGCCTGCAGGGGTGGAAGCAAAGGACCTTATCTTGGGCCGCGAAAGAGACGTTGATCAAATCAGTGGCCTTAGCTCTACCGTTACATGTTATGTCCTGTTTTCGTCTTCCTCTCTCGCAGTGCCGCCTACTGGATAGACATGTGGCCAGATTTTGGTGGGGAGTGACGAATGGAGAGTCTAAAATCCGATGGATGTCCTGGTGTAACATGTGAAGAAGCAAGCACGATGGGGGGATGGGATTTCGCCGGTTTGAGCACTTCAACCAAGCGCTTCTGGCTAAAATTGGATGGAGGATCCTCAATGATCCCTCCTCCCTGCTGGCTCAGGTGTATAAGGGTAAATATTTCCCCAGGGGGGATTTCTTATGAGCCACGGCTAGATCTCGCCCGTCGTGGGGCTGGCAAAGCATTCTTTTTGGTCGTCAGTTGTTAGTGAAAGGCCTTCGGTGGCAAATTGGAAATGGTCTGGCCGCCCCGCTGTTGGAGAATAATTGGATTCCTCGATTGCACTCGGAAAACCCAGTTCCTAACCCGCGCGTTATGCCTAGTGGGGGAAACCCGGTGGTGGCTGAGGTAATTGTCTCAGGTGAGGGGCGTTGGTGTGAGGAGAGGCTAAGTCAATGGTTTGATCCTCCTACCTGTCGAGCGATTAAGGAGATCCCGCTTCCTCGCGGGAATATTGAGGACCGGCTGATCTGGCATATGACGACTGATGGGGTTTTCAAGGTGAAATCAGCTTATCATTTGGCTGTTCTTCTAGATAAAAAAGAAGGCCAGTGGCAGTCTACGGCCAGTTGGATGGATCGATCGAGTTGGATTAAGGTTTGGAATGCCCCTATTCCCCCAAAGATGCGCATCTTTCTCTGGAAACTTCTCAATCGGCTACTCCCTACGACAGAAGCTCTTATTGAAAAGGTTGTTCTTGTCCATCCTCGGTGCCCGGTTTTTTGGGCCGAGTCGGAGACAATGGAGCATCTGTTCCTTGAATGTCCAGTGGCCCAGGCTATGTGGGATTATGCGGGGTTGGAATAGCTTGGGCAAGCCCTTCCTAGGCAGACGTTTCCTTTATTCCTAAAAAGGTTGATGATGTGTATTCATCACCCCCGCCTGCTGATGGCAGTTGTTGCTGTTCTTTGGCGGTTCTGGCGATCTCGTAATTGAGTTGTTTTTTAGGGCAAACAATTTGGGATCCCAGCTCTTATGCGTCAATTTAATCAGCAGGTTCAGGAGCGGGTAAACTTGCCTAGGGATAGTGCACCTCCTCGTACCCCTACTGGTTCTAGCCTGCCGCTGGGTACGGCCACTCCTCCTGGGTCGTTCATTTGTAGGTGGGATGGCGCTACCAGGCGTGGCTCGCATTCGGCAGGTGGGATGGTTATCCTGTCGTCTGACGGGTTGGTGGTAGGGGCGAGGGGTGTTCAGTTTGGTGTCATTGATGATACTTTGGTTGTTGAAATGATCACGCTCCGTGAGGCAATTCGTTGGTGTTCCGCAGCGGGGTTGACGGAGGTACGTTTTGAAGGGGATGCTCTGGTGATAATTGAGAAGCTCTCCGGGGCTGAGGTCCGTGATAGCCGGATTGGAGCTCTTCTCGAGGAAGTTCTGCATTGCTTATCTAACCAGCAAGGGTTTAGTGTTCGGTTTTTAGGTCGGCGTAATAATAGGGTAGCCCACTTGGTGGCTCGGAAGGCCCTTCTTTTGTACCCATCTGCAAGTCGGTTCTTTGATTTTGAGACCTGGCTCCATTCCAGGATGTAATTGTCTCTTTTCTGATCAATATAATATTATCTTTTGTAAAAAAAAAATAGTTTTCCTTTTTAATTTTGTATTCCAATGCAGCAGTAGCAATTGACAATGACTTGCACTTGCTGTTGATGATAACTGCTCCAAATATGAGGATTGGATTGTTCCATTTTTTTACCTGATGCTAAAAGAACAAACGAAATATGTACACAATTCTCATTTTCCATTTCAATCATTTAGTTAAGTGGTTTTTAAGAAACTTATCATTTTTTTTCCTCACGTGTTCTATAAAATACCCCTATGAACACCATCGATCTTGATTGCTAGCCTTGGTAAGTAGATCAACTATAATAATTCATATCTATGTTGGCCATACAATGTAAAACAAGCTGGTTATTATTAATTTCCATTCAGACAAAGTAATACTTGTGATGACTCGATATTTGCACATGTTTTCCCCTTTGTTTCTTGATCGTTTAAGCTTGCATTATCAATTCTTTGGCCTATTTTACGCTAGGTTGTGTTCCTTTGTTACATTTCAGGTCCTAGCACATAAAGTGAAGCATAGGCGCAAGTTTCAAGTCAATCAGAGATCAATTGGCGATTAGGGAGAAGAAACTCGGGCATGACCTGAAGAAGAATGGATTTCTACCTCACTTTATGGACAAATAATCATGCAATCTTGTCATGAAAAGAAAGAGGACGAGACTACGAGCGTCTGGGATCAAACGGCGACTGATTCGGAGTCCGGACGAGGGAGAAATGAAGCATTGAATATAGGGGAACAGGTTCGGCAGTAAAAACACGGGCGCGCCTAAATCAAAACACGGTCGTGCCCATATTTAGGCACGACCGTGTTTTGGCCGACGTGCGCGGGTTTGTTTTTAACACGGGGCAAAACACGGGTGTGCAAAAGCAAAACACGGCCGTGTCCGCGACAGTGTTTTGCCCAGAATCGGGTTTTTTAGGAAGATTGAAGCCAAAGGAAAGGGGGAGCTGGGTTTTGGATCCCAAACACCCAAGGGACGAACCAAAGAGAGAGAGGGCGATTAGAGGGCATTCTTGGAGTGGAATTGGGGGATTTCTTTGCCTTGGAAGCTCGAGGAACAAGCCCGGACTTGAAGACTGATCATCTGAAGATTCTTATTGCAATCTCTCTCTTCTCTATGGAGTAACTTCCCTTCACTTAGGTTTTGAGGAACCCTAGATATATTTGTTTGATTGGATGATTGTATGATTGTATGAGTACTCTTACTTGATAATCTTGAGTTCATATTCAATCTATGCATGTTTTCATGATTCAATTCTGCTTTAGTCGAGATTATTGATTATGCTTTGATTCTATGAGAGCGAATACCTGATTAGGTCAATAGAGCACCATAGATTGATAGTATTGGATCGGTTGCTTTAGTCGAGGGTTGATTCACTGCTTTGTATCGATTGAGAACCTCATTCGATAGAGGGAATCTAGTTCAGAATGCCTTGATCGGTTGTTCTAGAGAAGGATACGTCCCTCTAGGCAATTGACTCAAGAGGGCCTTGTTCCTTTAGTCGAGACTCAAGGTCCAGTCAAGGATTCTCCGCATTGTGAATGAAAGTGAAACAAGTTAGAAATCATCAATCATTAATCTGGCTAGTGGCTAGGGGGAATCATACCTAAGTGAGTTCCCAACCTGTAATTAGATTAACTTTAACTGTAGTTTGCTAGAGTAGTTTTAGTTCTTTCATCTTACTCTGGTTTGCTAGATAATGAACTGAAGCTGAGTAATAGTAACTCTAGAGACCCGTGGATTCGATATTTATTACTTGAGCCACTATACTGCAGTCCCTTTCATTGGTTACACTTGGCCATTGTTAGGAGTTGTGTTTTAGCGAGTCAAGTTTTTGGCGCCGTTGCCGGGGAACTATCTAGATTATTAGGAAAGGCAGAAGTTTGTTACTTTAGCGTTTTTCTTTTCCACCCTTGCTTTTCACTTGGGTGTTTTTGTTTTTGTTGGTGCAGATCTGAATCATGGATCCTCATGGCTTCTCCAATCATTGGGGGTGTCCACCACCGTCCGAGTGGTATTACCCCGAGACCCCCTGGAGCAATCAAGGTGGAGAAGACTATGGATTCGGGTTCCAGTACCAACCCCCTTACTACGGAGAACAACCGAACCCTTGGGCATATCAAGAACAACCTCATTACCAAGAAGAATTTCTCCCACAACCAGAAGGGCCATCGGCGTTGGAGTTACCCATGGTGGCCTTCACAGGCCATTCTGCAGAGCCATGCTACACTCCACAGCTAGATCCAAACTATGAATTGAGGCTTCTCGTGGAGAAGTATGCTCGCAAGATGGACCTCCTTTTCTCATCTGTTGCTCCTCCTAACTATTCATCCCTCTGTGAATCGGAGGAGACTGTTTCGCAGTCATCAAAGCAACCAGAGCGGGTTGAGCAAGTTTGTGCACAACTTGCTCAAGATCACCCGTCTGCTACCATACTAGAAGAGGAGGAGGAAGAAGAAGGCTACAAGGACATTGTGGAGCAAACAGAGATTATCACGGAGAGCTCCCGTGAAGATCATGATCAAGAATGTCTTGTCGTAGCCGACCACCCCTTCCCGTATCCCACACCGAGCTTTGAAGAGGTGGGCATGAGTGAGGAGATGCAAGAAGATCTCATGAAAGAAATTGCTTGGCAACTTGCTCTCCAATCCGTGCTAGAAGAAGAAGAGCAAGAAAGGGTGCAGAAAGAAGTTGTGGAGGATGACGAAAGTGAAGCAGAAGGAGTTCTTGATCATTTCCCAGAGGTGATACCACATGAAGAAGAAAGGGGGGTTGAAGAAGCAATTGGCGTCCAGACTAAGGACGGAGTTGAGGTGGAAGAGGCCTGCACCGGCCATGAGTTACATGTGATATCTCCACCAAACTTCGAGGAACTACTTAGCAAGGACCCATTTGCAGTGTCTCTTTGCCAGACCAAGGCCACATCGACATCGGTCCCTCTTGGTGGACGCGATGGTGGCCAATCGATGCTGTCATATCTGGTTTGGGGCAATGAGACGAGAGAAGAGAAGAAGAGGTCTCGAGGGTGGAGACTTCATCTGCATCAAGTGCATGAGCCTTCATCACCTGCCACATCACATGCTCGTGACTTGAGACTCCACCTCATCGATGAGAACCTCAACTTCAAGGAGGTTTTGGGGTGGACCGAAACTTAGGAGCCATCGTCGGGCTCACGACGTGCAAGAAGCGCTTGTTGGGAGGCAACCCAACCAGTCGGTTTGAATTTCTTTCCCTACTTCTCTTCGGTTGAGTCAGTTTTGTTCATTGATTTTAGAGTCAATAACTCAACCTTTGTGAGATTTTGTGTGGTGTTTGGGTTCTGACTACTCTCTCCTCCTGGAATACACCGCCTGCCCCGTCCACCATCATTCACCCTTGATTTGGTAACTTCGTTCTACCCTCCTTATCTTTCCTCCATTGAGGACAATGTCGTGCTTAAGTGTGGGGGGATGTTCGATTATGTATGCGGGTGAATGGTTGGTTGTTTGTGTGCTTGGAGCCTAGTCCACTGTCCAAATTTTTAAATTTGAGGGCTCCAAGTACGTGTTTCCTTGCAAATTGCATGCTCAGTATGCTTTGAATTGACAGTCTCTGTAGTAATGTGCAACCTAGGGAGGTAGTGTAGCACTATGGAGGATGTTGAAGTATAAGATTTTTCCTATCTAGCTCTCTGCTGTGCCAGTTGATTTTGTGAATTAGTGGAGCTAAGACCGTTGAATTCATGTGGTAATGTGGACTCTGTTTGGATTGTGTTATGGACTCGTGTATCGAACAGGGTGCTCGTGTGGAAAATGAAAAACAGTTGGTCCTCCATGTCGAAATCATTGAAATCTTAAACATGGGGTAAGTCCAACGTGTGTGGCACCGTTCATTGCACAAAATCGGGTTTTGGAGGAGACTTTAGTGATCCTTAGTGGGGTACTCCTACAAGGTGAAGCTAAGTCGTCTCCAGTACAAGTAAAACTTCCACCCGTTGAACGGTTTGCCTACTCGAACAATGCATAGTGTGTATATATCCGAAGCAAAGATGTTTTAGTAAATAATAAGGTAAATATAATTTAGGTAAATAAAAGCTTATAGTCCCACTACTATACCAGAACTATGATCAAGATGCCATTTGTGTCATGTTTTTCAAATATTCCATTATTCCTAAACTATTATTTTATTAGTGCTGACCGTTAGTTTTTAAAAGAACATCCAATCAGCGTCAACGTTGAATTTGAAATGCAATTTTTAATTACAATTTTAAACTATTTTTCAGATCACTTAAAAAATAAAATAAAATTCTTATTGAAATATCGGTAAAACCTCCTCCCCGGGGGTCTCCGAAAATTCATATCTCTTTTATTTCTTCACCAGCGCCGCTTCCCCTGTCAACCCGCCACCCTGCTCCCCCACCATCACCTGCCGCATATCCTCCATCCACTGTCTCGGTCCAATCGGATTCACAATCGTTCTCTCGCCGCCTCCTCCGCTCGTTGCAGGAGCTTCCTTACCTCGTTCTCGCTCAACGGTCGAACATATATGGCCATTGAGTCATTCCATCTCCCCAAACCTTTCTTGTTCCACTGGTGACAAGAAAAAAGCGCTAGAGAAATTCACATCTACTCTCATCTCTAACCCCTAATCTTCAAAGCCGCCACAACAAAAGAGCTCATCTCCAACTCAGTTCCTAGCTACAATCTCATTTTTTTACCAAAATCCAGATTTAAAACAACTAGCAGGGGTACAAGAAATTGGGCGCTTGAAAAAGAGAAACTAGATATGTGTGGCCGTTTCCCCTCATAACGAGCGCACGACCCCTACTCTTTTGATGGGCTAATCTGATTCGTAGAAACAAAGACGAAGGGAGTGGAAATCCCGGTTACATTTTATAATATTAATGCTAGGTAAAGGATAAATACATTGGCTTATCTTTCTTTTTAGTGAGATGGAAGAGTGAAACGTTTAGATTTCGGGAGGAGAAGCTGCAATCGCTTTTGCAGGCGGGGAAAATTAGTTTTCTTGGGCAATTTTTGTCACACATTAAGTCGATATATAGCTCAATTTCAAAGGGGAATTAAAAGATGAGAGCCGAGACTACATTGGGTGGCTTGAAAATTATTATGTGGAATCAAAACTTACGGAGGAATGGTCTTAGTGATTTGGAGGGAGTCCCCAAACCTTCTTTGTTTTAGCCTTTATATTTTAAAGACATGTCATTTATTATGTAACGGATTTAAATGGTAACTGTTTAAACTTTAATCACATGAAAATTATGCTTTGTTTTTAATCTTGTTAAGATGTTCTTGTGTTTATCATATATGGTTGCAAAGATAAGATGAAAATTCTCATTATTGTATGTCAAGTTTAACAAAATAAATAAATTCCAATAATTAGTTTTCCCGTTCTCTGTTAGACAAAATTTCTATGATGTGTTCATTGCATGTAGTTTTCAACTTATTCCCATGTTGAACAATCGATTGTAATTAAATTAACCATCAGAAATAATACCAACCTTGTAAGGTAGAATAACGAATCCTTGGTACTTAAAAAACTAACATGGTCCTTATAAATTTATAATCACAGTAATGATTGATTCACTCCACTAAAAGAAAAATCAATCAAATACCCATATTTTTCCTTACCTTTGAATATCTTTTGATCCAGAAAATAAAAGAAAAAAGATTAGATAAATGGGTTCTCCAAGTTCATCATCTTTTAAGGTGTGTTGTATAGTCTTATCAATTTGTATCATCCTGAATCTTCCATATGAAATACAGGCCAGAAAGCTATCACCATTACTAACAAACCCTCCAGTCAAAATTTTCGAAGAAAATTACGGAACGAGTATCATTATTGATGAAGCACAAGCCTATAGAAATACTGCCCATGCATTGGCTAATGATGCTATTGTGCATGAGATCCACACCGTTGAGCATGATTTTTACGCCATTGGAAATGCAGCAATGTTGGGGGCGTTTGGTTCAATGTATATGTAGATATAAGATTATACAAGTGCTTGTCGTTTAATTGCATGTTAATATGTGAGATGTATTTGGCAAAGCAATAATTCTTTAGTGCATTTGCATTACAAATTGTATTTGAACAGGTTCCCTAAACTCATATCCCTCTTACTTCTTTACTCGTGACTCTTCTTCTTGATGTTCCCCGCTAGTTCTAGATGTCCCTTGTTCTCAATGTAGTCTTCTAGGTTCCCACATTATTTTCTCACTTATGTACTTAGACCCATAAGTTACTCCCTTTGACTATATTCATGAGGACCATGATTCAACCTTAAGATTGATCGGAATTTCTCGATAGACTTCCTTTGGATCAATTGACTTCTTGAAATCTCGTCAAACTTCCTCTGGCCTTCTTGCTTCTTCCTTGTATTGTACGCAAATTTTCTTTATCACGACCGTTGAGAATCCTCCTGGAATTCTCTAAAATTTATTAGAACTTCCAATGAACGTTCTACTTGCTTGTCTATACTCGGTTGGTTGAATGACTTAGTCCTATAGCTAGCTCCGAGACTCGAGCTCTTAGCCCGCTAGTTCCAACTTACTACATAGGTTCCTCCTTCTGTCACCCCTTATGTACCCTAGGTGGCTAAGTGCTCCCTCCTTTTAGGATAGGAAACCCACATAACAGGTCATCACGAACACTCGCATTCCCCTTTCAATGGTCCCAACGACCTCCTGACCGTTCGTGATCTGGGTAGTTTGTATGGTCTCTCCTATCCCAATCCTTCCTCTTTCTAGCTTGGCGTTGTTCACTAGCACATTATTATTTTGATCCAAGCTCGTCCTTTACCTCGTTTATCTTGATGCTTGTTTTGTTCCGTTTAAAGGCTTGCTATCAGCCTAACTCCCCAGGGTCATGTACCCTCTTCTTTAGTGACGTAGTTTATCTATAAGGGTTCATCTTCATATTTAAATGTCCATGCCTCCTCTCCTCCTTGACCTATTGACGTCCTTTCATACTGCATATAACCTACTTATTTCCTCTTTTGCTTCATTTATACTACCCTAGCTGAGCTTTCCACTACTCCTTGTCACTATGTTGTAATAACTTCGAGCCGTGAACAACTAAAACTAGTTGGGGGACATCTCGTGGTATCTCTTCGTTTCTTGACTCATTGCCTCCTCGACACTGCTTAGGGTCAAGGACCCTGAAATCCTCCCATCATTATAGCTACTGACATCTAGTGATTGTAGCTCTTTCTTCTGAGATCCATAGTTCTAATTTTTTTTTTATCTTAACCTTTTATTAGGACTAAAGTTGTTATTTATCTTAATATGATTAGAGTAGACTGGAGATTCTATAGACTCTTAAAAGAAGATCCTTGACTCATTTCCCTTTCATTTAAAACAAAATCCTTTAAAACTGAGACCGATATTCCAGTATTCCTTGGAGACCAAGTAACAGAGGAAGAATGGCTCTGATACCAAAATGTAACACCCTAACCCGACCAGGTACTACTTTTACCAAAATACCCTTGATAAACCGTGAAATAAAATAAGAACTCAAAATACTTGGAAAAAAGTAGCGGAAACTTTTCATAAATAACTTTAATAAATACTAAAAAGAACTATCATTACTTAAACACGAAGCCCTAACACTTGGGCCAACTCAAATCATAAAAACTTTAATATGATCTCCAGTCCATACTCGTAATCATAAAATTAAAAATAACAAAATTGTGTCTACTGGTGCGGCTACTGAAAACCCCGACTGGGCATCTTCTGTGATGCTTGTACCGCCTTCCTCTAACTGGTTGCCCTCGAACTGTTCCTCTCAAACTCGATGCTCTTTAACTGCTCCTCTTGCTCTTCCTCTTCAAACAAGCACATATCATCAATCATGAGCATAAACAACTATAGTAACACTTCACAAAAATACTGAAAACTCTAATACTTGAAAGAATACGTAAGGCGTAGAATTTACCTCCTTTACACTCACCTCAAACACATAACCAAATCTCGACGTAAAGAGGTTGCATCGTGGTCTCCTTTGAACTTGAATCTCTTATACTTAGCCATGCCGCCGTACCTCACGTATAGTTCCTAGATGTTAATCTCGGCTTCGACAAAGCTTTGCTATGTCGAGCTTGTCCTCGCTTGACACACACGCGCACATGCTTCCAAACTCCAGGGTTGCAAGGATCTACCATCATTTACTTGTTCTCCTTCACCTTGGAGCTTCCTGGTTGTCTACCGAAAATTATCTATTTACCTCCCGTCCAGGTCACCAGCCAAATCCAACCGCTCTGTCCTTGTCACCAAATCACCATCATCATTGCCCTTATAGACCGATTCAGCCCCAACCCCAGCGCCATCACCATACCGGTCGGCCACTCGGATCGGCCAGACTTTCTTTCATCAACGTTCTTACTTTCCCACGAGTCGCC
Source organism: Linum tenue (assembly GCA_946122785.1). NCBI lineage: Eukaryota > Viridiplantae > Streptophyta > Magnoliopsida > Malpighiales > Linaceae > Linum > Linum tenue. Next base: position 76,087,106 of record CAMGYJ010000008.1, on the reverse strand, counting down.
TCTTCAATCACCGCTCGGACTTATCATCGTGGGTATCAACCTCGACTCGGTCCGCACATGAACTCGAACGTTTTATACAACTAAATCGCCAAGCCATGAGGTCGCTCATCAAGGCGTTTCTCTCCCCGCCCACTTTGTGAATGTAGTCTTTCGTCACAATCCTCGTCGTCCCGTCTTTGGGTTCCCCACCGAACTCACCGGCCACTGTTTCTCTCCCTCCTCATCATCAATGTTGGTTACGGTGACCAGCCTCTACTTGTTAAGGGATCGAAAGGGATTATGGTGGCATAGGTTTCAACAAAGGAATGAAAAGTACGATGAGATTGGGCTTGGCGGCGGTGGAAAGCTCTTAGCTCTATGTTTTCCATCTCATCTTTCTTTATATACCCATATATATTTCAATCTAAGGAGTCCTCATGAAAAAATGGATTTCATCTGACGTCCCTCATGCAAAGAGGCTCGAATTTAAAAATTAAAGGCCGGTTTTTGTGGCCCCCGTCCATCCCAAAGCTCTTTAATTAAAATTGTCGTGAAATTCATATCGGTTTGTTTCCAGCTTTCATACCAAACAGTCGATCAAACTGTTCATTTTTTTGGTCGAATCGGAACCCAAATGTTAGGGTGTCACAATGACATTTAATTTCCTATTCAAACTATAACTATGTTAGCAGTATTATCGCTTTTCACTCGCCGCAAAGCGCAAGCTAGAGGGTCTTTGCTAGTACATAAATAAGAGCAAGAGACTTCTTTCAAGACTCGCTTGTCGGTCGAACAATGCATACTGTGTATATATATGAAGCAAAGATGCTTTAGTAAATAATAAGGTAAACATAATTTAGGTAAATAAAAAGCTTCCTTACCTCGTTCTCGCTCAATGGCCAAACATATTTGGCCATTGAGTCATTCCATCTCCCCAAACCTTTCTTGTTCCAGTGGTGACAAGGTAAAAGCGGTAGAGAAATTCATATCCACTGTCATATCTAACCCCTAATCTTCAAAGCCACAACAACCAATGAGCTCATCTCCAACTCAGTTCCTAGCTACAATCTCCTTTTTTACCAAATTCCATATTTGAAACAACTAGCAGGGGTACAAGAAATTGGGCGCTTGAAAAAGAGAAACTAGATATGAGTGGCCGTTTCCCATCCTAACGAGCGCACGACCCCTACTCTTTTGATGGGCTAATCTGATTCGTAGAAACAAAGAAGAAGGGAGTGGAAATCTCGCTTACATTTTATGACATTAATGCTAGGTTAAGGATAAATACATTGGCTTGTCTTTCTTTGTGGTGAGATGGAAGAGTGAAACGTTCGGATTTCGGGAGGAGAAGCTGCAATCGCTTTTGCAAGAGGGCAAAAGTAGTTTCTTTGTGCAATTTTTGTCACTCATTAAGTCGATATATAGCTCGGTTTCAATGGGTAATTAAAAAAGGAGAGTTGAGACTAAATTGGGTCGCTTGAAAATTATTATGTGGAATCAAAACTGAGGGAGGAATGGTGTTAGGGATTTGGAGGGTGTTCCCCAAACCTTCTTTGTTTTAGCCTTTATATTTTAAATACATGTCATTAATTATGTAACGGATATAAATGGTAACTATTTAAACTTTAATCACTTGCAAATCAAGCTCAGTTTTAATCTGGTTAAGATGTTCTTGTGTTTATCTTATATGGTTGCAAAGATAAAATGAAAATTCTCATTATTGTATGTCAAGTTTAACAAAATAAATAAATTCCAATAATTAGTTTTTCCATTCTCTGTTGGACAAAATTTCTATGATGTGTTCATTGCATGTAGTTTGCAATTTATTCCCATGTTGTTGAACCATCGATCGTAATTAAGTTAACCATCAGAAATAATACCAACCTTGTAAGGTAGAATAACGAATCCTTGGTACTTAAAAAACTAACATGGTCCTTATAAATTTATAATCACAGTAATGATTGATTCACTCCACTAAAAGAAAAATCAATCAAATACCCATATTTTTCCTTACCTTTGAATATCTTTTGATCCAGAAAATAAAAGAAAAAAGATTAGATAAATGGGTTCTCCAAGTTCATCATCTTTTATGGTGTGTTCTATACTCTTATCAATTTGTATCGTCCTGAATCTTTCATATGAAATACAAGCCAGAAAGCTATCACCATTACTAACAAACCCTCCAGTCAAAATTCTCGAAGAAAATTATGGAAAGAGTATCACTATAGATCAAGCACAAGCCTATAGAAATACTATCGTGCATTGGCTAATGATGAACTCAATATAGATTCTATTGTGCATGAGATCCACACCGTTTAGCAGGATTTTTACGTCATTGGAAATGCAGCAATGTTGGGGGCGTTTGGTTCAATGTATATGTAGATATAAGATTATACAAGTGCGTGTCGTTTAATTGCATGTTAATATGGGATATGTATTTGGCAAAGCAATAATTCTTTAGTGCATTTGCATTACAAATTGTATTAGAAAAGTAGATACAAGAAAATTACATATTTGGTCACTTAGTTTATCAATTTTTTCATATTGGTCATTCATTATACCAATTAAGCATCGGTCACTGACCATCTATTTCATGAAAAAATTCTCCTTGGCAGCCAATTACAAGCTTTAACCGTTAGATTGATGAAACTTAAAAAATACAAATTAATAAAAATCGTTATTGAATTTTCTTAAATAATGAATGAAATCTTGTCTTGATTCGTCAAAAGAATAAAAAGAAGAGTCTTTGACCAAGCAATCATAATTCATAAGCAGTAAATAAGCTCAAAAGTGTTAAGCTTATGTAATGTACTATGCATGTACAATATGGAGGAGCAAAGAAAATTCCTCACAATTCCTCTTCGTCATTGCTTCAATCAGTATCCCCATTGCATACAGCTCTGCCTCCGATGCCTTTGTGGATTGACCGCGCACACGAGGTCTACGAGAATAGTGACTTTGCTCGAGGGAACACAGATGTAATTTAGTCGTAGAATAGAAGACATGTGTGATCCACTTTTGTAAAGAATAAGTTTACAAACACTCAATTGCTTTCAAATGTAAAATGCACTCAAATATATAAAAAGGGTTAATAGCATTTTATACCCCTATACTATTGCAAATTAGCAAACATACCCCTCCACTATTTAGGTAAATAAAAAGCGTATAGTCCCACTACTATACCAGAACTATGATCAAAATGCCATTTGTGTCATGTTTTTCAAATATTTCATTATTCCTAAACCATTATTTTATTAGTGTTGAGCGTTAGTTTTTAAAAGAACATCCAATCAGCGTCAACGTGGAATTTGACCTACAATTTTTAATTACAATTTTTACAGATCACTAAAAAAATAAAAAAAATAATTCTTATTGAAATACTAGTAAAACCTCCTCCCCGAGGGTCTTCGGAAATTCATATCTCTTTTATTTCTTCACTGGCGCCGCTTCCCCTATCAACTCGCCACCCAGCTTCCCCGCCATCACCTGCCGCATACCCTCCATCCACTGTCTCGGTCCAATCGGATTCACAATCGTCCTCCCGCTGCCTCCCCCGCTCGTTGCAGGAGCTTCCTTACCTCGTTTTCACTCAACGGCCGAACATATCTGGCCATTGAGTCATTCAATCTCCCCAAACCTTTCTTGTTCCAGTGGTGACAAGGAAAAAGCGCTAGAGAAATTCACATCCACTCTCATACCTAACCACTAATCTTCAAAGCCGCCGCAACCAAGGAGCTCATCTCCAACTCAGTTCCTATCTACAATCTAAATTTTTACCAAATTCCAGATTTGAAACAACTAGAAGGGGTACAAAAAATTTCGGGATGCAATCGCTTTTGCAAGCGGGGATAATTAGTTTCTTTGGGAAATTTTTGTCACTCATTAAGTCGATATATAGCTCGATTTCAATGGGGAATTAAAAAAGGAGAGCCGAGACTACATTGGGTGGCTCGAAAATTTTTATGTGGAATCAAAACTAAGGGAGGAATGGTGTTAGGTATTTGGAGGGTGTACCCCAAACCTTCTTTGTTTTAGCCTTTATATTTTAAAGACATGTTATTAATTATGTAACAGTTATAAATGGTAACTGTTTAAACTTTAATCACTTGCAAATCATGCTTTGTTTTTAATTTGGTAAGATGTTCTTGTGTTTATCTTATATGGTTGCAAAGATAAGGTGAAAATTCTCATTATTTTATGTCAAGTTTAACAAAATAAATAAATTCCAATAATTAGTTTTCCCGTTCTTTGTTGGACAAAATTTCTCTGATGTGTTCATTGCATGTAGTTTGCAACTTATTCCCAATTGAACAATCGATCGTAATTAAGTTAACCATCTGAAATAATACCAACCTTGTAAGGTAGAATAATGAATCATTGGTAGTTAAAAAACTAACGTGGTCCTTATAAAAGAAAAAAAAAGAAACAAGATTAGATAAATGGGTTCTCCAAGTTCATCATCTTTTATGGTGTGTTGTATACTTTTATCAATTTGTATCATCTTGAATCTTCCATATGAAATACAAGCTAGAAAGCTATCACCATTAGTAACAAACCCTCCAGTCAAAATTCTCGAAGAAAATTATGGAAAGATTATCATTATTGATCAAGCACAAGCCTATAGAAATGCTGCCCATGCATTGGCTCATGATGAACTCAATATAGATTCTATTGAGCATGAGATCCACACCGTTGAGCATGACTTTTACGCAATTGGAAATGCAGCAATGTTGGGGGCGTATTGTTCAATGTATATGTAGAAATAAGATTATACAAGTGCGTGCCGTTGAAATTGCATGTTAATCTGTGAGATGTATTTGGCAAAGCAATAATTCTATAGTGCATTTGAATTACAAATTGTATTAGAAATGTAGATACAGGCAAAATTACATATTGGTCATTCATTATACCGTTTAAGCACCATCTATTTCATGAAAAAAATTCTCCTTGATAGCCAACTGTAAGCTTTAACCGTTAGATTGATGACGTGACAATTAAAAAATCTAAATTAATAAAAATCGATATTGAATTTTCTTAAATGGCAATTTTTTTTTGGAAAATGATACTTTTCAAGCTCTATCTAATCTCTCTCCGACTTTGACCTCACTCCTCTCCTCAACGAGTCCCAGCAATGACAATTCCAATCTGTGTCATGTTTGCTTTGGAGTAGCATTAGAGAATGAATTAAATCTTGTCTTGATTCGTCAAAAGCATACAAAGAAGAGTCTTTAACCAAACAATCATAATTCATAAGCATTAAATCAGCTCAACAGTGTTAAACTTATGTAATAAACTATGCATGTACAATATGGAGGAGCAAAGAAAATTCATCAACATTCCTCTTCTTCATTCCTTCAATTAGTATCCCCATTGCAATATCCTTAATGGTGTCAAGTTTGAAAAAGAATGTCTTTTTGGCCAATTCAAATTTGTATCCAAAATCTCCCTTGGATGTAGTAACGACAAGCAAAGGTCGTTCATCGCGACCATCTGCCTTTTGGGGTCGGCAGAGGCCCACTCTCTCTCACCTACCTGCTCAAGGAATTCTCGTCCTCCTACTGCCTATCGCGATTAACCGATTCCCCTGCTATGTAGGTTCAACCTCGCCTTCAATAATGACAAATTTGATGAAGAATCACAATATCAACATGTTTTACTATGTGGTATTGAACGTGATGAGCTTCGTTGAGTAGATGTTGTCAATTTTTATCTGAATTTCAGAATTGGATGATTCCGATGGTGGAGGGATCTTAGTTGATTGTGGCACCACCATAACTCGGTTACAGAATCTTGCATACAGCTCTGCCTCCGAGGCCTTGGTGGATTAACCTCGCACACGAGGTCTATGAGAAGAGTGGTTTTGCTCGACACATGCTACAATAAGTCCGGAATGTCGAGCATGAAGGTGTTGCTGGGAGGTTTTTTGATCTGGGTATCTCTTTCAGTCTCGAGGGGCCGCACATGTAATTTAGTCGTAGAATAGAAGACATGTGTGATCCACTTTAGTTATGAATAAGTTTACAAACACTCAATTGCTTTCAAATATAAAATGCACTCAAATATATAAAAAGGGTTAATAGCATTTTATACCCCTATACTATTGCAAATTAGCAAACATACCCCTCCACTATTTTTTTGCACAAACGTACCCTCCTATAATCAATTCACCATTTAATGATAGGGGGAAAGACCAAATTGTCAATTCACCGTTTGCAAAAATATAACCTTCCTTAAAAAAAATTTCAACTTACCATTTAAAGAGAGGGAAAAAGACCAAATCGTGCCCTCTAGTAAAATTATTTGTTCTTTTCATTGAATAAATTTTCTATATTGCCCCAAATTTATTGAATATGTGAATTAATTGGCCATTACAATCTACAATTTGATCACTTGGAAATCGAATAGAATCTGCGAATTCTTTGTTTGGAAAGTAATAATAAATAAGTAGTAGGGAGCCCGACTCATCACTCTCATCTCAGCGTAAACCACAGCAGTAGTGGCCATCGACAGTAGACACATCACCAAGAATTGACCAGCTTGCTTCTCCCTCCACTATCGCCCTTCCCCTGCTCCCCCAGATTCGACTTCATTGCCAAATCATTGAAACAGTGTAGATTACAAGAGCTGGAATGGTTGAAGCGATTGGCAACGACAGTTCTAGTTTGGGCATCGAGAATCAGAAGTTTTAGATCATTTTATTCTCAATCTACCTTCAATGTTTTGGGGTTTTGTCTGGGTGATGGGGCTAACATGATGGTGACTCGGCAATGTGGATGTTCATATATGAATTTTTTTTGAAAACCATAGATTAACAATTGTGGTGGTTTTTCTGCTCTACTTCGACCTGGATTCGAATCAACGACGCTGTTGCCGGAGGTTGTGGTGTTGGCATTTTCAGAATCAACATCTCTTTTTGATTGGAGGAAGGTTCAAGCTTGAGAAATCTTGAAAAGAGTGGAAGAGAGGGCTACGAGATTGTCACTGTCGCTCTTATGTTGCGGTCAGTGAATGATGTTCATAGCTTATGGGTTTTTTATTACTTGAAACTCGCACAATTGTAGCAGAGACCATGGCTAATTGATTCCATGTAATTTAGACAAGAACATGTCGAGAATGGGGTGGGTCAGGGCAGGTCAGGTTAACGAGAGTTACCCATGCCCGTGTCAAAACCGCCCCAAAACAGGCCAAACAGGTCGGGAAAACGGGTCAGTTCGAATTTGACATCCCCAGTAATTAGAATGATGAAATATAGGATTACATGTTATTAAATAATTTTTTTTATTTGACTGCATTAAACATTTGAACGAAATAGATTGCTTGTAAACTTGTTCTTTATAAAAGTCGATCACACATATCTTCTATTCTACTTTCCTAATACAATTTCCGATGCAAATGCATGAAAGTAATTAATGCTTTGCTAGATACATCTCATATATTAACATGAAATTTAAATATCATGTCCTTCTACCAAATTTACATATACATTGAACCAAAGGTCCCCAAAATTGCTGCATTTCGAATGGCGTAAAAATCATGTTCCCAAGTGTGGATCTCATGCACAACAGAATCAATAATGAGGTCATTATTCCATGGGCTTGTGCTTGATCAATAATGCTACTCTTCCGGTAAGTTTCTTCAAGTATTTTAACCGGAGGGTTTCTTAGTAACGGTGACAGCTTTCTGGCTTGTACTTCATATGAAAGATTCATGATGATAAGAATTGATAAGAGTATTCAATACACCATAAATGATGAGGAATACGGAGAACCCATTTATCTAATTTTTTTCCTTGTTTCCTGGATCAAAAGAGATTAAAAGGTCTATGAGGAAATTTATATATGGCTTTCTGATTGATTTGTCTTTTGTTGAATGATTTGTGAGATGTGAATCAATCATTACCCTGACTATAAATTTATAGGAAAAATTGATGATTCGTTACTCTAACTTACAAGGTGGGTATTACTTCTAATGGTTAACCTAACTACGATCAATTGTTTAACATGGGGATAAGCTCCAAACTACAAGCAATAAACACATCAAAAATATTTTGTCCAAGAGAGAACTGGAAAATTAATTATTGGGCATGAATTTGTATTTTGTTAAACTTGACATACAATACTAGAATTTCCCATATCTTTGCAACCATGTTAGAGAAACATAAGAACGACCTCACTAGATTAAAAAACTAAGCTGATTGTTGAGTGATTAACGTATAAACAATTATCATTTATAAACGGTTACACAATGACATGTCTTTACAATATAATGGAAAAAAACTAAAAAGTTTTGGGAATAACCTTTTTCCCTCAACAGATTTGGCTATTTGTTTGGAGGTAGAATTCGATGTTCATGCTATTGTCAAACATACAATTACCAATTAGTGGGACCAGTCAATGTTGGTGGGTCATTGTTTTGGGGCTTGGAGATGATTTGGATTGGATGCTAGTATTATCGATTACGAATCTCAATGAGACTAGGTTTTGGTCAACTTAGGGCCGAAATTAATAATTTTGTCTTTTAATCTCATTTTCTATCTAGTCACGAGTTTCTTTTTCTTTTTTTCACGTGACTATACGTATGGTTCAATACCCATTGGTTAACCAGCTTTGAACTATTAATAGGTTATTGAACCGACTATCTTTTTTAGAGTTCTTTGTCTATGTATTGATGCTAAGATAAGTATTTTCTGCTTCTTAACTACATCTCCTCACAAAAAGCCTAGGGGATTCTCAAAGTTTGGAATGTGCTTTTAGATTAGAGTTTTTCTTATATAAGTATTCTTGCCAATAGTCTTTTTAATATGAGTGCTTGGAACCCGACATTTTAATTGTCATAGAGGATAGGGAAAGACCTACCAATTTGTGTTATGGATTGAAGTCACAATTTGTGAAAGTAGTTGCTGCAGTTTTAATGCACATCCCTCCTTGTGCTCGATTTACATTCCTCCATTTTCTTCTTTCTTAGGTTTACAAGGATATTACAGTTGATGTTGATGTTGCCTTCAATTGACTTATGGCACGTGTCAGTGGATTGAGCTTAATTTGTGTTGTCTTGGATAATTATAGTTAATTTGTTTGATAATATAGTTTTCCTTTTTAATTTTGTATTCTAATGCAGCAGTAGCAATAGACAATGACTTGCACTTGCTGTTGATGATAACTGCTCCAAATATGAGGATTGGATTGTTCCATTTTTTTTACCTGATGCTAAAAGAACAAACGAAATATGTACACAATTCTCATTTTCCATTTCAATCATTTAGTTAAGTGGTTTTTAAGAAACTTATCATTTTTTTCCTCACGTGTTCTATAAAATACCCCTATGAACACCATCGATCTTGATTGCTAGCCTTGGTAAGTAGATCAACTATAATAATTCATATCTATGTTGGCCATACAATGTAAAACAAGCTGGTTATTATTAATTTCCATTCAGACAAAGTAATACTTGTCATTCTCATCTTTTGGTGATTTTTAGGTTTACTCAATGATCAGTCTTTCACGACTTTACGTAAGCATGAAGCACTATAGACCATGTGATGCGGAAATGTAAATGAATAATTGTTCTCCATTACTTTGAATTTTGTGTTAGAATCTCATTTTCATTTTCACTTTCACATTTGGTATTACAATGCCACTATTTATTTTATTGTTTAGTAGCTGAAAGATGTATAATTCGAAAAGGCAAGCAATATACGTTTGGGCTGATATGAGGCAAGCTTTATGTCATATCTTAGGTGCTGCAAAATGTAGCGTTTGCCATAGTAGAATTAGGAACTTGGGTTTCAGATATGGATTCAAGCTTATAGTCGCAATGGCATTTAATTTCCTATTCAAATTGTAACTATGTTAGCAGTATTATCGCTTTTCACTCGCCGCAAAGTGCAAGCGAGAGGGTCTTTGCTAGTACAGCAATAAGAGCAAGTGACTTCTTTCCAGACCCGCTTGAGCTCTCGGTCGAACAATGCATAGTGTGTATATATCCGAAGCAAAGATGCTTTAGTAAATAATAAGGTAAATAAAAGCTTATAGTTCCACTACTATACCAGAACTATGATCAAGATGCCATTTGTGTCATGTTTTTCAAATATTCCATTATTCCTAAACTATTATTTTATTAGTGTTGACCGTTTGTTTTTAAAAGAACATCCAATCAGCGTCAACGTTGAATTTGACATGCAATTTTTAATTATAATTTTTTCAGATCACTTAAAAAATAAAAAATAATTCTTATTGAAATACCGGTAAAACATCCTCCCCGAGGGTCTCTGAAAATTCATATCTCTTTTATTTCTTCACCAGCGCCGCTTCCCCTGTCAAACAGCCACCCTGCTCCCCCGCCATCACCTGCCCCATATCTTCCATCCACTATCTCGGTCCAATCGGATTCACAATCGTTCTCTCGCCGCCTCCCCCGCTCGTTGCAGGAGCTTCCTTACCTCGTTCTCGCTCAACGGCCGAACATATATGGCCATTGAGTCATTCCATCTCCCCAAATCATTCTTGTTCCACTAGTGACTAGGAAAAAGCGCTAGAGAAATTCACATCTACTCTCATCTCTAACCCCTAATCTTCAAAGCCGCCACAACAAAAGAGCTCATCTCCAACTCAGTTCCTAGTTATCTCATTTTTTACCAAATTCCAGATTTAAAACAACTAGCAGGTGTACAAGAAATTGGGCGCTTGAAAAAGAGAAACTAGATATGAGTGGCTGTTTTCCCTCATAACGAGCGCACGACCCCTACTCTTTTGATGGGCTAATCTGATTCGTAGAAACAAAGAAGAAGGGAGTGGAAAGCTTGCAAAAGAATGTCTTCTTGGCCAATTCGAATTTGTATCCAAAATTTCCCTTGGGTGCCACGACAAGCAAAGGTTGTTCGTCAAGACCATTGGCCTTTTGGGGTTGGCAGAGACCCACTCTCTTTGACCTACCTGCTCAAGGAATTCTCGTCTTCCTACTGCCTATCGCGATTAACCGATTCCCCTGTTATGTAGTTTCAACTTCGCCTTTTGTGATGACAAATTTGATGAAGAGTCACAATATCAACATGCTTTACTATGTTGTATTGAATGTGATGAGCTTCGTTGAGTAGATATTGTCAATTTTTACCTGAATTTCAGAACTGGATGATTCCGATGGTGGAGGGATCTTAGTTGATTGTGGCAGCACCATAACTCGGTTACAGACTCATGCATACACCTCTACCTCCGATGCCTTTGTGGATTGACCGCGCACACGAGGTCTACAAGAATAGTGGCTTTCCTCAAGGGGCACACATGTAATTTAGTCGTAGAATAGATGACATGTGTGATCCACTTTTGTAAAGAATAAGTTTACAAACACTCAATTGCTTTCAAATGTAAAATGCACTCCAATATATAAAAAGGATTAATAGCATTTTATACCCCTACACTATTTCAAATTAGCAAACATACCCCTCCACTATTTTTTAACACAAACGTACCCTCATATAATCAACTCACCGTTTAAAGATAGGGGGAAAGACCAAATTTTCAATTCACCGTTTGCACAAATATAACCTTCCTTAAAATTTTTGTCAACTTACCATTTAAAGAGAGGGAAAAAGACCAAATCGTGCCCTCTTGTTAAATAATTTGTTCTTTTTATTGAATAAATTTTCTATATTGCCCCAAATTTATTGAATATGTGAATTAATCGGCCAATACAAACTACAATTTGATCAATTGAAAATCGAATTGAATATGTGAATTCTTTGTTTGGCAAGTCATAATAAATCAGTAGTAGGCAGCCCGACTCATCATTCTCAACTCAGCGTAAACCGCAGCAGTAGTGGCCATCGACAGCAGACACATCACCAAGAATTGACCAACTTGCTTCTCCCTCCACTGTCGCCCTTCCCCACGCTCCCCCAGCTTCGACTTCGTTGACAAATCATGGAAACAAATTAGTTCACAAGAATACTGAAAAGTCTAATAGTTGAAAGAATACCTAAGGCGTAGAATTTACCCCGTTTACAGTCACCTCAAATAGATAACCAAATCTCGACGTAAAGAGGTTGCATCATTGTTTTATGGGGGCTTTTTCTTGAGTTTTAAATTTTCATCAATTGAGGGAGGTCTAGGAGATGGCTGTAATTTAATTTGGGAATTTTCGAAGGTGTATTTCTATTTTTTAGAAATTGTTTGAACATTCGTTTTAATTAAATAAAAATATTTCCGAGGAGTTTTTAAGGGTTTGATAATTTTCCAGGGTATAAGTACTCATGAGAGAGGTAGAAAAATTATTATCCGAATTTTTAAGAAGGTTCAAGTTAGGTGGAAAATTCGTCCAAGAGTAAAATAATTAAGAAAAGTGGTCGGCTTTGAAGGGATTGTTTCTAGAAAATTTTTAAAGGGGGTTAAGGGACCTTGGGAGCGAGTCTCGAGGGCTGGATGTTGAGGAGAGGACGTTCTGGTGACCCAAAAGGGAATTCTAAATCGAGAAAGGTCGACTAAGGAGATGACTTTCTTATTAATAGGTTCACCGAGATAATTCGGCTAGGAGGGATTTCTTCGAGTAGGGAATCGAGGAGTCATCTTTGCACGGTGAGTGTAAAGGGGGTAAATTCTACGCCTTACGTGTTCTTTCAAGAAATACAAGCCTTAAGTATTTTGATGAAGTGATTGTCGTTTGATTGTGCTTTTGGTTGATGATATGTGATTTTGTTTGAGCTATGTTTGATGTGAATGTGCTTGAGCTATTATTTGAATTAAAGCTTTTAGTTTATAAGTTATTGTTAAAGTTAAGAAACAAGTTCTTTTTAAGAAGTAACACACCTTTAAGAAGGTGAAGTCGTTTTAAGTGTTTTTAGTCACTAGCGCCAGTCCGTTGCCTTATGAGACATTTTGAGATAGAGCAGCAGTTATGCTCTTGAGACTTTTAAGATGAGCAGCAGTTATTCCCTTGAGAATCGTGGTGAAGAGCCATCACGATAAGTTGAAGATGTTAGGGGATGAATCTTTACGACTTCCCTAACTAAGTTTAAGTTTAAGGAAAGCCTTAATGGCTTCTCATACGTATGAGTTGGCAATCGGAGTAGCTAGTGAGGGATCCCCATGTCAGTCAAAAGATTTAAGTCAAGTTTTGAGCTTTAAGAAGGGAGAGTAACTTTTACTCCCGAAGAATTTTATGAGTTAAGATTGTTAAGAGTGGAAGTATAAAACGACTTCCACTAGAAGTTAAGTGTTTAGTGAAGAATACTAAAGTACTATAGATTTTATCGTAAGGGCGTAGACTGACCCCAACTCACTCACCAGATCGTAGAGGAGGAAATCCTAACCAGCCAGTCCGTGATCAGCAAGCTAGAGGAGCTCAACACCATCGTCGCTGAGAGATGTCAAGCCAGGCGTCAGAGTAAGCATCGGAGAACTTTTTCGAGTTATTAAGACTTTATGGTTAAGAGTTAAAGATTAGAGACTCATTTCTTTTGGACACTTTGAGTTTTGCCCATGTGTTTAGGGCTTCGATTTGAGATATTAAGATATTTGAGGTTGGTATTTTATTTAAACTTGTGTTATTTGAGATTTTTAATTATAGCCCGGGGTAGAAATGTCTTTTTCCAAGTTCAAAGAGGTGGGATGTTTCATTTTGTTACTATGGGGCCTCCCAGAGTCAGGCCGGCTCAACCAGATCAGGGCCGACCTACATTCCTTGGGACCCATGCAACCAGTGTGGGAGAACTCACCCGGGAGAGTGCAAGGTGCATTTGGGAGGCATCTGCTATCACTGCAACGAGCCGGGTCACTATGACAGAGATTGCGCTAGGAGAGGAGGACAGGGGAGAGCCCAGTCCGAACAATCAGTCCGGGGCGGAGGAGGAAGAACTCAGGCCGGACAGCAGTTTGGCAACCAGCTAAACCGGTCTTATCACCAGCAGGGAGGACATGCAAGGCGGTCCAACCGCAATGAGCGAGATTGAGTGCAAGGATCTCAAGCATCTGGGCAACCAAGACTGTTTGCCATGAGGAGAGAAGAAGTTGACGCTGCACCCGAGGTGGTGACTGGTATGATCTCGCTTTACCACCAGCCCACTTTTGTATTATTTGATTCCGGTTTCACGCACTCTTTCATTTATACCAAGCTTGCTAGAACCTTAGGGATCCCATTTGTGAGGTTGGGGCAGAATTTAGGGGGTCAGGACCCCAGTGGGGGATACCCTTATAGTTGGCTCAGTCATTCGGGATTGTGTTATCACCGTGGCGGGGCACGAATTCGAGGCGAACCTAATTCTACTACCCTTCGACGAGTTTGATGTCATCTTGGGTATGGACTGGCTGTCAAAGAATAGAGCAAAGGTGGACTGCTACAAGAAGGAGGTTAGCCTGGAGGTGGAAGGAAAGGGCACTGCTTTGTTCAAAGGGACTAATAAGCTTATTTCTAGGTGCTTAATCTCCGCGGTGAAGGCATTCTCATTAATTCAAGAAGGATGTGAAGCATATTTAGCTCATGTTAAGGAGGTGCAACAGAAGAAGATAGAAGATGTACATGTCCTCAGGGAATACCCCGACGTATTTCCCGAAGATCTTCCTGGGCTACCGCCGCAGCGAGAAGTGGAATTCGATATTGAAGTGATTCCTGGCACGACACCGATATCTATTCCTCCTTACCGTATGGCACCAGTGGAGTTAAAGGAGTTGAAGGAGCAGTTGCAGGAGCTGTTGGAGAAGGGGTTCCTACGCCTTAGTGTATCACCATGGGGAGCACCTGTGTTATTCGTGAAGAAGAAGGATGGCAGTATGAGACTGTGCATTGACTATAGGAAACTGAACAAGGCTACCATCAAGAACCGCTATCCTTTGCCAAGGATAGATGATCTCTTCGACCAACTACAAGGAGCAAGGGTGTTCTCGAAGATCGATCTACGTTCAGGGTATCATCAGTTGAGAGTGGCAGATGGTTCAGTGCCCAAAACAGCTTTCCGCACCAGGTACGGCCACTACGAATTCTTGGTCATGCTGTTCGGACTGACCAATGCACCGGCAGCTTTCATGGCACTAATGAACCGGGTTCTTCATGAGTACTTGGACAAGTTTGTCATCGTCTTCATAGATGACATACTCATCTACTCGAGAAGTAAGGAGGAGCACGAAGAACACCTTAGAGTGGTTTTGCGGAAATTGAAGGAGGAGAAGCTATACGCCAAGTTCTCGAAGTGTGACTTTTGGTTGGAGGAGGTCTTGTTCTTGGGTCACATGATTTCTGGACGTGGAGTTGAAGTAGATCCCAAGAAGATTGAAGCTGTAACAAACTGGGCTCCACCAAAGAATGTTTCCGAAGTGCGGAGTTTTCTTGGTTTAGCTGGGTACTACCGGAGGTTTGTGGAAGGGTTCTCCAACATTGCACGACCCATGACACAGCTATTGCAGAAGGGGAAGGCATTTGTTTGGGACGAGAAGTGTCAAACGGCGTTTGAGTTGCTGAAGGATAAGCTGACCTCTGCACCGGTGCTGGCACTACCGACCAGCGGTGGGGAGTATTCCATCTATTGCGATGCTTCCTACCAAGGCTTGGGTTGTGTACTGATGCAAGATAAGAAGGTGATCGCCTATGCCTCGAGGCAGCTACGGCCCCATGAGGTGAACTACCCCACCCATGACCTGGAGTTGGCAGCATGACACGGTAAAACACAACTCCAAACTGCGACCAAGTGTAATCGCGGTCCGGGAATGCAGTAAAGTAGCAAGTTCTATTATCAACCCGGGGTCTAGATCTACTGCCTACTCCGTGATTATCTATTATCTAGCAAACTAAGTCGACTGATTGTTGTTTTAACTAAAAGCAGGAAATGGTTTGATTTTCTGAAGTCAAGGAAGAGTCACTCGGGAATGAGCCCCCCTAGCTCCTTAGTTAGGTCTCAATTGTAATTACCCTGGGTTGATTTACTGTTGATTAAACTGCGGAAGATCCGACAGTAGCTTGGAATCTCTTAAGCTGACCAAGCCATCTCAGTCAAACTACCCGGCAGGCGACTAACCTTCACCGGAATAGAAAGCTGAGGCTATGAACACAGAACTCCACTAATGGAATTGGATTCCAGTACAAAGCAGTCGATTGGCTAACTCTCGTATAACCAATCCACTACTACCGAATGATGTAGCTCTAACAACCTAATCAGATTCTATCTATCTCAGGTTGCAGCAGAAATCAAGAAAAGCTTATCAGACTTCAATCAATTCAATGAATCATGCGTCATTCGATTATAATCAAGCAGTATAACAATCCCAAGTCATTACAATCAAAATCCCTAACACATGGAACTAGGGTTCTTCATACCCAAGTGAGAGAAAGTTCTACTCCATAGAGAGAGAGGGGAAAATAGGATACAAAGCAGTCATACTCATAATAATGGGAAGAATCTGCTCTGGGATGATGATTATCACTCTTATGATGATCTCCAAGCTTGATTTGATGAAACCCAGCTCCAAAACCACTCTTAGGATGAGTTCTTCGCACTTTCTCTCTCTAGGGCTCTGTTTTTGCTCCAAAAAGTCGATTCTCTCACTTGTGGCTCGAAATTGGGTTAAACCCAGATTTTCCCGACTCACACGGGCAGGCCACACGGCCGTGTGGCTTACCCAGATGCCCGTGTGAGGTCCAAAACGCTGCGTATCGAATAAGTGCACTTCAGGCTTCCCACACGGCCAGGGTCACACGGCCATGTGGAAATTCCACCATGCTCGTGTGAGCTCTCGGTAAATCCCACACGGCCACAAGGGTGACTTGCACGGCCGTGTGGGTTCCAGGAATGCCCGTGTGGCTTCCTCAGCGCCTCGCCACGCGTCCGATCTTCGTCCAATCGCCCCCAAACTCGCTCCCAAGCCTCCATTCACGTACTAGGACCTGAAATATCACAAACAATCACAACCTAGCGTGAAATCGGCCTAAAACACGAGAATCCACATCTCAAACGGTGTAAGAATAGGGGTAAAAACATGTGCAATTAACGGTCTATCAAACTCCCCACACTTAACCGTTTGCTTGTCCCCAAGCAAACCAAGTCAGACACAAGGTAAGCTGACATCTTCAATCATACCAACATTGGGGACAAGTCATAAAGGCACAGAACATGTGAATCGTACTGGTTTTCAAACATCAACACATGAACAACGTCAATAGCAACCTGGACAACCACCACAAAGGACATTCGAGTGCAGCAAAATCGAGTAAAGGAGGAGTCTCCCTTCTGTTCACCAACCAACATAGACTTGACTCAACCACTCACTCAAGACAATCACCTCATGCACAAAACTCAAGATATCAGAATAGAGACCGAGCAATATAGGTCCTCACCGGGGTACAAGAGTATATAGAATATGAAAAATGAATCGCTCACTCTCGACCAGTGGGGTCAGGACAATTTGATGCGACAAATGTGCATGCTTATTCTCTCAATCCCTAACATCTCTTCACCATGACGGCATCCTCTAAGTGCTAGAGTTCACATATGGGGTGTCACCACCAACTAATTCGGAGGTCTTAGACACAGGTTCAAATGACTGGCTAGGGTCTTGGACATGGGGAAAAGGCCTTTTAGGTAGTAGAAGTATTCATAGCACAAGGTTCCACATTTCCAAACCCACACAATCACAGCCAAACAAATTAAACCAGTATTTCCTTCCTGCCATTCTGCATTACTCAAATTCTCAAAAGCACAAGAGCGAAGGAGGTTATATAAATGTCAGCATTTCCAAGCCAAACTGCTAAGAAACACTACTTAATGGGCACTATTCAGATTTTTGGTAGTGGCTCTCTTTTGCTTTCATTTTTTCCTTTGTTTTTCTTTCATTTTTTTTATTTCTTAAGAGAACCACCACCTCTGCACATATTTCAAATACATGCCCCACTTTTAAGCACTACCTCCAACCCTCACATTAAATTTAGCAGAAACAGCAAAAAACATGTAAAAACCACTTTGTGGAACCTTCTAAAAGATGCAAAAGGGTGATTTTTCATTGTAGGCTCCAAGCACACATATATAGATTCCAACCGATACAAAGCACCCCCCCCCCCCACACTTAAGCACGACATTGCCCTCAATGGAGTAGAGGGAGAGATAAGGGGAACGATGTTACCGGATTGAAATACTGCCGGGGGACTGGAAGTGGACCAGTCCGCGAGAAACAAACGGGAAGATGGACAGTTCTGCACGGATCGAACAGCAAGAACACACTAGCACACTGTGCGTTAGGGATCGGTAGCCCAGACGGCCACAAAATAAACAATCCTCAAAGGAAAAAAGAAAAACACAACCAAACGACAAACTAAGTTCAAGCTCCGCACACATGGAGCAAACACACAAAAGTCTGAAATGAAAACACACTCAGAGGGGCAACGAGTACAGCCTACTCGTCGCCAAGGTTATCCAGGTCGATGTCGTTCATGAAAGCGTCATCGTCATCCGCTGGGGGAGGTGGCAGTGGAGATTCCTCCCAGGGAGTCCTCCAGACTGGCTGCTCGCCAGGCAGCAGCTGGAGCAGGTGGTGTTGGACCACCTGCATGCGCCTAGATCGAGCCTTCTCTTGCTCGATATGAGCCAGTGTCACCCCCTGCTGGGTCGCCATCATGTCCAGGCGCTCATTATAGGCAGCCATTCGAGTTTGATACTCGGCCTGATGAGCCGCATACTGCTGCTGGAACTGGAGCTGCTGGTCAAGGATCTGCTGGTTCTGGATACGCAGCTGCTCGAACTGGTGGGTGAAGTAGTCCTGCCCGGGGAAAGCAGAGCTGCCACCCCCGTACTCGAAGGTGGTGGGGCGGGGGGCAGCAGCATCATCCACCTCCTCGGGCTCCACATGATCAGTAGCCTCATCCTCATGGTCCTCTGGCTGGTCCTCCTCTGGGATCTGAAGTTCCAGAAACCCCTCGATCCACATGATGCCCCGGTTCTCTCGCAGCAGGTGCATGCGATGAATCGTATCTCTGCCAAAGATACTGGTGCTCCCCTGCTCTGTGCACCCCTGCAGTGAAAGCCCGAAGTAGGTGGCCTGAGGGGGGTGCAGTGGAGGCTCTTCAATTCCGAAGCACTCTTCTCGGAGGTTCTGGCCACCACAGAACCCAAGTGGAGAGGATGGTCGTTCTGACGGATGGACTGGATGAAGTACATGGCCCTCTTGGTGATGGCGCTGGCACTGTCTGAAGCTGGGGTGTAAGACTTCGCCAGCAGGTGGTGGAGAATGCAGTTGTCGAGGTGCAGGGTGCTAGCCTTCGTCTTCCCGGCAGCGAAGGGACGCTGGCCTGGCCGAGCAAGGCGGGTGTACAGCGTCTTGAAGTTCACGCCCACCGGATCGTTGACCTTGGTGACGTAGTCCTCACCATCGGCCAGGCCAAGGTCGAGAGCAGTGGCCAGCTCGTGGTAGCTCATGGACCGGGGCACACCGCCGAGCCTGAATTTGACGGCTTCACCGTCTGTCCAACTCTCTATGGATGCGTGCTTGAAGGTCGTGTAGAACTCCAGCACGGGCTCGTGGTAGACCTTCTCGCGGATGGAGAGCAGACGGCGCCACGGGCGGTTGGTGACGATGGCGGAGAAGTGCTCGTAGCAGTGCAACTTCTCAAACTCCCGCCTGGACCAGCAGTGGTGCTGCCCAAACGAGCATGTCAGGACGTGCTTAAAACGATCCTGGTACGGGCCCCTTTTCAAATCCCGGATGAACGGGTGCTTGAGGTCGGGTTTCGTCATTGTCCTGCAAAAGAACAACCCAAAGTGGAACCAAAAGAGCCAAAGAAAAGGTTAATCACACCCCCACACTTAAGAACAGAAAACAGCCCAACCATGGTTTCATCCATAGTTCGGGGGTCAAAAACTCGATCAATCAAGCATAATCTGAGTGGGGGTGCACATTCACGATAAAGTAGGCAACTTAAGGTTCACTTCCATAAAAAATACACCCTCAAAGCACATCATTAAGGGCCCCAACCGGTGGTCACAACATGGCATGAAAAACAGGCATTTCATCGAACACGTTGTGTGCACTATTAAGTTAAGCATGAAATTGACAAAATTCTTGCACACAAGGGCTCAAACAATCAAGGGGGGCATTGCCCACCACAATTCAAACATAATCCAAGCATTCCCCTCAATCAATTGCACAAAATTCACAAGATTCAAAGAGGCTCTCTAAACATGCACCCTAACACCCAATTCTCAATAAATAACATAGTTAAGGGCAAAATCAAACCTGGAGACTCAAGTAGAGGTGTAGGGGATGATGAGGGGAAGGCGATGGAAGCGACGAAAAGCCGAAAAAGGTGCCCGGAAATGCTCGTCGGAGCCTCGCCGGAGTCTCGCCGGAAATCGCCTCCGGCGACTCAAAATCGATCCAGACATGGAAGATCACAGACATCCGGGGGATCAGCCCCTCCTTTTGCTCGCACCGGATACTGCTGGAGGATGAGATGCGGCCAGTGAGGCAGCCGTAGAGGCGATTGACACCGAACCTAGAGGCTGTGGTTCGGGCAGAGATCGTGAAGCTGATGGACGCAGGGATCATCTTCGCCATTTCTGACAGCGAGTGGGTCAGTCCCACCCAGGTGGTGCCCAAAAAGGGTGGGATGACTGTGGTGTCTAACGGGAAGAACGAGCTCATTCCGATGCGCACGGTGACTGGGTACCGTGTGTGCATCGACTACCGGCGTCTCAACGACGCCACTCGGAAGGACCATTTCCCGCTGCCGTTCATTGATCAGATGCTAGAGAGGTTGGCGGGGCACGAGTTCTACTGCTTCTTGGATGGGATGTCCGGGTACTTTCAGATCCCTATTGCACCGGATGACCAGGCGAAGACCACTTTCACCTGCCCCTTCGGCACATTTGCTTACCGGAGGATTCCATTCGGGCTATGCAATGCCCCAGCCACCTTTCAGTGATGCATGCTCGCCATCTTTGACCGTCTGGTCGGCGAGATCATGGAGGTGTTTATGGACGATTTCTCGGTTTATGGAGACTCCTTCTCTCACTGTCTCCATAACCTGGAACTTGTTCTTAAACGGTGTGAAGAAACGAACCTGGCACTGAGTTGGGAGAAGTGTCACTTCATGGTTCGAGAAGGCATAGTTCTTGGGCACAAGATCTCCAAGATGGGGATCGAGGTAGACAGAGCAAAGATCGAGACTATCAGCCAGCTGCCTCCTCCTACATCTGTTAAGGGGATCCGGAGTTTTCTTGGCCATGCAGGGTTCTATAGGCGGTTCATAAAGGATTTCTCGAAGATCGCCCTGCCCCTAACTAAGCTTCTAGAGAAGGATGCCCCCTTCCTGTTCACTGATGCTTGCACAGCGGCGTTCACCACCTTGAAGGAGAAGCTCACCCAGGCTCCTATCATGGTTGTTCCAGACTGGTCCTTACCATTTGAGCTTATGTGCGACGCCAGTGATTTTGCTGTTGGAGCTGTTTTGGGGCAGAGGCGAGATCAACACTTCCGACCTATCTACTACGCCTCGAAGACTCTGAATGATGCCCAGGAGAACTACACCACCACTGAGAAGGAGCTGCTTGCAGTGGTGTTTGCCTTCGATAAGTTTCGCCCCTATCTGGTCTTGTCCCATGTGACCGTGTACACAGATCACTCCGCGATTAGATACCTGATGAGCAAGGCCGATGCCAAGCCTCGGCTCATACGATGGATCTTACTGCTGCAGGAGTTTGATATTGAGATCCGGGACAAGAAGGGAGCAGAGAATGTTGCAGCGGATCACCTCTCCCGATTGGACGCACCTCCTGCGGACAACCTCGTGGAGGAGATTGACGACTCCTTCCCATATGAGAGGTTGATGATGATGTGCTTGGTGGAGAGTGTCACCCCCTGGTACTCTGATTTTGCGAATTATTTGGTGGGCCAGCAGCTGCCCAAGGGGATGGCAACTCACGCCAAGAGGAAGTTTTTCTCCGATCTGAAGTACTACTTCTGGGATGACCCTCATCTTTTTCGGATCGGAGCCGACGAGATCATCCGTCGTTGTGTTATGGAGACTGAGATAGAGGGCATTCTATCTCACTGTCATGAGGGACCTACTGGCGGTCATCACGGAGGAAACCGCACGGCGAGGAAGGTACTCCATTCGGGCTTTTACTGGCCCACGCTCTTCAAGGATGCAGACGCCTTCGCACGCAGGTGCGACCGATGCCAGAGGTCAGGTAACATCTCTGCCCGTGATGAGATGCCCCAGAATGTGTTTATAACTTGTGAGATTTTTTATGTCTGGGGTATCGACTTCATGGGCCCCTTCCCTCCATCCTTTGGTAACACCTATATTCTGGTTGCTGTTGACTACGTCTCTAGCAGGGCTGAGGCGCAAGCTTTGCCCACCAATGATGCTAGACGTGTTTGTGGTTTTTTGAAGCAGCTATTCTCCCGGTTCGGGACACCTAGAGCCATCATAAGCGATAGAGGCACCCATTTCCAGGGCCAATTTGATAAACTACTGTCTCGCTATGGTGTGACTCACAAGGTGTCCGTGGCCTACCATCCCCAGACCAGTGGCCAGGCCGAGCTGACGAACCGGGAGCCCAAGCGGATCTTGGAGAAGACGGTGGATCAGTCCCGCAAGGATTGGTCCACCAAGCTCGATGATGCTCTGTGGGCGTATCGCACTGCCTACAAGACACCCATTGGTACTTCAGCGTACCGTCTTGTCTATGGAAAGGCATGCCATTTGCCCGTGGAGCTAGAGCACAAGTCCTTCTGGGCCCTTAAGCTGCTCAACTTGGATGTTCGTGTTGCAGGTATTGAGCGAAAAATGCAGATGTTGGAGCTGGAAGAGTGGCGTTACCACGCCTATGAGAACACCCGGCTATACAAGGAGCGCACTAAGCGCCTGCACGATGCCCGGTTGCGGGGTCCGAAAGAGTTCCAGGTTGGTGATCGAGTTCTCCTCTATAACTCTCGCCTGAAACTCTTTCCCGGAAAACTCCGTTCCCGGTGGTCTGGACCGTTCACGGTCACCCAGGTGTTCCCGTATGGCACTATTGAGATTGCCAACCCGCAGACTGAGCCGTTTAAAGTGAATGGCCATCGTCTCAAGCTCTACCTGGGAGACGAGGTCGAACGTGCGGAGTTGGTAGTGGAACTCGCGGACCCTTAGTTCCGCCATGGGCGTCCAGCTAAAAGACGGTAAAGAAGCGCTTGTGGGGAGGCAACCCCACCACGGTTTTCATTTATTTGTTTTGTTTCGAGTCGGATTGCGAATTGGTTTTTTTGCTTTTGTTTTGGATGATGTACTATTGGGCTGACCATTGGACCTAACATATCGTGTTTGAGCTCTTTGGTTTCCTTTAGCTGTGCCTGTGTTCCCGACTGGTTCTCTCTCCAGTCCGCTTCATCCTGACTGGTCCATTTCCAGTCTTCAGCAGTCTGTGCATACCGGTAACATCGTTCCCCTTACCTTCCCTCTTCTCCATTGAGGGCAATGTCGATCTTAAGTGTGGGGGGTGTTTATCTTTTGACTGCATTAGATTTGTTTGTGTGCTTGGAGCCTAGTCCACTGTCCAAATTTTTTAATTTGAGGACTCCAAGTACGTGTTCCTTGCAATTACCTGCTCAGTATGCTTTGAATTGACAGTCTCTGTAGTGATTTGCAACCTAGGGAGGTAGTGTAGCACTATGGAGGATGTTGATGCATTTAAGACGTCTCATTTCTTCTTCATATTGTGTTGGTTGATTGAGTGAATTAGTGATCTTAGGACCCTTGAAATGTGTGGTGTTGTGGACTCTCTGCCTGTCATGGACTCTTGTATCATGTTTTGAAAATAACAGGTGCTCGAAAATGTGCTTTAAAATGACGTCTCCCGTGCGAATAGGGCGAAAGTGTGTAAGGGGAGACGGGAATCCGTTCCCAATTTCCACCTACTACCTCCAGCCCCCTTACATGTCTTTCCCCCGCACGAGGCTCGAGACAACTGCTCCTGGCATGGCCGGTAAGAGTCGGGCTCCCGCAAAACCTTTGCTAGGTGGGAGCCCTCGTTTTCTGCAAAAACAGGTTGGAACCCTTGAAAAAAAGAGAAAAACAGAAAAACAAGCAAAAAGAAGAAAGAAAAGGGGTTCCAACCATCCCCAAGAAGAAAATCGAGCACCTTGAAAAATGTGAGTCCATGATCTTTTGTTTTTTAGAGTCTCTTCATCCACGATTCATTTGTCCTCTGTTCACTATTTTCCATGATGCTGACTCGAGACTAGTGCTCTCGCCGAAGAAGTTATGAGATGACTTGTGCGTCGGTTGACCTCGTAAGCTGCTAAATGATCTAGGAAGTCCTCTACCTACGATCGAGGTTGTTTGTTGCTATAGAGATCTGGAGAGTTGCATTGGTTTGAGTTAGGTTTGCTTGGGGACAAGCAAACGGTTAAGTGTGGGGGAGTTTGATAGACCGTTATTTACACATGTTTTTGCCCCCGTTCTTACACCGTTTGAGGTATTGATTCTCGTGTTTTAGGCCGATTTCACGCTAGGTTGTGCTTGTTTGTGATATTTCAGGTCCTAGTACGTGAATGAAGGCTTGGGAGCGAGTCTGGGGTCGGTTGGATGAAGATCGGACGAATGGCGAGGTTTCAAGGAGGCTGCACGGCCAGACCAGGGAGTCGCACGGCCGTGCATGTGAGCAAGATGGCCGTGCGGAATTCTGCGAGAGCACGCACGGGCAGACCATGAATTGGCATGGCCGTGCAACATGCAACCCAGGCCGTGCGCTTTTTGCCAAGGCCACGCACGGGCAACCCCTGAAACTCGCACGGCCGTGCAACGTGCAACCCTGGCCGTGCGAGATGGCTGAAGGTCGATTAATTGATGCGCCGCGTTTTGAGCCGCACGGCCAAAGTGGTGATATGCATGGTCGTGCGGCCTGGCCGTGCGAGTCGGGAAATTCTGGTTTTTAAGTAGATTCCGAGCCAAACAGAGGGGGATTCGAGTTTTTGAGAGACAGAGCGGTTCCTAGAGAGAGAAAGCGACGAACAAGAGCCTCCAAGTGCCCTAGCTTGATCTTCAACACCATTGGAGCTTGGCTTGAGCTTGGAGAAGTGCCGATTCAACGTCCAGGAGCAGGAATCCATCTTCACAGTATGATTTCCGCGTCTGATTCTGCTTTTGCTTCTCTCTCCATGGAGTAGTTCTCCCATTCATCTGGGTATGGGAAACCCTAGTTCTGTATGTTAGGTTTGATTTTATGAACCCAAGTATTGATTCTATGATTTTGATTATATTCGATTGAGGTTTGAATGATTGAATGGCATGAATCCTGATCAAATTCCTGTTGTTTCTGCTTTAACCTAGAATGATAATATCTGCCTAGGTTGATAGAGTATCCTTAATCGAAGGTAGTGAATTGGTGACTTTAGTCGAGGAGCCAATTCACTATTCTGTACCGAATTCAATTCGGTAGTGGAGGTTTTGTTCATAGGGCCTCAATCTGTTTACTCCGGTGGAGGTTAGTCGCCCGCTAGAGACTCAGATAGAGAGGGTCTGAAGACCTTTAGTCGAGACTTCAGACTGTTTGAGAACCTTCCGCAGTATAACTATCATAGAAATCGAACTTGGCAATTACAATCCGGCTTAACTGCAGACTAGGGGAAACCATATCCGGGTGACCTCTCTTAATCTGAATACAAACGTTTAGTTGCTTTGTTTGCTTGTTAGTTTAGAACTTCACTAAAGTTTCATTGCTAGATAATACGAATTCACTGAGTAGTCATCACATCTAGGACCCGGGTTGACATTAAAACCCAAACCCGCTATACTACGCTTTAGGAAGTGGTTACACTTGGCCAATTTCTAGAGTGACAGTAGGAGTGAGTCAGGCTACAGGTGCTGCCCCTGGCTGCTGGAAAGGTCGTGGCTGTGGTTGAGCAGCATGCCCCTGCATGGACTGGTAGAGAGACTGCTGATGCTGCTGCTGGAATTGCCCCTATCTGGGCTGATATGGCGATCTTTGGAAGCCCGATGGTCCTTGGGAGGCTGGTGGTCTAGGATTCCCCCCAGCCCAGGAGAAGCTGGGATGCTGGCGCCACCCCTCATTGTACGTGTTACTGTAGGGGTCATTGCGCCTAGCATTATTGATAAAGTTCACCTGCTCCTGGGGTGTAGTCGACTCCCTCATCGCCTGGCAATCTTCCACAGTGTGATGGGTGCTCTCGCACCACTGGCAGTGCATCGCCTGCTGCTGTCCGGTCCCTGCAATCAATCCAGAGCGATCTATGGCTGAAACCAGCTTCGATACCACCTGCACCAAATCAGATGACTGGGTGGCTACAGCATGCACACCCCGCCCTGGTGCTCGTCTCGATCTCCTGGCAGTTCCCCAATCATACCCGTTCTCTGCCATCTCCTCAAAGAGTTGACTCAGTTCTGGCGGTGTTTTGGTCAGCATGTTCCCGCCACAAACCGAGTCAATCAGCTGCTTGTCTTCTGGGAAGAGGGCGTGATAGAAGGTGCCCACCTTGAAAGCATCATTGAAACCATGATTGGGACACCTCAGGAAGAGACTGTTGTATCTCTCTCATGCGTCCCAGATGGTCTCATCTTCATCCTCGATAAAGTGGGTGATCTGCTTCTGCAACTCCGTCGTTTTTGACGGAGGATGATAGCGGGTGAGGAACTTGTCCTCTAGGTTGGCGAACGTAGTAATCGAGCCTGGAGGTCGAGTGTCTAGCCACTCCTTGGACTGGCCCTCCAGAGTAAACGGGAAGTACCTCAGCTGGATGGCATCGGCTGGGACCCCATTTATCTTGATTCCATCGATCAGCTCATGGATTCGCCTCAGATGTGATCGGGGGCACTCCCCCTCCTTGCCACGGAACACCACCGAACCGCGCAACATTGTGATGACCGAGGTGCTCACCTCAAAGTTGTTCGCTGGCACATGAGGGTGTTGAATGGGTGACCTCATGTCTGCGGCTCTGGCGGTCCAGTAGGATCCCATGGTCTGCTCCTCATGAATGACCACATCGTGGTCCTGTGGGTCAGCCATCTCCTCTTCGTCAGTGATTTGCAGCTGTGCTAGCGCCTCCTCCGCAGCCAGTCGCGCCTTTAGAGCCCGCTTGAAGTTCCTACAAGTCCGTTCAAGCTCCTGGTCTAATGGTAGTAGTTCTCCAGACTGGCTACGGGTCATGCACTACCTGCACACAAACAGCAAAAGCAACCCGTGAAGGCACACAGGTGGAAGAGAGAACAATGCAGTAAAGAAAAAGCTAGAGTAACAAATTGTCACGTTTCCCCAATGACCTAGAGGTTCCCCGGCACCGGCGCCAAAAACTTGACACTGTAAAACACAACTCCAAACTGCGACCAAGTGTAATCGCAGTCCGGGAATGCAGTAAAGTAGCAAGTTCTATTATCAACCCGGGGTCTAGATCTATTGCCTACTCCGTGATTATCTATTATCTAGCAAACTAAGTCGAGTGATTGTTGTTTTAACTAAAAGCAGTAAAAAGCAGGAAATGGTTCGGTTTTCTGAAGTCAAGGAAGAGTCACTCGGGAATGAGTCCCCCTAGCTCCTTAGTTAGGTCTCAATTGTAATTACCCTGGGTTGATTTACTGTTGATTAAACTGCGGAAGATCCGACAGTAGCTTGGAATCTCTTAAGCTGACCAAGCCCTCTTAGTCAAACTACCCGGCAGGCGACTAACCTTCACCGAGATAGAAAGCTGAGGCTATGAATACAGAACTCCACTACTGGAATTGGATTCCAGTACAAAGCAGTAGATTGGCTAACTCTCGTATAACCAATCCACTACTACCGAATGATGCAGCTCTAACAACCTAATCAGATTCTATCTATCTCAGGTTGCAGCAGAAATCAAGAAAAGCTTATTAGACTTCAATCAATTCAATGAATCATGCGTGATTCGATTATAATCAAGCAGTATAAAAATCCCAATTCATTACAATTAAAATCCCTAACACATGGAACTAGGGTTCTTCATACCCAAGTGAGAGAAAGTTCTACTCCATAGAGAGAGAGGGGAAAACAGGATACAAAGCAGTCATACTCATAATAATGGGAAGAATCTGCTCTGGGATGATGATTATCACTCCTATGATGATCTCCAAGTTGATTTGATGAAACTCAGCTCCAAAACCACTCTTAGGATGAGTTCTTCGCGCTTTCTCTCTCTAGGGCTCTGTTTTTGCTCCAAAAAGTCGATTCTCACACTTGTGGCTCGAAATTGGGTTAATCCCAGATTTTCCCGACTCACACGGGCAGGCCACACGGCCGTGTGGCTTACCCAGATGCCCGTGTCAGGTCCAAAACGCTGCGTATCGAATAAGTGCACTTCAGGCTTCCCACACGGCCGTGTGGAAATTCCACCATGCCCGTGTTAGCTCTCGGTAAATCCCACACAGCCACAAGGGTGACTTGCACGACTGTGTGGGTTCCAGGAATGCCCATGTGGCTTCATCAGCGCCTCGCCACGCGTCCGATCTTCGTCCAATCGCCCCCAAACTCGCTCCCAAACCTCCATTCACGTACTATGACCTGAAATATCACAAACAAGCACAACCTAGCGTGAAATCGGCCTAAAAACGAGAATCCACATCTCAAACGGTGTAAGAATAGGGGTAAAACATGTGCAATTAACGGTCTATCACAGTAGTGGTCTTTGCCTTGAAGTTATGGAGACACTATCTCTACAGCGAGACGTTCACCATCTTCACGGATCACAAGAGCCTCCAACACTTGACTGATCAGAAGGAGTTGAACATGAGGCAGAGAAGGTGATGGAGCTGTTGAGCGATTATGACTGCACCATTAAGTACCATCCAGGAAAGGCAAATGTGGTGGCTGACGCCTTGAGCAGGAAGAGGGAGAGCCCTTTACCGGAGTTGGTCTCTTTGAGGGCCATGAACGTGGAATTGGAGATATAGGAGGTAACAAAGTTGCTAGCAAATTTGAAAATTCGTCCTATGTTGCAGGAACGAATCAAGGAGAAGCAGAGTGAAGATTTGGAATTAGAGAAGTTCAAGAAGCAGTGTTAGAAGGGAAGGACACCAAATTTGGACTGGTAGATGGCGTACTGATGTATCAAGGAAGGCTGTGTGTCCCAGATTTTGAGAAGCTAAGGAAGGATATTCTGGATGAGGCTCACTCTGCACCCTATACAATGCACCCTGAGGCTACTAAGATGTATCGTACCCTCAAGGAGCATTTCTGGTGGCCAGGGTTGAAGAAGGAGGTAGCTACACATGTCTACCAATGCTTAGAGTGCCAAATGATCAAGGCTGAACATCAAGCTCCAGTCATTGAGCACCTACCATTGGAGATCCCACAATGGACTTGGGAGAAGATCACCATGGATTTTGTGTATGGTTTACCGAGGACCCCAATGTCTGCCATGGCCACCCCAACCTTCGAACACCCCAGCCTCCCCAAATCCGGGTCGGCAGGTCTTGGAGTGGTCTTCGGAGGTTGAAGAATTCACATTGAATAGGGGAAGTATAGGTGGGTCTCGAGGTGGAAGAAGAAGAAGGGGAGCTGGGAGATGAGACTTGGAATGGAGAGTGGAAAAGCTACATGGGAGTTGGGAGATTGGTGAGGGGATTGTGTTTCTCTAATTTAGAGCAGGCATGGCTAAAGTCGACGAAGAAGAAGAATTGGGAGAGGGATCTTTTTTATTTTTTTTAATTTTCATGTCATTAAGTTAACGGTCTAGTCAGCAGTTCCATTTGCCACGTCATCAAAAAACTGACGTAGTTAACAGATTCTGACGAAGGCTGACGGCCGGTGACTAACGGTGAAAGGATTGGCAAAGTTAGTGGCGAATCAGAAAGAAAAGTGATATGGGTGGCAAACGTGAAAAATTTATGTAATTTGAGTGACCAAACATGTAATTTAGCCAAATTTGTATAAATCTCCGCCTTTTCTTTCTTGTTACTGTTTCATTGCTTGCTTAAGTTTTTGTTTTTTTAGGGGGACATTGCTTGCTTAAGTTAGAAGAAAGGCATATGTATGTTTAAGCTCTACAGTTATGACGGGACGAGGTGGAGCGCCGCGTAAGGAAAGAGTCATGAAAGTGGACGACCAATTGGGTAGTAGTGTCACATGTGAAGGCGTGGGGCGGACGGCCACGTCATCAGCACCGCCACGTGGCGGTAGATATAATTTCCTGGGTGCCGGACACCACGTTGTCAGACGTTCACGTGGAAATCTCATGCCAGTGCTACTAGCTTAGCTTCCCTTTTCCAATTCCAACCCGACCCGCCCAGCTTTCCGTTGCGTGCAAAATCTTTCTTTCCTCCTGTAAACCCAAAATATACAACAGCTTCAGAAAAGAAGAATTTCACAAGTGGCTGCTGTATGGGATCGGATATCTTCCCCAGCGACCCAGTCTATCTGTAAAGGACCATAAACGATCGAGGATTGTATTTCCGGTCTGAAAAAAGGATTCTTTCCGCTAGCTATAATAATAGTACTGCGCGCGCCATATATATAGTATAGTCTTCCAGTGCTCTCTCTGCCAACCCACTGAAACATTTTTTGTTTCCCACTATATATTGGCAGATCCTGTAACCTGTCGAATACTGATCCATTGCGTCTTTTCCCAACGAGTGATAATGTGCTGCAGATAATAATTCGAATTTCGAACCTAACATGTTTCTCGAGTTTAAATAGTCCATGTTCAATTAAATTATCATGCGGGAACTATCATCCTGTTCTTTTGTTTGGAGGTTTTTTTTTTTTTTTTACGTAGAACCAACAATTAAGTTTAACTTATGTGGGCAGGAAGTTGATGAGCATCGGAACTTGTTGACTGGATAACCATGGAGATGTTTTCTGAAGAAAAAAAAAACAAGCCCTTTTCTTGAACGTATATAATATTTGCAACAATAATTCCCCATGCATATATATATCTCACACGTGGAGCCGAGCAATTGGCCACTGTCTATCAAGTAGCACAGTCCCCTACAAGAAAGGTTAATCATTATTACCACGACGGACAAACCATAATCAAAGACTAATGTACGTACTTAACTTAATCCCAGTCAAATCACACCACAACAACAATCTGATCAATTAAGCATCCCCATAGTGTTCAATATCTTGCTGCGTCTGATGATACCCTTTTCCCACGACACCGACATAGCTCCCACTAGCCATGGCCACCGGAAACCCAATCCCACCACCACCACCACCCTCTGCCGCCGCCGCAGCCGGCCGAGCTCTCTCGAGCGACTGCACTTGATTCTTCAGGAACTTGACGTAATGGATGGCCTCGTCCAGCATCGACGCCGTGTCCATCTTCGTCCCGCCGGGGACCAGCCTCTGCAGTATCCTGATCCTCTCGCTGATCCTCTCCCGCCGCTGACGCGCCGCCACGCTCTGCGGGTCCTTCGATATCCTCACGTTCCTCCGCTTCGGCGGCTTGACGGCCTCCGGGTCGATGTGGACCGGCTGCATGGCGGCGATGCGGAATATCATCTCCCTCATCGCCGCCATCGACGCCTTCTTATGCGCTGCCGGCATCCCGTTGTGAAGGCCGGCGGCGGCGGCGGATTCAGTCGTCATGAGGTCTCGCCATGAGACTGCTTGATGGTCGTCGGTGGAAAAGGATAAGGTGGTGGAAGGGTGGTTGGGGTCGTTGCTGTGATGGTGGTGGAGGAAATGTGGGTAGGCGGCGGTGGTGGTGGGAGTTGCACCGGCGGGGAAGCTGTCGGAGGGTAAGATGGGGAATTCGGAGTAGAAGTAGTCTGGAATCTGTTGTTGTTGTTTGTTCATCATCATGAGCATTGATTGGTGGTCGTCGGCGTCTGTGGAAGGTGACGACGATGAGTAGTTCAAGTGATCGAATTCCATGTGTCTCTTTTTTGTTTTTGTTGTGTTGGACAAAGGGATGGAGAGTACTGTTCTACGTATCAGAGCAGTGGTAATGGAAGTAGCTAATAAGAGTAGAGTGTGTAAAAGGGTATGGAGAAGGAGCTGAAGAAGCAGAAATAGAAAGTGTTGGGAGGTGGGAAATTGAAGGTATTGGGAAGAAGATGGCGTCATGCTACCTATAATATATGTATATATATTGCGCAACCATATGTATAACAAATTAAATTAACAAGTGGAGCTTTTGCTATCTTCTGCAAGAAAATAATAGTTTAGTAATTTTGGTAATAAATGTTGTTTTTATTAGTTGAAAAATAATGGAATGGTTCATTCTTGTTTTTTTGTTGGGAAAGAATGATGATATAGATATTTTTTTATTATTCTGTTGAGATTTTTTTTTAGTTTTGGAGGTTTCTTCATGGCGCAATATTGGTAGGTGTTGATCTTGGAGATCAAAGAGATATAACATGGCCAATTAAGTGAATAAGATTATTTTTAGATGGATCTTTAAAAGTTATGAAGTTGCATGGGCTGAATATTGATTAAGATTATCTTACTCATCTAATCATCTTCAATATCTTTTTTGGCTGAGAATGGTGCCAGCACTACTATCTCTTAGACTATAATAGTGAGCCTAAACAAAATCATAAAAAAAAATTAATATTTGATATCGAAATGCAAAACAGTAATAAAATGTTTTCATAACAGCATATAATTCTCGTTATAAGCTACATATATATTGGGGGGAAATAATATTTTTTATGTTAACATTTACTTGAATGCTGTGACACATATCGAAAACGTAACAACTGATCTCATACACATAGGGAAAAACAGTACTTGAGTGAGGCATTTGTTATATTGTCTTTGCAAGATATTTGAGCCCAAGGATATGAGGGACATGTAGAAAGTGATATAAATGCTGCCTATTATTGAGAAGTTGGGTGGTCGGCTCGCGGTAAGAAACATGGAATGGAAGGCCATGCAATGCAAGAGAGTCAAATCTTACCAAAAATGGAAATGTTAAGGAGGGGAGGTTGAAATCACGATTAAAGTACGACATGGCACGGCCCCGCCACTAAGGATGGGCAATCGGCGATTGTTCTCAAATTCACCCACTCGCTTACTAGCGAGTTTGAATAATTGTGACTCGCAATCCACTCACATATCTTTGCCTGTTGGACTGGGTGGGTGGCGGATGGATTCGGTTGGGTCATGGGTCAACCCGCAAAAGTAATTCTCCAACTAGCCACTAAGAAAGTTGACTAACGTTCATAGCAAATTAGTAATATTTTTAATAATCTTGAATTTGATACATTTAATAATTTATAGTTTGCATCCCAATATTTAATTTATATTAACAATAATTTGCATACCAATATTCAATATCTAATAGATATTGCACAACATAAAACCAATAACTGTAGTCAAAACTATTCTTTATTTTCCGCCTTTTGAAGTATATGGTCTGACTGTAGTGCAGTTCGAAAATATGATGAATATTCTATACTATAAGAAACAACATTTTTTCATGTAAAAATAGGATGCGGGTCATACGGGTGACTCACAATCCACCCACCACCCACACACATAAATGCTGGTGGAAAATTTATCAATCCGCAATCCACCCACATCAATCACCCATTACGTACAGATCAAGTTATTTGCGGATGGATCAATATCAATCCGCACATTAACCACCCACACCACATGCCCACCCCAACCGCGACCACCATTGCAATGTATATGCATATAAACCATTGCCAACGCCCAAAGGGCTTCAGATCTATCTATCTAGCATTCAAGCATATATGCATCACTGCTCTATGCTCGTGTTCTTTGATCATTTCATGGTGGTGGAACTTGATTATTAGTCTTGGTTTCCTCATTTTACCTAATCAATTACTTTAATAAATAAGATATACCTTCATAAAAAAAATATATTAATAATATACGTTTCTCCCTCCTAAAAATAAATTAAAATATTATAAAATTTAAGTGGGAAAAGTAAACCTTAGCCAAAACCCCACAATCACATGACAGGTGTCAGAGGCCTTACCAGACCCCGTTTCTCCCTCCATATAAATTAACCAAATAATAAACAAGTATATTATTTTTCTACATGGAGAAGAAGCAGACGTTTTCTAATCAATTAACTAATTAATTGTCCCCACCTGACCTGACCCACTTGGCGGTACCGTTAGATCCAGCAAGGGAGTAGTCGTAGCAAATGATCAATGTAGAGCTTTAATTTGGCGGTGAAAACCACTACCTAGCCCTCTGAAATTAATATATTAGAAAATTGCCCACAAATCAGCCTCCTGAAATTAAAGCACTCATTGGATCCATCATCCATGTCAATGTTCGTCGTTTGAAGGGAAAATGTAGGTGTAAATCACTGAGAATAAACAGGATACAAATCATTGAGAAATGGAAGGTATAACATTCCACAATGGTAACTCCTACCACACGAAACACCTACCACACTACATATATAAAATCTATGAAGTTATAAGACGTACAGTACTAATTGTCTCGTTTCTTCTAAACTCCTTACTAATTTATTTCACCATTATATATAATAAAAAAAGACAGTACTAATTATTACATTTTCTGTTACTTGTATTACATTCCTAATACTTCGGCCTGTACGTTTAGTAGCTGCGTGCGCTGACTCGTCAAGGACTCAAATTGTCCAATTTTTGTTGCATAATGGTGTTTTAGTCCTTAGCCTTGGCAACCCAGCCCTAGTCCAATTGTATATGGGGTCGGGAGAGGAATATATGTATATGTGAGCGGGTCTGTGAATGAGTCGAGTACTCGAGTTGAATTCAATTCGGGTTTAATTCATTAAGAAACAAGTCGAGTTGAATTCGGCTTACTAATTAAAGTTTTGAGTTATGTTTATTGTTTAACTTGACTTCAATTGATTAACGAGCTCATGAGTGCTACTTGTGTTGAGTTCATCAATCAACTCACGGGTTTAAATCTCAAAATCTAAATCTAAAATAATTTATAAATGGAATAGACTAATATTGGTATATGTGATCTGATAAATGTGATTAATGTCATGATGAAAATTAATATTTAATTTTAATTATTTATTTCTCTCATGTTTATATGTCTAGTTAGTATCATATTATTTAGATAATAAATTTTAACTACTAAATATCATGTTATTTAGCAGTAATTAGTATTGAAGCAATCTATGATACATAATTTATCTTTTAAATTAGAAATGACATATACCTCATCATGTTCTTATATTTTTAAATATCGTATATAGTGAGATAGATGATCTAACAAATTTATGTATTTCAATAAACAAACTATTAGTCGAGCAGGCTTACTAGTCACTATGCTTTTTTTTCCTTTTGGCGTTTTCTATTTTTTGATGATATTATACTGTTATTACGTCTTCCATGTATATCTTTCAGTCCAGAGGTTCATTGTCCTGAAGGTAAAGGTGACACAAATATTTCAAAGGCATGAAACCAAACAACTCCTACAAGTTGAAATTTTTTTGCCATTTTTGAAGTTGGACCCCAAGAGCAAGTTGAATATATAGGTAGGGAAAATCGTGTAATATTATCATGATATGGTTATAGCTAGTGTGTGGGGTGGATCCAGCCTATAACTGCTCACGACCACCAACTCTCCATCTCCACGAGCACCGGCCTCTCTCAACAAGCTTTACCTATCTTGTATTGAAAGGCTCCGGAACGCATTTCGAGGAGGATCAGGTCATCATTTTTTTTCCTTTTTCTGGCAGGCAGGCAGCAGCAGTAGTAGTAGGTATATACATCGATCACTGCCTGTTTCATGTGCTGTAATTTCGCCCTCTTTGTGTGGATGAATTACTAGCTATAATAAATTTAGTCACCCCTTAATATGTTCTGCAGTCGCCCTGATAAATATTTACTACTGCTGGCTGCTGCTTTATATCTCGGGACCCTGTGACGACTGTGCCCCTTCCCCCCCTGCTTGCGAAGTTGCGCCTTCCCCACATTTCCTTCTTTCTTTCTGCAGCGACTGTCGCGCGTCACTTCCCAATATTTCTCTCTGTCAAGGTTGTCAAACCGGTTTATATCGTTGTATCGGTTTGACAAGTAGAATGGTACGACTTGTGGTACAACCAGTTTGCACCGGTTCATACCGGTTTAACAAAATATGTCAAAATCATTAACATTCAATGAGTTTAATCATATATAATCCATATTTGAGAACAATTTACTTAGAATCCACAAATAACATCAATTTTTGACTTTTTTATTTACAAAATAAATAACATCAATTTACTTAGTCAGTCATACCGATTTCATGACTGGCACCAGTTGAACCAGATTCAACTGGCCGGCATACCACCGCATGACAACCATGCTCTGTATCAACTTCTCAACCAAAACATGCACAGTAAACCAATTAATAATCGACTTGCCCACTGCAAGATCTACGTCTCAATCCTTAATTCCCAAATATTAAACCATGCAAAACTTCTTCATTGGAGAATATGTGAACTAATGACCATCTTTGCAGAGGAGTAAAGAGAAGAAAGTAGAGATTGGAGAAAAAGCTTACCGGACTTCTTGAACAACTGACCGAATTTTACGTAACCTAACGGATTTCAAAAATTCTACATCTTCTATAAACTAGTCCTAATTCTTAAAAGAAAAATGTTTATGTTTTGGTCATTTGCTTATTTCACCTTTACCACTTGCGTGGTAATTTATCGCCCACTTTGCCATCCATATATATATATATTTGCATTGAAGACAAGACCTGACAATTTCGGTGGACCCACAAAAATGAGTGGATACAATGCACCCAACTTTAAAAGTAGTTTTAAGACATCAAATTTTGAATTTTATTGGTAGCATTAGTTTGATATGATGATATGACATATGATCACAACTAATCAATCCATTACCCTAACCCTTTAACCTTCTATTTTGAACACAAATAAAAAATCCCAAAACCCTTAATCCTTCAAATTGAAGTAAATCTCGAATGACTTTTTATGCAAATTCTTGTGTTTCTTGTTCATCATATCACAAGTGATGATCGATACCATTTTGACATGAATCGCATTCTCGGAATGACAATTATGACACGAGTGATTTGAATGCACCCATAAAAGTGAGTGCACCAAATACAAGACCATACTATATATATATATATATATATGTGGTGGCTACTTTAGTGCATTCAATGTACTCAACTCTAAAACTGGTCATAATACATCAAATGTTGAACTTAAATTGGTAGCATTAGTATAAAATGATGATATAACGTAGAATCACAACTAATCAATCCATTACCCGAACCCCTTAACCTTCAATTTTTAATCCCAACACAAAACCCCAAGGAGAGTGAAAGAGAAGGTTGCTCGAGAGGTATCTGAAGAGAATGTGTCTCAGCCTACGGAGCTGCTGAATGCTGGGACTGTGGAGAATGGATGAGATGCTCCTGTGGGAGAGTCGACACTTCAGATAGAGGGTGCTGCAAATTAAGGAGGTTGAAAATTTGAATGGTGTTGTTGGGGCTGACTCTATGTCTTCTGTAGCAGTGAGTACAACTCCTAACCAGACTCCACCAATTAGGAGTCCTCCTTTGAGTTTTGCTCAGATAGTTAGGGGATCATCACCTTTAGCTGGGAGTCCTGTTTCTGCTGGGCAATTGGCTGAGAATGGGAAGTCACCAGATTCCGGGAGCTTGCATTCTCATCAAACTCAGGGAGAAAGAGTTGCAAAGGCAAGGAGAATATGAACCCTCCTGACAAAGGAAAGAAGATTTGGGTGGACTCTCCTTTGATTCCGCACCAACTAAAGAAAGGGGGGAAAGGTGGAAGGGGGAGAGGTAAAAGATGAGGAGTATTATTTGGAATAATAGAGGATTTAAAGCAGATTGTAAATATAAAACTTTATTAAAGAAAATAAACAAATATAGTATAGATATTGTAGCTGTTCTTGCGCCTAGAATAAGAGCCTCTGAGACAGGAAAGTTGGTTGAGAAGCATTTTACAGATTGGGAGACTAAGATAAAGCACAATGATTCTGGTTTGGGCAAAATATGGTTAGTTTGGAAGAAGGATATTCAGCTTACTGTTCTGCACTCTTCTGACCAGTTTGTTCAGTTTATGGTGGGGGTTACGCAACCTTTCTTTGGCACAGTAGTATATGCAGCAAATGATGAGGCACCCAGGCAGTTTCTTTACAATGAATTGAGGAGAATTAGAGTAATTGCTGCTCCCTGGATAGTGATGGGGGATTTCAATGATATAAGACATACCTCAGAGTAGATGCAGCTATGACGTTTTTCAATGACTGGATTAATGATCTAGACTTGGAGGAACATCAGGCCAATGGTCCTTGGTGTACCTGGCTGAACAAACATGCAGCTAATCCAATTGTTAAGCGTTTGGATAGATTTCTAGTCAATTTTCCTGGCTGGACTCAATTAAAGACAGCAATGTGCATTTCCAAGCCCCTGGAGTCTCGGATCATTGCCCCATGTATGTTGATACAGCTGCTACATTGAAGTCACTTTCGAAGCCTTTCAAAATCTTCAAGTTCTGGCTTCATCATCCTAAGTTTGATGAGTTATTGGAGAAGTAATGTTACCGGTCATCCACTGATCAGGGTCACTCAGAAGTTGAAAAACTTAAATAATCTATTGAGGAAGCTAAATTGAGAGGAGTTTCCAGATTTAGCTGAGAGAGTGAGGGAGAGGATATGGAAGTTCATTACATACAACAACAAGTTCTTGCTGCTCCATCTGCATATCTATTTGAAGCTGAAAAGAAGTTGGTAATGGAGTTGAGAGTTTTATTGCATGCAGGGGAGTCTTTCTTCAAGCAGATGTCAAGAGAAAACTGGACAAAAACAAGGGACATGAATTCTGCCTTTTTTCATCTCTGGATAGTGATGGGGGATTTCAATGATATAAGACATCCCTCAGAGGTTTCAAACTCCCCCAAAGTATATGCAGCTATAACATTTTTGAATGACTGGATTAATGATCTAGAGTTGGAGGAACATCAGGCCACTGGTCCTTGGTTTACCTGGCTGAACAAACATGCAGCTAATCCAATTGCTAAGCGTTTGGATAGAGTTCTAGTCAATTTTCCCTGGATGGACTCAATTAAAGACAGCAATGTGCATTTCCAAGCCCTGGAGTCTCGGATCATTGCCCCAGCCCCCATGTATGTTGATACAGCTGTTACATTGAAGTCACTTTCGAAGCCTTTCAAAATTTTCAAGTTCTGGCTTCATCACCCTAAGTTTGATGAGTTATTGGAAGAGGCTTGGAGAAGTAATGTTACCTGTCATCCACTGATCAGGGTCACTCAGAAGTTGAAAAACTTAAAAAATCTATTGAGGAAGCTAAATAGAGAGGAGTTTTTAGATTTAACTAAGAGAGTGAGGGAGAAGGAGATGGAGGTTCATGACATACAACAACAAGCTCTTGCTGCTCCATCTGCAGATCTATTTGAAGCTGAAAAGAAGTTGGAAATGGATTGAGAATTCTATTGGATGCAGAGGAGTATTTCTTTAAGCAGATGTCAAGAGAAAACTGGCTAAAAATAGGGGACATGAATTCTTCCTTTTTTCATCGTGC
Source organism: Linum tenue (assembly GCA_946122785.1). Lineage (NCBI taxonomy): Eukaryota > Viridiplantae > Streptophyta > Magnoliopsida > Malpighiales > Linaceae > Linum > Linum tenue. The sequence continues at coordinate 76,047,697 of CAMGYJ010000008.1, read as the reverse complement.
TGTTAGAGTAAATCAGAAAAGAAGTGCTATAAGGGTTCTTAAGAATGAGGGTGGAGAGCAAGTTCATGATGTCAAAGAGATGGCTCAAATTGCAGTTAGATTCTATAAACGGTTATTGGGTGTAGAGGACTTTGAAGTTGTAGCTCGGTCTGACGAATTCTTTGATGCTTTGTTGAGAAGAAAACTTCCAGAAGAGCAGACTGAGGGGCTTTGTGAGCCGTTTACTGATGAGCAGATAAAGAAGGTGATTTTTTCTATGGATGGAGATAAGAGCCTAGGTTCGGATGGGTTCTCTGCTGCTTTCTTTCAATATGTCTGGCCTCTCATAGGTCATGAGGTATGTTTAGCTATCCAATTCTGCTTTGAACATGACAGATTTCCTAGACCTATAAATGCAACAATTCTTTCTCTGATTCCCAAAGTCCCAACCCCAAATGAGATGAAAAGTTTTAGGGCAATTTCTTGTTGGAATATTCTCTATAAGTGCATATCTAAACTCATTGCTAACATACTTAGTACTCTCCTCCCTTTTCTGATCAGCAAAAACCAAACAGCTTTTGTTAAGGGTAGATTGGTTGGAGAGGATACACTGATGGCTCACAAGTAAGTTAGCAAATATTCTCATCAAAATGTCTCTCCCAGATGTGCTATAAAAATAGATTTGATGAAGGCGTTTGATTCGGTTGACTGGAATTTCATTTTTTAAGTTCTCAAATGTATGAGATTTCCAGAAAGATTTTTGAACTGGATTCGTATGTGTGTGGGGACACTTATGCTTAGAGTATGCTTCAATGGAGGTTTAGTGAGTTATTTCCCAGCTAAGAAGGAATTTCGACAAGGAGATCCCCTATCTCCTTATCTCTTTTCAATAGCAATGGAAGTTTTTTCCTGTTTCATTGATAAGTCAGCTTCTGAGGGATGTTTTCCTTACCATCCCATGTGTAAAGGGGTTCGGCTCACTCATCTGTGGTTTTGCTGATGACGTGCTGGTCTTCTCGGATGCCTCAAATGCTAGTATTCAAGAACTGCAGCGTGTTCTGGCTCAATTTAAAATGGTCTCAGGTCTCAAGTCAAATCCTAGTAAATGTGAGATCTTCTTTGGAGGTCTGGATAGGGATGAAAGGAAAGTAAGAGTAGATAGATTTGGATATCAGTTGGGAGGATTCCCTGTTCGTTACTTAGGGGTTCCCCTAGTTTTTTGGAAGCTGAGTTTAACTGCTTGTCGACCATTGATTGAAAAGCCTGTGGCTAGGGTGCATAGCTGGCAGGCAAAGACTCTCTCTTATGCATGTCGAATTGAAATGGTTGGCACTATTCTTTACAGTCTAACCCAATTCTGGATGTCTGTTTTTCTTCTCTTGAAAGCTGTTATCAAGGAAGTGGAGAAAATCTGTAGCAACTTTATCTGGGGGGTTGAAGCTGGGGTCAAACTCAGAGCTAATGTTGCTTGGAAGCATCTTACCTTCCCCAAAAGGGAATGAGGTCTGGGATTCAGAGATTTATACAGTTGGAACCAGGCTTGTATGACCAGGCACATCTGGCTGATCTTATTACAGGAAGGCTCCATCTGGGTAGTCTGGATCAGCATATACAAGCTTAAGGGCAGAAACTTCTGGGCATATACGTGTTCATCTGGTTCTTGGAACAAGCATAAGTTGTTGAAACTTCGTAGCAGAGTTGGACCTTACATTTCAGTTAGGGGAGATATTCTTCTGTTGGACAACTCTCCTATGCATCTCTTTTCTATTAAGAGGGTTTGGAAGCTCCTTCGTCCTGCTAGGAATACTGTAAGTTGGTGGAAAATTGTTTGGAAGGGCAGAGGTATCCCTAGAAACCGGATTTTAACATGGCTGGTCATGAGATATAACATAAATACTAAGGCAAAATTGCATAAATGGGGTTCTCAAGAGACCTGAAGTGTTGTTTTTGTGATGCAGGGGTTGAGGACAGGGATCATATTTTTGTGCACTGCCCTGTTTCGAGGCAGATTTATATTTCTCTCCTTGGAAGGGTGATGTACATCCCTAACCTGCAGAATTGGGATGTTGAGGTTACTTGGATCACTTCGAAACTAAGTGTTACAACAAAAGCTGGTGAAACAGGGAGAGTTATCTGGCAGAATTGGATTAGTCACGTCTGGAGGGAAAGATGTAGACGTATGTATGCTGGTAAAGAAAATCCTCTTCCTCCCCTTCTGAAGATGATTAATTCCGAAGTTGAATATTTCCTGGGTAGTCAGAGACTTAGTCAGTTCTGGGTGGGGTGATTGGTTTTTTTTTTTGTCTCAGAGGCTGTATTTAGTAGATATTTCTTGTAGCTTAGCACCACATTTTTTATGAAATGAAACCCATCAGTTCATAAAAAAAATCCGTACATCCTAAATCCTTCAAATTAAAGTAAATATCGAATGATTTTTATGAAAACTCAAGTATTTCTTGTTCATAATATAACAAGCAAAGATCTATACCATTTGATATGAACAATGCACAAAATGATAATTATTAGACAAGTGTATTGAATACATCCAAAAATTTGGATGTACCGAAGACGCCACCATATATATTTTTTAAAATAATTTAATACATATATGCTAACCACTGATCTGGAGTTTCCTATTTATTTATATATCTACCTTGATGAATTTAGGGGTGAACAAACACACCCGCAAACCGACCCATTCGCCCAACCCGACCCAACCCACCCGTATTTATCGCTAAAACGAAGGTTTTGGGTTGGGTGAGGATTTTCTTTTATACAACCCGCCTCTTTTGAGTTGGGTTTGGATTTTGGATTACACAACCCGTAGAACCCGAACCAAGCCGTGTTCCAATTATTGGTATGAGTTCGTTTCCAAAAAAATATTTATGTCGTATATAGCCATACTTATGAGAAAATTAAGATATTTCGCCATGTTTTTCTCTTAAGGTCTCCCTAATCTAATGCATTCTTCGGCTTAAAGTTTATACATAAATTTAATATAGCTATAATTCACATAATTCTTTTTCTTGTGTACAATTTCAATAGAATAACATATTATGGATGCATTCATTTGTAACCTTTTTAGCCTATTTCAACATATGTCGTGAAAAAAAACTAGACATAAGTTGAAGTAAATCAATATTATTAAAATTCAAACAACATTTGTGAATTTTGATACTTTTCACCTCGGCTTATTCGTTTGAATTTTTAATTAGTTATAAAATATTTTTATAGCGTAGAATAATTACATATTTTGTGTTGGGTTGGGTTTTTACTTAAAAATATTGCCAACTCAACCCAACCCAATTAGAAACAAATCGTAGGATTTAGATTTTTTAGGTGGGTTTGAGTTTAATATTTCTCAAACCATAATGCATGAATCGGACGATTAAAATATCTAAACCCGAACCGCCCGACCCATGTACACTCTTCTTGATCATCAACATGTGATTTTATGGTGGAAGATGAGAATTTTGTAAAACCGTCGGCAAGAAATGGTGAAGTGGGCCCCTGACGTAAATGACGTACGTCTCCCTTCTCTGTTCTCCCGCACTTAGTTGGGTGAGGACGGTATTGGATTGGATTGACGTTGACGTGCGATAAGGAGACATGTCGTGATCGAAGAATTTCTCCTACTACTACCAATTGGGGAGGCTTTTTTGAACAATTGGGGAGGCTGCCCATAGACATATATCTCTTAACTTGACGACGGGAGCAGAGTTTTTGGCTCCATTACAATTAAAATTATGAATTGATTGATGTCTCCTTATCCAGCAATCACATCAAGATTGCGGTAAGAATGTGAGTCTTTTGACCCAATAATTCGAGTTTTTTTTTTATTCTTATACATTTGTTAGCACACCATTTCGAATGAAAACCAATTAATGTGAACTTAGACATATATCTCTTAACTCGACGACGGGAGCAGAGTTTTTGGCTCCATTACAATTAAAATTATGAATTGATTGATGTCTCCTTATCCAGCAATCACATCAAGATTGCGGTAAGAATGTGAGTCTTTTGACCCAATAATTCGAGTTTTTTTTTATTCTTATACATTTGTTAGCACACCATTTCGAATGAAAACCAATTAATGTGAACTTATAGTTTACACAGATCTGAATATCATGTCTTTAGTTGATGGAAATCGTCAAGACTTGAACATAAAAGATCCCTCGATTATCAAAGGTGTATACAATGTCTAGAGCTTGTTAATCTCAATAACTCGAATTATTGGGAGATGTTATGTCATCTACTAATAGTCACCCCACTAATCACTAGTTTTAAGCTTTTAACTAAGTGTAAAATTTGGATGTTGCGCTTGTGAACCAGGACCTCTTTTTGTTTCAGTTTCCCTTTTCCTTTCAATATATATTCGCCATTATAAAAAAAAAAAAAGTGTAAAATTTGGATGTTGGTGTAAACCAGATTGACTGCTTAGAAATTTTGGATGGTCATGACATGGTACCGTCAGGGTTGAGGGTACTAATAACAAGAGAGAAACAGTAAGTTCGGAAAAGGCAAAGGAAAATAAATTAAGAAAAGAAACATGCATGCATGCTTTGTTTAGTGTTAATTGTTAAGCACTGTAAGTACTTCGCCGGTTGCTCTGGTTTTCTGCAAAATACACAACTTAATGTTGTACAATGTAACAGACTAATCGTCATTTTTATTTCAAAAAGATGATTCAAAGCACGTGATTTGATTGGTATTTAAGAACAAGCAAAAAAGACGCCATATCCCATGAGAATTATCAGTTTGATTTGGCCCAGTAGTAATGTAACGATAACCTCCATTACATTTTGAGTTTAAATCTTGGGACAACAACAAACGAAAAACATATCAGTCTAATTGGTATTTTTTTATGATTAGTCTGATTAACATTATTATTGAGAAGTGTGATTGATAACAATGATCTCCTTATGCAAGGTGAATGTCTATAATGATGTTGCTAAAATTAAAAGACTTATAATATGTCGTAGATTGAATTATATTATGCACGTTTTTTTTTTTTTACTGTTTTGGGTCTGGTCTATAACTTATTTTTCAGATTGAATTATGTTAGTTCGCTTGGAGAATGTGCTATATATACCTTTACAATCTCTGTAATATATATATATATATATATATATATATATATATATATATATATATAATTAATTATAGTGAAACTGCTCTCTATCTCTCTCCTACCTATTTAGGTAGCAAACATCATGAACCAAACATAATGATATAAACATATGTATTTTTTACTTTCTTGTATTGTTAATTTTCTTATACATTCTAACACATCATTAGATCACACTAAAAAAAACTTCTACCCGGTATCCTTCTTTATGACATAAGAATACAAATTACGCTTATTTCTCAACTAAACACTTTTATCCATACAAAAAGTACGATTCTCTTCAGATGATAATTTTTGCCAGAATTTAAACTCAATGTGGCGCAATCACATACTCTTTCAACTTGTCCTAATGGTTTGCCGAATGAGTCTCTCCTATCCGAAACAAATTGATGTACCACTAGCTGATCAACTAATAAACTATCATGCACCTGAAAAATGTCTTCCAAACCTTTTTACCCCAAGCATGCTTGATACTTGATAATATAACAACTTCCACTTGAATTACATATTCACTTAAAATTTTTACCAAAAAAAAAATTATATTCACTTAAAATAACCACAAGTAGTAATAAAAACGGGGCAAATTAAATGAGAAATATATATTATATGCAAAAGATGGGTGGGTGAATTACTTATTAATTATTTAAAAACAAACATTAATTTAGCTGGTGAAAGAGGGAAATAATAAAAGGGGAAATTAAAAGAGGGACATGTTCTGTTCTCTGGAAGAAGAGGTTCGTTTGGATAAAACGAATCAATGGAAGAGAGATTTTGTTGTTGGCCTTCGGGGCTCTTACTTTCTTCCCCCTTTAATATATTACCCACCCACTGTTTTCTTTTCCCTCGCTTGCTTTTGGATTTTATACATTTGTCATCTTATCTTCTCTTCCCCACCATCCCATTTAGTTCATTTCTTTCCATATTATATTTCATCCTTAATTCAAGGAAGGCAACCAGAGCTTAGTATTAGGATGACAATTTTACATTTTTACTCATACCCATATATACATGGGTATTTTATTATCAAATTCGGTTTGGGTATGAAATTCAAATAGATAGTATATGGATAGAGTTTGATCGGTTTGTACCTGTACTTATTTATTTGATTTGGATTGGATTTTCAATTCATGGATTAGACTTTGTACTCATACATATTTGCAAATTATAGTTTGGTATCTAAACTTAATAGATCTTTAGATTTATTATCTAATTTTTTTGCATATATATCCTCAAAACAATGGTGGAAAATTATATTTTAGTACCTACAAATTTTGTGTATTGCATTTTGGTACCTAAACTTTTTAAGGTTTACAAATAAGTACAATTTTTATTGTTGGGCATGTGACTCGGACCTAGCCGCGCCAGGAGAACGCGCCGCGACCAAAGACATCCAACGCGCCTCACTACGAAGAGCCCCAGCGCAGATCAACGCGAAGGCTTTGAGCGCGTCACCTCAGCATTTCCCGGCGCGAAACCCTTGAGCGCGTCACGGCTACGCGCACGCGAGAAGGTCAAAGCGTAGACCAAACCAAAGAGATGTTGAAAGCGTCGTCGCACTTCCCGAGGAGTAGTCACATCAAGGTCCTAAGCACAGTCCTAGATAAGTCTCTGACATGTCCTAGGTAGAGGCATGGCCTAAATCTCCTGCGTGTCAGTAGTCACATCATTGTACCCTCATGTAACCCAACCACTCACCCACCACCATGTAGCCTATAAATATGGCATTTACTACGGTGGGTGAAGGGGATCGATTCTAAGACATTCAATCTCAACAACATCGACTTCTCTCTCTAAACCATCAATTCTCCCAACTCCATTCTCTCTGATTCTTATCCAACGTGAGATCATTGATCACCCTCCGTTTATTCTGCTTGACTCACTTTCTTCCTTGAACTTACCTCCTACACCCAGCTAGGTTCAAACATTTATGTATAGTTAAAACATCCTCAAGGAAATGGGTATCTATACCAAACTCATGCCCATTTTTATTATGGAAGCAAAATTCAAACTCTACCCAAACCCTTCTACAAACCCCCTGTTATGGGTTTTACTTTTGGGTATCCCCCACAAAAGGCCTCGTACTAATTGGCCTACGTGGACACTAATATACAAGGGTTACTTCCCTTCTATTACAAATGTGGTACTTTGATTGTCACATAACACCACCAAACTCATATATACTTCGTCCATACCCTACATATAATCAATGGATCTTTTTGGATTGGGCAAAATTACCCATGGATGGGTAATTACCATCCCAATAAAGCCCTTTCGTCAAGACAGTGGTTTCTTCATAAGAGTTCATTTATAATGAATCGAGGAGAGGATAATATCACTCCGATGAAGTCGATTGTAATGGTACATTCACTCTCACCCTCTGTTCCTAAAGAAAAGTAAAATTGAAGGGTGAACTGAGGGAAATTGGAGAGATTCAGAACTTTTTCCTTGTGTATAGGTTTTGTTACAATATAGATCAGTGATTGTTTGGGGTGGGGGGTCCTGTAGGCTGTAGCACTTGAGCCTCAATTTGGGGTGAAAACTACTTTTGCCTCTTGTTGGATATCTTTTCCTCTTTAAAAGTGAATACCACTTTCCCCTTCTTTTTTTGTTTTTCCATAGATGAATACCACTTTTCCCTTATTATTCCACTACGCTTAAATTTTTACTTCATCCAAATTTTCCTTGCTCTCCCCAAATTTCTCCACCTCTTTCATGAATAGAGTGTAAAGGTTTCGTGAAACTGAAAGTCAAAAGATAATATAAAAAGGACTTCAAAGTTCATGATCAATTCCCGCCTATAGAGGTGAAATTTTCAAGTTCGTGGGACCCATAAATTTGGATATTTAACGTTCACAGGCCTCACGAACCTGTTGCCCTTAAATACATGGAGCAAATATAAAGTTTGGATATATTTCATGATAAATCCAAATATATCACTATATCCGTCAAACAACCTTTTAGTCTTACTTGCATATTCAGTTATTCACTTTCATTGAGAGCACATAATTTTCACACACCTTATGACTCACTTGACTATATTTTGATTATATTGGATTGGAATTATACATTAATTAATGAATATAGGTTGGAGTGACAACCTTATTTTATAATACTAGTGAAATTGAGCCTCGCTCCGCTTCAACTGGGCTTTGTGGCTGTAAGCCCATTTACGACTATGTATAAAACGTCCAAATTTACTTATTTTCCTTAGAGACTAACCTTATTCTTCAATCTTTATCACCCAAAAAATTTCTCTTTATTCCACCTCCAGACCTCTTTCTCCAGAACATAAAATCAAAATAAGATCCAGAGAGTCCCTTAACCTAGGGCTGGGCATACGGGCGGATCATCCGCGGGTTTGGGCCGACCCACCCGCATTTGACCCTAATTTTGTTAAGTGGGTGGGTTTGTGGGTGGGTGACGGGTTGCGCTGGGAGCCATCCGTCGGGTGGTGGGTGGGTTGTGGGTGAGTGTGCGGGTGACCCGCTCAACCCAACAGCAAAAAGATCAAAGTCGTTGGCGCTAGAGAGAGGAGAGTGGAGACGTTAGATATAAACTCAGATTGCTCCTGGAGTTTGAACCTCAAAGCCAACCTTCCAAATAGAGATCCCCTCTTCTTCCCTTTACTTTTTCCTCTAATTCTTGTGCCTAGATCACTGCTCTTTCCTTTGTGGAATTATTTTCCTTAGTTCCTTGCCCCTATTAATCGTCTCAATCTGTAGAAAACTCTTTCATAATAGAATTTCTATCCAATTTAAGAACTAATTCGACATTTTTCACCCTATTTCAACTTCTTGTTTCCCTCGATGATTCTCTTCACCTATTATCATGTCAAGTTGACTCATTTATATTATATACATTGTGATGTGGGTGAACCCACAAACCCACCCGCATCATCCACCATCCACCATCCGCCCCACCCAACCCGAGACTAAATGTGGGTGGGTGGTGGGTTAAAAATTATCAATCCGTTTTAAGAGCGGGTGGGTGCATTTTATGGTCAAAATCCACCCGACCCACCCAATGCCCACCCCTACCTTAACCGGCTAACTGCCACATTATTCTCTCTTTCTTCCCCTCAATCTGAAGGATTGCTGGCATCATAACCTATTCTCCCATCTCCAACTTCGATCGTCGCAATGCATTCCAACCTCTGCCTACAGCCTGACTTTGGTTCTCAGTCTCTGCCTCGCTTCCCTCTTTCTCTATCTTCGACTCTTTGTCCCAAGTCTCTGAATCAGATTTCATTTTCTTGTCGTCTCCTTCTTCTTTTCTGTTGTGATAATTTGATTCCAGTTCCTCGTTGTCTCCTCCCTCTTCATCCCCAACGCAGACTCCCGGATCAAACTCGCCAAACCTCTGATCTCCGACACTTCTTCCCTCATTTGATCGATCGAGTTTGCCTATGGACGGTGAGGTGATTGTGGTTGAGACTTGAGAGGAAAGCCGACGATTATGATAGGGGTGGGCAACGGGTACCCATTCCTATTAGAACAGGAAACTCCATCCCATATCCCAAACCCGTACGGGTAAACGGGTACCTGCGAGTAACCCGTATAATACCTAAAAATGACAAAAATAACATAAATTATCCACCTCAAAATAATCACCCTCACTTACCCACATGATTATTATTATTAATGGATGGTTGACTGATGCTATTCAGGAGGATTCCTGCTGCATATAAAGATTATTTTACTTTCATTAGCTGCTGCTCGTTTGTAACTTAAGAGCTTTCTGGTTATTTTTGTAGAACAAAGATGGTTACTGGGCTGACAACTGGAAATTAGTAACTAAAATCTTATTTGATGTAGCCATACAATACCAAATATATATGTAGCCATGCAATGCAGCAGAGATATCCGTGTGATTTGGGCTATGGCGGGTAGTACGGGTACCCGTAATACTCAAACGTGTATTAACGGGTAAACCGCGGATACCCATTGTAGGTTTTCATGATTGCAAATCTCATCTCGTAAGATAAAATATGGGTATTTGGGTACCGGTAACCCTTAAAAAACGAGACGGGTATGGGTATACCCAAATACCCGTTTCCCGTTGCCCACCCCTAGATTATGACTTGTGATAGTGGAAATTGAAACACATCAGCCATGGGAATTTTGAAAATAAAGCAAACTTATAAGGGCATTAAATGTAATTTGGACAGGTGTCGAGTCCAGTGGCGGAGGGAGAGGGTAACAGGGTGGGTCCCGGGACCCACCCTGGTTCGGGAGGAAAATGGTTAAATTAGATACGATAATTAATTGATATAGAAAAATTAGGTCACGTTTAATTGACAATAGTAGTTTTGTGTTTGAATCTAGGCAACCTTATTTCTTAAGCATACGATATAAATATTTGTGCAAACTTCAATTTCGTATAAGTCGATTTTCTTATGAGGGAGCATGCTAGTAAATGGTATCATATATATATTATGGGTTAATTGCATGGTTGGTCACTGAGATTACGAAAAACGTTCATGTTTGGTCACTGTAAATATTTAAATCCAATTTTGGTCACTCAAATTAGTTAAATGGTTCAAGTTTGGTCACTCTCAGTCCAACTCCGTTAAATTTGTCTGATGTGGCAGTCAACCCTCAAAGTTGACCGTTAACTCAGTGACATGACAATTAAAAAATAATAAATAAAATAAATTTTAATCTTCTACCATTTCCAACTCATTTTCACATTAAAATAAAATAAATAAAACAAAAAAATATTATAATTACAAATAAAGGGGCGTTTCCTCCCTCTCCCTTTTCAACAATTCCATCAACTCCTCCCTCCCGGCACCACCATCACCGGAATTGTAGCCAGGTGAACCATGAACAAGGCGAACCCAATTGGGAGTGGCGCCAGGACCTGTAAAATTGCAGGGGGAACCTTCAATTGAAGCTGAATTCCAAACCTAGGGTTTGGGGTTCATTCAAAAAAACAGTGCTACTCACGGGGACATGGGAGTCTCTGGCATTTCTCTTAGGGTCAGTGGCGGAGAAGACAGTGTAGACAAGAACGAAAGTGCCGATGATTTCCGCACTGAGCCCAGTCCCCTTGTTGTACCCATCGGCGAGCTCGTTCGCCCCGCCGCCGTACCTGGTGTAGTAGCTCTTCTGGAACGCCTTGACGAGCCCACACCCGCAAATTGCGCCAAGGGATAAAGTGAAACTGTTGAATGGTAGAAATCAATTACTTAACTAGAGGGCAAACCGGGATTCTGTATTTTGTGGGCTCAATAGGAAGCCGCCAAGTAGAGCAACGCCCGGACCAGGGACACCTTCCTGGCGAGGAAGAGGCCGAAGGTGACGGCGGGGTTGATGTGGCCGCAGAGATGCCGGCGGTGCAGTAGACGAGGACGAAGATCATGCCGCCGAACGCCCAGGCGATGTCGAGGATGCCGACGCCGGGGAGGTAGGAGTTGATGGAGTTGTTGAAGAGGGAGAGGGAGGAAGCGCTACTTTGTTTGTAATTATAATATTATTTTATTTTATTTATTTTAATTTAATGTGAAAATGAGTTGGAAATGGTAGAAGATTAAAATTTATTTTATTTATTATTTTTTAATTGTCACGTCACTGAGTTAACGGTCAACTTTGAGGGTTGACTGCCACATCAGACAAATTTAACGGAGTTGGACGGAGAGTGACCAAACTTGAATCATTTAACTAATTTGAGTGACCAAAATTGGATTTAAATATTTACAGTGACCAAACATGAACGTTTTTTGTAATCTCAGTGACCAACCATACAATTAACCCTATATATTATTGAATCTCTTCCAACAACTCGATTTGTTGATACTAAATAGTTTTTTTATAAAGAACATTATTCGAAAGCTAAATCATGAATTATTGATTTGTGTAAGATTTATTATTAAACCTCTATAAACAACTCGATTTATTGATACTAATGGTTCTTGACAAAGAACACCATTTGAAACAGTACGAGTGTACGACTAACTAAATCAATAATTGTTTGGTATGCGGAATGATATTCTTGATATTTTTTTACTACTAATACATTTTAATTTACCAAAAAATTTTAATTTAAGATTATATTAACAAAAACTATTTTATCTTATGTATTTTTTTTAGGTGGACCCGATCTTGACTACGCCACTGGTCTGAGTCCCTATCTCTCCTCAGCTTTCAACCTACCTTTTATATATAGTCTTATAATAAAGGTGATCTCGTTTTAGTGTTCACCAAGAATTAACTAGCTTTACATATTATAAAATAATAATAATAATAATAATTTTGGCTAATATATTTTATTTTACAAGAATTTTAGCTTTATATATAACTAGTCACAGGCTCGGCCAGTCGGCCGGATTCATTTGTCAATCACGTAAATAACAATGATTTTTGGTATTCGATTAACACATTGGTATAAGATAATCTAAGTTCTTCAAATACTTGAAACGTTCGAATCGATTTGGAGAATAAGAGAATCCAAATTGGTGAATTAGTTCAACAATCCAAAAGGATCAACATCACATTTTTTCGACATTTAATGACCAATGGACTAAAACCCTTTTACGAAAATGAAAGAAAAATCTCATGCAAGGAAATCGAATCCTCTAGACCAATTAAAATGACTTTTCTAATTACTCTTCATTGTTAGAGATTACTGCATGTTTTCTTTCTGCCTTGATTGCATTGCCTCCGACATGAGCAACAACCTCATTGTCAAATATTAGTAATGTCTTCAAGCATTTCAATTGAGCACAAAACTTGATGGTAAAATTTATTTGCAAATATTTATCATTTTTTTCATTAGAATAGAAATTACCTCGTCCAAATTATAAATATATGTTGGATTTGTTTTTTCTCCCCGTCACCCACTTGAAATCTTCCTCATAAACAATGTATTTTTTTTTTAACATCATCATCATCTCTATCATCGAATTTATTATCTCCACCGTAATAAAATTATAATTTATTCTAAATTTTCTCTTAGTTTTGTTGATTTCAGCTATCCCAGTGGTCCATTGTGATTTGATAATAATCATTATTGAAGTTCCATATTTCCGAGGGGAAATTACTGTTGTCGTTTCTCTCCCAATTTCATTTTTTTTTTATGAATCGGTTAACTTGTATATAATCAAAAATCACCAAAAACATTGGCAACAAACCCTGCCAATTAAGCAACAGTCAACTAACCAAACCAATTTCACATATCTATTCAGCTATACCTCTAGAACAAAAACTGCAAATCCTATAACCAAAAGTAACAAATTCAGATTGGCCAAAACTCTACTACACTTTCCTTATCAGACAATGTGATGAGTGGTGACATCCCTCATAATTTGAGCAATTAAATCTGAACAATTCCTTCTGGATCCACTAATTTTACCTTTTATGTTTACTTGAATTAACATTTTATGTAAAGGGTAATTGTAGTTATATAAGATTCATGTAATTTGTTTCTGTTTTTGTTATATAATAAGAAGTTACATACAAAATTTATTTAATGAAGGACTTAAATTTTAAACAATATAACAGTTATTAAAAAAACTTGGAAATAATCTAACAAATTCGGAGATTTTATTTTCTGGGTTCGTACTTAACAAAGAGTCAAAAAAAGCTCGTGCTCTATTTTTAACGTAAGAATTTATTATTATTATTAAAAATATTTAATTTGAAAAGGCAAAAGAGTTCTTTCTATAATCATTCAATTTAATCTTACAGAAGAGTTTCTTCAAAAAAAAATCTTACAGGAGAGCACGGTAATTTTAATAGTATATATAAGAGTAATTTAATGAGGATATTAAAAATTCAAGAGATGAATAACTAACCTTGATTTGTTGCAAAATTTGACTTTGACGCGTGCATGAAATTGCAACAATAGATATCAGTTATAAGGAGCAACAAATCGATTATCTAGTGAGACTCCATTCACCATATACGATTTATTGTTCTCTCGACGTGGATATCTAGCAAAACCATTCCCATCAATAGTTGTTTGGCTGCAGAATTCCTTCGATAAATATTTAGAGAGATGCACCATTAGTTGTACATGGAGCTTTAGATCCTTGAAAATCACATGGACCATGAAACGTAGATTTTGCAACTGCATTATAACATTCAATATTTGCTTTACGATATGAGATTTCAGAGACTATAACTAAATCTATTTAACTGCTCTCATGTGGAATTAAGGGCTCACATTAATTAAAGCCATTCCATAGTCACTTTACTGGTCTGTAAATGGCCCATAAATATTGTATCCCCTCGCCCTTCGCACTCACTTTACTGCTGCGCGTAAGAGTGGATTTACCAATATGTCCCTCTGTCTACTGCGGAGGAGCTTGGAAAATTGAGATTGTTGGGGTTTTGGAGGAGAACCTCCATATAGTATTGGTTTAGATATTTCCAGCATTAACACAATAGATTAACTATATACTAGACATCACCACACGTCCACACCTGGAGAATGCAGGTCCTTGCAAAACAAGCAAATTCTTCCTATACAACTGATTAACTGCCATTGAGTTTAGCTCATCACTCAGAGTACGGTTTGAATTGTAAATAAATACCAATCGTAAAAACAGAGATGAAATGAACGAAACTAACAGCTACAGTAAATAAATACCAATCGTAAAAACAGAGATGAAATGAACGAAACTAACAGCTACAGTAACTACCTAGCTTAAGCATCCAAAAGAGATTTACTTGCGAGCTCATTACTAAAGAGCCTGATCAACACTACCCTTTTGAGGGGCGATTACCCTCCAATAGCTCGTCAATGCAGAATTCATGCAGAAGGTCGTGAGTTTTCTTCAATCTCTTCGTCATTTGTCTAGACTCTGCAAGATCATGCTTCAGCTTTGCCACTCCCATCTCAGCCGCAGTTGAAGAACCCTTTTGCTGCAATAGGAGATGAAACATGGTCCCACTCAATACAAATACAAAGCAAAAGGTTGGCATAACAAAATCTAGAGGACAGAAGATGCAAATTTGTTTCAGATTATTCAATGAAAATGGAAATGAAATGAAAACAAAGACATGATTAATAACCTGAAGTTCTTTGAGTTGGTCGTTGATCAATTGAGAGGTGACATATGCAGCATCAAGAAGATTATTGTTGATATGCGGCAAGGTAATGATTGCCTCAGTGGTTGAATCGGCATCTTTAGTATTTTGGGGTGTCCACAGTTTGGGTGGTAGTGAAGACTTCCGTCGCCTTATGACCTGGAGATTGTTCACTGGACCTGCCTCAGGAAACAATTTAGATGAAGATCAGAAAAGAAAATTGGAGCTCCAAAGGAAAATCTGTGCTCTGACCATAACTTGAAGGTCAATACTACAGCTACATGGCAATTTTCTATCAAAGAAAATAACAACTCAAATAGGGAGCAAAATAATAAACTGGAAGCAGATCAAGGAAATCTGCACAGAAAAAATCTGTCACCTTTTTCATGATTGAACCCGCGAATGAGGCTCATGTTCTTGGGGTCCCAAATTCGAATTGATCCATCCTCTGATCCAGCAAGCAACCAGTTTTTACTGGTACTGTATGCTAAGGAAGTCACAGCCTCGTTCAAGTTCTTACTGCCCGTTAATAAAAATAAATGACAAAGTTCATCAGCTCAAAACAATTGGCAAGGTCAACCAACCAAGTAGTATTGCTGAATCTATCTAAGAAGCAATATTCTCTGACAAAAGGAATCAATTGAGGTGGGCAGAAAGGAAAGAAGCAGGCGATGCAATGCAAGCTCATGATCACCCGTTCTGCTAGGTATCAACCCCTATGCATGCTCAAATTGAAAATAGAAGACAGAAGTTGAGAGGACCAACAACATACATAAACAACAATAGTACAGGAACTAACTAACCTTCCACTAGACAATGAACCGATGATGTGCAACCAAGGACTTTTGCTGGAGGAGCTACTAGCACTAAGAGCAGTCAAATATATCTTCCCGTCTTTACCACCAGCATAGAAGACAGTTTCCCCAGGGTCCAAGACTATTGCATTGATTATGCATGGAAACACAACACTTCTCAACAATTCACCCTTAGAGAGGCTCCATACCTGACAAGAATCCCCAATGCCAGATAAATGTTTCAGTGTTGACATTGTGGGTTATTTCGACGATATATAAAGAAGAGGAATGTAAAAACAATCAAATTCAGGAATCAAACCTTACAAGTTCGGTCCTCAGAGGCAGAAACGATAACTGCGTTCCATCCTCCATAACCTATCACCAAGTCAGTTATAGGCAAAGTGTGCTCTGCAAAGCTATACAAGTATGGATCGTCTGTTTGTTGATCATCAAGCATCCTGATCCAGAGAGAAGCACACACAAAAAACATCAAGCCATCCTTAGCAATTACAACCGACACAAAAGTTACACCCTTTTCAACCACAATCCACAAAAGAGGAGAAGGGGAGGTTACTTCAAAAGTGCCCACACTTTGACAGAGCCATCCTCCGACCCAGAAACCAAAAGCGAATCGTCGTCATTGAATACCAGACAAGTGACCTGCCGGAGATGCCCACGCCATTTCTTAAGCAATCTACCAGTAGCAACCTACATCAATCAAATGCCTCCTAAATTGAATCAAACTGATTCCTGAATTTGATCATTAAAACGAGGGAGGAAGAAAAACTCACCTCCCAAAGATATATGTTTCCGGGGATCTTTCCGGAAATCCCTCCACCAACAAGGTATGTCCCTTCACGATTAGCAGCTATAGGCTTTATGGGCTCCTCCACAAAGCTCTTCACTTCCACTCCCGGCTAATAATCCCCAAATAATTTTGGCAACGAAAATGTCAATTCTCTGAAATCAAGAGAACGGGGAGCTGAAGAGTTCAAAAAATCTGAGATACCTTGGACCAAGACCAGTAGTAAATGAAACCAGAAGCGAGCTTAGGGTCTCGAAGCTGAGAAGATGCGAGGAAGCGGCTGCCGACGGCGGAAAGGCCGTGGCGAGTGGAGGCGCAGGATTTGTAATGGAGCGACTGCTTAGCACCCGTCTTGAGGTCCCAGCAGCCTATGCCGGCGTCGACTGAAGATGACGCAATCACCATCTCCGGTTCCATGTCGCCCTACCGCAGCTTGTTCACTCTGGAAGACCCGATTTGCAGGGTCTTAGGACTTAAATGCTGAGATTTTGGTAGGGTTTTAGGAACAGAACAAATAATATGAACACCCCTCTTTCAGAAGAAGAAAAAAATAAGTAAGAGTTTTTCATATATAACTACGGACCTATTTGCAGTGCGTCATATGGGCCTTAGGTAAGGGCTTCTCGAACCATTAAACCTGAAAGTAGGCCTGGTTTCTGGGCCGAAGTGGGATCTTTCATTGTGGCCCAACACCATTTTTATCTCCATATCCCCGCCCCCATTCTTCTAGACTGACTATTAAATGGGCAAATAATTGGTGAATGATGAGAATTGAGAATGGGTAGCCCAGGAACTCAAATCAGCCCACGATGACTTTTTCATTGGAGATGGATTGATGGAATGCAAACAAGGAAAAGAAGAAGACAGATTCCCCTATTTGTCTGCTAGGGTTCTAGGTGGGAAAAGTAGAGAATATATAGAGGTATGGGGGAAAATATAGTTTTGTTTTTCATGGAGAAGGTTTGGAAAATGAGAAGAAAGGGAAACAGAAGAGCGAAGGAAATAAAAAGGTGTGCATGGATCTAATCTATAATCTAATCTATGAGCTGAGAAGAGAAGAGAAGAGAAAGAGATGCAGCAGCAGCAAGCATGTGTGTTTGTGTGGGGATAGGTGAATGCAGCCTTATTGACCCACTACTGATCACTATAATATTACATTACAGACTGACCACCTTATAGAGCTCTATAGCTAGCTACTGAATTCTCTCTTCTTTACTTTACTTTACTTGCTTCCATGTGTAATGCTGCAGCCTGCAGCTACCTAGCTAGCCTTTCATTCATTTCTTACTTCTTTGCTTGTTCTTCTAGCTTTATGAATTTATTATACACGGAAAAGAAGACTGATCAGGAAAGAAAAGCAAAACAAGAGGAAAGCCCGCGATGGAAGAGAGAGAAGAGGGTTGTAATGGAGGTATATGCAAGGGGCATACAGTAGTTTATTGTTTTTATGGAAACTTGTCAATAAAGTGTGTTTGGAGGAGTACTATTCTACTCCTGCTACTGCTGCAAAAAAGAAGTGTCGAGAGACAGAAAAGAAGTTTGCATGTCAACAAAGTTGGATAGAGGAAGAGGAGAGGAGGAATCAAAACTTAGCCGGAGGGCGATTACTACGTAGGTTGTCAACCACATAATGTAATATACTTTGTAGAGGATGTCACTATTATCCAGTTCAGTCTTAATCCTGTATTATGTCGTAATTACTCCAATAAGTGTTCTACAACTTACATGCATAGACAACAAACAAATTTAGGGCTCGTTTGGAGAATATGAGTTTAAATCTATAGATTGTCAATAATCTAAAGATTCAAACTCTTCGGATTGTTGAAAATAGATTTTAAAATGTTTATTGTTTGGTAACTATGATTGTAATTAACATTCAAATAAAATAAAATTTACAATTTTATATCAATAACATGTTTATCTTTAATAATAAATTAGATTGGTTCTAGAAATATTAAAAACTTTGTTAATGAATATATTTAATGTGATATATAAATAAAATGAAGAGAAAAAGTAGGAGAAAAAAATCTCACGAATCAAGATATAGAAACTCTCTGATTATGAGATATTTGATATCCATAGATTTTAGAGATTTGAAATCCCTGAAGTTAAAATCCACATTACAAAAAGGAACATGAAGACCCTGATGGGGAAGAAGGTCCTATGTTGAATGCAACTCCACCTGCAGTGGAAGAAGAGGAAGAGGAGACTACAAACAGTCCTGTCACATCTGCTGCAACAGGCCTTGATGCCTATGCTGATGAAGAAGAAGAAGAAGAAGAGGACAACAACTCCACTGTTGTCCTAGGCCTACCTCACAGTCCTACACTTGGTACCAGATCACGAAAGCCACCTATCCATCTCTCCATTTATGACTGCTCACACTCTACTGAGGTACAGCCAGACTGGTTGCTGATGGCAGAAGTAACAGGAGATCCACAATGCTTTGAAGAAGCAGCTGGCCTAGAGAAGTGGAATGAAGCAATGCAGCAAGAGATGCAGTGCATAGAAAAAAACAACACGTGGGAATTGACTGAATGCCCTCCATGTATTACTCCCATTGGCTTGAAATGGCTCTATAAAACTAAGTTGACAGAGAACAGTGCCATTGACAGGCATAGGTCCAAATTAGTAGTCAAGGGTTATGCATAGAAGGCTGGCATAGACTATAATGAAGTGTTTGCTCCAGTTGCCAGGTGGGACACTATAAGAACATTGTTGGCCTTTGCTGCTCACCATGGTTTTCCAGTTTAGCAGTTAGATGTTAAGAGTGCATTTCTGAATGGTGAACTTAATGAAGATGTTTATGTTGAGCAACCACAAGGATTTGTGATTGCTGGGGAGGAATCTAAGGTATATAAGCTAAAGAAGGCACTTTATGGCCTAAAACAAGCTCATAGGGCCTGATACAGTCGTATTGAGGCACATTTTCTGAGTGATGGCTTTGAAAAATGCCAGAATGAAGCTACTTTGTTCATTAAAAGAACTCAGCAGGAAGTACTTATAGTCATCATTTATGTGGATGAAGTTCTATATACAAGTAGCAGTTCCAAGTTGGTAGATGAATTCAAAAGAGCTATGGAAGCTGAATTTGAAATGTCTGACTTGGGACAGATAAAGTTCTTTCTGGGAGTGGAAGTGATGCAAAGTGAAAGAGGCATATTCATCTGCCAACAAAAGTATGCTAGAGAAGTCTTGGAGAGATTTCACTTGACAGAGTGTAATTTTGTACACAATCCTATTGTGCCTGGAGTAAAACTGACAAAAGCAGGAGAAGGAAGCCAAGTGAATCCAACCGAGTTTAAACAACTCATTGGAAGTCTGCTGTACTTAACAGCAACCAGGCCAGACTTGATTTTCTATGTACGTCTGTTAAGTAGATACATGGAGAACCCTACAAAACAACACCTGCTGGCAGCTAAACGAGTGTTAAGGTATGTAAAAGGAATTGTGAGCCATGGTATTTGGTACCATAAGAATGAAAGGGAGGACGGTCTGTTGGGGTACATAGATAGTGATTATGCAGGTGATCTGGATGACAGGAAGAGCACCAGTGGCTATGTCTACTTCTTGGCTGGTGGGGCAATTTCGTGGGCATCTAAGAAGCAACTCGTGGTTACTTTGTCAACCACGGAGGATGAATTTGTTGCTGCTGCATACTGTGCTGCTCAAGGAGTCTGGTTGAGAAGAATTCTAGCTGAGATTGGGTGGAAAAGCAGTGTAGACAAAGGCACAGTCATCTTGTGTGACAACAGCTCTACAATCTAATTGTCAAAGAACCCTGTAATGCACAGAAGGAGCAAACACATTGACGTACGATTTCATTTCCTAAGAGATCTGGCTAAGGAAAGAATTGTGGAATTACAGCATTGTCCCACTCAAGAGCAAGTTGCAGATATCATGACCAAAGCTTTGTCTCTGGAAACTTTTCAGAGGCTGAGAAGTAAGTTGGGTGTCTGCGATCTCTCTGAAGTCAAGTGAAGAAGAACTGTTTTTCCTAATGAACTGAAGCTTGAAGCGAGAAGAACTTCAGTTGAGGGGAGGACATGTTGGAAGAAGGAATCCTAGTGACATAAGGATTGAAGCTGGGCGCCAAATGTTTAAGGTTCGAATCAGTCTTAGTGTTGATGTGTCGTTTTGAGGTTGAGTCTGTCTAATAATCAATACTGCACCGTTTGCATTATGTCTGTGTTAGTCCCTTTAGTTTTGTAAAAGGTCAAGTAAGTCCCAGTTAGTTGAGTTAGCCGTTGAGATCATATAGCTGAATATGTTAGAAGAGATTGATGGAAATCTGGATAGTGGAGTCAGGGTTGTTGTGAGCAGTTTGAGTTAGGGGCTTGCAACTCATTCTATTTATACTTTCTGTTCTTTTTCAATAAAACTCGTCAGATTGCATTGAGTGTGTTTCTACAGTTGCCACTTTCTGTTTTAATAGTTGGAAACGAATAAAAAACAGAATGAAAAGTAAACAAGTTTTCTCGTTTGGGTTACCAAATTTATGACATGAAAACAGAAAACAGGAAACGAAAATGGAAGTAAACAAGGCCATACATTTATGAGTGTAGAGACTTATAATAGCCAACTATTGCCTTGCCAAACTTTGGTCGCCCTTTCTTTGGATTGTGATTTTGGATATATAGTTGAGATAACGATCGTGGTTTGCCACTTTATGAAATAACTCGATATTTCGAACACCATGTTCTAGTAAAAGTTCTCCAGATCTTTGCTGACAAAAAAATTCTTCTTTCGTGAGTATCTACTTATCATGGTTTCATTTGGGACGGAACCTACCTTTTTCTTTGTTGCAAGTCCCAACCATAAATGAGGCTTGAGATATGTTGTTTTTGCTCATTAATTCTGCCAAACTCAAAATGATTCCAGCTCTTAAGCTTGGTTTTGGGAACTTAAGGCATTGTACGTACTCCACATGTTTTAAATCCTGAATGGCCTTCTGATGGTTGCGGTGGAGACCACAACTGAGGAAGAGTGGGGCGTGATGAGATAAATTAAAACTCATACTAAATAGAGAGCAGAGATGCATGATTGTAGTTGGGGGAATTTAATGTTGAATTTGTACGAGATCGAGCTCAAGTCATGATAATGGAGGGGGTGTTTCTCGTATTTCTCAATGTGAATCTTGTGTTGTCGATTGGAGGTCCAACATCTTTTGATTAATTCATTAAAATAAGTTCAATGCAAATCGTAAGAATTATCAGTTATGAATTTAAATTTTGTGCAAATTCATCTTCTCTCGTGATTGTATCAAAGTTAATATTGCAAGATTGTGAGGATTCGAATATCTAAAATTTTCAATAAGAAAAGTTCTCCCTGCCATATTTAAGTTACTTTCCTATGCTGATAATATTCAATAGATCAATCACCCAGACTACAAATGTGCAATGGGTTGATTCCTAGCATACCACACTAGATCAAACCGATGTTTGGATGAGACTATACCAAACCAAATATAGTATCGTCCCGTCATTGATCCCCGTGAATTTTATAAATACTGAAGAACAATGAACTCAAGTGAAATTTGGATCTCATACCAAATTGGACCAAAGCATATCAAATGCAATGTTGATCCAGTTCTTAATATAATGTATCGCATACTAATGAACAATGATTCTCATAAATCTGGTATGGATCGGACTGAACTGTTGCACATCCCTAATCCAGACACTGATTGTTGAGCAACACACTCAAAGCATCCCTAACCCAGACATGATTGTTAAGCAACACAGTCAAAGCATAGAAAGGAAAAAATTAACAAACAAAAACATTACTATATATAAACATGAAGTTGAGTTACTGTTGCATCACTATCTAAATTTTGATACCCCAAACTTAATTAAATCACAACTTAGTTACTATAATGTACAATTTACATTTAGATACCCCATATTTAATTTTAATGTAAAATCATTGAACAATTATGTTTAGTATCGAAATTTTATGAGATTTTCGTACCTAATACCCCAAATTTAATTAAATCACAACTTAGTCACTATAATATAAATTTTACATTTTGATACCCTAAATTTAATTTTAATGTACAGTCATTGAACAATTATGTTTGGTATCTAAATTTTATGCGATTTTTGTACCTAATAACCCGAATTTAACTAAATCACAACTTAGTCACTATAATGTATATTTTATATTTTGATACCCCAATTTTTGTACCTACGATTTTTTAAATTTACATATTGAATCCATGAATCCATTCCACCATTACATAAAAGTATAAATTTAGTCTGTACAATACAAGATGTTGTACCACTCAATTATAGGAGAAGATTCAACCATTTTATATTTGCTCATAACGTGAAATAATAAATAAATGATAAAAGAAAGACGACTCTAAAATATTGCAAGAGTGAACTTATAAACTCATTTAGTATATTTACGAGGTACTAAACAAACTTCTACTAACTACATGTAACTAAATATGCGACATCTACACAAGCAAGTGTCAATAAATTGCTACGGTGAAAAGGCTTAATTGTTGTATTGAGAATTTATCAAAATATTCCATCATCTACTTCTTTTTCATTTCATTTTTCACTCACCTTCCATAACCCTTTCTTTATTTCTTTATTTGCCTTCTTTGTCTAACCCTAATTAGTATACTATTTTTATATATTCTAATCACAAGTATGAACGGGTCCATACACGACTGACTAACAGTCTAGAGAATTAATATTGAACCATGAACCACTAACTTTTTCAGCTCAATGTCGAGTCCAATAAAAATAAATATATATATATATATATATATATATATATGTGGTTATTACTTATTAGAAAGTCGTCATTTTCCAGTTTCCACTATGGGATTTGAAGGCGTGAAATTTTAAGCGAGTTCCAGTTTGTATTCCTTTTGCTTATCTCTAGAGGTTTTCTTTTCACCCGTGCTAGAATTTTCAACAATTATACTTGGAATGTTTGGCTAGGTATCTACACATATAAAATAAATAGTCTCTATTTTTCTATAAAAAGGTAAATAATTATCATCTTAAATACATCATTATAAAAGGAATTAAGCCTCAAATATGAAAATTACAGTTCGGTACCGAAACTTAATAAATCTTTATATTTATAACCTAAATTTAATTTTTTAGCATATAAGTCCTCAAAATGTTAGTGGAACATTACATTTTAGCTCCTAAAATTTTTGTGTATTACATTTTGGCAACTAAACTTTTGAAGTTCTACAGATAGGTCTGATTTTTGTACGTGTAATTAAATCACCTTTGAATAAATGGGTATCCATACCCAACTCATAAAATAAATTATGGAAGTAATATCCATACCATACCCAAACCCATCTACGAACATCCAACCTCATATATTACTAACACAACTGCTAACAAAAAAATAATAATTTTTGGCAAATAATACAAAACAAAATATAATAACGAGCCACATAATACATGCCAATAGGCCATCCCGCTCCGCGACAAGACGCGGCATCGCCACCTAGTAAAATCGTAAAAGCTAGCAAAGCAAAAATACAATGCAAAGTAAATCCTTTCTTCTACTTTTTCCTTAACCGGCCGCTGGAACGAATGTCCTTCCTTCCTCCACATGATCCCACTTAGGGGTGTTTATTTTAAACGGATTGGTTACCGTGGTAACCAAATCAACCGATAGCATTCAGTTAATTTGGGTTGGTTAATTTGGATAATTGATTTGGTTTGGTTAAACAATTTAGCTTATTTGGTTTAGGTGGTTTGGTTTGGTTTCAACACTGCTAACCAATGAAACCAATTAACAAATTAATGATACACCTAATATACAAAGTTATTTATACTTTCATGCAACCAACCAAACCAAACTTTCGTGATTCCCTATTTTATTTCCATGTGCACAACAAACCAAAGCATTATGGGTCAAAAATTAAATGAGTCTGCCTATATACTAAACCAAAACATTTTGAACAGTTAATAGACTTTAGGATTACGTACAATACCATGACAGTCACCTCAAACTATGTATAGTTTAAGTATTTTGTAGGAGAGTTTTAACTTCCTGATAAGTGGTATTGGTATGTATTTAATATTTATGTTAAGGGTTTGTTGTAAGCTAACTATATTAGGTGCAGAGACGATGAATGATGTATTAACTCGAATGATGATAATAATCATCGATGATTAGTCTTATTATTATTGCTTATATATAATGATAGTTTATGATAACATATGGTTATGTTTTATTCATTAACGGGATAATTGTTTTCATGTAATGTTATGTTATTTGGTTAATCCGATTATCCGATTAACCAAACCAATTAAACTTCGGTTTGGTTAATTTGATTTTCGTGTTAATTTGGACGGTTTGGTTAAGACATTTTATTTTATAATTAATGAAATTTAAACTTAATTGATTTGGTTATTAGCACGGTAACCATTTGAACACCGTAATCCCACTTTACCTAGACGGGCCAGCCGGGCACCAGTACCTTCGCCCGTCTTCCCTCCGAACGGGCCACTGTCCCCCATATTCCAAATGCTACATAAAATACATCAGACACAAAAACGGTCTAATAATGTTTTGTATACCTCTTAAAAGGTTCCTTTCCCTTCTCCATCCAAGTAGTTTTTCTACTTTGTCTTGGGATGGACTTGACGTATCCTTATACATGGACACGTGATAATTTCCCTCAAGTCACGTGCCATCCTGGGCCAGCAAAGGACAAACCCCTCACCGGCCCATTGCCCAAAAGCACCCACCAGAAGCAGAATACAAAAGAGATTGGGAAAAAGGGAAAACTCAACAGTAAAATAAAGGAGGGCTCTTATATATTAAAAATATCATATAATGTTTTATTATAAATAGCTGTGCCTGTGTGTATGTATATATTTTTGGGTTGGGGGGTTTGGCCTTTGGCTGTCTCCCAAGTACTCTAGTCTATGGTTTAGGAGTAGGGATGGCAATTATGCCCATACCCATGGGTATTTTACTATCCAACCCAATTGGGTTGGGTATGAAATCCAAATATATGGATATGGGTAAAGTTTGATGGGTTTGTACCCATACCCATTTACTTTGGGTTGGGTTGGGTTTATAACAAATGGATTTGGGTTTGTACCCATGCCCAAATACAAATTACAGTTTGGTACCTAAACTTAATAGATATGCATATTTAGTACCTAAATTTAATTTTTTTTGCATATAAGTCCTCAAAATATCGATGGAAAATTACGTTTTGGTACCTAAATTTTTTTGGTCTTACATTTTGGTACCTAAAATTTTCAAGTTTTACAAATAAGTCCAATTTTTGCATGTGTATTTAAGACACCCTCAAGTAAATGGATATCCATATCCAACCCATACCCATTTAGATAATATCCATATCTAACCCAAACCCATATACAAACCCCAAACCCATACACACATCACCCAAACCCTACCCATAATAGATGGGTCTACTTGGGTTTGGGCAAAATTACCCATGGGTGGGTAAATTGCCATCCCTATTTAGGAGGTTGATTGGGTTGTTTTGTTTGTATAAAGAGAACAAAAAAATGATTGCACGAGAAAGATATTCTACTAGTAATAGCTCCATTCAAAAGACAAAGATACTCTAACCAAATACACTTGCTAGCTACCTACCTACCCTTGTTCCTTTTTCTTCATGTTTTTCTCTACTGCATTCCTTTCTCCCACTGTTTCCACCCTTTGTCTTTTTCTTCTCCAGTTCCATAACTGTCACCATACACATGTACACAGCATTTCAATTCGGTTTGGTACATCACAGACTACATAGAGGCGGTAATGAACTCAACTAGTGATACAGAAAGTGGCATGCACAGCTTCTTCAGACTTCAAGTATGGGTCTTCCCCCCCTTTTCCTTCAGCTGCCTTTTTTGGGTGAGTTTAGCTAACTTTGGCTAACCACCAGTCAATAAGAGAAGCTAGCAAAGGATGCCTCTCATCACATCACATACTCTAGCTATATAGCTAGATTACTAGGGCAGTATAATTCATTATTGGACTAGCTAGCAATGGAATCAAAGTGTGGGACTTGAAATCAAAAGGATGGACTTAGTTGAAGTTAATAAGAGACTTCGAGTACCTAGTACTTAGCTTAGCTTGGAATAATGGCATTTACTAAGATTGGCTCATTCATCATATGACCATGATAAGGTTTAGATTGGATTCCTTTGCAAAGAGAGGGCAGCCAGAACTTCTATATATATACTTAAATAGTAATGATAGAGAGAGGATAGAGAAATGATAAATATTTGGTACTTGGGTTATTATGGTTCATCTTTGTTGTTGTTTTTTTTTTTGACAAAAGGACATTGCATTTCATTACTAGTGAGAAACACATTGTTACAGCAGAGGGGAAACAACATCGAGAATTTGTATCCATTGAGATGGCAGAGATCTCTTAGCACAAGATCTAGCAGCCCAGTCTGCCTTACAATTGTTCCTACGCCTAATATGCTTGATCCGAACCAGAGGGTTTGCCCCCAATATCTGCTTGATGGAGCCAATCCATGCTGCTGCTTTCCAGGGCCATAAGCCTGAGCAGTCTTGAATGGCATTCACCAGGGGGAGACAATCGGAATTGACCAGGCAGGGAGTGGAGAGTCTAGCCGCCAGTCGCGTGCCCTCCAGAAGCGCCTTGGCTTCAGCTTCAAGCGGAGAAAAACAATGCATGATCTCAGCTCTACCGTCGCAGACTTGACCGTGGCTGTTCGAGACGACCACTCCATATGCCGCCTCCTGTGACTCGCTGTAGAAAGAGCCGTCACAGTGTACCTCAAAATCATGGGTACTTGGCGGTGGTGAAGAGAGATTCGGTATATGGGTTAGCTGAGGAGCAGGGTGTATAGGAGTCCGTTTCTTGGGGCAGGAGGTCCAATGGAGGTGAGCCACATCAGCCTTTGCACAAGTGGAAGGGGGCCAAGGCCTTGTATTCTTGAACACTCGTTCGTTTCTTGCCTTCCAAATCTGCCAAAGGAGGAAGATGATTCTTTGAATCAAGAAAACAGAGTACCTGGGTGAAAGGGCAAATAACCATTCCATAATATTTGTGAACGAAGAAGGCAGTGGCAGAGATGGCCATTCCTTTTGCCATCCTTCTGACGCATGAGGGCAGGTGAACAGTATATGATGAATGGTCTCCGATGGGTCCTCACAAATCGGACAAGATCTGGAGGTGGAGCAACTTCGACGGAAGAGGTTTTCCCTTGATGCCAGAGCCCCTTTCGCAACTCTCCAGACAAAAAACTTCAGTTTTGGAGGGATTGATAAGTTCCACAGCCACTTCCACATACCTTTTTCCGACTCCGAGACCTCTTGTCTATATCCTTGAGCAGATCTGCTACGATTATGGAAGAGATAAAAGGCCGATTTCACACTGAAAATGCCCTGTTCAGTAAACCGCCAAGCCCAGAAGTCATCCAGCGTCTCTGGTCCGATTGGAACAGCAGCAACCTGTTTTAAGTCCTGAGGGCTAAGGAAAATGGCATTGTTGCCCTTTTTAACATAATTATGCAGGTGAATCGCATAAATTGTAACTAATTGTACATAGAGTTCCATTTAATGAAATAATGTATGTTCAAAAAAATATATAGATAATTTATTGCAGAGATAATCGATAGAGTAAGTGAATGGCAATGTAGTCGAATCTTGATTAGTAACACATTTGATTCCTAGTTGATGACATATGTTCCTTAATGGATGATTTGAATGAGGGAATTGGAAGAGATGTTTGGTTTAATTGCATTATAATACAATATGACAACTTAGTGCCTCTCATTTCAAAATGTTATATCTGAATTGTGATATTTCACGAAGAACAAGAAAGTCTCACATTTGGAAATGCCCACATTTCTTGTCCAGAAAACCACAATTTTCAAAAATAGTTTTTAACAATTACCCAATCGTCACCCTTTCTTAATAACACATCCAAACGATTGATAAATTTAAGTAACATGGATGCAAGGCCTTTATGTTACATTAAAAATTCATGAGAAAAAAAAATAACTTTCTTAGTTACTTAATGTGCAGGCGTGTCCTTCTAGGGCTAGGAAGTGGGTAATGCAGAACCTCATCACAAGTCATGGTAAGTGTAGAGTGGAGGTAAATGAAAGGAATGGTGGGAGGATCATGAGATATACTTAAAGTAGGAAAAGGCAAAGGTTCCTTCCTCCCTCTGCCCTTTTCATCAGAACAACAAGAGAAATAAATGTGTAGAAGCAACCATTGATAGAAACATTTCAAACTCCCCACCCTTCTTCTGTGGTCACTGTTTCTTCTCTTCCTCCCATGTATCTCTACATACTTCGCTTTCATTGCCTTGTTTTTTTTAAGTGTAGGTAATTTTTGGGTTTGTTTTCTTGTTTCTTTTGGCTCAGAGAAACTAGCTAGACGTGGTACTCTTCTGCTGATGAATTTATTATTGTTTACATCTGCTCTCCCAAGGTGGAAGAAGAAGAAGAAGAAAAACATTTGTTGCTTACCTTTCCTTCCACCGACGACTGACACTTCATGGAACCCAAAAAAACAAAGATAATTTTATGTTGTTTTTTCCCCTTGAATATTGGGAACTTAATGATTAAGAAAAGAAAACGATGGTCAAGCCAGGAAATGATGACCTTCTTTTTCCTCACCCTCTTCCTTGTACGTAATCTCTCTACCTGTTGACAATTATGTGGGCAATGATCATATACTCGTAATTATGGTTTTGTAGCCGTCCATTGTGATTAACAATCCGCGCAGTACAAGTAATACTGTAATAATGCTGCTCCTCCCAACCAAATATAACTGGACCGTTAGGTACGTAACAAAGAAGGAAAACATCAATTTGGGAGCAGTTTTCAAACTAAAGAAGATAAAAGGCCTAGAGGAAAGGGGATTTAATTTGCAGACATTATATATTGTGTACATGCTCTCTCCCTCCGTAGCTACAATTTTTTCACCTTCTTTTTTAAACAAGGAAGAAAGCATTAATTTGGGTGCACTGCAGAGAGAGAGAGAGAGAGGGCGTGGGTGAGCAATACCTTTCTTTTCCCTCCATTCTCTTCTCATCAACAGCTTTTCCTGCCCTTCCAATGGGCAGTAGAACAAAGAAAAAAGGCATCCCACAGAGACTGTGTCTCTGTGGTAACCTTGCACAGAAGAACCAACCTCTCTCTCTCTTCCTACTGCATGCCTTAAGCATTAATGCAGCTGAGACACTTACAGGCATCAAAGTCAGCAAGAGCAGAAACAAGAAGTAGAAGAAGAATTGGGGGAAAAAGGAGAGTGACTTTCAAAATGCAGTGGGTGAGACCTCAGAGCAGAGAGCCAGGGAGGGAGCAATGAATTAATTAGTTTAGTATTGCACCAAATAAAATGCAAAGACCGGATATGTTTTGGATAATAATACTGATATATATGCATTAACTCATGCCTTAGCTTAGAGCTTGGAGTGTAGTGGGTGTCACCAAGAGGGAAACAAACAACACAACTTCAACAAACAAACAAACAAAGCCACATATATATATATTTATGTACACAAAATAAAATATGATGATCATCATCAGCAGCAGCATCATCAAAACATTAACAAACAAAACAGAAAAGAGGGGCCGAATTTAGGCGAGGAGATCTCATGATCTATAACATATCACCTAGGTAGCTAGCCTTCTAAGAAAGATTCAGGAAGGTGGTGCACCAAAAACCCATCATCATCAATTCATCATACTAACTAACTAACTAACTAACTAATTAATCAACACTCATGAATGGGAATCAAATTAGCTAGCAAGCGGAAGGAGGCATGAGGTTGAGCCCTAAATCATCCTTCTCCAACACCAAACGATGAGCCTTACTGTTCTCCACGGTCGCTCCACCATAATACTGATCCGGGTGCACCCTCTTCTTCGAAATCGGCACGCCGAACAACTTGGTCCTGTTGCATGACCCGTTATCCATACTGCCATTGTTGTTGGGAAGCTCTTCCAAGATCGTCACCGTGCTCTGCGAGTTCCCGCTGTTGCTGTAGCTGGGCGACGTCGTACTGGCAGCAGTAGTCAAGTTACGATTGTTCAACACCTGAACTTGCGCTGCAGCCCGGCCTTGCATATTCGACGCCGGGTAGTATCCCAGCAGCTGGTTCAGCGGCTTCTGCGCCAGATGGTGGTGGTGGTGGGACGAAACGACGCCGTTGGAAGGGAAGGGCGGGAATGATGACGTGGAGTGGTGGTTGCTGGGAGGTGCGACGGGCTTGACGTGGTTCTGGACGAAGTAGATGATGTCGTTGTACAGCTTCTTCATGTGCGCCAGCTCCGACATCAGCATGTTGTTGCTCCGACGCAGCCTCTCGTTGTCCTGCGCCAGCGCCGTCACCGTCGTCCCCACGCCAGAATTACTACTAGCTCCTGCATCCGCCGTTGTCGTGGTGGTTCTTGGTGGCGAGCATCTCTGCGGCGCCGGCTGCGGGTTGTCCCAGTAGCTGTGATTGTGGTGGTTGGGGAAGAGGTGGAGGTCGTCGTCGTCGGGGGAGATGCTGATCCGGTTGGTGGAGAAAGGGAAGAACCCGGCGCCGGCGCCCATGAGGTGGTGGTGGTGGTGCGGCGGCGGAGGGGGAGGAGGGTGAGCTGTCTTGCGGCGGTGGATTTCGCAGAGGAGATGCTTTTCCCCCTTTTTGAAGAAGTCGTTAGCGAATTCCCATCTGTCCGGCACGATCTTCCTAAAACCCTACACCACCCAACAAACAAAAAAAAGAACATCATTAAAAGGAACAAAAAAAAAAAAAAACACAGAACATACCATAGGATTCAAAGAAAAGAAAAATAAAAGAATGTGATGGAAGGTTTAATTACATACATAGGTGTTGAGCTGGCGGACGAAGGAGGAGAAGTTGTTGTGCTTGAAGTAATTGGGGAGGAGGTCACGTGCGAATTCCGGTGGCCGCCAGACGACGAAGGTGGAGTCGTCCTCTCCCCAGGAGACGACGTGGTCGGTGGAAGGGTCGTCCACCAGCTGGTAGGTCTTGGTCAGGAACGGCGCCGGGACTGCTTTGTGGGAGTCCAGCGACAGAAGCAACCCCTGATCGCCGGCGCCGCCTCCACCGCCGCAGGAGGATGAGTTTTCGAGCATGAGCGCCATCTATCTATGTATGGGGCTGTAATGATTGCTTGGGAGCGAGCTTCTTCCAGAAGGAAAAGAGGATGTGGGAAGATGGGAATGGGATCTTCTCCTTCTCCTTCTACTTGTTCTTCTTCTGTTTTGGCTGTGATAGGCGAAGGAGGAGGAGAGCAGAGAGAGAGAGAAAGAGAAATAGGTAGTGAGAGAAAGGGAGTGAGTGTGAAATGAAATGTGGGGGAAAGTTGGGGTGCTGGAGGGGAGGATAAAAATGCTGTGAAAGTGAGGGTGGCTACAGCTGCTAGCTAGCTAGCTACCAGTGTACTATGTATACACGTAGCCAACGTTATTTAACTTGGGCCAAAGGAGCAGTAGTAATTATTAATTACTTTTTAACAGGATCTTAATCTTGAAGCTGTGATTGCAGCCAGGGGTGATGATGATGATGGGCATTTATCTTAGTTTCAACCGAGGTGTTCTCTTTTTAGTTTTTACCCCAAAAAAAGAAGCTTTTCAAATGATTAAAATAACCAAAGCCGGAGTGTATTTGTACCATCAAAACAAATCGATAATACATGCAATTGAAATTGTTTACGAAATTCAGTATATTTTGTTAGTTCAATTCAAACTTGGCGTCACCCTCTTGTGTTCTTTTTATTCTCAATGACACATCGTTTATTTAAATGCTGGTTATTTCAAGTATTAGCAAGTAATTTGTGAAAATGTATACCACCTACATTGTTTCAACTTATACGAAAGTATTTGTGTAAAGGGGGATTAATAGCATTTTGTATCATGTTACTATTGTATATTACCAAACATATTTCTCTATTAATTTTTTACACAAACATATATCTTCTAATATTAAGTAGAGAGTACAAAATGTTATTAACATAAAATATATTCCATTTCCACCTTAAGAATAAGTATAGAGCTTAGTTTAGTTTAGTTTAGTTTAGTTTAGTGGTAGACTTAGTCGGTGAGGCGAGAGCATAGAGAAAAGGGAAAGGTGGGAAGACGTTAAAACTGGTTTTGTTTTGGAATTGGTGTGGGTTCTATTTGGGGTTTTGGGCTTTACTCAAAAAAAAAAAAAAAATGGTAACTGCTTCTATACTATATCAGCCGAGGGTGTGTAGTGTGTTTGGAAATTGGAAGTGTCCTCGTCCTCGACCTTTGGTTATGGTAGAGAGAGAGAGAGAGAGAATATGTGTCTGTGTAGAGAGGGAGAGAGAGTGCAGAAGTAGTCTGATTGAGTTAAGAGCATTTCAAGAAAAACCCGTGACCACACTACTCTCTTTCTTCTGTCCTTTGTATAATTTATGATCGAACCTGACATTGATCCCGCGCGCGCACACCCACTTGAACAATAAAATACAATGAAATGAAGCAACCAGCAGCTGCAGCAGCGCCAGAAAGCAGAGGCAGAGAGAGGGCTCTCAGTCAGGGCTGGGGCTGGGACTGGGAGAAGAAGGGAAGGAGAAGCTCCCAACTCCGTCCTACCACCCAACGCAAACCAAAGGAAAAGAAAGGAAAGACGCTTACATCTCTTTTGTGCTTTGGGACTTGACATTTATTAATTTCCATGATAAATCCTTCTGATATAACGTAACATTTATTACTTTTTGTTTGTTGTGTATATTGGGAGGGGAGGTCAACACTTTGCTTATGCTATACCAATTCCATACAAAGTCTAAATAACATTTCCGCTGTCTCTCTTTCCCGCAGTCCCTCTTTTTGGTAGTGTTCCTTTATTACCCCATAAAGAAGACTAAGAAGATATCTTTTCCCAGGCACACCCAAAACCCCCAGACGTACACTACTATACTTGAATTCCCACTTTGGTACCCACATTTCCCTCTTTCTTCCACTTCCATCCAACCTCCCTCCTTCTTTGTGGAAGAAAAGATTATGCCTTTCCAAGAGTGTGTGGTCAAGAGACTATGCTCACTGAAAGAAGAAGAAGAAGAAGAAGAAGAAGAAGAAGGTGGGGATAGATCCATGTGTGGGTTTCCAATAAGAGTTTCTTCCCTCCTTCCTTCCTTCCTTTGATTTTTGTAGTTTAGCTTTTGTTGTTTGCAGGACATCATATAATAATACAAAATGGGAAACACAGACACAGTTCCCAATTTCGAATCGATTCTTCATGGGATGTCTCATCTTAATCTCTGTCTACATGGAGAACCCAAACCAAAGGCATATATGTTATGTGTAAGCATGGAACTACGTGCAATTTTCCCAACTTGATCAGGGATTTAATGTTTAATTAACCCAAAACCCCCCTTTGCCACTTAATTAAATTTGATGTAAGTAATCAACCTCCTCCTCTTTCTACTTCCTATTCTTGTACACTTCTCCATTCTGGTACTACTCCTAACTTTCATGACTAATTGTGTCATACATCATCACCACCATGTATATGTCCCAACTCTAAACTAATTTGCTTACTGATTCGGGTTTCTGTAAGTTCTTTGTTGACGTACTTACAGGAAACCCTTATAACGACGCTTATGTTGCATCATCACTTTTTTCATATTAAGAATTTTCAAATGATTTCTCCATCGAGATTATCCACACTAATGTATATTGACTATATTCATAACTTGTTCCACCAGTTCTTCTTTAGTTGATCCTCGAAGTTATTTGTTCTGGTACGTGTGTATAACCTCTCGAATTATTACTATCAACATTGATCTTTATGATTACTATGTATTTCAGGTGATTGAACGAATAGGATCTAAAATGATATTTTGAAGTGTTTTTTAAATGTTTTTACCGTGACCCAATTATTACCAAGAATATTCCGTATAAAATATATTAGCACCTTTCTTATTTTTATTTTTTAAATCGCCTTTAGGAATGCTCACTTGACAAAGATTGCAAATATGCCCGCATTAATTACTCTCTGTTCCCAATTAATATTCAGCTTATACCTTCCCCATGCATCTCTTTTATCCTTTGGCTTATGCCCTCCTTTTTTGTGGTTCTGAAACAATATAATGTTGTTTAAATGTTAAATAAAGTGCCTAGATATGTGGTGCCCTAAGCTAGCTTCTCTTTTCACATTTACAAATGTCAAATATAACAATAATTATATGTCAAAATTAACTAAGACTAGTTACTTTTGCTGTTAATGATCAGTAAAAAAGGAGACTGTAATTATAAAGCTGAGGTCCCAAAAGTTTCAACTAGCCGTTAAAATGATGAGCAATTATTTCAATGAGATACTCCAGCTGATTGTTCTAATCATGCCCCATGATTCTCATTGTTGGGATATACACAAATTAAAGCTAGAAAAATTGCCACTCTTTTGTATTTTGCAAAATGCTGCATGATTTACTGGTTTTGTGTAATTAACGGCTAATATATATCTTTATCTCTTCAATTTTT
The DNA here is from genome assembly GCA_946122785.1 of Linum tenue. NCBI lineage: Eukaryota > Viridiplantae > Streptophyta > Magnoliopsida > Malpighiales > Linaceae > Linum > Linum tenue. Next base: position 76,012,486 of record CAMGYJ010000008.1, on the reverse strand, counting down.
TTCAAATCACATAATAAATTGAAAGTTATATTATATGTTATTCTTACTGTGAGTCTAGTGAATTTTACCATATAGAATATGAATTAACCAAAATTTAGATCATATGATACCATAAATCTGAAAAATTGACGCTAAAAAATTTACACTTGAGGGATTTGAACAATTATCATTAATGAAGTGGGCTATACCTGCGGGATTTGAACAATGGTTAATTCGTATTCTATTTGAATAATCTGTTACAAAACTTACATTTAAAGTGGTGGGGCCCTGAAATCAAAGTAGTATCTAAGTATATAAATACAAACTATAAAATCAATTTATAAATAAATAATAACAGAGAGTTCTAATTTGTGGAATTTTTATTTGAGTCTCATATGTCATGTTCTCTGTTGTTAGTCGTCGGTACTTCATCATGCTTGGCAATTCTTCGGTTTCATGGTGCACCAACAAGCAAACTGTTGTCGCTCATTCCTTGGATGAAGCAGAGTATTGTGCAACAAATAGTATGGTCCATGACCTTCTGTGGCCTTCTTGGTTACTCAAGCACCTCGGTATTCGAGTTACTCAGACAACTCCTTTTTTTTTACAACAATCAGGCTATGTTCACAATGCAGCCAACCTTTCATTCATGAGCACACTAAGCATATAGAGATGAATTGTCATTTTTTTCATGAGCACACTCTGTCTCATGAGATTGTCCCTTACAAGAATCTCACCGCTGAGCAGCGGACATTTCATAAGGATTAGTTGGTGATCAGTTTGCTCATCTTCTTTTCATGCTTGGGCTCCTTGACATTAACCATTGTTTTTAGAATCAGATCGGAAGACCGTTGGTTAACGTTGATGAAACTGTTCATACGCTATAACATATAAACATATATAATACATGAAATTAGTACTGAACTTATCACTAACCATAAACAATTTCAAATGCATATTAATCACCAAAAGTTCTAAAAATTATTAAAATAATCGAACAAAAGTAGTTAATTTTAATTATTAAATTCAAGATAGTAATCAAGGTGGTAATCTGTAATGGATAACATAAATGCGACAAAAAGGTTAGGAAACAAAGAAAAAGAAGTACAAATAAAAATAAAAATAGTAATATAGAATGGATGGTTTTAATTAATGTTAAAGAATTTTGTTTCTTTATTTTGGTGGTTAAATAATGAACTAGTGGACCACTCAAACCGGAGTGGTTTGTCTGATTTTTATATCAAACGGTTAAGAATCGTACGGTCCATCTCTAAATATCCATACAAATTAACCAAATCGATATTGTACTGATTTGGTGGTTCTACTGATCGAGTAACTAATCGGTTGGGTTCTATAACAATGAAATTAACGCTTGCGCTTGAGGGGAGTGTTACGGGGTTTAGTTGTATATGTCCTTATGGCCTTGTTTGTTTATTTCCATTTATTTAAGGGCTTAATCTCATTTCTTTCTTTCACCCACGTTACCTGTTGCAGGAGTTTAGGGTTTTGGTTTCATAGCCCTATAATATTGCACCTATAGCAGCCGGAATTGAAATGACAATACCTAAATAAATAAATAATCAATAAGCTGATGATCTCGTGGAATATTCTCGTTCACAGAAAACGAAAAAAATCATGTAAATTGTTTTGTCGTTTCTCATTTGTGTTTTAAATTTCTCCGCTAACTGCTGGTCGATCGGTATTCTTCTAAGGTCGTTATTAATCGATCTTCAAAGAGATAGAGTTTTCGGCCTACCCATTATAGATTATAGTAGTTGATTAAGACCTGACTTGAGATCTGAACCATTCAACTAGTATTCTGGATGAGTCGGATGCAACAACTATAGTTTTCGCATACGTATAGATATATGTTCTTTACCTCCACATAAAAATACCCTTATAACCCCAAATACTAAACAACAACGGATGGAGTGCTTTATAAAGAATAAAGGTGGCCTAATTAATGTAATATTGAAGTGGTCATGTGATACGAAAAAAGATACGACGCTTAGCGTCTCTTGGGGGGTTGTTAATAGAATAGTCCAAACATGGTGTTGCATATGTACAAGATCAACAAGGAAAATTAAGTAGCTAGCTAGGTGACTATAGAAACTGGCAAGAATTGCAGCATCGTCCCAGCAGCAGCAGCAGCAGCTGGCCCCTGCTCCTGTGTCAGCTTCGAGTTTCTCCAGCTAAAAGAAGATGGTCTCATATTTCCTTTCATTTCTCTCTCTGGCTCTCACGTTCAATATCGCCATATATATAAACCCAAACCCACTGCCCCTCTACTGTACTGGAGCTAGCCTGCGAGCTTTGCAGCGGCTGACATGGAAATTGTCCTTAATTTGTATTCTTATACATTGTGTCGTTGTACATATAATTAAATATAAATATGCATAACATATATTTATTGTGTATACGTAAGGAGAGAGTACACTGCACCGTGGTGAGAAGAAGGAGAGAAAGGGGGCCAGCTGTTCTCGTGATACCAAATTTGTTATCTTCTGAAACGTCTCATGGGTTTTTACTGCATAGTGCAAAACCATTCCTATCCACTATATATCTTCATGCTGACATGTCTATTTTTTGGAATTCATATATAGAGTTGGAGTTAGTCTCCCTGAAAACACAAAAATCAAAACTTAGTTTACCTTACCTCTTCACACCTTTAGTAGTTGTCCTCCTGGCATTATGATATAGAGGCGCTCGACGCATGTTGATGTTGTTTGGATTGCTTATCGTATATGTGTTTGGATAAGTTGAATCAATGTAATGGATTATGTAAAAAATTGTGTCATCGTATCTCGTGTGTGTATTGCCTACACGTTATTATATTTGAAGTATGATCTAATGTTACAATATTCATGTACAATACACATATTAATAGTTTTGGGTTTACAATAGAATCTAGCTTTTCTCTCTCTTCCACCCTCATTTTCCTCAAGTAAATGTGGCAGGTAATACATTACAAATCTCAAAACCATGCTATTTTGACCTTGTTGACCAGGCATGCCAAGGGGGGAAACAGAATACTTTAGACAAAGTATCTTGAAATATCTAGTTTAGTTTAAAGAATGGTAGTACATCACATATTTGGAATTTTGATAGATTGGGCATACACATGCATCACTTATATAAAAAAGAAAAAATATTTTGTTAAATTTCATAGGTAACCGTATTGATAAGCTATTTTTCTTTTGTTGAAAGAATATTAATTAGTTCTTAAAATGATTAAATCAATAAAAGACTAAGCCTTCTAGAGTCTAATATCATGTGAACAATATAATTAATTCATCTCAATAATTTGATAGTTAGAAAAGAGCGTTGATAAAATACTTACTTTATATTTTGTAAACATTCAAAAGTACAAAATGTTTCGATACAAACAATATTTTCCATGGAGGGTATCTATATGTTTCTCACAAAATATTAAACAACTCTAGATGCTTCCCACAAGCATATGTCCCCCACTATAAACCTAGATTTGCCACTTAACTCTACTAATTATGGCATGGAAGAAAGATATAGACATCAAATATAGCTTCCAAATAATAAATTGCCTTTTCTAGCTAGCTCCTCCATGCAACATGTAGATAATCCATGTTATATATTTGAGACCCACTATATGTACTCATAGTATAACTAGTGGGACCAAACCAAATGATGATGCATATATATGAGACCTAATTAACAACTATATACATGTTCATATATAATGCCATCATTATCAAAAGAGCACTTCTTTTTATTTTATTTTATGGGTAATTACAGAAACACATTGTGGCTTTTTGTGAGAGAGAAAATATTTTCCATGAATTTTTTTTGCTTCTCTCTCTATCTTTTTGTTCCCTTCATACATACAGAATACGAAATGGAAGACCAGTGAGGTGGTGGGGAAGTAGATTATTTATAGCTTCTCCCACTCACCACGCACAAAGAGATCAGCATAGAATAGAAGAGAAGAAGAAGACGAGTGAGAAGACAACAAGAGTACTGCAAAAAGGGCTGTTCGAGATGCAGTTTAATTAAATAGAGGCTAACTAATCCTTTCTTAATTAGAGTTTTAACTGATTTTTTGCTGCGTAGATCTTAGATAGCTTAGCTTCTAGCCTCACTAGTAGTAACACTTCCATCTAGTCCACTTGACCAAACAAATCCTTTCTTTAATTAGAGTTTAATTTTCCAATCAAATAATTTTAGAAGTTAATTAATCAATAATAAATGTTGCAAGCTGAAATATGTGAGTTATGTCGGATACCGGTGCGCAACGACTGGACCGGACTAAACTCGTGAGAATTGCAGTCTGATAGTGAAAGATATTTTGCTCCATAAATTCCTAATATTATGAAAATACACATTTGTCATTATAAATATCTTGTCATTTTACTCTCGACATCTTCCTTCCATCCAATAATATTTACACAAGACATAATATTTTTGTCATAATATGTACTTAATGTGACAAACGTTTATGTCAAAATCGATGTTTGTCAAGTTAGATACTTTATTATGACAAAATTAAAATGACAAAAAATTATTTTATCAGAAAAGCAAAAACATTTTGCAGTGTTTGGAGGCTCTAATGACCTTCTGTGTATTCATTTAGATGATTCTAAAGATGTGTTTTCTTCATGTTCTTCTTCATCTCCCTCAAGATCTTCAAAACGAGGAGATGCAATCTGATGCGGTATCACATACAAGGGTTGAGGACTTTGTGGATCATGGTTTGGACTTGGCTGATTTTCTGAAAATGGAATGGCAATATTTTCTAATTCTAGGAAAGGGTAAAAAGGGGTAGTTTGGAGAATGGTGTGTGAAGGATGGTTGTTTTGTGGTATTTGGTCTCTTATGTAAGGAATTATATGTTCATACAAGTTGGTATCTCTATATACAAATACTGCCTAACCCTTTATTACAGGAGAACAATCCAAAAATACACATTGCCTACCTATATTCTCAAACTACTTTGTTCACTGTGATACTATTCCAGCATAACTCAAGCAGCCAAAAACCCTCAAGACACTATAGTAGGGTGGTTTCCCGTAAAATTTATCAAAAGAGTTAAATTATCCAACAAAGGGTAGATAATTTGTTTGTTAGAAATACATGTAAAACATAATACTCAAAAATAACAGAGAAAATTCATACTGGAATCTTAAATCTCTAATAGCATTTAAAATATCTTGATGCCTTATTTCCACTCTTCCATTCTGTTGTGGGACTTCCACCTAGAAAGTTCGGTGTAAAATTCCATGTACACCATACTATTCAAGCATATGAAATTCTAGGTCTTGATCATACCTTATGGTCTTGATCCACTTTTCAAAATGTACATTCACCATAACACATAAGTTATATAACAAGATTCTAGCTTCAAACTTAGCTTTCATAAAAAAACCATAAACTTTTGTTATATACATCAACAGTAGTTATTAAATAAAAAACCATTACAAATCATTTTGCAAAATGGGCTCTCCAAATGTCAACATGGACGAAATTGATAACACCGAAAATCAGTGTTATTTAGCACTCGTTTCATATGTGTTTTCATGTAAAAATCATCATCTTTAACTAGTTGAGATCGATTTCGTGCTATAATTGCTTCCTATTGTCAAAATCCTAAGATTTAGCACGTTTCTTTCATTGGTTAGCTATTTTACCTGTCTGACCTGTTTCTATGCGTCCAGAGCTTGAATATTGTTCATTCTCATCCTTTTCCAGGCTAGGTTTTGTTTTCATTCTTAATTTCAGGTCCTAGTACGATGAGGAAGAGACACACCAAATTTTGTGCCAATCAAAGGTTGTTTGAGGGGTGAAAAGAAGGTGGGAAGCAAGTCTTGCCTAAGTTCCTGGCCTTAGGGCAGAAGATCACGATCAGGAACTCCACCCTGCCCTTAAACTCCAAGAGGGCATCCCGATGATTACAGAAGATCTTGCGAACTTCTTCCCTTTTGAGTTCACAACCTCCAGTTCGCAGGCTGCGAACTCTTGGGTCAAGGGTAAGATCTTCCACTTCTCAAGAGTTCAGAGTCTCCTGTCAAAGTTCATGCCCATGAACTATGAGGTCAAGGCTGCGATCTTCCCCTTCCCATCAACAAGTTTAAAACCTCTTGTCAAAGTTCACGACCATATAGGCCGCTAAATTGACCTGTGCGAGTCTATAAATAGAAGGGGTTGTTTTGACCAAAGGAGGGGGGGGGGGGGGGCTTTCTAGACAGACGAAAACATAGTATGAGAAGCTGTAGAGTGAGAGTAACGAGCTTGGAGAGGTTTTGGGTGAGTCTTATTCGACAAGCAGCTTCTCCCCCTAAGCTGCTATTGTTGCTTACCGCCTAGCACAAATGACCAACCAATTAACCTATACATAAAGGAACTAATAATGAGATAAGGGAAGTATTTAAGGAGTTTTGACAGAGGAAGAAGAGGTGGACGTGGTCTGAAAAGAAGAAGGGAAGTAACGAGAGTTTGTGGAAGAATGTAGAAGGATTTGGGAGGTGGGTTCGCTTGGTGAACTCAAACACACCAAACATCATTTGTTTCTCAACTCTTACCTATTAGCTTACAACAGATTTAACACTAGGTTGGAGTTTTAGGGCTAGCTTGGTGAGCAACTGATGGCTAATTAGGAGTATATGAATAATCTAGAAGTCTAGTATGTGGACGAGGCGGCCGTACCCCTGCTTATTACACTACAAAATTAAGAAGTATTAGGGACAAATGTTGGGGACAATTATAGTTGTTTGTCTTAGGAAATATTATTTTAAGTGAGATAGGGGACAATTGTTTAAACTTGTCTCCATAAAATTTAAAAACAACACGTAATTTATATCAAAATTTTATATCTGCCCCTAAAAAGAAAGTAGAAGATTGCGTAGGATACTCTATTATCATCCGAAAGATATGGCTTAATTTTGTTATGATTATTGGACTGTTTAGTGCTACAATTATTTCACAGAACCAACTAGTCAGAACTGGCTTCCAGTTTGAAACAAAAAACTACTTCACGCAACGATATTGCTTAAAGTTGTCCCCATAAAATAAGAAAATAATTTTGAGTTGATATTCAAATTTTTAACCTACAAATTTAATTTGTACCTCGAAGGACCAATACAATAGAACATAGTAGAAAGACTTTTAATATCCTTTTACAGACTATTGGGTACCAAATGAATCGAGCATTCATTTCATTTTAAAATGAATTACGGTGTAGAATTCATTGTCAAATGAATACCTTTGTTTGGTATGTCATATTCAAACATTTAGAAATAAAATGAATTAAATTCTCAAACCATGTTTGACATACGTTTTAGAATTGAATTAAATTAAAAATTTCCAACTATATGATTACTAATTTCCCGCAAAAACAATATTGATTGAAAATCCATCTTCTAAAAAATGTCTTTGGTCCCATACATAGAATATGTTCTTGTGTATTTATATTCTATTCATAAGTTATTTTATAATATTTCTTTGATGAACTTTACACTCTATTTGTGGCTTCTCTACGTATTGATACAATCTAAGGAGGGATATCAAATAACCAGCATGTGCTACTAGCGTTGCAATCAAATTCTTGACTACGTTTCTCATACTGCGTGAATTGATGCAAAATAATATATGTAGAAGTAATTTAGTTAATAAATAAGGATAATATATTATAATTAGTAAATACTTATAGAATTCATTTGGAAATTCCATCTCAATTCCTCAGCGTTGCTATAACTAGTTCCAATTTTGTAAAATTCAAAATTTAGAATTGAAAGTAAATTCTATTAAATACCAAACACAAAAAGATATGTAGGGGTCAATTAGTCTGTCTTTTGAACACATAGGCTAAGAGATAATTGATCATCTCTGCAAGTTACACATGAGGACATTCATCTCTGAAAACACAAGTAAAGGAGTCATTGGTTGTACCTAAATGTTATATAGGTTATAATTAGTTGTCCCTAAAAGACATATAAGTGACAACTTATTGTCCCTAAAAATATAGTATAAGGGACCACTAGTTGCCATCAAATCAAATTTTTGCGGACAATAAATTGACTCAAAGTTGATACCTGAATGACATGTTCATCCTAAAAAAAGGATAATTTATTACCCCCTAAATAATCACAATACTATAATGAAATGGATTATAGGGAGAAGTGGACTATTTACACGTTTCATCAACAATTTGTAATCTTATCTTAGGAAAATAAGTCATTGTATTTATTTTAAAATAAAAGATTGGCGCTAGAATTTGCCCGAACACACAGAGAGGGCTAATACTTAACAAAACAAAGGAACAAAGGAGATCCCGAACTCTCCGTTCAATATCGGCCATTCATTTATATATAGATAAAATCTCATACGTCCATATAAATTTAAATAATAGCATAAACCCTAGTTTAACATTCATCATGTTCTCTCCGTCGAGTGGTCTTTGTTCCTTTTCATTACTTCACCCATTGCGTTTTTGGATTGGCATCTCCCTCCTCCCTAGCTACCGCGTACCGGTGCTCCTTTCTCCGCTCCAGTAATGGCCGCCCGGCAATGGTAGGATTTCGATTAGTTCTTTATTTTTACTAATTTTTTTGTTTTCAATTCAACATTCGTTTTAGATCTATTATTGTTCGACATGGTCTCTTTTGATTTATCTCTTAGAATTGACGATGATGATAAAGTCGGTGGTGAGGTTGTTGATGTTGTCTGCGCGACGTTACTTTGTAGTGGTACCTGATTACAAGTAGTGGCTGCGCATGGTGGCTGCATTTAGGTGAGACAGTTGACTGATAATGATTTTTGTGTGACGATTTTTGGTGGCTACGCACAATCCAGCAGGAAGATGTTTATTGTGATGATTTTTGAGTGTTTGTATTTATTGTTCTATTGTGTATTGTATGAACAATATTTCGACTGTATGTTTATTATTATCCCATTATCAAATCAATTTTATCTCCATTTTGACCAATCTTGTTCTGATGGTCTATACTTTATACTGTATACCAGTGGCTTCTACAAGCGAAATATGGCATACTTGCAATATACACAAAGCAACTATCTTTGAATCTTACTTAATATTCCAAGTGGGCATAAGAATTAGCCCGTTACAACAAAATTACCAAATAATTTTGATTTGCAAAATCGTCCCCACTACACGCAATTTATCAGTCCTCAAGTTGCAACTTAAGAGACAATTGTTCGTCCCCAAAAATCACAATGGTGACAGTTTGTCGTCTCCATAGATATAGTTTAAGGGACAACTCGTTGTCCTTGAATAAAAATTTTAAAGACGATTTGTAGACTCCAGTTTGATACATATCGAAACGACATGTCGACCCTATAAGTAGAGAAGGGGACAATATAGTATCCCCATATAGCCACAACACTATCTTGAAATGGATTACAGGGGACAATATTTTGTTCCTAGAAATATTGTTTAAGGGACGATTTATTGTAGCTAAAGTCATGGTTATAGGGATGACATGTTGTCCTTTATGTAATACAAACGAGACTACGACTCGTAGTTATTGGGGACGATTTTCGTCCCTAATATTAGGGATGACCTAATTTTTTATCTTCCCCAAAAGAATAGAGGACAAGAGTATAGGGAACCACACATCGGGGATGACTAAGTTGTCCCCGAAAACTATACGAACGATTTCTCCTATTTCCGGGGACGACTTTTGTCATCCCCAAAACTCCTAATTTTTGTAGTGTTAGATGTCCAACTAGGTAATTCTCGTGGGGTAACGTGTGTGACCATCGGCTTGCCGAATTGTGTGCGGATGGATAGAATCAGTTTATAGGAGGTAGCACATACTCCTAGTTAGGTAACTCGGTTGAGGTGACATTAGGCCGACTAGCCTAGCTAGGAGGGGGATCAATGCCATGACCAATGGGTCGATTCGCATTTTAGTGACCCTCGCACCTCAAGACACCACTATATTATCGCCCGTATCATCCTATAGTTAGAGGGATTCAACTTAAACGACTTCTATATCTTGTCATCATCCTCACCTTTAGTTCTGTTTCGTTGTTTGTTCACACTCAAACCCTTAGCCTTGCCATTTGACTAAATAGTAGGTCGAGGCATGGAGTAGTAATACGACCTTCGTCATCACTTTACTACATCGCCAAATTAGGGTATACTGGACCTAGATTGGGTAGATAGAGAATATTAACCGAGTTTTATAACTTCGTCTAGAAATTCTCCATCACAAATCAAAAGGTACAAGCTTTAGTGAGTTATCTAAATCAAATGGGACCTTCTTCTGTTTTGCAAAATGATAAGTTTCAAAGTGATATAATACAAACTTTTCAACTATAAGACTAGATTTTTTGGGTAACATTTTTCTCAATGAAGATGGAATCCTAGCCTTGAATGGCATGGGTTACGATATAGTTGTGAGAAGTTGTATGATGTTGCGATAGTAGGTGACTTTGTTTTGGCATCAAGTATATGATGTGAACATTGAGACATTTGGTAAAGACCTCTAGTTAGATGTGCCTTAATGGGCCTATATGATCCTCCTTGTAAGAAGGTCTTAGATTTCACGGAAGGATGATTTCAAGGTAAGTGAAATAGGAAGAGTCTTGGTCAGTTTTCTAACTGAGGTCAGATTGAAAGAAACATATGGGACATAAAGGATTTTTTAGAGAAGCACGAGGTAATCTCAATATACCTATGTGAGGGCTTACGCCTTTTGACCATTAGGCAGTGTTAAAAACAATTCTTAATCAAATTATAGGCTAAAAAGCATGATAAGTTACAAGATTTCGGTCAGTGGCTCTTGTATAAACTATCCATACATCAATTAATATATGGATGGCTTTCATGGATAGGTGGATAGCTCTCATGGACTACTAATTTGCCTCTCGGTTCTCATGGACTCCTTTTTACCTTGTTGTGGTTTGCTTGTATGGTCTAGATTGGTGTTTTTTGTATGGATAGTTTGTATGAGAAGATTGATGTTAGACTTTTATTTTGACAGGAACTTTTTATTTTTCATTTTTTACCACAGAACCCATGGATATCCATGAACCCGTGGATACCCAATGGGTTGGGTCTGAGTTTTCCAAACTAATTGGGTTTTACCCCGATTTTTTGGCGGATATACCCATGGGTTTGGGTTTGTCAAAATCGAACCCAAACCTGCCAATTGCCAATAATGCAAGTGACAAAAATGAACTTGTCTAGAAAATTAGGAAATTTGGCAAGTGTACTAAAGCTGTGAAAAATAGTTGCTAGCGTAAATTTTCTTTTCTAACTTTAGACACTGATACAGAAAGTAGCTAGGCTTTCCGGTTGTCTGATGACAAAATTAGCTTGAGGCAAACTCCATGAGAACTTGGTCTAGATGACTTCGGTAAAGATTTGAGAGACTCTTGCAGCATATTGAGTCATCTGATTTAGTCTTCTATGATGAACTTTTAATCTATGAAGGATGAGCCTTCTTGTTCATATTGTCCTCTAGATGAAGAGGAATCTCCACTGCTATCACCTCTAGGATTGGTAGCTTATCCAAAAAATTGTGTCCTCCCTCCATCATCTTCCTATTTTTGGCCTTTAGCTTCCAGTAGTCTTCTTTGACATGATTGTCTTTCTTAAAGTATTTTCAAATGATGTTTTGAACTTGTGATTGAACCTTCTTTTGGTCTTTCCCTTAGTATATCAAGTTGACTCCCATGTTGTGAGACATAGATAAAAGCAGCCACCTATACTAGACACAAGCTTCATCATCATCAACATGTTTGTACAAAACCCTTCATAATTCTCATTTAACGTAGTTATAAACCTCATCACATTATCCTCATGTATATAACCTCTTGGGGTATCTAAAGTCACAATTGAGGAACAACATATTATTGAACAAGGATTAGACACCATTGTCCTATACTACTCATACTCTTCCCACATAGTTTTCGACCTAGTTACATACTCATTAACACTATAAGTTCCTTGTTTGTAAGGGTACATAAGGTCTAGAGGTTTGCTGAGCATACCTCGATTTGAAATCTTCCATATCACATGAGCTTTATGTTGTCGTTTCATCAAGAGAGTTAAGAAGCCAACCAAGTACTTGTGTGTTTTTGCATCCCATTCTTCAAATGTGGGATCTGCGGGATCTGGTTGTGGTCCCGATCCATCAATGTGTGTGAGTTTCTTCCTCGGCTTCAAGGATATTTGTAGAGATCTACTCTAGTGGTTGTAGCTCTTCCCATTGAACTTGACTGAGATGATGGATTGTGGTACTAGAAGATCAGCTGAGTTAGAAGAAATAGTAGTAGACATTTGTCCATTTTTTATGTGGAACTCATGATAAAGAAACCCTCTTAGAAAGATAGTTGCGCTATAATGTCGTAAGAGTAGTTTATGATAAAACTTGTTGTTTCATTAAGATTGAATGAAGCTATACAAGCAGCTTATATAGGCGGGTAAAAAACCTTACAACCAATTATCAATCTAATTCTGCTAACTAAAATTAAAACAACCAATCGAAGTTGTACAAGTTTCAAATATGGAAAGACTAATTTTATTTTTACCAAAATATTATTGTGACCATACTTCAGCTTGTATCATAAAGACAATAATTAAAACACCAATACTTTGAAACATTGTAAAATTCCTCTATCTAAATCCAGTAGTTGAGAGATGTAAGTCAACCAGAAGATTCTTCTATTCTAATTTCTCAAACGCAGTGAAAATTGAACCCCACAAACCTCAACCATATATGCACTCGTCTCCCTCTGCTCACATGACCACCGCTGGCCGATTCCTTTCAAAAGCAAACAGTTAACATATTCCTAGTTTTACGTAAACAAATGATATCAGTAATAATGAGATAATATTATATTGTGCAAATCAATTGGGAATTTCAAGGAGGGACAGCTTAAAAACAGAGATCGAATACAGCGAACTACCTCGACTCTTCGATGCACTCTCTCTTTCTAGCTAGGGTTGCAAAGCTATTATAAATTTCCATTTTCATTTTTACCCTCTTTTATATCATTTTTAATCTTTTTATGATTTCAAGAATTATGATGAGAGATCTACTTCACAACTTTGTATTGTACACCAGAGAAGAGCCCTACAAAGCAGAGTCAAGATAGTAGGTTCTTTCTCCTGTCCTTTCGTGGCACTCTCTTTTGTCTCTTCCGTTGTCCTCCTTCCATAAATATGATCTAATACTTATAGGCACTAAAATGCGCAACACCAACTTAGCAAGCACCAATAATTTGGTCAAAAAATACATAAAAGAAAAGGAGGAAAAAGTTTATTTTATACATATAGAGAGAGCATGCATGCACGAGAAGCATCCCCATCGATATGATGGATTTCAGCAGAGGGAAGATTCGATTAATTGAATGAGTAAAAAAGTATTTCAACGAAGTTGTGCCTATGTTACTAAGCGCATAATTAATGAATTCGTTATGGTAACAAGTCTAGTTAGACAATAGACCGTTGGTCTCTGTATGCGATGTAATTTGTTAACGCTTAATTTTCTACCAATATGGGAATAGCAGTTAGCATAATGATTCAACTTTGAACACTTCTTAATTGCTAGTGTATACAAATCATCTTTGTACCAGCTGGCGTCTGATCGATAACAATGTCATGGTTGTTTTTATCGCCAGTATTATAGGAACTTAAAACTAGGGATGACAATTTACCCACCCATGGGTAATTTTGTCCAAACCCAAGTAGACCCATTTATTATGGGTAGGGTTTGGGTGATGAGTGTATGGGTTTGGGGTTTGTATATGGGTTTGAGTTAGATATGGATATTATCTAAATAGGTATGGGTTGGATATGGATATCCATTTACTTGAGGGTGTTTTAACTACATATACAAAATATTTTAGGTACTAAAATATAATTTTTCATCGATATTTTCAGGACTTATATGCAAAAAAATTAATTTAGGTACTAAATATGCATAACTATTAAGTTTAGGTACCAAACTGTAATTTGCATTTGGGTATGGGTACAAATCCATATGTTCCTTTGAGCTGGCCGAACCAGTTGAGGAGCCAGTTCTACGACGATCCACTCGTGTTACCAGAGGTAAACCACCGGCTCGTCACAATGATTTCCTAGCTTATTCCACCTCTTCTGTATATGTGCCAGCGACATACAAACAAGATAAAGGGATTGAGCGGTGGGAACGGGCCATGGATGTCGAGAAGGATGCTCTCGAAGCATCACATACGTGGGACCTAGTAGAGCGCAAACCTGACATGTCGGTTATCGGGTGCAAGTGGGTCTATACACTTAAGATGTTGCCTGAGGGTACGGTGGAATGAGAAAAGGCAAGATTGGTGGCTCAAGGGTTTCGACAGGAGTACGGGGTTGATTATGAAGAAACATTTGCACCAGTGGCAAAAATGCAGACAGTACGGGGTCTATTAGCGGTGGCAGCAATGAAGAAATGGCGGTTACTGCAGTTAGATGTGAAAAATGCATTCTTACATGGAGATTTAAAGGAAATCATCTACATGGAACGTCCACCGGGCTATACACGGGGTGACAATACTATGGTTTGTCGTCTACGTTGTTCTTTGTATGGCTTAAAACAAGCTCTCAGGGCATGGTTTGAGAAGTTTCAGGCCACCGTTGTCCAAGCTGGTCTCGTGCAGAGTGAGAATGATCCATCACTCTTTCTTCGGTCAACTAGTAGAGGTCTTACGATACTTCTGATCTATGTGGACGATATGGTGGTGACTGGTGATGATAGTGTTGGTATTGAAGACTTATTACTGGTCCTGCGCTCAACATTTAAACTCAAAGAACTTGGGGATCTTTCTTACTTCCTTGGATTGGAAATTCATCGTTCTCCTGAAGGTCTACATGTTGGCCAAAGAAAGTATATCGTAGATTTACTTGAGGAAGCTCAGATGGATGATTGTCTCTCCTGTAATACACCCATGGAACAGAATCTTAAACTACGGCAGTTCGAGCATGAATTACTACCGGATGGTTCACTATACCGGAGTATTGTGGAAGTCTTATCTATCTGACACATACTAGACCTGATATATCGTATCCTGTACAGGTTGTGAGTCAATTCATGTCGGCTCCACGCAAACCGCACTGGTTGGCTGTTCAGAGGATTCTACGATACTTGCGTGGTACTCAGGAGGTCGGACTATTATTTCCGACCGAAGGGGAGCCAATCCTTGAAGCTTATTCAGATGCTGACTATGCGGGTTGCCAAGACACTCATCGTTCTACCTCTGGCTGGTGCATTAAGATTGGTAATTCATTTATCTCTTGGTGGTGTAAGAAACAGGATCGGGTATCCAAGTCATCTACTGAAGCTGAATACCGGTCCATGAGCGAAGTATCCTCTGAAATTGTTTGGCTACGTAGGTTATTGGCAGAGCTTGGAGTTATCTGTCAGAGTCCAGTTTGGCTGTTTGTTGACAATACAAGTGCAATTCGTATTGCAACTAATCCGGTGTTACACGACAGGACAAAGCATATTGAAGTGCACGTTCATTATATTTGTCAGCTCGTAGCTGAAGGAACTATGGATCTCACTTACATCACTTCCGAAGACCAGACTGCCGATCTGTTGACTAAGGTAGTGTCTACTTCTCGTCACTGGTTTCTAGCACACAAATTGATGTTGCGTCAGCTACATCAATTTGAGGGAGGGTGTTAGAAGTGTAGGTACCAATTTGTAATTGTACAAATAAGTGACGTAAGATGGAGTTAGGGTTGCAGGTTGGCCGTGTATATATATATATATATATATATATATATATGTTGTGATGGCTGACCTACGTATGAACACAGTGAATAAGATCGATCTCTGCCTTGTGTCGTGGACTAGTCTTGACGATTCTCGTCAAGGAAACCACGTAAATCTGTGTCTCGTCTCCCTCGTATTTGTGATCGTATTATTGACATGTTAGAAGTGTAGGTACCAATTTGTAATTGTACAAATAAGTGACGTAAGATGGAGTTAGGGTTGCAGGTTGGCCGTGTATATATATATATGTTGTGATGGCTGACCTACGTATGAACACAGTGAATAAGATCGATCTCTGCCTTGTGCCGTGGACTAGTCTTGACGATTCTCGTCAAGGAAACCACGTAAATCTGTGTCTCGTCTCCCTCGTATTGGTGATCGTATTATTCACATGATATCAGAGCCTTATGTGACCGAAAGGTCTTGTGTTCGAATCCCGGTGACCCCCGTTTGTGAAGCACATGGTATCGTGTATTCAGACCTGTGCAAACGAAAGCCCTTATGATGTGACTGGCTTTCGTTTGAGGGGGTGTGTTAGTGAATGGTATATGATCCACGATTGAACCTGCAACCCTAACTCCATCTTACGTCACTTATTTGTACAATTACAAATTGGTACCTACACTTCTAACAAACCCAACCCAAGTAAATGGGTACGAGGACAAACCCATCAAACTCTACCCATCTAACATCTATTTGGGTTGGATAGTAAAATACCCATAGGTATGGGTAATATTGCCATCCCTACTTAAAACATATCGTGAAAGATGTTTGGTTGACTTCAAAGTTGGATGCAAACTACGACTATGCATGGTTGCATGAAGTGGGGTTTGCTTGAACAATTGATGATGAGGTGTTGAAGAAGTGTAGATTAGCATTATGATAATCAGGGTTTGATTGAGAGAGTGCGGATCAAGTACATTATTCCTTCTATTTTTTCAAGAGATACAACTATAAACTCGAGTTTATCTTGGAGATTGACAGTGTTGCATTCTTCGAATCTCGAGCATCAAATACTTAAGTAAGATCGGACTTTGTGAAGAGAGAGGTAATTCCTGTACTAGGATCATATCTAAGGTTTAAGGTCCTATTTTGGGGTGATAAATGAATCACACATTTATCATTCATCAAAATCTTAGAAACCAAGTATATCCCATATTGTAATGATGAAGTTTGTAGGATTGTTGACTTCTAATATGTGTTTTGCATTGCCAACTCTTATATTAATTTTCATCAAAGGTTTTCAGCAATAGGTGCCTTCCATGCCTCTTCTATCACCCTAGGGGATCCATGTTTTTTCCCCAATAAGCTTTAAAGAGGAAAGACCACCTTCATCTGAAAACTTATTAATCCATCGCTCGGTGGCTAAAAATCTGTCCAACCGCTCTTCCACAAACACCCTTGCTTGATTACCATTTTTGCATGTGGTACCCCTAAAACCGGGAGCGGATCCCATTAGTAACCTTATGGTGAATAACTATGCATAACTCAATCCCAATTCGCTACATCAGCCGTCATCTCTCTCCTATAGAAATCTTTAATCTTTTCCCCTCTAATCTTTAACGGACAATTTCTCACTCGTTTTAAGTCGGATTTTTTTTTTTGCACATATAGACCATATTAATTGTGCTCTTCAAGATTAATAACTGAACTTCACTACTATTTCAAACTCCATGGTCATCTTTGTTTTCAAATGTGGAAAATTCTTGTTGAAGGAACCTCCACGTGTTAGACATATATTGAATGAATTGAATAACGGAGAGACAAACAAATTTACATGGTATCCCTGAAGTGTTCAGGACTAATCCATGGGAGAGCATCAAGACTCTTCGAGCTACCGATCAAATTATGAGTTAATCCCCCACGATACAAATACATCAATATATATGGCCACACTCGGTTGAAGAGAGGAGGAGGAGAAGAAGAAACCTTAGACTGCTACGTATGAAACACATCCCGTGCATGGGCTAACGTGTCACTAGTGTGGGCTTTACAACCTCCCTCAAATTGATGATGATCCCGAAGCATCAATTTGCCAGACAAAAACCAATGCCGACACGTAGTAAAAGACTTGGTAAGAAGATCTGCAACCTGGTCTTCTGTAAGAACGTAGCGGAGCCGAATCGTACCAGTACCAACCAGATCGCGAATGTACAATAAACGTAAACTTCTATATGCTTAGTACGATTATGGAGAACAGGGTTTACAGCGATCTTTGTAGCACTCGTATTATCAACATAGAGTACCATCGGAGGGGGAACCGTCGCGCCAAGGTCGCCCAAAACATGGTGTAGCCATTCTATTTCGACCTTGACATTGGACATAGCTCGGTACTCAGCCTCCATGGATGATTTTGAAACTTTAACCTGATTCTTGCAACGGCAAGAAATGAAAGCAGAACCAAACTGAGCACACCAACCAGTCGTGGAACGACGCAGATCAATACAACCTGCATAATCTGAGTCAGAATAATCTCGTAAACAAAGATCCCCATCGGAAGGAAGAAACAAGCCGATGTCGCGGGTGCCTTCTAGATAGCAAAGAATGCAATGCACAACACCAAGATCATCCACTCAAGCTGAAGCCATAAACTGAAAAACGACCTGGACAGCGTATGCAAAGTCAGGACGCGTAGCCACCAAGTAAATTAGACTGCCCACGATACTGCGATAAGAGCGGTCATCTTCAATAGGAGCACCAGACTCTTTGCGAAGCTTAAGATTCAACTCAATAGGAGTGCTAAAAAGAATGCAGTCTTCAAACCGACGATATGCTAGGAGGTCATTTACATACTTATGCTGAGACGGAAGAATACCCGGATCAGAACGATGCACCTCGATTCCCAATAAGAAGGAGAGATGTCCCAACTCCTTTAGCTTAAAGTGAGCGTTCAAGATCGTCTTCAACCGGGAAATATCATTCAGATAGTCCCCTTTAACGATAATGTCGTCCACATATAGAAGAAGTACCACACGGCCACGGGATGTGATTTGAACAAACAGCGAAAGATCATTATGACTCTGCAGAAAACCAAAATGAAGAATCGTCTGCTGAAACTTCTCAAACCAAGCCCGCGGAGCCGGCTTAAGACGATAAAGTGACCGATGAAGTAAACACACTTTCCCGAAGAACCATGGGGATAGCCTGGTAGAATTTCCATATAGACAACCTCCTTCAAGTCACCATGAAGTAATGCATTCTTGACGTCGAATTGAAATAAGGGCCAATTACGAACAACAGCCACAGCAAGAAGAGTACGAATAGTGGTCATCTTCGCAACTGGAACAAAGTTCTCATCAAAATTGACTTCATACTCCTGTATATATCCTTGGGCGACAACACGAGCCTTGAATAGTTCAAAGCTACCATTTCGAAGAAATTTGATGTTATAAACCCATCGGCAATCGACCACCGGGACTGTGGGCGGTGCCGATCAAAAATGGTCCATATCTTATTCTCATCCAACGCCTGAAACTCTTTGGTCATAGCACGGTTCCACTGCAGATCATCCTTACAAGCGAATATCGAGTAGGAACATCTATAGGACCAACACTATGAGAAAGGAAATTGTCGAACCTGCGGGGGGCTACCCCAAATTAGCATGCGTCAACTTCCGGAGAGGAAGCACAGGAGGAAAAAAAAAGATGAAGATGAAGACGTGGACGAGGTGGAGGCACCAGTTGGCGAGGGCGACGAGGCCTGAGAGCTGGAGCTTGAGCTAGCCGGGCCTGGTGAGCTGGAGGCGTCTCAAGGGGGGGGGGTTCGTCATAATGTTCGTCATCTTCAACAAATGAAGGCAGCCAAGTCGAGGACAATAAATAAGACTCAGAAGGACTAGATGGGGACTCAAAAAACATGATATTTTTGAAGAAGACGACATGACAAACAATATAGACTCAACCAAGGGACGGATCAAAGTTGATGTACCCTTTGTGAATATCACTGTAGCCTAGAAAAGCACACCGGGAGGTTTTAGAAGGGAGTTTAGTGCATTTTTGACGAGAGAGGAGAACAAAACAAAGACACGGAGACGGGAGTATGGGGGATGAGTGGCATAGAGAGCAAAGTAAGAACTGACATTTTAAAGAACAGGAGTTGCTTGGTAATTAATCAGTCGAACAACAGTTGCCACAGCTTCCGGCCAGAACCGGGAAGGAATAGATGCGACAAGTAATAGAGCACGCATCGATTCAACAGTATGACGATTTTTTCTTTCACTAACACTATTTTGCTGCTAGACACCTGGACAGGAATTCTGACAAAGAATACCCTGTGATTTGTAGTAAGCCAGCAGCGGATGAGAGCTAAATTCTCCCCCGGGACTAGACCACAACATCTTAACATTGCGCCCAAACTGCGTAAGTATCATAGTTAGGAATTCAACAACTAGATCATAGAATTCAGATTTCAAGTGAAGAAAGTACACCCAGGTGTAGCGAGTGGCATGATCAATGAATAGAACAAAATATTTATAATCGTTGCGTGAAGTAGTGGGAGCAGGCCCCAGAGATCTGTATGCACCAGGTCAAAAGGATCTGAAATGATAGTCTGACTGGTGGAAACTGAAATACTCTTTGCTTTAGCTTCAACACAACTTGAACATGCATGATGAACAGACGAAACAACTAATTTATTACCAAGTAAATTATGTTTGAACATAAACTGTAACCGATGATAATTAGGATGACCTAACCGACGATGCCACAAACTCCACGGATTACTAGCCTCGTCCAAAAAAAGAACAGGTAAAACATCCAAAAGACTGAGACTGCCTACACACCCGACGAGAAGAAAGCAGCGCAGAGGACATAAAGGGAGGAACCCAACTCGATAGCTCCTCTAATGTGAACGTTCGTCCTTGTTTACTCTCTCTTCCGATCAGCCTCCCCATCGTCAGATCTTGCACAAAACACCCAGATGGTGCGAACAAAACAAAATAATTCTCATTAGTAAGCTACCCAACCGAAGCCAGATTAAGACTTAACTGCGGGACATGAAGAACATTTTTGAGTTCGTGATTCGAACTCCGTAAATAACCAACTCCTTCAACAAGGATATGAGAACCATTCGCAACCTGAAGATCTAAGAGATGTACAGGAGTAACTTGTTCAAGCAAGTTCGAGTCACTGGTCATATGATTAAAACAAGCCGAATCAAGGAGCCATGGTTTGGATTTACCTGACATTTGGAGAGCAATGAAGGCAGAAGTAATAGCAGCTGGAATGGACTTTTGGAGGTTCGAGTGTATCATTCTCTCAACCGCGTCGGCAGACAGGGAGGAGCCACACGACTCGACAGGCTGAACAACAAAGGAGGACACCGAAGAATGGGTGGGAGCCAAGTCTGCTCGTCCAGTACGTGGGGTGTGACCAACGACATATTGAGTGTGATTCTTCAGTGTACCACGATCACTAATAATATGACCAAAACGTTTGCAGTAGACGCTGAAGTTACGCTTGCGACAAAGCTTTTGAACATCTCATCGCAAAAGATACACGTAAGATTGGAGGCATGAGCAGCGGTGCGACGCTGAAATTGAGCTGTCTAGGCAACATAGGCAATAGCGCCCGACGCTGAAGTAGCCGAAAAAAATGGCCTCACTTACACAAGGACGAGCATCAAGTTTCTCCTGGATTTGCTTACGCGTTTCTGCTTAGAACAATCTGCCCAAAACACCTTCAACTTTAAATTATCTTGATTAAGCAAGATAGACCTTACTGATTCAAACTCAGGTCGGAGTTTCATGAGAATTCGCATCAACCAAGAATGATTGCATTCCACATGGACTTCCTCCAAAATCTGGGTAGAACGATGCAAAGCCATCAGCAGGTCCTCTTTATATAGTCTAGAGGCGCACATAAACATTGTAGTACGTGGCGACATCCTTCTCGCCTTGCTTCAATAGGGACAATTCATGCTCAACCTGAAATTGTCGAGCAGTGTTCTTCGAAGGCAGTCTAGAAGAGACGAAGACCCAACATAATTGAGGGATCGACGGAGCCCAGAAGCCAAGATTTATTCGAGCATTGTTCGTCGTCAAACTCATGAGTTCCTGCGCAGTAGATGGCGACATGACCGGCTTTGGCAGAGTACCATCAAGGATTGGTAATAGACCCTGACCTTCCACATAGATGCGAAAGACAACATAATTCTTTGAATCAAGACGAACAGATTTACGTGGTATCCCTGAAGTGTTCAGGACTAATACATGGGAGAGCCTCAAGACTCCCCGAGCTACTGATCAGATTGTTAGTTAATCATCCACATTACAAGTACATCAATATATATATGGCCACACTCGGCTGAAGAGAGGAGGAGGAGAGGAACCCGCCCCTAGCCCGCTATGTATGAAACACGTCCCGTGCATGGGCCGACGTGTCACGAGTGTGGGCTTTAACAGTCCTTTCATTTCGTGTAATTTAGTTTGACTCTTAAGTTTTGGCTTCACTAGAATTCTATGGGTCATTTGGATATATTGTTTGTGAATTTGATATTTAGATCTAAATACCACACAATTACCATATAGCATAATACATATTGTTTTATATGTTGTATTTATTGGGCAAAATACATTTGTGTAGCCAAAACTTTGACGGTTTGGCTAAATATAACCACTTTTGACGAAATATAAAAAATAGCCACTTCCGTTGATTCTTTGACGGTGTTAGTTAACGTGCTGACTGGACTAACAAAAGGGCTGATGTGGCGACATTAATTTGACACATGGATTTAATTGATAAAAGTAACAAAAACAAATTTGAAAAAGAGAGTTGTCCACGTGATTAAAAATGTTCTCTTATCCCTATGATAAAAAACATGATCCTTATCATTCTGCCTTTCTCCCTTCCCTCCCCGCACTTCCTTCCGACTCTACCACCTCCTCCTCTACCTTACCCCCAAATTCTTTCCGTTCATCCTTGAACAACCGGAAGGAGATTTACTCCTGGCTCTGCGAGCTCATTTGCTTTGCCTATCAGGGGATAAAAAAATTGAATTATCCCCTAATATTGCCGATGGTCCAAATCTGTTTCCACCGATGGCAAGCCGACAACCCCTGCCGAAAGATCGACAATTTGGGCAATGATTTAGAAAAGATCGAAGATTACGACCTTCCTCGATGACGAAGACCGATGATCTGGGCGAAGATCCGCGGCAGAGAGATCTGGGCGACGATTGCTGAGAGATCGGGCGGCAGAGAGATTTGGGCGACGACTGCGGAGAGATCATTCGGCGGAGAGATGTGACGAACGCACGCATTTCACCCAATTGGATTGGCCGTCTCCATCCTGGATGGGTATACTTGCACCGCCCCAAGAACCGAGACTCCGGCTACTAGATCCTAGAGTCGGAGCTCACCGTCCCAGGAACTGGAGAGAGGGAACTGGCTGTCAGAGGAGAGGACGACGTCCTGGACGAAATGGGAGTGGCTAGTGAGGCGGCGGCGGGGGACACCGTAGGTCTTGTAGTCCTGGTCGGTGTTGGCGCGGCAGCGGATTGTGGTTGCTCTCGACGGGGCTAGGGTTTGTGAAGTGGGGATAAAAAAAACAAAATAGGGGATGAAGGTGGGAATAGGGGGGAAATTAGGAAAAAAAATTTATGTTTTTTTTAGTTTCAAAATTAATAATTTTATAAAGTAGAATGATGTGGAAATTATATTGATGATTTGTCGCTGACGTGTGCGATGATTTGGCGTCCTAGTCAGCCTAACGTTAAACTAGCTGATGGAGTCTCTAACACCGTTAAAGTTTATAACGGAAATGGCTATATTTGGCACCAAAGTTTCAAAATCCTCGCTATAAGTGGTATTTCATCAAAAATGACTATAAGTGACACAAACGCGAAAGTTTTGGCTATACAAGTGTATTTTGCCTATCTATTATCAAATATCATCTTTGGCAATGTTAGAGGTAATGGAAGTGATTATTTGGTATTTCCACTAAAACATGGTGAAATACCATTTTACTCTTCACAATAGAAACAAAAAATGTATTAAGGATTCACAAAAAGGTCATTACCAAAAAATAATTATTAGAGTGATTAATGAATATTAGTATATTATAAAGGGTAATGTCTATTTTTTATTCAAACCTTTTTCAGATTCTTTTATATTATCCAAACATATCGAAATACTAAGAATTAGCAAAATGTTAACTTTCAGTTAACAATTTTGTTAGTAATAATGACTTGGCAACATGATACTGACTTGGAAGAGACACATGAAGGTCAACATTCCAAACTTTTAGTATTTTGACTAAGAAAAGAGTTATAAAATTATTAACGATAACGTAAAAATAAATAATATTTTGATGCATTACGAAAGATTTGACTAATTAATAGCATTGTAATATGTTTGGATAATATAAAAGAATTTGAAAATTATTTGAATGAAAAATAGACATTACCCTATTATAAAAAATACTTACTAAAATGATAATTAGAGATCACAAAATTATGAATAATTAATTAGGAATGACATAAGAAATTGAAAAATTCGAAAGGTAAATATAATGACAATTTCAAATTTCAATATAATTCGAAAGGATAGATTGGAAACATAAAAAGAAAAATCGTGGAGTTTACATAATATTCATCCTTCCCCTGGATTTTTCAGAGCACTACATTTATAGCATTTGAAAAGTTCTACACTCTACATTTTTCAACCAAACATAATATTTGTGTCAAATGCTACCGTCCACAACCAAACAACCCATCACTAAGTAGATATTCTAATTCTTGAACTAACTGATCTGAGCTGTGGATTTGTGACTCAACCTATACACAGATCCTCGATCTAAAAGATGTCCAGAAATCAATTAAAAAAAGAGATGCAAAAGTCCTAAAGCAAGTGTAATTTCTATTACTATGCAAGAAAATACACTTTAGAGGAGTCAAATGTTCAGTATAATTATACTTTTAGGCCACCTATATAAATAATAACTCGGATCCTTTCTGTAAAACACTCTAGAAGTTGAACATTTTTTTGGTCTTCCTTTTACGTGAAGTAAAGGAATGAAAAGCTGAGGAGGAGGGTGCAAATTCAACTTTTGAGGACCCATACCATACATTGTGTTAGTTAGAAAGACAAGCTCTAATTAATTGGATTAGCCTTCTATGAAACATAGATAGGATTAGAAGGAGGTCTACAAGAATAAAGTGGAATCGAAAAACAACTAAAGTCCATAAGAATCTTTAATTTGACCAAAATAAAAGGGGAAAAGATCAAATGGTAAAGAGGGGTTTTATTATTTGATTAGGTAGGTGAAAGAGGCATGCACGACGACTGCTGTTCAAAGGTAATTAAAGTAATAATACTTTAAACTCTCTCTCTCTCAAAGAAGACGACATGGATTTGATTTGCATGCAAAAAGCTCCAATTTCCCCCATAAAAGACGCCAAAAAAGCATCTTCCTTTGGACTAATACCTCCAAAAGTTTATGTAATTTTCCCCTAAACCCTAGAAATACCATAATTCAAAACCAAGACAACAGAAAGCCCCAATCTTGTAAATATTATTTCTGAAGTTCATAAACTATTTAATAGAATTTATGAACTCACATTCTTAAAAATGAAGTGGTGATAGGAATATCACGAGTTTAGGTTCTTCTCCATCTGTGAAATCACCTCGTGAAAGTTTTAAGTTACAAAATAATTATGTAATTAATCGTTTACATACGATAATGTTATATTTTATGTTTCAGAAAGAAATTTATAATTTACTACTATACATATACAGATGTGCCCTTAAACTGAATCGAAACGAAAGAGAAGTTGATTTTATAACACTGCTTTCATGTTTAGGGTTTGCATTAGAAGGGGAGAACAACAAGAGTTGTCTTTCCCTTCCACTCTTATCTTCTTCCCCTCTTTCTCACTTTGCCCCCTTTCCTTCTTTTTATCTCCACCTTTCCTTTCCCATTCACCCTTTTCTCCTCTTGTAAAAGCCATTGGTAGAATCCAAATTACATTCATACACATACACCAACTTTACACAAAATTAGAAGCACGGTAGGAAAATGAATGATAGGAGTATATTCTGGCTAGCTAGTGATCGATGAACCCTAAAGGAAAGGCTGATTTTATGTATGATCTACTTTGATGTGATATGTTGTGTGTGTATATATAAAAAGGCCCACAAATTCCACTAATGACATGCTTTTTTCCCTCTCTAAAACGGTGCTATTGATGATTCAATTCTCCCTTTGGACAAAGATCTATGGGGCCCTTGAGAATTCTAAGTGTTTTCTTTTTCTTATTCTTCTTCTTCTCTTTAGTACAGAAACCATGAAATATTCTATGCATGCCCTATAACACACCTTTTTGGTTAATGTCAATAAAGTAATGTTGAACAACAACAATGACTTAGCGAGTTAGCGTGGTAATTTATAAAAATTGATATGAGATGGGTTTCTGTCTAATTTTTATAGCTAATTAGAGTAAGGATAATTCGTTAATGATGATTGACAGTTTTATTTGCAAGCTTGAATCATCCATCGTACGATTTATCACATACCGGTGAGGATTGAGATAATGTCAAACACATGTAATGAAGTCCAAGAAAAGAAATTGTGTATTAGGGTTTCAAAAAGCTTTATTAATTATATTGGAATGGAAGAGGGGAACATAAAGGCTGTTGGATCACATGCACATCACAATCTTTCAAATGTTTCTTTTTCTTTCTTTCTTTCTTCTTTCTTCTTTCTTCCCTTTGCCCTTTGCGCTTTGCCCCGCCCTTTTCCTTTCAACTTCTGCTACTTCTACTTCTTCTTCCCTTCTTTTCATACTGTGGCTCTGATTGAATGAAAGATAAAGAAAGAAGAAGGAAAAGCTATACACACAAATTCAAGGCTGCCTGCTCGCTGCTATATGCCACCACTGCTATCTTTACTACTACTCCTCAATCCAAGGGATTCCTTTGTGATGATCAAAGCCTTATTTTATGGGTCCCTCCACCGTTTTGCATGCATATATTTTGAAGGGGAAGAACTAAAAGCAAAGAGAGAAAAAGAAGGGAGCAAAAGAGAAAAAAAGAGAGAGCATGATCCCCCTCCTGGATCTCCCTTTCTTTCTCCAAACCTGCTAAAGCAACTGCTGCTGCTGCCTTATGATTACAAACGCCCAGCAATAATTTCATGGTGTAATAAGAACCGCAATCTGCATACAGATATATGTGCACTACTGCACTATGGATCGCACTTCCCCCTTCCACTCGGAAATTTGATTATCATGATCACTTGGATGTTGCCAACACTAATGATGATCACTCCATTTCTTAATCTTGTTTGTGGGTGCAAATGCAGGTAGTTTAGTTAGTTGCATGGCCATGTGCTTGTGTTGACATATTAAATAGTTTGGCTTGTTGGGTTCGATGCGGGTAGGAATCTTAAAAAAAACCATCTTTTTGGTTGAATATTCATACAAGCTATTTATACAAAATAGTTCCTTTTAATAGATGCATTGATCCATGGTAGAACAAAGTCAAATTTAATCGAGTAAATACTAGATTATACAAAAGTACCAAAATTGAATATAAGAAAAGAATTGAACTGAATTGAAATAAAAAGAGCATGTGGTAAATCAAACAGTAACAATGCAAAAACAAAGCGATTTACCAGATTATACTCCTCCTAGATCTGACGGATATCTATGTCGTGTGAGTTGTTTGATTCTTTTGATGGAATTTCATCCTGCCCTATGTCTTACACTTGTTAGATCTAGTAAACTACAGTGGATCGTACATATTTCTCTCTTGAGGAGGCCGCGCAGTGCAATCGATTGTGAGAGATAGTAGACTCCAATCTAATCAAACACCAATAAAAAAAAAAGCATATTCAAAACTATTAACGCGAAAGGAGATAGCTTTGATTAAGCATGCAATCGTATTGACAAGAATTCATCGATCATCACATAATAAAATCAATTACTACTAGGATTCCACATTATCTAAATCATCTAAGACTTTAATTATCCACGAATACAAGGGAAATCACAAGTAGGAGGGATGTCACCATTATGCTTTCCTTCTTGAATATTGACTTCCTTCTTCGTTTGAGGTTTTATGATTTTCTCCAAGTCGTATTCTTATGGCTAACCCTACTGGGAATGTCCAAAGTACTGAGATGAGTGATGACTACTGCTTCTTTCAAAATTGACTTTTACTGTGCTCTTTCCAAAAAAGCGTGTTTTTAGTCAGTCAAATCGTGATTTTGGTCTTCTGACCGCCATTTTGGTATGCTATCGATTCAGCTCACTTTGAAGGCTTTCTACTTTTGGGTTTTTGAAATGCAAAAACGCGCAGCTCCTGGAAATGGCTCTCGAGCTGCCATTTTGGGTTATAATCAACTAAAATTGGCGTCTTTTTATGCTCCAACTCCAGTCTTCATTTCTGACTCCTGACAACTGGATCTTAACATATCCAAATCGTGAAAGGTGATCTACTAATATACTTTAACCTAAAAGTACATGAAATACTACCCAAAAGAGCATCAAAAGAGTAAAAGTAATCTTAGAAGCTATTTAACGCACATTGGGTCAATTATAAATCAATCTTAAACTAGCATACAACAAAGATATGAAAATGATGCAAATCATGTCATTAAACAGGAGGTCGAATAAATTCTAAATTATGTGCCATCATGCACCAATACTAAAGAGAAGAACAAAATGATATGTTTCATCGAAGAAATTTACACCTACTAGTTCAAAGTAACGTACCACGACAAAGTTGTATTCCTACGTACATATGATAGTGGCATTCCTAATTCATCTTTCACCACTACCTTGATACCGTTAAATTGTGTACTCCTCGACCTCTTCCCATCCCTCCACTCCATCTTTCAGTTAATGTAGTGAAGAAAAATGTGTACAATATGAAACAATAATCATAAAGATATTATTGCCAACTAATAACCCACTAAGAGAGAGGCTTTATTTTTGGATGGGCAATCATGTCAAGCAAAAAGCTTGTGATGAATAAGATCTCTGTGTTGTAGATCACTCAACCAGCGCACAAACTGGGGATGGATATACACAATGATCATCTTCACTTGCCAATAATTATTATCCATCCACCACCAAGCCCTAAAAAGGAAGAACACACACAGACACACCCAATGTCTTTTTATAAAGAAAAAGATTAACCCCATCATTGATTCCCTCCCTTCCACTCCAAGCCTCCCACCGAATGGGTCTAAGATTAATGTTTTTTTTTTCCTAGTATGAAATTCCTAGCAGATTCTACGCAAATTTTAGGTCTTTGGAGATAAAAATGTTATCCTTCGAAGATCTTTGTTGGGGTTTTCCCCCTTCTATCTTCTTTGTCTTTTTGGTTGCTATAGATAGGACCACTGTTGCCTAAAGTGAAACCATACATCCCCTTAATCGATTGATTGTTATTATTAGCTTATGAATACATGCATATATCTTAGTGGAGATGTATGGATGGTCCTATTCATCCAATACTCATGTTAAAGAATCTAACTTGGAAATGGGTTTATCTCTAAATTCAATAAATTTTAAGAGCTAAAGCGAAAAATGAACTATATTCTTTCCTCTTATTACTTAAATTTTCGCCTTTGAGTGGAGGAAAATAATGTTGAGATTTGGGTCGGAATCTGGCTTCAACACTGAGTTTTTATTGGGTAGAAGGACATCTATAAAAAAATTAATTTCGGTTAAATTTAGTTCAGATTTATTTTCCAACGGACAAGTCATGTGATCAAAGTAATGAAAGGGGAGATGAAGAAGGAAACAATGTAGATTTAACTCATGTGTTTGCTTAAATTTATCTTCACCGTCCATGTATATGAACTAGGGATGGCAATTTACCCACCCATGGTAATTTTGCCCAAACTCAAGTAGACCCATCTATTATGGGTAGGGTTTGGGTGATGTGTGTTTGGGTTTGGGGTTTGTATATGGGTTTGGGTTAGATATGGATATTATCTAAATGGGTATGGGTTGGATATGGATATCCATTTACTTGAGGGTGTCTTAACTACACATGCAAAAATTGGACTTATTTGTAAAACTTGAAAATTTTAGGTACCAAAATGTAAGACCAAAAAAATTTAGGTACCAAAACGTAATTTTCCATCGATATTTTGAGGACTTATATGCAAAAAAAATTAAATTTAGGTACTAAATATGCATATCTATTAAGTTTAGATACCAAACTGTAATTTGTATTTGGGCATGGGTACAAACCCAAATCCATTTGTTATAAACCCAACCCAACCCAAAGTAAATGGGTATGGGTACAAACCCATCAAACTTTACCCATATCCATATATTTGGATTTCATACCCAACCCAATCTCTCCTAATCGTTCATATTAGGGATGGCAATTTTACCCATGTGTATGGGTAAAATTGCCATCCCTAATATGAACGATTAGGATAGATCTATTTTTTTTTTATTAATGAATAACATCTATACATATTAAGTAAAAGCATGAAGGGGTGCGCATTACTGTCTGCAAAAATATTCCCTCTCCCCATAAAACTTGAGGAAGACAAAGAGATAGAAGCAGGTTACGTTTCTTCAGTAGGACTTTGAGAAAATTTCAGAAGAAAATGCAACTTTTGACAGGCAGGCAGCTAGGCTATGCTGCTATTGATAGACGAAAAAGAAGGGTTGGAAGAAGACTGAAAAAAAGGATGTACAAACAAACAATGTCTAATGAATAAAGAAGGCAAAAGAGATATACAAAGGTACGAAGTGGAGGTAAGCCAGCCAACAGTCATAGATAGAGATAGATATATTGTGCTTCTGATGCCCCACAAGAACAAAGGAACTAAAGAAAAGAAGGGGAAATGAAAGTATGGTTGAGGGGGAAAATCAGCTTTATAGGGAATAAGTGCACGAGGAGGACAATGAATATGACTGAGCTCCATTCATATTAGAAAAAGGAAATTTCAAGAAAGAAGTGCCGCCAGCTCATCACAACAGATTTGTTATAGGTTCAACAGTACGATTAATTCTGATAAGTTATACATGAATCTGCATCGTTACATTTATGTTTTTTCGCACTCTATATGTACTCTATGTATTGTGACTTTGCACATATAGTTGATAATTCATCTAGCTACAAGTTTTTTTTTATGGATCATATACTCTTCTTTAGAATCTTCTAATTTTACTGAAAGGAGCTTATGAGATCAAAATCTGATTGTTACTATCAATCAAGTTTAAACTAGTGATTTATGATTCAAAACAATCATTGATGATACATCATCCTATTGTCAGCAAGAATATGATCGCCTTGTTTACTTGATGAAGCCTAACATGACCCTGTAGATTTCTATTTGCCATTTTGAATGATCTTGTTCAATTATTTATATATTGTTACAACAAAGAACAAAGATATTATTGTGATTAGTCGAGTTCGATTATGTAAGAAACCCGTCATCAAGAAATGATGTAAGAAAGCGATCAATACCCAAAAAGGTAAAAAACTATGCATCAATGTTGTTAGGCACTTAGGCTTCACATAACCCTGTGGTTGTGGCAACCAACTAGCATAGGACGGTAGCTATTCTTTCATCTGGGGCATTAATCAAGAACTCCCTCCTCCTGGTTAAGCCCACTGAACACCTGAACTGATTTCTGTTTGAAAGCTTGGCTTCTCTTCGGCCAAAGGAGTCCAAGTTGAATTGTTTCATGGTCTAGTAGGCAGGTGAATTTGGGTTAGACACTGAGATTTGGTTAGCTTCCCATTATTCCCAATTTTTTTCAAATCCCATCAATTAACCCCAATCCGGATACGGGCTATCTCTTCCTACCATTCTAACACAAAAAGAACAAACTTTGGAGTCAAATAGACAATCGATTCATGAATGATTAAAATATACTGAAAGAGATTTTTCTGCACTGTAAACAGTTACAGCATATTATTTCAATATATTTATTTTCTGAAAGAAAACACCTCTATAGCATGCACTACAAAACTGGGAAGCATTAGGGACAAATATAAAGGGACGACTATTAAAATATGTCTCCGGAAAATATAAATCAAGTAATATAGGGGACACACATATAAAATTGTCCCCGCAAACTTATGAATCAATTTTCAATTAATTTAGAATTATGTTAGCTGTCCCCGAAAGGATTAGTTTGGGGAAACCGGAAAAGTGGAAGATTGCAGTGGATTTCCGGTTATACAAAAACAATGATTTCACTGATTCTTTCATTTAATTCTAGAATAGATTAAGCGGTGCACAAGTTGGGTAGTGGGTACTGGATTTCTTGGTTGCCTTGTGTGTTATGAATACTTATGATGGTAGAACTAATTATCCTTTTCCCTAAATAATAGTTTAGTTGTAGCTTATTGATCTTCATCACCCATTTTCAAATTCTAGCATTAGTTTGATATCTTATTTAAACAAAAAATTCTATGAGTTATTCTCTCATTCATTTTTATGCCCCCTTTATAAGATAAGATGCAATTGTTTGGACTTTTAAGTTATACAAATGACAATTAGTCATCCTCGAAGACAAAAAAATTAGGGACAACTAGTCGTCCCTACAAGTGATATAAGGGACGATTCATCATCTCCGAACATAGGTTAAGAGACAACCAGAAATTTAGGGACAACTAGTCGTCCCTACAAGTGATATAAGAGACGATTCTTCGTCATCGAACATAGGTTAAGAGACAAGCAGTCGTCTATAATAGCTATTTGGCGATAATTCGTCATTCCTCAAGATAAAACTTAAAGGATATCAATAGTCACTTTCTTTATTTTTGAAAATTCAAAAAAGAATAATTTTACTTTTATAATTACATTTCGAATTAAATTAATATTAAAAATATTGTTTTCTGATTAACATTGAACTTGGAAATGTGTTTAATTTAATAATATGCAAATTCATGGTTTAATTTAACATATACTAAAAATGTGTTTATACGAGATAAATGATTATTTGTATGACTAATATTATTATTTATTTTTTATCTCTTAAGTGTTGGTTGGTGGTAATATGGAAAATGACGACACACAACACAAGGGAGAAAATCAAAAAAATTAAAACGAATCAAAGAAGAAAAACAAAAATTGAAAGAGTGCCTAAAATAAGTGGCCAAACCTTAATCCCTCGTCTTGACGAGGAAAATTTTTACCCTCTTGTTCCAGAACCTTCCATCTCATCTCAGCCATTAATTTCCTTTAACTTAATCGGCACCATCCATTCAAATATGACTTGCAAACCCTAGTAACCTACCTCTATTCATATTTCCAGTCCAGTCGGCCTATAGACCTCCTCATTCTTCCTTCTTATTTCTCTTTCAATAGTGTCGCCGGCTCAATTCCACTCTCTCTTATTTACTAATCACCGCTTCTTATTCCCGTATCTTCGTCACACTCCAAGTTCTTGGTGCTCTGACTCTGACCCATATCCATATGGGGTTCAATCTGTTTCTTATAAGGTTTGTTTGGCTTTTGGTTTATTATATTATGATATTTGTTTTGCAAGTGGGTGAATACGTTGAACTTTTGTTGGATTTGTCGTTTGTTGGGTTTCAAACTCTTTTTTTTTTCTCCGAGACTAGCCACAGTGACGAAGATCATTAGAGACGGGAGAGGGAGAAAAATGCACGGGCTGAGTGAAGCAATGGCGATTAATGGCGGTTTGCTATCGGAGGTCTAGCAAGAGTAGTGCCCGTAATTTCGATTTTTCATCTTTCTTAACAAAATTGGCCTTTTCTCATAGTCTGTATGCATTGCCTATATTGTATTCTATTGAGTGTACATATGAGATAACAATTGAGATACTGCCTCAACTTTTAAATTAATTTTCCCCCTCTAATACTAGTTATCCTCGTGGCATAGTTAAAGGATACCTAATCGTCCCTACAAATTAATTCCTAAATTTGTATATCCAAATACCCAAGTTTAGAGACCACTAATCGTTCCTAAAGGTGACTTATAAGGCAACTTGTTGTCTCCAAAAATATAAAGAGACTCGTTGTCCTCAAATATTAAAACTTTTGGGCACAATTTGTTGACTCAAATATGATATGTATAGGAACGACATGTCAACCCTATAAAAAGAAAAGAGGACGATAAATTATCCCCATATAGGCCCAACATAACAATGAAATTGAAAATGGGGGACAATAGTCCGTCCCTGGAAATGATGTTTAGAGGACGACTTATTGTCCCTAAAGTTTCAGCTATAGGGACGACATGTTGTCTTTGATGGAAAAGAAACGACATGTCGACTTGCTATTATCGGGGACGACTGTCGTCCCTAGTAATGGGGACGACCTAGGGTTTTTTCGTCCCCAAAAGAATAGAGGACAAGAGTATAGGGAACCATACATTGGAGACGACCAAGTCGTCCCCAAAAACTATAGGGACGATTTTTCCTATTTCCGGTGACGACTTTTGTCGTCCCCAAACCTCCTCTTTTTTGTAGTGATGGTTCATGAAACCGTACCGGAAAAGTCAGTTGTAGGGTATTTTATGATAAAACCGTGGTTTTATCGTAGTTCAACCGTTGTACTGTTAAATACCGCCTACCGGTTTAGTCTCCGATACTGGTATTTCGTGGTTGAACCGCCGGTACGGTACGGTTTCATGGATGATGCTCTATAGAGAATTTCTGATTCCGTCACTAAAAGTGACCAAGTTAAAGAAGGGAAAGAAAAGGAGAAGAATTCAATTAACAGTAAAATAGGCAGCAGTGACTTGACAGAGATCGGCTGGGTAATTAGAGGAAGCTTTTCCCCCTTTGATCTTCGTCTTTGGCGGTGGAAGTGGAGGGAATAATCATATCAACAGCATTGCTATAGTGTCCATAGATCTCTCATTGCTTTGCTATAGTGATTCAAAGAAATGCATGTTATTAATTAGCTGATGAGAGCAAGCCAATGATGGTTCAAAGCAAAGCTGAAGTGTATGAAGTGAATGGTGGAGGAAGCATATTCACTTTCCTCTTTGTCATCACTTTCCATGGCATGATTAGAAACCAAAGTTTGAAAAAAAAAAGACAAATCTTTCTCTCCTTCCAATCCCCTCTTCTTTTCCACCAAAAGTGTGGCTAATTTTTTTGCTTAATTAGTTTTAATTTCGTGATTTGATTTGATACCCATCCCACATAGGACCAATCTACACCAAGACAAAAAATGATTTGCTTCCCAAGGCAGAATCCCTTCCCTTGCATTATTGTTCTTCCCCACAGTCTATTTGCCCCCCCTGGAGGACAGTTATTAAACTATGATTTAGTCCACACAAACAAATCCACCACCTGCAATGGGCCAACCATTATGAATGGGCGTGACCTGGTGTGGTCGAACAGGCCTAAATGATCGGGCCACAACGGTGGGTAATACCAATAACCCATGTTTTTGGTTCCCAATCATTAACTTCAGCCTAGCGGCATGGACGACCCTCATTTTACTTCTCCTCAGTCCTCATTTCTCTAGTAGCATTCTGTAACAAATCTCTACTAGTTTAGGCGATCATGTTTATGTTTATATTTAATTTAATTTAATTTAATTTTGTTTTCATGTTTCAATATTCATTCTCTTTAATTTTTTTTATGAATTGGTTGAGACTTTCATTTCATTCTCTTTTATTGCGGGCCATCTTATAGAATTTTTTTCTTCTATTAATCGAGTTTGTATGGTGTCTTTTGTTCTTCAGAGCTTTCATAGATATGTCCATGTAGTAACAATAAAAGCTCTTTTATCAGTAATCTGGTTGAATAGTTGGTTATGTAATGTGTTTGTTTTGGTTTTGGCCAGTCATGTCTTGGACAAATAAATTATTTTTCTGTTTTCAGAAAATACCGCTATGCATGTTAGTGTCACAATGATTGGTTATTGACTTATTTCAATCCTTAATCATGAGGGTAAGATTACTTCTGCAACTCATTACATTACCAACTATGCAACTCATTACATTACAACTATTGAACATTTTGTATGATCATTCACAAGTACAAAAAGACAGATAGATACTCCTACTGAATATCCAATAGGGATCTATTAGTTCAAATTACATATCAAATCAGGTTGAATCGAACTATAAAGTATTCAATTTCATTTTACAGACTTCGACTGAATCAAGCCTTTTGCGGTTTGAATTGAACTTATCATCAATTTTCATCGAATTTTAATACAATCACGTCGATTTAATTCGATTCTGGAGATACCATCTCAATCCACATTAGATCAAACCGTTCAGAACCAAGAGGCAAGGAGACAAGACACCATTGACAACAAATTCTACAGTAGTATACGTGGCATTAAACCGTTAATGAAGATCATCATTCCCGTGTCTTTTCCGTTACATATAAACTTCCATCCCAAGAAACTTGGAGGACTGACACAGAGGACAAAAGCTAAGCTTACTCTCGCACTCTTTACACAAACACAGATGCTTACACGGCAACAAAAGCATGCACACCTCATTCACTCTGCAAACTTTACACGTCGTCAGCTCTTTCATGTCCTTGTTCTCCTTAAACAGCATCTGGAAATCGATCCCGCCGCCGAGGTCGCGACCATTACAGCAGGAAGCCGTGTCGTCCACCTCACTGTCCCCGCACCCTTCTTTGCTCTGATCCCTAGTCCGAGCATAGACCTGCTGAAGATTCAACTTGAGGGCATTTATAAGGTTCTCGTTGGACCTCGCTCGATGCTCCCATGCCCCTGCTTCGGCAGATATTTGCTCCATTTTGTCCTCAAGTTCCGAATTCTTCATGTTGATGCTTTCCATCTCAGTCTCTTTTTCTCGGAGCTTCTGGATAATTTTGTTTTCCAATAATGACATGGTCTGGAGTTGGTCTGTCTGGACTTTGTCTAGGATGGTTTGCCTCAATCGATCACCCTATAAAAGAAACACACTTGCAAAGTTCATATTGATGCCCGACTCTCTTAGTGCAGGTTTAGTTGCCAGGACGGCAGCTTCAAGATCAAACACAGAATTCAAAAATCATGAATAGTAGAAGACAAGGAAACCAGCAAGCATTAAGGGAACTTTTAGATACAGCTGCTTGTATTTCAGTGCGTACAGAGCTTAGAGAGCTTTGCAAAACTGAGAATCTCTGATAACAAACAATTTCCCAAGTTGGAAATTGCCGCAAATCACAGATAGCTGGGCCAGAACCCAGTTGTCTGCCAAATCTAGTTTTCACCAAGTGCAAGATTGGTTATGTAGAATAAAATTTATTGCTAAATACTTTGGCGAAAGCTAACCAACCATAATTGGGAAAATCGTAAGTTTTGGAAGGCAGGAACAGGGTTAAGACTTAAGAAGGGGAAAGAGGGAAACGAAAAAACATGACAGGTGATCCACACCAGCTCGAGCTACTTCCCCAACCACACAGTAAAACGCTTAGCCTAGATATTCTCTTGCAATCAATTCTTATTTCCCTCTCATTCTTTTAAAACTCCCACAATCGTTGGAAGAATCAAGCTATAGAATCATGGGAGGTCATCACCGAGTTTCAATAAATCTGACTCTGCAGTACTTCGAACACAAACCTGAACTTTGAGGAATCTATCAACCTCTGCATCCTGACGCTGTAACTCACGATCAATATCATCTCCTATGAGCGACAGCAAAGCGGATTCATTAGAAGATGAAGCACGATTGTTATCGAGGGATAACCCTAGGCCTGTTGAAACGGAACGAGCTTGCAAGAAGTCAATCGATGAAATCTGAGAATTATTCTCCAAAAAGTCCTGCTCCTTCAATCTTTTCCTCCTTGGTTCCAGCCCATAATTCCACTTCAAATCAATTCCCCCATCATTGCCGTCGTTCACCGGTCCCGGAGCAAATCCCACCACATGAACTGAAAGAAATGACACAAAAAGAAACATCAATTTAGGAGTTCGAAGACACTCCTGAGTCACATAACTTCAGCTTTCCTGAATCAGCAGGCGATATATTGCCAGCAAGTTCTAAGGACAACCCTAGACTTAGCAACTCTATGGACTCGGACGACCAAACAAGCCTATCGGCTATCGATCAAGAAGCTAACCAAATTTGAATACAATCCAGGTTCGTCAATGATTAAAATTGCCACCCGAATTGACGAACTAAAGAAAAGGGAGAAGCATAATTGGCAAAAAGGAGAACTCACAGGGAGGAGGAATGTAGGGAGGATGGTGAGACTGGTCTAACAAATTCGGAGGGTCGTAAAACCCCACCGTCGGCGAGACCTGGGTGTCGAGTGCGTACAAATTCCTGTAGACGATCAAAGTTAAATGGAGGAGAAGCTGATGAAATCAAGATTGAGCACCATGAAATGTTGAGAATTTTGGGGGGAGCAAATTCTTAGGGTTTCTAGAAGGAGCGAGAAATGATCGAAATTCGGACTTCGTACCTTAAGTCGTTCGATTGCTGCTGTTGTTGCTGTGGTGAAGATTGGTATTGTGGCTGAAAATGGTGCTGCGGGAACGCCATTGATCAAAATTTGATAGATTTTGAAGACGAAACGCCTGAGGAACGATGGAAGAGGAGAGAGAGAAGAGAGAGAAAATGGGCTCCGTCAATACAAGGAAAGGGGAGGACGGTGGTCGAATGCCGATGGATGGAAAGATTCCTATTTGTTTTTGTGTATTTGCAAAAAGGTCCCTCAGTTATTCTATAATTTCATTTTTGGTAGTAAACTTGGGTGGATTTATAAATTAACAGGGCCTAGGCCTGATCTATTTCAGTTCGAGACTTGTTCTGTCCATGTCGAAACTGGAGCACTAAAAGCCCATGCAAACTGAAGCAAGCAACCCATTGTTCGTATAGTTAACTAGCTTTCTCCCCCCAGCATTGACGGGTTATTTTTACAAATGGTGTGTTTCAACTTTCAATCTTAGTAACACTTATATATATGTCTTTTTATTTTTATTCAGAATTGAGTTTAAAAATAAAAATAATAATAGTGATGTGGAAAATCAAGGCTGAAGTGGATGATTAACAATTGAGAAAATTTTAAAAGATGAAGCCTAATTTGAGAAAGTGTATAATATATTGTGTTGATTTTGGATGAATTTATGTTTGGATTGATGTCATTTATTTGTAATCCTAAAATTTATGTTTATATCATAACATCCGCTCTATATTCATATTATGAAATTAGAATAACATATTAAAAACGCTTGATGATGGTAGTCTCTAATTAATATAATTGATGAAGTTTATTTCATTAGTTTAGCAAATAATATTATCAAATAGAGTTTGTCTTACTGGTTGGAAATTTTACACCATAATAATCTAAGCATTATTTGTTGTGTGCTTAGTCCTAGTAACACTTACTTATATGTTCATCTATTTTTTAATTAATGTAGAGTTTAAAAATAAAAAATGTATTTAGTCTTATTTTTCACTCCCCTTTATTCTCTATGAAATCATTGCTCTGCAACCTTTCCTGATGGCGACTATCGCTGACGGAGATCCTCTAATTACCCATCGATGAAACACATACTTCACCCTCTCTACCTCATATCCAGTTCGCCCAAAAACACAGAGACGATATAGACTTTGACGAAGTAAGGAATTGTTCGACGAGGTTGTGTTCCCACCTTTTGACACACATACACATCTACTACCGAATTCGGTCTTACTCATATATTGTATTAAAGCTGGGTCAGATCATAGAAAGCATAGTTAGTAAATCACGGTACGAGAAAGTTACATATAAAAACGTACGGGTATTTTACGTTGTCTCTAATCTAATGTTACGTTTAATTGTACATTAATAGTTATAAATATATACAATTAATTATTTTAAAAATTAATAAATATATAAATAATAGCAAAGTTAACGACTTATTTCACTATATACGGATATTAAACGTGTTATACGGGTTTTATATGTGTTTAGTACGAAAGTCATCAAATGAACGAAAAAAATAAAACGGCTTGATAATAATATGAATACGAAAGTTTTAAACGAATAAAATACAAACGGGTACATATAAAGCTGATGTCATTTTACTGTTGCCTAACCGATCTACTGATTTGTACATGTTGAAACAATTAAAGGAATACACTTAACAAAACACTCAGCAAAGTAGGGGAGGGACAAAGCTGACTGTTTCATTAAGAGCCGCTAATGACAAAAGAAGTTGGGAGAAACCAAATCAAAGGAATCACAAAAATAAAAAACACATCAAATAAATTTTTAACTTGAACGGAAAGATATATAAATTTTAAATTAGAATTTGAAATACAAGTAAAATTGTGAGTCAATTACGTCTTAGATTTGATCGGTCAACTATGGGCTAGTTGGTTGTTTGTGATTGGTCATTGAACTGCAAAAGTTGTTCTTATTTGAGTGGTTCACTAATTCAATGTTTTTACCAAAAAATAAAACCACTAAATAATATATGGGAGACACTAAATAATATATCGGTGGTAAGGTCACATAGCCTGGTGGTAAGGGAGGAGGACTGGTGACCATAAGGTCCCAGGTTCGATCCTCACCGCCACCATGGTGTTCCCGGAGGCATCCCGCTATCACCCGGACCGCCGGCGGAGGTCCCGGGGTTTAGCCCGACTACGGCACCACAAAATGTGGTGACCGTGGAGGGTGTTCCTCGTTATAAAAAAAAAAAAAACGAGATCGGTAAATCATGAACCAATTACAATATAGAATCAATTTGTGAATTTGATCAGCAACGATGAACTAGCCGGTTGTTTGCGACTAGGCAATGAACTGGAAAAAAAATTATGGGAGGCAAAAACATGAAAAGCTAACTAATTACCATAACAATTTTTTATACTTCTCTATTTCATTTGAATTGCCCATCATCTTCATTTATTTAATTTAGTTCCACATTTGGCTTCTTTGTCCAACACTACTTAGTATATTATATAGGTATTCTAATATAAAAAATCTATAAATGATTCTCCAACCACTCTACAAAAATTAATAATTAAATCATAAGCCATTAATTTTTCAATTACGGTCCAACGCAAAGATTTTCTACTTATTAGTATGCCACCATTTTCCTCTATATTATCTCCCTGGAATTTGAAAACATGTAATTTTGAATAGAATTTCACTTTCTATTTCATTTTCTTCTCTTTAGAGCTTTCCCTCCCATTTGAGTTA
This sequence comes from Linum tenue, assembly GCA_946122785.1. NCBI lineage: Eukaryota > Viridiplantae > Streptophyta > Magnoliopsida > Malpighiales > Linaceae > Linum > Linum tenue. The sequence continues at coordinate 75,971,708 of CAMGYJ010000008.1, read as the reverse complement.
GAATCTTCTACAAATATACACAAACTTCAGACTATGTGTATGCATATCAAAGAAAGAATCATCACTAAACAATTATCATCCTGATAAAATTACCATCGTAAATACACCACTGTAAAAGATCAAATATTCATGGCCAACCATAAGTCCATAACAGCTAAATAATTGACCGCCTCGCGGCAAAACGCGATTCCTTGTCTAGTACATATATTAAACAAAACAGCTGTGAACAGAGCCAACGCCGGAAGAGCACCGGCGCCGGCGGCCATGGCAGGGGCCGCGATCAGCGGAGAGGAGTTAACCGTCTAGAGAGAGAAAGAGAGAGCGGAGAGAATTTAGTCACAATTAGTAGTTTTTTTACAAGAATGATATCAACTATTATTTTATTAGTGTTGACCGTTAGTTTTTAAAAGAACATCCAATCAGCGTCAACGTTGAATTTGAAATGCAATTTTTAATTACAATTTTTAACTATTTTTCAGATCACTTACAATATAAAAAATAATTCTTATTGAAATGCCGGTAAAACCTCCTCCCCGAGGGTCTCCGAAAATTCATATCTCTTTTATTTCTTCACCAGCGCCGCTTCCCCTGTCAACCCGCCACCCTGCTCCCCCGGCATCACCTGCCGCATATCCTCCATCCACTGTCTCGGTCCAATCGGATTCACAATCGTTCTCTCCCCGCCTCCCCCGCTCGTTGCAGGAGCTTCCTTACCTCGTTCTCGCTCAACGGCCGAACATATATGGCCATTGAGTCATTCCATCTCCCCAAACCTTTCTTGTTCCACTGGTGAGAAGGAAAAAGCGCTAGAGAAATTCACATCTACTCTTATCTCTAACCCCTAATCTTCAACGCCGCCACAACAAAAGAGATCATCTCCAACTCAGTTCCTAGATACAATCTCATTTTTTACCAAAATCCAGATTTAAAACAACTAGCAGGGGTACAAGAAATTGGGCGCTTGAAAAAGAGAAACAAGATATGAGTGGCCGTTTCCCCTCATAACGAGCGCACGACCCCTACTCTTTTGATGGGCTAATCTGATTTGTAGAAACAAAGAAGAAGGGAGTGGAAATCTCACTTACATTTTATGATATTAATGCTAGGTACAGGATAAAATACATTGGCTTGTCTTTCTTTTTGGTGAGATGGAAGAGTGAAACGTTTAGATTTCGGGAGGAGAAGCTGCAATCGCTTTTGCAGGCGGGGAAAATTAGTGTTTTTTGGGCAATTTTTGTCACACATTAAGTCGATATATAGCTCAATTTCAAAGGGGAATTAAAAGAGGAGAGCCGAGACTACATTCGGTGGCTTGAAAATTATTATGTGGAATCAAAACTGACGGACGAATGGTGTTAGGGATTTAAATGGTAACTGTTTAAACTTTAATCACTTGAAAATTATGCTTTGTTTTTAATCTGGTTAAGATGTTCTTTTGTTTATTTTATATGGTTGCAAAGATAAGATGAAAATTCTCATTATTGTATGTCAAGTTTAACAAAATAAATAAATTACAATAATTAGTTTTCCTGTTCTCTGTTAGACAAAATTTCTCTGATGCATTCATTGCATGTAGTTTTCAACTTATTCCCATGTTAAACAATCGATCGTAATTAAATTAACTATCAGAAATAATACCAACCTTGTAAGGTAGAATAACGAATCCTTGGTACTTGAAAAACTAATGTGGTCCTTATAAATTTATAATCACAGTAATCATTGATTCACTACAAAATCATTCACTAAAAGAAAAATCAATCAAATACCCGTATTTTTCCTTACCTTCGAATATCTTTTGACCCAGAAAATAAAAGAAAAAAGATTTGATAAATGGGTTCTCCAAGTTCAACATCTTTTATGGTGTGTGGTATAGTCTTATCAATTTGTATCATCCTGAATCTTCCATATGAAATACAGGCCAGAAAGCTATCACCATTACTAACAAACCCTCCAGTCAAAATTCTCGAAGAAAATTATGGAACGAGTATCATAATTGATCAAGCACAAGCCTATAGAAATACTGCTCATGCATTGGCTAATTATGAACTCAATATAGATTCTATTGTGCATGAGATCCACACCGTTGAGCATGATTTTTACGCCATTGGAAATGCAGCAATGTTGGCGGCGTTTGGTTCAATGTATATGTAGATATAAGATTATACAAGTGCGTGTCATTTAATTGCATGTTAATATGTGAGATGTATTTGGCAAAGCAATAATTCTTTAGTGCATTTTCATTACAAATTGTATTAGAAAAGTAGATAAAGGCAAAATTACATATTTGGTCACTTAGTTTATCAATTTCTTCATATTGGTCATTCATTATACCGTTTAAGCATCGGTCACTGACCATCTATTTCATGAAAAAATTCTCCTTGGCAGCCAACTGCAAGCTTTAACCGTTAGATTGATGACGTGACAATTAAGAAATATCAATTAATAAAAATCGATATTGAATTTTCTTAAATGGAAAAACAAATTGGAAAATGATCATCGCTCAAGCTCTATCTAATCCCACTCCGACTTTGACCTCACTCCTCTCCTCAATGAGTCCCAGCAATGACAATTCCTCTCTGTGTCAGGTTTGCTTTGGAGCAGCATTAGAGAATGAATTAAATCTTGTCTTGATTCGTCAAAAGAATAAAAAGAAGAGTCTTTGACCAAGCAATCATAATTTATAAGTATTAAATCAGCTCAATAGTGTTAAGCTTATGTAATGTACTATGCATGTACAATATGGAGGAGCAAAGAAAATTCCTCAACATTCCTCTTCGTCATTGCTTCAATCAGTATCCCCATTGCAATATCCTTAATGGTGTCAAGCTTGCAATAGAATGTCTTCTTGGCCAATTCGAATTTGTATCCAAAATTTCCCTTGGATGTCACGACAAGCAAAGGTTGTTCGTCAAGACCATTGGGCTATTGGGGTCGGCAGAGGCCCACTCTCTTTGACCTACCTGCTCAAGGAATTCTCGTCCTCCTACTGCCTATCGCGATTAACCGATTCCCCTGTTATGTAGTTTCAACTTATAGACCGATTCAGCACCAACCCCAGCGCCATTACCATACCGGTCAGCCACCTCGGATCGGCCAGACTTTCTTTTCATCAACGTTCTTAGTTTCCCACGAGTCGCATCTTCAATCACCGCTCGGACTTATCATCGTGGGTATCAACCTTGACTCGGTCCGCACATGAACTCGAACGTTTTATACAACTAAATCGCCAAGCCATGAGGTCGCTCATCAAGGCGTTTCTCTCCCCGCCCACTTTGTGAATGTAGTCTCTCGTCATAATCCTCGTCGTCCCGTCTTTGAGTTCCCCACCGAACTCACCGGCCACTGCTTGTCTCCCTCCACATCATCAATGGTGGTTACGGTGACCAGCCTCTACTTGTTATGGGAAAGAAAGGTATTGTGGTGGCATAGGTTTCAACAAAGGAATGAAAAGTACGATGAGATTGGGCTTGGTGGCGGTGGGAAGCTCTTAGATCTAGGTTTTCCATCTCATCTCTCTTTATATACCCATATATATTTCAATCTAAGGAGACCTCATGGAAAAAAATGGATTTCATCTGACGTCCCTCATGCAAAGAGGCTCGAATTGCAAAATAGAAGGCCGGTTTCTGTGGCCCGGGTCCATCCCAAAGCTCTTTAAATAAAATTGTCATGAAATTCATATCGGTTTGTTTCGAGGTTTCGTACCTAACTGTCGATCAAACTGTTCATTTTTTTGGTCGAATCGGAACCTAAATGTTAGGGTGTAACATTTCCTCCACCCTTATAAAAATTTCGTCCTCGAAATTCGCCCGGACTCATTCTTCCATTAACACCATTCTTATAATTCTTTGCACTAAGAGTTTATTCTCACTATATGATATTCAATAGTGCCATTTGCTCGTCTCGCGTAGTTTATTGTACCTCTTATGTTTCCTCTTAATCATAACAGGTATCCCCAACTTGTTTTGTAGCATCGGGTAGCTTTCAGTGACTCGTTTTCCTTCTGATTCAACAACTTGGTCTGGTAGTTTGATTCCTATTATGTTTGATTCGATGGTTCAACTCATTTGGTACTCATTGTCGGACCTTAAATCGGAGTCGAGATATCACATTTCCTCCCCCCTTAAGAAAATTTTGACCTCGAAATTTGATCATCATGATTATTCAAAGTCTAACCTTAGGTACTCCTTCCACTAAAGGGTTTTGTATTTCCTTTACTTTCACAACCCCTTCATTGATGCTTAGCTCTAACTTTGATACTCGAACCCAGTTCAGTAGCCCTCGCCATTCCTCCTCAAAGTTCTACTTGCTTCCTCTATCATTTATTTGAACTTCCCTCGAACGTCTTAATATCTTGTCTTTCCTCGGCTGGCTCGCTGACTTGGCTTAGGCAAGTTTTGAGATTCTAACTCCTAACTTACCTGGGTCCGGCGAGGCTCCTCATGTTCCTTGGATTTTCGACCTTCCATGATTACTATAACTGGTAGGGTCTCTTGAATCTCTCCTCGTACCTCGGCTTAGTTGGCGACAACTCTAGTCTTGCATACTTATTGGCTACATGGTGCTTCCTCCAACTGCATTCTCTACATTGCTTACCTTACTGGTGGTCTCCTTCCTATCCAAGTCTCACCGTAGACTTTACTTATTAGGGCATACTATATCCATAAGGTCCCCGATCCTCCTTTGTGATGCTTGTGTGCCCCTTCGCATTACGTAAAGTCTAACTTTCCACTATTCCATGGGTTGTAGCCCTAAGTTCGATCCTCGCGAACTCGCGGACCTCCTTGCATCCTTTATTCTAGATGATTGTTGTCATTTGCCGTAACTCCTTGGCTACTTCCTGTCGGCGTACTAGATACTTGACGTATTCCTGAACCTTATTCTAATCAACTCGCATCCCGGTAGGATATGAGCTGCCTAGGTCCTTGTATCTCCTAACTCTGCATCTCTTACTCCCTTTCTCGATACTTCATCTTATCCTTTAACCATAAACTGAATGGTCGTCTCCTTTTACTTCTTGCTTAATGCCGAAACCTCAAATTACTGCTTTTACTTTCTGTATGCAATAAAATCATCATTTGCATCTTTCTCTAGTTTGCGATAAACTTTATGACTACTTTCAGGAATCATAACCTTCCATTTTGCACACTTGATCACTCCCGGCGCCTAACTTAGCACTTCCTTATCGGCACTTGAATTTGATGTTATCGTACTATCCATTCTGTCACTCTTAGACCCTAGATGAAATTTCTCATACGGTTTCCACGTCCAAGAAATTTTCACCAGAGAGATTGCCACCTTTCACCCGCATAGGCGATCGTGGTTTCACTTTGGGGTATTTGAACAGGTTCCCTAAACTCATATCCCTCTTACTTCTTTACTCGTGACTCTTCTTCTTGATGTTCCCCGCTAGTTCTAGATGTCCCTTGTTCTCAATGTAGTCATCTAGGTTCCCACATTCTTTTCTCACTTATGTACTTAGACCCATAAGTTACTCCCTTTGACTATATTCATGATGACCATGATTCCACCTTAAGATTGATCGAAATTTCTCGATAGACTTCCTTTGGATCAAGTGACTTCTTGAAATCTCGTCAAACTTCCTCTGGCCTTCTTGCTTCTTCCTTGTATTGTATGCAAATTTTTTTTATCACGACCGTTGAGAATCCTCCTGGAATTCTCTAAAATTTATAAGAACTTCCAATGAACGTTCTACTTGCTTGTCTATACTCGGTTGGTTGAATGACTTAGTCCTATAGCTAGCTTAGAGACTCGCTCTTAGCCCACTAGTTCCAACTTACTACATAGGTTCCTCCTTCTGTCACCCCTTATGTACCCTAGGTGGCTAAGTGCTCCCTCCTTTTAGGATAGGAAACCCACATAACAGTTCATCACAAACACTCCCATTCCCCTTTCAATGGTCCCAAGGACCTCCTGACCGTTCGTGATCTGGGTAGTTTGTATGGTCTCTCCTCTCCCAATCCTTCCTCTTTCTAGCTTGACGTTGTTCACTAGCACATTATTATTTTGATCCAAGCTTGTCCTTTACCTCGTTTATCTTGATGCTTGTCTTGTTCCGTTTAAAGGCTTGCTATCAGCCTAACTCCCCAGGGTCATGTACCCTCTTCTCTAGTGACGTAGTTTATCTATAAGGGTTCATCTTCATATTTAAATGTCCATGCCTCCTCTCCTCCTTGACCTATTGACTTCTTGACGTCCTTTCATACTCCCTATAACCTACTTATTTCCTTTTTTGCTTCATTTATACTACCCTAGCTGAGCTTTCCACTACTCCTTGTCACTATGTTGTAATAGCTTCGAGCCGTCAACAACTAAAACTAGTTGAGGGACTTCTCGTGGTATTTCTTCGTTTCTTGACTCATTGCCTCCTCGCCACTGCTTAGGGTCAAGGACCCTGAAATCCTCCCATCATTATAGCTATTGACATCTAGTGATTGTAGCTCTTTCTTCTGAGATCCATAGTTGGAAAAAAGTAGCGAAAACTTTTCATAAATAACTTTAATAAATACTAAAAAGAACTATCATTACTTAAACACGAAGCCCTAACACTTGGGCCAACTCAAATCATAAAAATTTTAATCTGATCTCCAGTCCATACTCGTAATCATAAAATTAAAAATAACTAAATAATCTCTACTGGTGCTGCTACTGAAAACCCCGACTGGGCATCTTCTGTGATGCTTGTACCGCCTTCCTCTAACTAGTTGCCCTCGAACTGTTCCTCTCAAACTCGATGCTCCCTAACTGCTCCTCAAGCTCTTCCTCTTCAAACTGGTGAGTGAGATGAGGTCAGTCTACGCCCTTACGTTTTTAAATCTCTAGTACTTGAGCACTTACTTAAGAGATTTAACTTAAACTGGTGGAAGTTGTTTGTACTTCCACTCTAAAAATTCTTAGCTCTTAAACTATATCGGAGTTAAAGTTACTCTCCATTCTTAAAACTTCATTCTCAACTTGAACTTTTGACTGACACGGGGATCCCTCACTAGCTAGTCCGGTAGCCAACTCATACGTATGAGAAGCCATCCAGGCTTTCCTTAAACTTAAACTTATTGTGGAAGGCTCTTCTTCCATGATTCTCAAGAGCATAACTGCTGCTCATTCTAAAAATCTCAAGAGCATGACTGTTGCTGCTGTCTCAAACATCTCAAGAGCATAACTGCTGCTCCATCTGAAAATCTCAAATGGCAACGGCCTGGCGCTAGTGACAAAAAAACATTTAAACAACTTCACATTCTTGAAGGTGAAGTACTTCTTAAAACAAAAAGACTTGTTCTTAACTTTAACAATCACTCATAAACGTAAAGCTTTAAAGCAAACAACACACATTCACTATAGACCACTTCACAAAAATACTGAAAACTATAGTAACACTTCACAAAAATACTGAAAACTATAATACTTGAAAGAATACGTAAGGCGTAGAATTTACCCCCTTTACACTCACCTCAAACAAATTACCAAATCTCGACGTAAAGAGGTTGCATCGTGGTCTCCATGGAACTTGAATCTCTTATGCTTAGCCATGCCGGCGTACCTCGCATATAGTTCCTAGATGTTAATCTCGACTTCAGCCAAGCTTTGCTATGTTGAGCTTGTCCTCGCTTGACGCACACGTGCACATGCTTCCAAACGCCAGGGTTGCAAGGATCTACCATCATTTACTTGTTCTCCTTCACCTTGGAGCTTCTTGGTTGTCTACCGAAAATAATATATTTACCTCCCGTCCAGGTCGCCAGCCAAATCCAACCGCTCTGTCCTTGTCACCAAATCACCATCATCATCGCCCTTATAGACCAATTCAGCCCCAACCCCAGCGCCATCACCATACCGGTCGGCCACCTCGGATCAGCCAGACTTTCTTTCATCAACGTTCTTACTTTCCCACGAGTCGCCTCTTCAATCACTGCTCGGACTTATAATCGTGGGTATCAACCTCGACTCGGTCGGCACATGAACTCGAACGTTTTATACAACTAAATCGCCAAGTCAGGAGGTCGCTCATCAAGGCGTTTCTCTCCCCGCCCACTTTGTGAATGTAGTCTTTCGTCACAATCCTCGTCGTCCCGTCTTTGGGTTCCCCACCGAACTCACCGGCCACTGCTTCTCTCCCTCCTCATCATCAATGTTGGTTACGGTGGCCAGCCTCTACTTGTTATGGGATCGAAAGGGATTATGGTGGCATAGGTTTCAACAAAGGAATGAAAAGTACGATGAGATTGGGCTTGGCGGCGGTGGAAAGCTCTTAGCTCTATGTTTTCCATCGCATCTCTCTTTATATACCCATATATATTTCAATCTAAGGAGTCCTCATGAAAAAATGGATTTCATCTGACGTCCCTCATGCAAAGAGGCCCGAATTGAAAAATAGAAGGTCGGTTTCTGTGGCCCGGGTCCATCCCAAAGCTCTTTAATTAAAATTGTCATGAAATTCATATCAGTTTGTCTCTAGCTTTCGTACATAATATTTGATCAAACTGTTCATTTTTTTGGTCGAATCGGAACCCAAATGTTAGGGTGTCGCAATGACATTTAATTTCCTATTCAAACTATAACTATGTTAGCAGTATTATCGCTTTTCACTCGCCGCAAAGCGCAAGCTAGAGGGTCTTTGCTAGTACTGAAATAAGAGCAAGAGGCTTCTTTCAAGACCCGCTTGAGCTCTCGGTCGAACAATGCATACTATGTATATATATGAAGCAAAGATGATTTAGTAAATAATAAGGTAAACATAATTTAGGTAAATAAAAAGCTTATAGTCCCACTACTACACCAGAACTATGTTAAAAATGCCATTGGTGAGTTCGAATCAACGACGCTGTTGCCGGTGGTTGTGGTGGTGGCATTTTCAGAATCAACATCTCTTTCGCGATTGGAGGAATGTTCAAGCTTGAGAAAGCTTGAGAAGAGTGGAAGAGAGGGATACGAGATTCCCACTGTCGCTCTTATGTTGCGGTGGGTGAATGATGTTCATAGCTTATGGGGTTTTTTATTACTTGAAACTCGCACAATTGTAGCAAAGACCATGGCTAATTGATTACATGTAATTTAGAAAAGAACAGGTCGAGAATGAGGTGGGTCAGGGGAGGTCAGGTTGACGAGAGGTACACATGCCCGTATCAAAATCGCCCCAAAACAGGCCAAACAGGTCTGGTAAAACGGGTCAAATCGAAATTGACATCCCCAGTAATTAGAATGATGAAATATAGGATTACATGTTATTAAATAATTTTTTTTTATGTATTTGACTGCATTGAACATTTGAAGGAAATAGAGTGCTTGTAAACTTGTTTTTTATAAAAGTCGATCACACATGTCTTCTATTCTACTTTCCTAATACAATTTCCGATGCAAATGCACGAAAGTAATTAATGCTTTGCTAGATACATCTCATATATTAACGTGAAATTTAAATATCATGTCCTTCTACCAAATTTACATATACATTGAACCAAAGGTCCCCAAAATTGCTGCATTTCGAATGGCGTAAAAATCATGTTCCCAAGTGTGGATCTCATGCACAACAGAATCAATACTGAGCTCATTATCAGGCGATGCATGGTCAGTATTTCCATTGGCTTGTGCTTGATCAATAATGCTACTCTTCCTGTAAGTTTCTTCGAGTATTTTAACTGGAGGGTTTCTTAGTAACGGTGACAGCATTCTGGCTTGTACTTCATATGAAAGATTCATGATGATAAGAATTGATAAGAGTATACAATACACCATAAATGATGAGGAATACGAAGAACCCATTTATCTAATTTTTTTTCTTGTTTCCTTGATCAAAAGAGATTCGAAGGTCTATGAGGAAATATATATATGGCTCTCTGATTGATTTTTCTTTTGTTGAATGATTTGTGAGATGTGAATCAATCATTACCCTGACTATAAATTTATAGGAAAAAAATGATGATTCGTTACTCTAGTTTACAAGGTGGGTATTACTTCTAATGGTTAACCTAACTACGATCAATTGTTTAACATGGGGATAAGCTCCAAACTACAAGCAATAAACACATCAAAAATATTTTGTCCAAGAGAGAACTGGAAAACTAATTATTGGGCATGAATTTGTATTTTGTTAAACTTGACATACAATAACTAGAATTTCCCATATCTTTGCAACCATGTTAGAGAAACATAAGAACGACCTCACTAGATTAAAAAATCAAGCTGATTGTTGAGTTATTAACGTATAAACAATTATCATTTATAAACGGTTATACAATGACATGTCTTTACAATATAATGGAAAAAACTAAAAAGTTTTGGGAATAACCATTTTCCCTCAACAGATCTGGCTATTTGTTTGGAGGTAGAATTCGATGTTCATGCTATTGTCAAACATACAATTACCAATAAGTGGGACCAATCAATGTTGGTGGGTCATTATTTTGGGGCTTGGAGATGATTTGGATTGGATGCTAGTATTATCGATGACGAATCTCAATGAGACTAGGTTTTGGCCAACTTAGGGCCGAAATTAATAATTTTGTCTTTTAATCTCATTTTCTATCGAGTCACGAGTTTCATTTTCTTTTTTTCACGTGACTACACAAATTATCAATGACTTGATTTCACTTTCCTTTTTATGGTGTATAGGCTACATGTTAACAAAAAGAATCTAATATATAATGTTATGAAAACTGGACCATAGTCAAATAGAAGAACCGAATGGTTCAATACCCATTGGTTAACCAACTTTGAACTATTAATAGGTTTTTGAACCGACTATCTTTTTGAGAGTTATTAGTCTATGTATTGATGCTAAGATAAGTATTTTCTGCTTCTTAATTACATATCCTCAGAAAAAGCCTAGGGGATTCTCAAAGTTTGGAATGTGCTTTTAGATTAGAGTTTTGCTTATATAAGTATGCTTACCAATAGTCTTTTAAATACGAGTGCTTGGAACCCGACATTTTAATTGTCATAGAGGATAGGGAAAGACCTACCAATTTGTGTTATGGATTGAAGTCACAATTTGTGAAGGGGTCGTTTGGATGAGGTTTTAATGTGGGTTATTTGTTGGTTATTTTGGTCTAAATAACTCATAATGAGTTATTTGAACCGAAATAACTTGTTTGGCTTCGCAAAACGCGTTGATACCTTTTCCATCAAAATTCTGCCCCCCTTCTCTCCTCTCTCTCCATTGTTTCTCTTTCTTTTTTCACAGACGACGCCATCATCTTTCTTCTCTCCCTTTGCTCCTCTCAACTTCCAGCTTCCATCGTTCATCTCCATCTGGGCAAGAAAAATGAAATTGAGAATTTTAGGGTTTCAAAGCATATACGAAAAGGGGGGTTTCCATTTGGCGTTGCATGCGCGGGTTGGGGAGAAGAGAAGATACTTCGGGCAAGAATTGGTCGCCGTCGTGTCTCCCGCAGCTGCTGGGAGCTCCAGTCCTGGAACTAGCGGCGGATCTGGATCTATCACCCTTTCCTTGTTCTCATATCGTTTTTTTAGTCAACTATCATCTGGCTTTCTTCTTCTCGTTCTCTCCAGCTTTATTCAGTAGATAGGGAAAGGGAATCAGAGAGGGAGAGAGGGAAATCATCATCAATTGAAGATTCCTGTTTTTCCTGAAAAGGATACGAAGAAGAAAGGGAAGTATGATTGGTGAAAAGAATGTATATGGGAGAATATGAATGGTGAAAAAGGATACGAAGAAGGGGATTCATTGGGTTTGATTTATGCTCTGTTTTCTTAGTTAGTATGCAATTGGGAACTTGGGATGAATGTTTTGGGCAAAGAGAGGGGTTGGTGCAAACTTGGGTTGTATGTATTAAGGGCATAGTGGTATTTTCAGTCTTTTGTTGTAGAATACCACATATCAAATAACTCTTCATCCAAACGAGTTATTTAAAATCAATTAACACATATATAACACACAAATACCACAATCCCAAATAATGAGTTATTTGTGACCAAATACCACAGCTCATAAATAAAAGCTTATAGTCTCACTACTATACCAGAACTATGATCAAGATGCCATTTGTGTCATGTTTTTCAAATATTCCATTATTAGTAAACTATTTTTTTTCGATGAATGGGTGGTTTTATTCATCAAAATACGATAAGAGTTTTACAAAAAAACACACAGATGCCTGTCAGCCTTCAAACAACAAGCAATTTTTACAAGAGACTGTACACACACTTCCAACTATCTACTCCCTATATACCACAGTTTTCGAGCGACAGGAGAGCTCGCAAACCCCGGATCTCCTTGCACTTTTGCTTCCATAACTAGCTGCATCTTGTGAGTCAGTTCTCCTACTTTAAGGCTTTTCTGACCATATAGCCTTCGGCAATGCTCTCTCCGTACTTCACTTATTACCAAGCACCACAGAATTCTGCCGACTCTACACTTCCCCAGCTTCTGCACTGCTTGCAACACTACCTGATCCAGCGAGCCACCCAAAGGGAACTGCCAGGGACTAGGGAAGACTGTTTGCCAAACTTCCTGCACAAAATCACACGAGAAAAAAATATGGTCTCTTGTTTCTTCTGAACTGTCACAAAGAGGACAGAGGGTGCAAACAGTAGGGTTCCAGCGTCTAATCTTATCTAGTGTGTTAACCCTATTAAGAAAGACAAGCCAAGTCAGCACTGAGTTCTTAGGGATACCACCCTTCCAAACTAAACAGGACCACTGCACTAGATCACCTCTGGGTCTCAAGCTGTGCCATACCCTGCTAATTTTAAATTTCTGCATGAGTTCTCCATCCCATTCAATGCCCCTGCCAGTTTGACATAATCTCCCTGCCACCAGGTCTCTGATTTTTAGAATCTTATTCCATATCCAGGATCCTCGTGTTTGTATTTCCCATATACGGGTATTTCCCAAATACTCGTATTTTCCCTTACCTTTGAATATTTTTTGATCCAGAAAATAAAAGAAAAAATATTAGATAAATGGTCATTCACTATACCGTTTAAGCATCGGTCACTGACCATCTATTTCATGAAAAAATTCTCCTTGGCAGCCAACTACAAGCTTTAACCGTTAGATTGATAACATGACAATTAAAAAATTTAAATCAATAAAAATCGTTGTTGAATTTTCGTAAATGGAAAAAAAATTGGAAAATGGTCATCGCTCATGCTCTATCTAATCCCTCTCCGACTTTGACCTCACTCCTCTCCTCAACGAGTCCCAGCAATGACAATTCCTTTTTGTGTCATGTTTGCTTTGGAGTAGCATTAGATAAGGAATGAAATCTTGTCTTGATTCGTCAAAAGAATAAAAAGAAGAGTCTTTGACCAAGAAATTATAATTCATAAGCAGTAAATAAGCTCAACAGTGTTAAGCTTATGTAATGTACTATGCATGTACAATATGGAGGAGCAAAGAAAATTCCTCACAATTCCTCTTCGTCATTGCTTCAATCAGTATCCCCATTGCATACAGCTCTGCCTCCGATGCCTTTGTGGATTGACCGCGCACACGAGGTCTACGAGAATAGTGGCTTTGCTCGAGGGGACACAGATGTAATTTAGTCGTAGAATAGAAGACATGTGTGATCCACTTTTGTAACGAATAAGTTTACAAACACTCAATTGCTTTCAAATGTAAAATGCAATCAAATATATAAAAAGGGTTAATAGCATTTTATACCCCTATACTATTGCAAATTAGCAAACATACCCCTCTACTATTTTTTTTTTTTGCACAAGCGTACCCTCCTATAATCAACTCACCGTTTGAAGATAGGGAGAAAGACCAAATTGTCAATTCACCGTTTGCACAAATATAACCTCCCTTAAAAATTTTGTCAACTTACCATTTAAAGAGAGGGAAAAAGACCAAATCGTGCCACCTTGTTAAATAATTTGTTCTTTTTATTGAATAAATTTTCTATATTGCCCCAAATTTATTGAATATGTGAATTAATAAGCCAATACAAACTACAATTTGATCACTTGGAAATCGAATTGAATCTGTGAATTCTTTGTTTGGCAAGTCATAATAAATTAGTAGTAGGGAGCCCAACTCATCACTATCATCTCAGGGTAAACCGCAGCAGTAGTGGCCATCGATAGCAGACACATCACTAAGAATTGACCAACTTGCTTCTCCCTCCACTGTCGCCCTTCCCCCCGCTCCCCCAGCTTCCACTTCGTTTGCCAAATCATGGAAACAGTGTAGTTTACAAGATGTGGAATGGTTGAAGCGATTGGCAATGATAGTTTTAGTTTAGGCATCGAGAATCAGAAGTTTTAGATCATTTTATTCTCAATCTACCTTCAATGTTTTGGTTGTTTGGGTGATGGGGCTAACACGATGGTGACTCGACGATGTGGATGTTAATATATGAAATTTTTTATCAAAATAATAGATTAACAATTGTGGTTTTTTTTGTTGCTCTTCTTCGACCTTGATTCGAATCAACGACACTGTTGCCGGTGGTTGTGGTGGTGGCATTTTCAGAATCAACATCTTTTTCGCGATTGGAGGAATGTTCAAGCTTGAGAAAGCTTGAGAAGAGTGGAAGAGAGGGCTACGAGATTGTCACTGTCGCTCTTATGTTGCTGCGGGTGAATGATGTTCATAGCTTATGGGTTTTTTATTACTTGAAACTCGCACAATTTTAGCAAAGACCATGGCTAATTGATTACATGTAATTTAGAAAAGAACAGGTCCTGAATGAGGTGGGTCAGGCAGGTCAGGTTGACGAGAGGTACACATGCCCGTATCAAAACTGCCCCAAAACAGGCCAAACAGGTCCGGTAAAACGGGTGAGATGGAAATTGACATCCCCAGTAACTAGAATGATGAAATATAGGATTACATATTATTAAATAATATATATATAGTTTTTTAAGTATTTGACTGCATTGAACATTTGAAGGAAATAGAGTGTTTGTAAACTTGTTCTTTATAAAAGTGGATCACACATGTCTTCTATTCCACTTTCCTAATACAATTTCCAATGCAAATGCACGAAAGTAATTAATGCTTTGCTAGATACATCTCATATATTAACATGCAATTTAAATATCATGTCCTTCTACCAAATTTACATATACATTGAACCAAAGGTCCCCAACATTGCCGCATTTCCAATGGCGTAAAAATGATGTTCCCAAGTGTGGACCTCATGCACAACAGAATCAATATTGAGGTCATTATCAGGCAATGCCTGGGGAGTATTTCCATTGGCTTGTGCTTGATCAATAAAGCTACTCTTCCCGTAAGTTTCTTCGAGTATTTTAACTGGAAATATAAGAATTGACAAGAGTATACAATACACCATAAATGATGATGAATACGGAGAACCCATTTATCTAATTTTTTCCCTTGTTTCCTTGATCAAAAGAGATCAAAGGTCTTTGAGAAAATATATGGCTCTCTGATTGATTTGTTTTTTGTTGAATGATTTGGGAGATCTGAATCAATCATTACCGTGACTAGAAGAACCGAATGGTTCACTACCTATTGGTTAACCAGCTTTGAACTATTAATAGGTTATTGAACCGACTATCTTTTTTAGAGTTCTTTGTCTCTGTATTGATGCTAAGATAAGTATTTTCTGCTTCTTAATTACATTTCCTTAGAAAAAGCCTAGGGGATTCTCAAAGTTTGGAATGTGCTTTTAGATTAGAGTTTTGCTTATATAAGTATGCTTGCCAATAGTCTTTAAAATATGAGTGCTTGGAACCCGACATTTTAATTGTCATAGAGGATAGGGAAAGACCTACCAATTTGTTGTATGGATTGAAGTCACTATTTCTGAAAGTAGTTGCTACAGTTTTAATGCACAGCCCTCCTTGTAGTCGATTTACATTCCACCATTTTCTTCTTTCCTAGGTTTACAAGGATATTACAGTTAATGTTGATGTTGCCTTCGATTGACTTATGCCCCGTGTCAGTGGATTGAGCTAAATTTGTGTTGTCTTGGATAATTATAGTTAATTTGTTTGATAATATAGTTTTCTTTTTTAATTTTGTATTCCAATGCAGCAGTAGCAACAGAAAATGACTTGCACTTGCTGTTGATGATAACTACTCCAAATATGAGTATTGGATTGTTCCATTTTTTTTACCAGATGCTAAGAGAACAAACGGAATATGCACACAATTCTCATTTTCCATTCTCAATCATTTAGTTAAGTGCTTTGTAAGAAACTTATCATTTTTTTCATCACGTGTTCTATAAAATACCCCTATGAACACCATCGATTTTGATTGCTAGCCTTGGTAAGTAGATTAACTGTAATAGTTCATAACTATGTTGGCCATACAATGTAAAACAAGTTGGTTATTATTAATTTAAATTCAAACAAAGTAATACTTGTTATTCTCATCTTGGGTTGATTTTTAGGTTTACTCAATGATCAGTCTTTCACGACTTTACGTAAGCATGAAGCACTATAGACCATGTGATGCAGAAAAGCAAATGAATAATTGTTCTTCATTACTTTGAATTTTGTGTTAGAATCCCATTTTCCTTTTCGCATTTGGTACTACAATGCCTCTATTTATTTTATTGTTTAGTATTTGAAAGATGTATAATTCAAAAAGGTAAGCAATATATGTTCGGGTTGATATGAGGCAAGCTTTACGTCATATCTTAGCTGCTACAAAATGTAGCCTTTGCCATAACAGAATTAAGAACTTGGGTTTCAGATATGGATTCAAGCTTATAGTCGCAATGACATTTAATTTCCTATTCAAACTGTAACTATGTTAGCTGTATTATCTCTTTTCACTCGCCGCAAAGCACAAGCGAGAGGGTCTTTGCTAGTGCAGAAATAAGAGCAAGAGACCTTTTTCCAGACCTGGTTGAGCTCTCGTTCGAACAATGCATAGTGTGTGTATATCTGAAGTAGAGATGCTTTAGTAAATAATAAGGTAAATATAATTTAGATAAATAAAAAGCTTATAGTCCCACTACTATACGAGAACTATGATCAAGATGCCATTTGTGCCAAATATTCCATTATTCATAAACTATTATTTTATTAGTGTTGACCTTTAGTTTTTAAAAGAACATCCAATCTGCGTCAACGTAAAATTTGACCTGCAATTTTTAATTACAATTTTTAACTATTTTTCAGATCACTTAAAAAATAAAAAATAATTATTATTGAAATAGTGGTAAAACATCCTCCCCGAGGGTCTTCGGAAATTCATATCTCTTTTATTTCTTCACCATCGCCGCTTCCCCTATCAACCCGCCCCCTAGCTCCCCCGCCATCAGCTGCCGCATATCCACAATCCACTGTCTCGGTCCAATCAGATTCACAATCGTTCTCTCGCCGCCTCCCCCGCTCGTTGCAGGAGCTTCCTTACCTCGTTCTCGCTCAACGGCCGAACATATCTGGCTATTGAGTCATTCCATCTCCCCAAACCTTTCTTGTTCCAGTGGTGACAAGGAAAAAGTTCTATAAAAATTCACATCCACTCTCATATCTAACCCCTAAACTTCAAAGCCGCCACAACCAAGGAGCTCATCTCCAACTCAGTTCCTAGCTACAATCTCCTTTTTTACCAAATTCCAGATTTGAAACAACTAGCAGGGGTACAAGAAATTGGGCGCTTGAAAAAGAGAAACTAGATATGAGTGGTTGTTTGCCCTCCCAACGAGCGCACGACCCCTACTCTTTTGATGGGCTAATCTGATTCGTAGAAACAAAGAAGAAGGGAGTGGAAATCTCGCTTACATTTTATGACATTAATGCTAGGTAAAGGATAAATACATTGGCTTGTGTTTCTTTGTGGTGAGATGGAAGAGTGAAACGTTCAGATTTCGGGAGGAGAAGCTGCAATCACTTTTGCAAGCGGGGAAAATTAGTTTCTCACTCATTAAGTCAATATATAGCTCGATTTCAATGGGGAATTAAAAAAGGAGAGCCGAGACTATATTGGGTGGCTTGAATATTATTATGAGGAATCAAAACTGATGGAGGAATGGTGTTAGGGATTCGAAGGGTGTTCCCCAAACCTTCTTTGTTTTAGCATTTATATTTTAAAGACATGTCATTAATTATGTAACGGATATAAATGGTAACAGTTTAAACTTTAATCACATGAAAATTATGCTTTATTTTTAATCTGGTTAAGATGTTCTTGTGTTTATCTTATATGGTTGCAAAGAGAAGATGAAAATTCTCATTATTGTATTTCAAGTTTAAAAAAATAAATAAATTCCAATAATTAGTTTTCCCGTTCTCTGTTGGACAAAATTTCTACGATGTGTTCATTGCATGTAGTTTGCAATTTATTCCCATGTTGAACAATCGATCGTAATTAAGTTAACCATCAGAAATAATACCAACCTTGTAAGGTAGAATAACGAATCCTTGGTACTTAAAAAACTAACATGGTCCTTATAAATTTATAATCACAGTAATGATTGATTCACTCCAAAATCATTCACTAAAAGAAAAATCAATCAAATACCCGTATTTTTCCTTACCTTTGAATATCTTTAGATCCAGAAAATAAAAGAACAAAGATTAGATAAATGGGTTCTTGAAGTTCTTCATCTTTTATGGTGTGTTGTATACTCTTATCAATTTGTATCGTCCTGAATCTTCCATATGAAATACAAGCCAGAAAGCTATCACCATTACTAACAAACCCTCCAGTCAAAATTCTCGAAGAAAATTATGGAAAGAGTATCACTATAGATCGAGCACAACCCTATAGAAATACTGCCCATGCATTGGCTAATGATGAACTCAATATAGATTCTATTGTGCATGAGATCCACACCGTTGAGCAGGATTTTTACGCCATTGGAAATGCAGCAATGTTGGGGGCGTTTGGTTCAATGTATATGTAGATATAAGATTATACAAGCGCGTGTCGTTTAATTGCATGTTAATATGTGAGATGTATTTGGCAAAGCAACAATTCTTTAGTGCATTTGCATTACAAATTGTATTAGAAAAGTAGATACAAGCAAAATTACATATTTGGTCACTTAGTTTATCAATTTTTTCATATTGGTCATTCATTATACCGTTTAAGCATCGGTCACTGACCATCTATTTCATGCAAAAATTCTCCTTGGCAGCCAATTACAAGCTTTAACCGTTAGATTGATGACGTGACAATTAAAAAATATAAATTAATAAAAATCGTTATTGAATTTTCTTAAATGGAAAAATAAATTGGAAAATTATCATCGCTCAAGCTCTATCTAATCACTCTCCGACTTTGACCTCACTCTCTCCTCAACGAGTCCCAGCAATGACAATTCCTCTCTGTGTCATGTTTACTTTGGAGTAGCATTAGAGAATGAATTAAATCTTGTCTTGATTCGTCAAAAGAAAAACATAAGAGTCTTTGACCAAGCAATCATAATTCATAAGCAGTAAATCAGCTCAACAGTGTTAAGCTTATGTAATGTACTATGCATGTACAATATGGAGGAGCAAAGAAAATTCCTCACAATTCCACTTCGTCATTGCTTCAATCAGTATCCCCATTGCAATATCCTTAATGGTGTCAAGCTTGCAAAAGAATGTCTTCTTGGGCAATTCGAATTTGTATCCAAAATTCCCCTTGGATGCAGTCACGTGAAGCAAAGGTCGTTCATCGCGACCATTGGTCTTTTGGGGTCGGCAGAGGCCCACTCTCTTTGACCTACCTTCACAAGGAATTCTCGTCCTCCTACTGCCTATCGCGATTAACCGATTCCCCTATTATGTAGTTTAAACTTCGCCTTCCGTGATGACAAATTTGATGAAGAGTCACAATATCAACATGTTTTTCTATGTTGTATCGACTGTGATGAGCTTCGTTGAGTAGATGTTATCAATTTTTACCTGAATTTCAGATCTTGATGATTCTGATGGTGGAGGAATCTTAGTTGATTGTGGCACCACCATAACTCGGTTACAGACTCATGAATACAACTCTGCCTCCGATGCCTTTGTGAATTGACCGCGCACACGAGGTCTACGAGAATACTGGCTTTGCTCGAGGGCCACACATGTAATTTAGTCGTAGAATAGAAGACATGTGTGATCCACTTTAGTTATGAATAAGTTTACAAACACTCAATTGCTTTCAAATGTAAAATGCACTCAATTTTATACCCCTATACTATTGCAAATTAGCAAACATACCCCTCCATTATTTTTTTGCACAAACGTACCCTCCTATAATCAATTCACCATTTAATGATAGGGGGAAAGACCAAATTGTCAATTCACCGTTTGCACAAATATAACCTTCCTTAAAAAAATTTGTCAACTTACCATTTAAAGAGAGGGAAACAGTGTAGATTACAAGAGGTCGAATGGTTGAAGCGATTGGCAACGACAGTTCTAGTTTGGGCATCGAGAATCAGAAGTTTTAGATCATTTTATGCTCAATCTACCTTCAATATTTTGAGGTTTTGTCTGGGTGATGGGGCTAACATGATGGTGACTCGGCGATGTGGATGTTGATATATGAATTTTTTTGAAAACCATAGATTAACAATTGTGGTGGTTTTTTTGGCTCTTCTTCGACCTGGATTCGAATCAACGACGCTGTTGCCGGAGGTTGTGGTGGTGGCATTTTCAGAATCAACATCTCTTTCGTGATTGGAGGAAGGTTCAAGCTTGAGCAATCTTGAAAAGAGTGGAAGAGAGGGCTACGAGATTGTCACTGTCGCTCTTATGTTGCGGTGGGTGAACGATGTTCATAGCTTATGGGTTCTTTATTACTTGAAACTCGCACAATTGTACCAGAGACTATGGCTAATTGATTACATGTAATTTAGACAAGAACATGTCAAGAATGGGGTGGGTCAGGGCAGGTCAGGTTGACGAGAGGTACCCAAGCCCAAAACCGCCCCAAAACAAGCAAAACAGGTCGGGAAAATGGGCCAGGTCGAAATTGACATCCCCAGTAATTAGAATGATGAAATATAGGATTACATGTTATTAAATAATTTTTTTATGTATTTGACTGCATTAAACATTTGAAAGAAATAAAGTGCTTTTAAACTTGTTCTTTATAAAAGACGATCACACATGTCTTCTATTCTACTTTCCTAATACAATTTCCGATGCAAATGCACGAAAGTAATTAATGCTTTGCTAGATACATCTCATATATTAACATGAAATTTAAATATCATGTCCTTCTACCAAATTTACATATACATTGAACCAAAGGTCCCCAAAATTGCTGCATTTCGAATGGCGTAAAAATCATGTTCCCAAGTGTGAATCTCATGCACAACAGAATCAATACTGAGGTCATTATCAGGCAATGCATGGTCAGTATTTCCATGGGCTTGTGCTTGATCAATAATGCTACTCTTCCTGTAAGTTTCTTCGAGTATTTTAACCGGAGGGTTTCTTAGTAACGGTGACAGCTTTCTGGCTTTTACTTCATATGAAAGATTAATGATGATAAGAATTGATAAGAGTATACGATACACCATAAATGATGAGGAATACGAAGAACCCATTTATCTAATTTTTTTCCTTGTTTCCTTGATCAAAAGAGATTCAAAGGTGTATGAGGAAATATATATATCGCTCTCTGATTGATTTGTCAGTTGTTGAATGATTTGTGAGATGTGAATCAATCATTACCCTGACTATAAATTTATAGGAAAAAAATGATGATTCGTTACTCTAGCTTACAAGGTGGGTATTACTTCTAATGGTTAACCTAACTATGATCAATTGTTTAACATGGGGATAAGCTCCAAACTACAAGCAATAAACACATCAAAAATATTTTGTCCAAGAGAGAACTGGAAAACTAATTATTGGGCATGAATTTGTATTTTGTTAAACTTGACATACAATAACTAGAATTTCCCATATCTTTGCAACCATGTTAGAGAAACATAAGAACGACCTTACTAGATTAAAAAACTAAGCTGATTGTTGAGTGATTAACGTATAAAAAATTATCATTTATAAACGGTTACACAATGACATGTCTTTACAATATAATGGAAAAAACTAAAAAGTTTTGGGAATAACCTTTTTCCCTCAACAGATCTGGCTATTTGTTTGGAGGTAGAATTCGATGTTCATGCTATTGTCAAACATACAATTACCAATTAGTGGGACCAATCAATGTTGGTGGGTCATTGTTTTGGGGCATGGAGATGATTTGGATTGGATGCTAGTATTATCGATTACGAATCTCAATGAGACTAGGTTTTGTTCAACTTAGGGCCGAAATTAATAATTTTGTCTTTTAATCTCATTTTCTATCGAGTCACGAGTTTCATTTTCTTTTTTTCACGTGACTACACAAATTATCAATGACTTGATTTTACTTTCCTTTTTATGGTGTATAGGCTACATGTTAACAAAAAGAATCTAATATATAATGTTATGAAAACTGGATCATAGTCAAATAAAAGAACCGAATGGTTCAATACCCATTGGTTAACCAGCTTTGAACTATTAATAGGTTATTGAACCGACTATCTTTTTGAGAGTTCTTTGTCTATGTATTGATGCTAAGATAAGTATTTTCTACTTCTTAATTACATCTCCTCAGAAAAAGCCTAGGGGATTCTCAAAGTTTGGAATGTGCTTTTAGATTAGAGTTTTGCTTATGTAAGTATGCTTGCCAATAGTCTTTTAAATATGAGTTTTTGGAACCCGACATTTTAATTGTCATAGAGGATAGGGAAAGACCTACCAAATTGTGTTATGGATTGAAGTCACAATTTGTGAAAGTAGTTGTTGCAGTTTTAATGCACATCCCTCCTCGTGCTTGATTTACATTCCTCCATTTTCTTCTTTCTTAGGTTTACAAGGATATTACAGTTGATGTTGATGTTGCCTTCGATTGACTTATGGCACGTGTCAGTGGATTGAGCTTAATTTGTGTTGTCTTGGATAATTATAGTTAATTTGTTTGATAATATAGTTTTCCTTTTTAATTTTGTATTCAATTGCAGCAGTAGCAATAGACAATGATTTGCACTTGTTGTTGATGATAACTGCCCCAAATATGAGGATTGGATTGTTCCATTTTTTATCTGATGCTAAAAGAACAAACGGAATATGTACACAATTCTCATTTTCCATTTCAATCATTTAGTTAAGTCGTTTTTAAGAAACTTATCATTTTTTTCCGCACGTGTTCTATAAAATACCCATATGAACACCATCGATCTTGATTGCTAGCCTTGGTAAGTAGATCAACTATAATAATTCATATCTATGTTGGCCATACAATGTAAAATAAGCTGGTTATTATTAATTTCCATTCAGACAAAGTAATACTTGTCATTCTCATCTTGTGGTGATTTTTAGGTTTACTCAATAATCAGTCTTTCACGACTTTACGTAAGCATGAAGCACTTTAGACCATAGTCGCAATGGCATTTAATTTCCTATTCAAATTGTAACTATGTTAGCAGTATTATCGCTTTTCACTCGCCGCAAAGCGCAAGCGAGAGGGTCTTTGCTAGTATAGAAATAAGAGCAAGTGACTTCTTTCCAGACTCGCTTGAGCTCTCGGTCAAACAATGCATAGTGTGTATATATCCGAAGCAAAGATGCTTTAGTAAATAATAAGGTAAATATAATTTAGGTAAATAAAAGCTTATAGTCCCACTACTATACCAGAACTATGATCAAGATGCCATTTGTGTCATGTTTTTCAAATATTCCATTATTCCTAAACTATTTTTTTTTCGATGAATGGGTGGTTTTATTCATCAAAATACGATCAGAGTTTTACAAAAAAACACACAGAGGCCTGTCAGCCTTCAAACAACAAGCAATTTTTACAAGAGACTGTACACACACTTCCAACTATCTAGTCCCTATAGACCACAGTTTTCGAGCGGCAGGAGAGCTCGCAAACCCCGGATCTCCTTGTACTTTTGCTTCCATAACTAGCTGCATCTTGTGAGTCAGTTGTCAGTTCTTCTACTTTAAGGCTTTTCTGACCATATGGCCTTCGGCAACGCTCTCTCCATACTTCACTTATTACTAAGCACCACATAATTTTGCCGACTCTACACTTCCCCAGCTTCTGCACTGCTTGCAACACTACCTGATCCAGCGAGCCAGCCAAAGGGAACTGCCAGGGACTAGGGAAGACTGTTTGCCAAACTTCCTGCACAAAATCACACGAGAAAAAAATATGGTCTCTTGTTTCTTTTGAACTGTCACAAAGAGGACAGAGGGTGCAAACAGTAGGGTTCCAGCGTCTAATCTTATCTAGTGTGTTAACCCTATTAAGCAAGACAAGCCAAGTCAGCACTGAGTTCTTAGGGATACCACCCTTCAAAACTAAACCGGACCACTGCACTAGATCACCTCTGGGTCTCAAGCTGTGCCATACCCTGCTAATTTTTAATTTCTGCATGAGTTCTCCATCCCATTCAATGCCCGTGTCAGTTTGACATAATCTCCCTACCACCAGGTCTCTGATTTTTAGAATCTTATTCCATATCCAGGATCCTCGTGTTTGTATTTCCCATATACTCTTATGTCGAAGTCGCTACTCAATTAACCAGGCAATCCATAGAGTCTCCTGCACAGATAGAATCCCCCAGAAATGTCGAACCAGGCAGGCTTTATTCCATGAATGTAGATCTTTGAATCCCATACCACCCTCAGCTCGAGGGAGAGCTACTGTTTTCCAGGAAACCTTAGCTCTCTTCTTCTTTACCAGCTTACTCCAAAGGAATTGTGAGCACGGACTCTCTATTTCCTTGACAATCTTCTTTGGCAGTAGGATTACTTGCATCCAGTATTGGGTCATGCTTGTTAACACAGAAATCACGAGTTCAATCTTACCTGCATAAGATAGCAGTTTTGGCTGCCAGCCTAGGATTCTTCCTGCTATTTTGCTAACCAAGGATTTACAGTCTTCAGCAGTCAGCTTCCCTGCATTCAGTGGCAATCCAAGGTACCTCACTGGTAATGCACCCTCTCTAAATCTCGAGTGTTGCACCAAATCTCTCTTCAAGGCCTCTGTCACCCCAGCACTGAAAATTTCACTTTTGTTAGGATTACACTGCAAACCAGATACTAAGTAGAATTTCTGAAGAACCTCTGCAATCACAGTCACACCTTCCACTGTACCCTTAGTGAACACCAGTAAATCGTCTGCAAAACATAAGTGAGTAAGGCCAACTCGACTGCACTGAGGGTGGTAGGGTAGCACTGACCTAGAGGCTGCTCTGTTTAACATGCAACTGAGGACCTCCATGCTAACTGCAAAGAGATAGGGAGAAAGGGGACACCCCTGTCTCAACCCTTTTTGAGCTGGAAAATGGCCAGTAAGCCCCCCATTTATACAAACAGTGAAGCTAGTGGATTCAAGGCAACCCTTAATCCAATTAACAAATCTATCTGGAATCCCCATTGCAAGAAATACACAATATAAGTAATCCCAATCCACACTGTCAAAAGCCTTCATTATATCCATCTTGAGAGCACACCTAGGGGATACATTTTTCCTTCTATACCACTTCACCAGTTCATTTGCCATGATTATATTGTCAGTTATAAGTCTGCCTTTGATAAAGGCAGATTGATTAGGACTAATAACCTTTGGCAGCACTTGTTTCAACCTGTTAGCTATGATTTTGGAAATGCACTTATACACAAAATTGCAGCATGAAATAGGGCGGAAATTCTTCATAGTGTTAGCATTTGGTACCTTTCGAATAAGAGCCAAAATTGTGCAATTGACTTCCTTCCTCATTCTACCAGTAGCAAAAAACTCCTGAATGGCCTTAGTAACTTCCATACCCACCAATCCCCAGTGTTCCTTGAAGAACTCCGCTGTGAAACCATCTGGCCCTGGCGCCTTGTCTTTCTTCATATTCTTTACTACCCGGTGTATCTCATCAGCTGTAACCATATCACATAAACCTACATCATCCCCCTCTGCCAAATGATGAACTAACAGCTATCTAAGAGTACCAACTGTGACTCGCTTCAAATTTCCATTCCTTGTACCCAATAGAGAATGATAGAACTGAACAGCCTCCTGCCCTATTTCCCCAATATCTTCCAAAACAGTTCCAGATTCAGTAACTAACTGCCTGATAGTGTTCTTTGCCTGCCTAGTCTTAACCATACCGTGGAAGAATTTGGAGTTAGAATCTCCACTATTCACCCAAAATTGCCTTGATTTTTGCTTATTATAAGATGCCTCTGCCTGTTGAAGCTCTAGAAGCTGGACCATGCACCTCTTCTCAGCTAGAAAAGCTGAGGAGGCAGGGCGCTCCAACACTTCTAATTGAGCTCTAGCTAGTTCCTTCCACGCCACCTTGACCCTCATGTATGTCTGAGTAGTTCTATCTATTTAACTCTCTCAATCAAACTTTAATGTTGCACAGCCTCTGATACAATTGTGCCATGGCAGAACCTATGGTGGGACAAAGCCATCCTTCTGTAACTAGTTTTTCATATTCTGGATGGAGTTTCCAGAAGTTGGAATACTTAAATGGACGTGGTAAAGTTTTGATTCCTGAATCTAGATTGACCAGGACTCCACAGTGGTCTGATAGGCCAGGTAATAAGATTTTGACAGTGCTTCTTGGGTAGCACTCCAGCCAACTATCCGAGACAAGAGCTCGATCCAACCTCTTCGCAATAGGGTTACCTTCTTGCTTATTAGACCATGTGTACCACGACCCTTGGACTCTGTGATCAATAAGCTTCATGTCAGTTATTCAGGTAGAGAAATGTTGGGCACTCTCACCTAGGTTCCCTGAGTTTGAAGATTCTGAACTGTTCAAAATAGCATTGAAGTCTCCTACTGCTAACCAAGGAATCAATGGATCCACCTTCGTCTTTAATTCCTGATAAACTTGCTGCCTTTCATTGGCTTCATTTGACCGATAAATGAAGGTAAGCTGTGTTGGCTCATTCATTTGCAAGACCCCATACACATAGAAGCCAGTACTATCCAGAACTGTGAACTTTAAGTCTTTCTTCCGTAAAACCCAGATCCTCCCTACCCTAGCCTGGGAGTAAGTATCTACATGTTCCCAATCTACAAAGAACTGTGCAATTATTTTCTAAACCTTTTCTTTGCTAACCCTTGTTTCCAGGATTGCAACTATCTCCACCTTGTACCTTCTAATTGACTCCACTATACTCTTCTGCTTATCAGGGCTATTAAAACCCCTCATGTTCCATACTAAAACATTCATGTTTTAATGGCTGGTTTTTGCCCCTTTGGGGGCCGACCTGGTTTCCCTTTCTTCTTCTTCTATCCATCCTTCCCTAACTCTGGGAACTGCACAGGGTCTTTCAGGGGAGACACTGCCATTGTCCCTACTTCAAACTGAATCTGGGGAGCAAGAACCTCAAAAGAGTTGCTAGTGCCAACCGCCTGTTGAAAATCCTTGTCGGAAGGTAGATAGCCTTGCCAAGCAGATCCCCTAGACAAGGATGCCATTAGGTTCTCCACAGCTGTTTGTAAGCCACCCTCTCCCTGACTTCCCAAGTTTCAGAAGGAGACTCAGCTCTGTCCACCTCTGCAACAGCTGCCTGGGCATTTACCTCATCAGGACACAACTCTCTACTAGCTTTATTATCTACATCTTGAATCATACTTAACCCCACCATAACCTCACTCACACTTACCACATAATTCTCAACCTGAATCATCCCTGGATTGTCACCCTCTTCCAGCTGAATATCCGAAGCCTCTTGAACTTCTTTCTCGCAGTTATGACCAAATCTACTGCACTTCCCACACATCTCTGGTTTGTTACAATATTCAATACTAACAATGTAAGCAGGCCTTCGATCCGGAACAAGCCGAAGAAACTCAGGGTACTCTGAATCAACCCCCATCTCAACACAGACCCTAGGGTAACCAAGCCTTCTGCCAAGCCTACTGGACTTATCGAACCAAAGAGGTCGTCCAAGCATGCTTGCCAGCCGCGTCAAGATTCGCCCAGTTACATGCTCAAGAGGCAAGTCCAGAAAACGTACCCAGATAAGAATCTTTGGACGAGGCTCCTCAGCTCGGATTCCTGCCTCCCACTTTCTCAGGTAACACATATCGTTCCTCAGATGCCAAGGACCACTCGAGAACACCCATTGCGCCGTTTCCGCAGTCGGGAATTGGAAAAGAAGCAGACGATCTCCAAGCCAAGAAACCCTAACTGAACCCTTTTTGCCCCACAAACGATTCGCCCACGATTGGACTTGACGAATATGAGGGGAAGTAGAGAGGAATTGCCCCACCAAGCAGTGTTGCCAGCGCGCAATTCCTTCGTCTTCAAGCTCAGCAGGAATGCGAAGACCCCCATCTACTATCTCCGGCTCGATATACACAAATTGATTTTCTTCCGCGACTCCGAAAAGTTCCACCCAAGATTTCCCCGACGTGTGCAAACTCGATTCCATCCCTCCTTCACCCTCGAAGATACAGCTGTGAACAGAGCCAATGCCGGAAGAGCACCGGCGCCGGCGGCCACGGTAGGGGCCGCGATCAGCGGAGAGGAGTTAACCGTCTAGAGAGAGAAAGAGAGAGCGGAGAGAATTTAGTCACAATTAGTAGTTTTTTTACAAGAATGATATCAACTATTATTTTATTAGTGTTGACCGTTAGTTTTTAAAAGAACATCCAATCAGCGTCAACGTTGAATTTGAAATGCAATTTTTAATTACAATTTTTAACTATTTTTCAGATCACTTACAATATAAAAAATAATTCGTATTGAAATGCCGGTAAAACCTCCTCTCCGAGGGTCTCCGAAAATTCATATCTCTTTTATTTCTTCACCAGCGCCGCTTCCCCTGTCAAGCCACCACCCTGATCCCCTGGCATCACCTGCCGCATATCCTCTATCCACTGTCTCGGTCCAATCGGATTCACAATCGTTCTCTCGCCGCCTCCCCCGCTCGTTGCAGGAGCTTCCTTACCTCGTTCTCGCTCAACGGTCGAACATATATGGCCATTGAGTCATTCCATCTCCCCAAACCTTTCTTGTTCCACTGGTGACAAGGAAAAAGCGCTAGAGAAATTCACATCTACTCTTATCTCTAACACCTAATCTTCAAAGCCGCCACAACAAAAGAGCTCATCTCCAACTCAGTTCCTAGATACAATCTCATTTTTTACCAAAATCCAGATTTAAAACAACTACCATGGGTACAAGAAATTGGGCGCTGGAAAAAGAGAAACTAGATATGAGTGGCTGTTTCCCCTCATAACGAGCGCACGACCCCTACTCTTTTGATGGGCTAATCTGATTCGTAGAAACAAAGAAGAAGGGAGTGGAAATCTCACTTACATTTTATGATATTAATGCTAGGTGCAGGATAAATACATTGGCTTGTCTTTCTTTTTGGTGAGATGGAAGAGTGAAACGTTTAGATTTTGGGAGGAGCAGCTGCAATCGCTTTTGCAGGCGGGGAAAATTAGTTTTTTTGGGCAATTTTTGTCACACATTAAGTCGATATATAGCTCAATTTCAAAGGGGAATTAAAAGAGGAGAGCCGAGACTACATTGGGTGGCTTGAAAATTATTATATGGAATCAAAACTGACGGAGGAATGGTGTTAGGGATTTGGAGGGTGTCCCCAAACCTTCTTTGTTTTAGCCTTTATATTTTAAAGACATGTCATTAATTATGTAACGGATTTAAATGGTAACTGTTTAAACTTTAATCACTTGAAAATTATGCTTTGTTTTTAATCTGGTTAAGATGTTCTTTTGTTTATCTTATATGGTTGCAAAGATAAGATGAAAATTCTCATTATTGTATGTCAAGTTTAACAAAATAAATAAATTCCAATGATTAGTTTTCCCGTTCTCTGTTAGACAAAATTTCTCTGATGCATTCATTGCATGTAGTTTTCAACTTATTCCCATGTTGAACAATCGATAGTAATAAAATTAACTATCAGAAATAATACCAACCTTGTAAGGTAGAATAACGAATCCTTGGTACTTGAAAAACTAATGTGGTCCTTATAAATTTATAATCACAGTAATGATTTATTCACTACAAAATCATTCACTAAAAGAAAAATCAATCAAATACCCGTATTTTTCATTACCTTTGAATATCTTTTGACCCAGAAAATAAAAGAAAAAAGATTAGATAAATGGGTTCTCCAAGTTCATCATCTTTTATGGTGTGTTGTATAGTCTTATCAATTTGTATCATCCTGAATCTTCCATATGAAATACAGGCCAGAAAGCTATCACCATTACTAACAAACCCTCCAGTCGAAATTCTCGAAGAAAATTATGGAACGAGTATCATTATTGATCAAGCACAAGCCTATAGAAATACTGCCCATGCATTGGCTAATGATGAACTCAATATAGATTCTATTGTGCATGAGATCCATACCGTTGAGCATGATTTTTACGCCATTGGAAATGCAGCAATGTTGGGGGCGTTTGGTTCAATGTATATTTAGATATAAGATTATACGAGTGCGTGTCATTTAATTGCATCTTAATGTGAGATGTATTTGCCAAAGCAATAATTCTTTAGTGCATTTGCATTACAAATTGTATTAGAAAAGTAGATACAGGAAAAATTACATATTTGGTCACTTAGTTTATCAATTTTTTCATATTGGTCATTCATTATACCGTTTAAGCATCGGTCACTGACCATCTATTTCATGAAAAAATTCTCCTTGGCAGCCAACTGCAAGCTTTAACCGTTAGATTGATGACGTGACAATTAAGAAATATCAATTAATAAAAATCGATATTGAATTATCTTAAATGGATAAACAAATTGGAAAATGATCATCGCTCAAGCTCTATCTAATCCCACTCCGACTTTGACCTCACTCCTCTCCTCAATAAGTCCCAGCAATGACAATTCCTCTCTGTGTCAGGTTTGCTTTGGAGTAGCATTAGAGAATGAATTAAATCTTGTCTTGATTCGTCAAAAGAATAAAAAGAAGAATCTTTGACCAAGCAATCATAATTTATAAGTATTAAATCATCTCAATAGTGTTAAGCTTATGTAATGTACTATGCATGTACAATATGGATGAGCAAAGAAAATTCATCACCATTCCTCTTCGTCATTGCTTCAATCAGTATCCCCATTGCAATATCCTTAATGGTGTCAAGCTTGCAATAGAATGTCTTCTTGGCCAATTCAAATTTGTATCCAAAATTTCCCTTGGATGTCACGACAAACAAAGGTTGTTCGTCAAGACCATTGGCCTTTTGGGGTCGGCAGAGGCCCACTCTCTTTGACCTACTTGCTTAAGGAATTCTCATCCTCCTACTGCCTATCGCGATTAACCGATTCCCCTGTTATGTAGTTTCAACTTCGCCTTCTGTGATGACAAATTTGATGAAGAGTCACAATATCAACATGCTTTACTATGTTGTATTGAATGTGATGAGCTTCGTTGAGTCGATATTGTTAATTTTTACCTGAATTTCAGAACTGGATGATTCCGATGGTGGAGGGATCTTAGTTGATTGTGGCAGCACCATAACTCGGTTACAGACTTATGCATACAGCTCTACCTCCAATGCCTTTGTGGATTGACCGCGCACACGAGGTCTACGAGAATAGTGGCTTTCCTCAAGGGGCCACACATGTAATTTAGTCGTAGAATAGAAGACATGTGTGATCCACTTTTGTAAAGAATAAGTTTACAAACACTCAATTGCTTTAAAATGTAAAATGCACTCCAATATATAAAAAGGATTAACAGCATTTTATACCCCTACACTATTTCAAATTAGCAAACATACCCCTACACTATTTTTTTTACACAAACGTACCCTCCTATAATCAACTCACCGTTTAAAGATAGGGGGAAAGACAAATTGTCAATTCACCGTTTGCAGAAATATAACCTTCCTTAAAATTTTTTGTCAACTTACCATTTAAAGAGAGGGAAAAAGACCAAATCATGCCCTCTTGTTAAATAATTTGTTCTTTTTATTAAATAAATTTTCTATATTGCCCCAAATTTATAGAATATGTGAATTAATCGGCCAATACAAACTACAATTTGATCAATTGGAAATCAAATTGAATCTGTGAATTCTTTGTTTGGCAAGTCATAATAAATCAGTAGTAGGGAGCCCTTCTCATCATTCTCATCTCAGCGTAAACCGCAACAGTAGTTGCTATAGACAGCAGACACACCACCAAGAATTGACCAACTTGCTTCTCCCTCCACTGTCGCCCTTCCCCACGCTCCCCCAGCTTCGACTTCGTTTCCAAATCATGGAAACAAATTAGTTCACAAAAATATTGAAAACTCTAATAGTTGAATGAATACGTAAGGCGTAGAATTTACCCCCTTTACAGTCACCTCAAATACATAACCAAATCACGACGTAAAGAGGTTGCATCGTGGTCTCCTTGGAACTTCAATCTCTTCTACTTAGCCATGCCGGTGTACCTCGCATATAGTTCCTAGATGTTAATCTCGGCTTCGGCCAAGCTTAGCCATGCCGGCGTACACGCGCAC
This sequence comes from Linum tenue, assembly GCA_946122785.1. NCBI lineage: Eukaryota > Viridiplantae > Streptophyta > Magnoliopsida > Malpighiales > Linaceae > Linum > Linum tenue. The sequence goes on along the minus strand of CAMGYJ010000008.1, from coordinate 75,939,302 downwards.
AGGCTTCCAAACGCTAGGGTTGCAAGGATCTACTATCATTTACTAGTTCTCCTTCACCTTGGAGCTTCCTGGTTGTCTACCGAAAATAATATATTTACCTCCCGTCCAGATCGCCAGCCAAATCCAACCTCTCTGTCCTTGTCACCAAATCACCATCATCGTCGCCCTTATAGACCGATTCAGCACCAACCCCAACGCCATTACCATACCGGTCAGCCACCTCGGATCGGCCAGACTTTCTTTTCATCAACGTTCTTAGTTTCCCACGAGTCGCCTCTTCAATCACCGCTCGGACTTATCATCGTGGGTATCAACCTCGACTCGGTCTGCACATGAACTCGAACGTTTTATACAACTAAATCGCCAAGCCATGAGGTCGCTCATCAAGGCGTTTCTCTCCCCGCCCACTTTGTGAATGTAGTCTCTCGTCATAATCATCGTCATCCCGTCTTTGGGTTCCCCACCGAACTCACCGGCCACTGCTTGTCTCCCTCCACATCATCAATGGTGGTTACGGTGACCAGCCTCTACTTGTTATGGGAAAGAAAGGGATTGTGGTGACATAGGTTTAAACAAAGGAATGAAAAGTACGATGAGATTGGACTTGGTGGCGGTGGGAAGCTCTTAGCTCTAGGTTTTCCATCTCATCTCTCTTTATATACCCATATATATTTCAATCTAAGGAGACCTCATGAAAAAAATGGATTTCATCTGACGTCCCTCATGCAAAGAGGCTCGAATTGCAAAATAGAAGGCCGGTTTCTGGGGCCCGGGTCCATCCCAAAGCTCTTTAAATAAAATTGTCATGAAATTCATATCGGTTTGTTTCGAGCTTTCGTACCTAACAGTCGATCAAACTGTTCATTTTTTTGGTCGAATCGGAACCCAAATGTTAGGGTGTAACATTTCCTCCACCCTTATAAAAATTTTGTCCTCGAAATTCGCTCGGACTCATTCTTCCATTAACACCATTCTTATAATTCTTTGCACCAAGAGTTTATTCTCACTATATGATCTTCAATAGTGCCATTTGCTCGTCTCGCGTAGTTTATTGTACCTCTTATGTTTCCTCTTAATCATAACAGGTATCCCCAACTTGTTTTGTAGCATCGGGTAGCTTTCAGTGACTCGTTGTCCTTCTGATTCAACAACTTGGTCTGGTAGTTTGATTCCTATTATGTTTGATTCGATGGTTCAACTCATTTGGTACTCATTGTCGGACCTTAAATCGGAGTCGAGATATCACATTTCCTCCCCCCTTAAGAAAATTTTGACCTCGAAATTTGATCATCATGATTATTCAAAGTCTCACCTTAGGTACTCCTTCCACTACAGGGTTTTGTATTTCCTTTACTTTCACAACCCCTTTATTGATGCTTAGCTCTAACTTTGATACTCGAACCCAGTTCAGTAGCCCTAGCCATTCCTCCTCAAAGTTCTACTTGCTTCCTCTATCATTTATTTGAACTTCCCTCGAACGTCTTAATATCTTGTCGTTCCTCGGCTGGCTTGCTGACTTGGCTTAGGCAAGTTTTGGGATTCTAACTCCTAACTTACATGGGTCCGGCGAGGCTCCTCATGTTCCTTAGATTTTTTACCTTCCATGATTACTATAACTGGTAGGTTCTCTTGAATCTCTCCTCGTACCTCGGCTTAGTTGGCGACAACTCTAGTCTTGCTTACTTATTGGCTACATGGTGCTTCCTCCAACTGCATTCTCTACATTGCTTACCTCACTGGTGGTCTCCTTCCTATCCAAGTCTTACCGTAGACTTTACTTATTAGGGCATACTGTATCCATAAGGTCCCCGATCCTCCTTTGTTATGCTTGTGTGCCCCTTCGCATTACGTAAAGTCTAACTTTCCACTATTCCAAGGGCTGTAGCCCTAAGTTCGATCCTCTCGAACTCGCGGACCTTCCTTGCATCCTTTATGCTAGATGATTGTTGTCATTTGCCGTAACTCCTTGGCTACTGCCTGTCGGCGTACTAGATACTTGACGTATTCCTGAACCTTATTCTGATCAACTCGCATCCCGGTAGGATATGAGCTGCCTTGAACTTCTTCTTCTTGTCAGATCGTAAAACTCTTCACACGTAATTCTCGTATGTGGTTGACCACATCGGTCACTTAGGTCCTTGTATCTCCTAACTCTGCATCTCTTACTTCCTTTCTCGATACTTCGTCTTATCCTTTAACCATAAACTGAATGGTCGTCTCCTTTTACTTCTTGCTTAATGCCGAAACCTCATATTAGTGCTTTTACTTTCTGTATGCAATAAAATCATCATTTGCATCTTTCTCTAGTTTGCGATAAACTTTATGACTCCTTTCAGGAATCAGAACCTACCGTTTTGCATACTTGATCACTCCCAGCGCCTAACTTAGCACTTCTTTATCGGCACTTGAATTTGATGTTATCGTACTATCCATTTTGTCACTCTTAGACACTAGATGAAATTTCTCATACGGTTTCCACGTCCAAGAAATTTTCACCAGAGAGATTGCCACCTTTCACCCGCATAGGCGATCTTGGTTTCACTTTGGGGTATTTGAACAGGTTCCCTAAACTCATATCCCTCTTACTTCTTTACTCGTGACTCTTCTTCTTGATGTTCCCCGCTAGTTCTAGATGTCCCTTGTTCTCAATGTAGTTATCTAGGTTCCCACATTATTTTCTCACTTATGTACTTAGACCCATAAGTTACTCCCTTTGACTATATTCATGAGGACCATCATTCCACCTTAAGATTGATCGCAATTTTTCGATAGACTTCCTTTGGATCAATTGACTTCTTGAAATCTCGTCAAACTTCCTCTGGCTTTCTTGCTTCTTCCTTGTATTGTACGCAAATTTTCTTTATCACGATCGTTGAGAATCCTCATGGAATTCTCTAAAATTTATTAGAACTTCCAATGAACGTTCTACTTGCTTGTCTATACTCGGTTGGTTGAATGACTTAGTCCTATAGCTAGCTCCGAGACTCGAGCTCTTAGCCCGCTAGTTCCAACTTACTACATAGGTTCCTCCTTCTGTCACCCCTTATGTACCCTAGGTGGCTAAGTGCTCCCTCCTTTTAGGATAGGAAACCCACATAACAGGTCATCACGAACACTCGCATTCCCCTTTCAATGGTCCCAACGACCTCCTGACCGTTCGTGATCTGGGTAGTTTGTATGGTCTCTCCTATCCCAATCCTTCCTCTTTCTAGCTTGGCGTTGTTCACTAGCACATTATTATTTTGATCCAAGCTCGTCCTTTACCTCGTTTATCTTGATGCTTGTCTTGTTCCGTTTAAAGGCTTGCTATCAGCCTAACTCCCCAGGGTCATGTACCCTCTTCTTTAGTGACGTAGTTTATCTATAAGGGTTCATCTTTATATTTAAATGTCCATGCCTCCTCTCCTCCTTGACCTATTGACGTCCTTTCATACTCCATATAACCTACTTATTTTCTCTTTTGCTTCATTTATACTACCCTAGCTGAGCTTTCCACTACTCCTTGTCACTATGTTGTAATAGCTTCGAGCCGTCAACAACTAAAACTAGTTGAGGGACTTCTCGTGGTATCTCTTTGTTTCTTGACTCATTGCTTCCTCGCCACTGCTTAGGGTCAAGGACCCTGAAATCCTCCCATCATTATAGCTACTGACATCTAGTGATTGTAGCTCTTTCTTCTGAGATCCATAGTTCTAAATTTTTTTTTATCTTAACCATTTATTAGGACTAAAGTTGTTATTTATCTTAATTTGATTAGAGTAGACTGGAGATTCTATAGACTCCTAAAAGAAGATCCTTGACTCATTTCCCTTTCATTTAAAACAAAATCCTTTAAAACTGAGACCGATATTCCAGTATTCCTCAGAGACCAAGTAACAGAGGAAGACCGGCTTTGATACCAAAATGTAACACCCTAACCCGGCCAGGTACTACTTTTACCAAAACACCCTTGATAAACAGTGAAATAAAATAAGAACTCAAAATACTTGGAAAAAAGTAGCAGAAACTTTTCATAAATAACTTTAATAAATACTAAAAAGAACTATCATTACTTAAACACGAAGCCCTAACACTTGGGCCAACTCAAATCATAAAAACTTTAATCTGATCTCCAGTCCATACTCGTAATCATAAAATTAAAAATAACTAAATAGTGTCTACTGGTGCTGCTACTGAAAACCCCGACTGGGCATCTTCTGTGATGCTTGTACCGTCTTCCTCTAACTGGTTGCCCTCGAACTGTTCCTCTCAAACTCGATGCTCTCTAACTGCTCCTCTAGCTCTTCCTCTTCAAACTGGTGAGTGAGATGAGGTCAGTCTACGCCCTTACGTTTTTAAATCTCTAGTACTTGAGCACTTACTTAAGAGAAATAACTTAAACTTGTGGAAGTTGTTTGTATTTCCACTCTAAAAATTCTTAACTCTTAAACTATATCGGAGTTAAAGTTACTCTCCATCTTAAAACTTCATTCTCAACTTGAACTAATGACTGACACGGGGATCCCTCACTAGCTAGTCCGGTAGCCAACTCATACGTATGAGAAGCCATCCAAGCTTTCCTTAAACTTAAACTTATTGTGGAAGGCTCTTCTTCCATGATTCTCAAGAGCATAACTGCTGCTCATCCTAAAAATCTCAAGAGCATAACTGCTGCTCCTGTCTCAAAGATCTCAAGAGCATAACTGCTGCTCCATATGAAAATCTCAAAGGGAAACGGCCTGGCGCTAGTGACAAAAAAACATTTAAACCACTTCACCTTCTTGAAGTTGAAACAAGCACATATCATCCATCATGAGCATAAACAACTATAGTAATACTTCACAAAAATACTGAAAACTCTAATACTTGAAAGAATACATAATGCGTAGAATTTACCTCCTTTACACTCACCTCAAACACAACCAAATCTCGACGTAAAGAGGTTGCATCGTGGTCTCCTTTGAACTTGAATCTCTTATGCTTACCCATGTCGCCGTACCTCACGTATAGTTCCTAGATGTTAATCTCGGCTTCGGCCAAGCTTTGCTATATCGAGCTTGTCCTTGCTTGACACACACGTGCACATGCTTCCAAACTCCAGGGATGCAAGGATCTACCATCATTTACTTGTTCTCCTTCACCTTGGAGCTTCCTGGTTGTCTACCGAAAATAATCTATTTACCTCCCATCCAGGTCGCCAGCGAAATCCAACCGCTCTGTCCTTGTCACCAAATCACCATCATCATTGCCCTTATAGACCGATTCAGCCCCAACCCCAACCCCAGCGCCATCGACATACCGGTCGGCCACCTTGGATCGGCCAGACTTTCTTTCATCAACGTTCTTACTTTCCCACGAGTCGCCTCTTCAATCACTGCTCAGACTTATCATCGTGGGTATCAACCTCGACTCGGCCCGCACATGAACTCGAACGTTTTATACAACTAAATCGCCAAGCCATGAGGTCGCTCATCAAGGCGTTTCTCTCCCCGCCCACTTTGTGAATGTAGTCTTTCGTCACAATCCTCGTCGTCCCGTCTTTGGGTTCCCCACCGAACTCACCAGCCACTGCTTCTCTCTCTCCTCATCATCAATGTTGGTTACGGTGACCAGCCTCTACTTGTTAAGGGATCGAAAGGGATTATGGTGGCATAGGTTTCAACAAAGGATTGAAAAGTACGATGAGATTGGGCTTGGCGGCGGTGGAAAGCTCTTAGCTCTATGTTTTCCATCTCATCTTTCTTTATATACCCATATATATTTCAATCTAAGGAGTCCTCATGAAAAAATGGATTTCATCTGATGTCCCTCATGCAAAGAGGCCCGAATTGAAAAATAGAAGGCCAGTTTTTGTGGCCCCCGTCCATCCCAAAGCTCCAAACTACATGCAATAAACACATCAAAAATATTTTGTCCAAGAGAGTACTGGAAAGCTAATTATTGTGCATGAATTTGTATTTTGTTAAACTTGACATACAATAACGAGAATTTCCTATATCTTTGCAACCATGTTAGAGAAACATAAGAACGACCTCACTAGATTAAAAAACTAAGCAGATTGTTGAGTGATTTATGAATAAACAGTTATCATTTATAAACGGTTATAGAATGACATGTCTTTACAATATAATGGAAAAAACAAAAAAGTTTGTGGAATAACCTTTTTCCCTCATAAGTTCTGGCTATTTGTTTGGAGGTAGAATTCGATGTTCATGCTATTGTCAAACATACAATTACCAACTAGTGCGCACAATCAATGTTGGTGGGTCATTGTTTTGGGGCTTGGAGATGATTTGGATTGGATGCTAGTATTATGGATTACGAATCTCAATGAGCCTAGGTTTTGGCCAACTTAGGGCCGAAATTAATAATTTTGTCTTTTAATCTCATTTTCTATCGAGTCACGAGTTTCATTTTCTTTTTTTCACGTGGCTCTACAAATTATAAATGACTTGATTTCACTTTCCTTTTTATGGTGTATAGGCTACATGTTAACAAAAAGAATCTAATATATAATGTTGTGAAAACTGGACCATAGTCAAACAGAAGAACCAAATGGTTCACTACCTATTGGTTAACCAGCTTTAAACTATTAATAGGTTATTGAACCGACTATCTTTTTCAGAGTTCTTTGTCTCTGTATTGATGCTAAGATAAGTATTTTCTGCTTCTTAATTACATTTCCTCAGAAAAAGCCTAGGGGATTCTCAAAGTTTGGAATGTGCTTTTAGATTAGAGTTTTGCTTATATAAGAATGCTTGCCAATAGTCTTTAAAATATGAGTGCTTGGAACCCGACATTTTAATTGTCAAGGAGGATAGGGAAAGACCTACCAATTTGTTGTATGGATTGAAGTCACTATTTCTGAAAGTAGTTGCTACAGTTTTAATGCACAGCCCTCCTTGTACTCGATTAACAATCCACCATTTTCTTCTTTCCTAGGTTTACAAGGATATTACAGTTAATGTTGATGTTGCCTTCGATTGACTTATGCCCCGTGTCAGTGGATTGAGCTAAATTTGTGTTGTCTTGGATAATTATAGTTAATTTGTTTGATAATATATTTTTCTTTTTTAATTTTGTATTCCAACAAAGTAGATTAACTGTAATAGTTCATATCTATGTTGGCCATACAATATAAAACAAGCTGGTTATTATTAATTTAAATTCAAACAAAGTAATACTTGTTATTCTCATCTGGGGGCGATTTTTAGGTTTACTCAATGATCAGTCTTTCACGACTTTACGTAAGCATGAAGCACTATAGACCATGTGATGCAGAAAAGTAACGAATAATTGTTCTCCATTACTTTGAATTTTGTGTTAGAATCCCATTTTCATTTTCGCATTTGGTACTACAATGCCTCTATTTATTTTGTTGTTTTGTAGTTGAAAGATGTATAATTCAAAAAGGCAAGCAATATACGTTCGGCTTGATATGAGGCAAGCTTTACGTCATATCTTAGATGCTACAAAATGTAGCGTTTGCCATAGCAGAATTAAGAACTTGGGTTTCAGATATGGATTCAAGCTTATAGTCGCAATGGCATTTAATTTCCTATTCAAACTGTAACTATGTTAGCTGTATTATCTCTTTTCACTCACCGCAAAGCACAAGCGAGAGGGTCTTTGCTAGTACAGAAATAAGAGCAAGAGACTTCTTTCCCGACCCGCTTGAGCTCTTGTTCGAACAATGCATAGTGTGTGTATATCTGAAGTAGAGATGCTTTAGTAAATAATAAGGTAAATATAATATAGGTAAATAAAAAGCTTATAGTCCCACTACTATACGAGAACTATGATCAAGATGCCATTTGTGCCAAATATTCCATTATTCATAAACTATTATTTTATTAGTGTTAAACTTTAGTTTTTAAAAGAACATCCAATGTGCGTCAACGTGAAATTTGACATGCAATTTTTAATTACAATTTTTAACTATTTTTCAGATCACTTAAAAAATAAAACATTATTCTTATTGAAATAGTGGTAAGACATCCTCCCCGAGGTCTTCGGAAATTCATCTCTTTTATTTCTTCACCATCGCCGCTTCCCCTATCAACCCGCCTCCCAGCTCCCCCCCCCCATCAGCTGCCGCATATCCACAATCCACTGTCTCGGTCCAATCAGATTCACAATCGTTCTCTCGCCGCCTCCCCTGCTCGTTGCAGGAGCTTCCTTACCTTGTTCTCGCTCAACGGCCGAACATATCTGGCTATTGAGTCATTCCATCTCCCCAAACCTTTCTTGTTCCAGTGGTGACAAGGAAAAAGCTCTAGAAAAATTCACATCCACTCTCATATCTAACCCCTAATCTCCAAAGCCGCCACAACCAAGGAGCTCATCTCCAACTCAGTTCCTAGCTACAATCTCCTTTTTTACCAAATTCCAGATTTGAAACAACTAGCAGGGGTACAAGAAATTGGGCGCTTGAAAAAGAGAAACTAGATATGAGTGGTTGTTTCCCCTCCCAACGAGCGCACGACCCCTACTCTTTTGATGGGCTAATCTGATTCGTAGAAACAAAGAAGAAGGGAGTGGAAATCTCGCTTACATTTTATGACATTAATGCTAGGTAAAGGATAAATACATTGGCTTGTCTTTCTTTGTGGTGAGATGGAAGAGTGAAACGTTCAGATTTCGGGAGGAGAAGCTGCAATCACTTTTGCAAGTGGGGAAAATTAGTTTCTTTGGGCAATTTTTGTCACTCATTAAGTCAATATATAGCTCGATTTCAATGGGGAATTAAAAAAGGAGAGCCGAGACTACATTGGGTGGCTTGAATATTATTATGTGGAATCAAAACTGAGGGAGGAATGGTGTTAGGGATTTGAAGGGTGTTCCCCAAACCTTCTTTGTTTTAGCATTTATATTTTAAAGACATGTCATTAATTATGTAACGGATATAAATGGTAACAGTTTAAACTTTAATCACATGAAAATTATGCTTTGTTTTTAATCTGGTTAAGATGTTCTTGTGTTTATCTTATATGGTTGCAAAGAGAAGATGAAAATTCTCATTATTGTATTTCAAGTTTAACAAAATAAATAAATTACAATAATTAGTTTTCCCGTTCTCTGTTGGACAAAATTTCTACGATGTGTTCATTGCATGTAGTTTGCAAATTATTCCCATGTTGAACAATCGATCGTAATTAAGTTAACCATCAAAAATAATACCAACCTTGTAAGGTAGAATAACGAATCCTTGGTACTTAAAAAAGTAACATGGTCCTTATAAATTTAAAATCACAGTAATGATTGATTCACTCCAAAATCATTCACTAAAAGGAAAATCAATCAAATACCCGTATTTTTCCTTACCTTTGAATATCTTTTGATCCAGAAAATAAAAGAAAAAATATTAGATAAATGGGTTCTCCAAGTTCTTCATCTTTTATGGTGTGTTGTATACTCTTATCAATTTGTATCATCCTGAATCTTCCATATGAAATACAAGCCAGAAAGCTATCACCATTACTAACAAACCCTCCGGTCAAAATTCTCGAAGAAAATTATGGAAAGAGTATCACTATAGATCAAGCACAAGCCTATAGAAATACTGCCCATGCATTGGCTAATGATGAACTCAATATAGATTCTATTGTGCATGAGATCCACACCGTTGAGCAGGATTTTTACGCCATTGGAAATGCAGCAATGTTGGGGGCGTTTGGTTCAATGTATATGTAGATATAAGATTATACAAGCGCGTGTCGTTTAATTGCATGTTAATATGTGAGATGTATTTGGCAAAGCAATAATTCTTTAGTGCATTTGCATTACAAATTGTATTACAAAAGTAGATACAAGCAAAATTACATATTTGGTCACTTAGTTTATCAATTTTTTCATATTGGTCATTCATTATACCGTTTAAGCATCGGTCACTGACCATCTATTTCATGAAAAAAATTCTCCTTGGCAGCCAATTACAAGCTTTAACCGTTAGATTGATGACGTGACAATTAAGAAATATCAATTAATAAAAATCGATATTGAATTTTCTTAAATGGAAAAATTAATTGGAAAATTATCATCGCTCAAGCTCTATCTAATGTTGTCAATTTTTACCTGAATTTCAGATCTTGATGATTCTGATGGTGGAGGGATCTTAGTTGATTGTGGCACCACTTTAACTCGGTTACAGACTCATGAATACAGCTCTGCCTCCGATGCCTTTGTGAATTGACCGCGGACACGAGGTCTACGAGAATACTGGCTTTGCTCGAGGGCCACACATGTAATTTAGTCGTAGAATAGAAGACATGTGTGATCCACTTTAGTTATGAATAAGTTCACAAACACTCAATTGCTTTCAAATGTAAAATGCACTCAAATATATAAAATGGGTTAATAGCATTTTATACCCCTATACTATTGCAAATTAGCAAACATACCCCTCCACTATTTTTTTGCACAAACGTACCCTCCTATAATCAATTCACCATTTAATGATAGGGGGAAAGACCAAATTGTCAATTCACCATTTGCACAAATATAACCTTCCTTAAAATTTTTTGTCAACTTACCATTTAAAGAGAGGGAAAAAGACCAAATCGTGCCCTCTAGTAAAATTATTTGTTCTTTTCATTAAATAAATTTTCTATATTGCCCCAAATTTATTGAATATGTGAATTAATCGGCCATTACAAACTACAATTTCATCACTTGGAAATCGAATAGAATCTGTGAATTCTTTGTTTGGAAAGTAATAATAAATAAGTAGTAGGGGCCCGACTCATCGCTCTCATCTCAGCGTAAACCACAGCAGTAGTGGCCATCGACTGTAGACACATCACCAAGAATTGACCAACTTGCTTCTCCCTCCACTATCTCCCTTCCCCCCGCTCCCCCAGATTCGACTTCGTTGCCAAATCATTGAAACAGTGTAGATTACAAGAGGTGGAATGGTTGAAGCGATTGGCAACGACAGTTCTAGTTTGGGCATCGAGAATCAGAAGTTTTAGATCATTTTATGCTCAATCTACCTTCAATGTTTTGGGGTTTTGTCTGGGTGATGGGGCTAACATGATGGTGACTCGGCGATGTGGATGTTGATATATGAATTTTTTTTGAAAACCCTAGATTAACAATTGTGGTGGTTTTTTTTGGCTTTTCTTCGACCTGGATTCGAATCAACGACGCTGTTGCCGGAGGTTGTGGTGGTGGCATTTTCAGAATCAACATCTCTTTCGTGATTGGAGGAAGGTTCAAGCTTGAGCAATCTTGAAAAGAGTGGAAGTGAAGGCTACGAGATTGTCACTGTCGCTCTTATGTTGCGGTGGGTGAATGATGTTCATAGCTTATGGTTTCTTTATTACTTGAAACTCGCACAATTGTAGCAGAGACCATGGCTAATTGATTACATGTAATTTAGATAAGAACATGTCGAGAATGGGGTGGGTCAGGGCAGGTCAGGTTGACGAGAGGTACCCATGCCCGTGTCAAAACCGCCCCAAAACAGGCCAAACAGGTCGGGAAAATGGGTCAGGTCGAAATTGACATCCCCAGTAATTAGAATGATGAAATATAGGATTACATGTTATTAAATAATTTTTTTTTATGTATTTGACTGCATTAAACATATCTGGCTATTGAGTCATTCCATCTCCCCAAACCTTTCTGGTTCCAGTGGTGACAAGGAAAAAGCTCTAAAAAATTCACATCCACTCTCATATCTAACCCCTAATCTTCAAAGCCGCCACAACCAAGGAGCTCATCTCCAACTCAGTTCCTAGCTACAATCTCCTTTTTTACCAAATTCCAGATTTGAAACAACTAGCAGGGGTACAAGAAATTGGGCGCTTGAAAAAGAGAAACTAGATATGAGTGGTTGTTTCCCCTCCCAACGAGTGCACGACCCCTACTCTTTTGATGGGCTAATCTGATTCGTAGAAACAAAGAAGAAGGGAGTGGAAATCTCGCTTACATTTTATGATATTAATGCTAGGTAAAGGATAAATACATTGGCTTGTCTTTCTTTGTGGTGAGATGGAAGAGTGAAACGTTCAGATTTCGGGAGGAGAAGCTGCAATCACTTTTGCAAGCGGGGAAAATTAGTTTCTTTGGGCAATTTTTGTCACTCATTAAGTCAATATATAGCTCGATTTCAATGGGGAATTAAAAAAGGAGAGCCGAGACTACATTGGGTGGCTTGAATATTATTATGTGGAATCAAAACTGAGGGAGGAATGGTGTTAGGGATTTGAAGGGTGTTCCCCAAACCTTCTTTGTTTTAGCATTTATATTTTAAAGACATGTCATTAATTATGTAACGGATATAAATGGTAACAGTTTAAACTTTAATCACATGAAAATTATGCTTTGTTTTTAATCTGTTTAAGATGTTCTTGTGTTTATCTTATATGGTTGCAAAGAGAAGATGAAAATTCTCATTATTGTATATCAAGTTTAACAAAATAAATAAATTACAATAATTAGTTTTCCCGTTCTCTGTTGGACAAAATTTCTACGATGTGTTCATTGCATGTAGTTTGCAAATTATTCCCATGTTGAACAATCGATCGTAATTAAGTTAACCATCGGAAATAATACCAACCTTGTAAGGTAGAATAACGAATCCTTGGTACTTAAAAAAAGTAACATGGTCCTTATAAATTTAAAATCACAGTAATGATTGATTCACTCCAAAATCATTCACTAAAAGAAAAATCAATCAAATACCCGTATTTTTCCTTACCTTTGAATATCTTTTGATCCAGAAAATAAAAGAAAAAAGATTAGATAAATGGGTTCTCCAAGTTCTTCATCTTTTATGGTGTGTTGTATACTCTTATCAATTTGTATCATCCTGAATCTTCCATATGAAATACAAGCCAGAAAGCTATCACCATTACTAACAAACCCTCCGGTCAAAATTCTCGAAGAAAATTATGGAAAGAGTATCACTATAGATCAAGCACAAGCCTATAGAAATACTGCCCATGCATTGGCTAATGATGAACTCAATATAGATTCTATTGTGCATGAGATCCACACCGTTGAGCAGGATTTTTACGCCATTGGAAATGCAGCAATGTTGGGGGCGTTTGGTTCAATGTATATGTAGATATAAGATTATACAAGCGCGTGTCGTTTAATTGCATGTTAATATGTGAGATGTATTTGGCAAAGCAATAATTCTTTAGTGCATTTGCATTACAAATTGTATTACAAAAGTAGATACAAGCAAAATTACATATTTGGTCACTTAGTTTATCAATTTTTTCATATTGGTCATTCATTATACCGTTTAAGCATCGGTCACTGACCATCTATTTCATGAAAAAAATTCTCCTTGGCAGCCAATTACAAGCTTTAACCGTTAGATTGATGACGTGACAATTAAGAAATATCAATTAATAAAAATCGATATTGAATTTTCTTAAATGGAAAAATTAATTGGAAAATTATCATCGCTCAAGCTCTATCTAATGTTGTCAATTTTTACCTGAATTTCAGATCTTGATGATTCTGATGGTGGAGGGATCTTAGTTGATAGTGGCACCACTTTAACTCGGTTACAGACTCATGAATACAGCTCTGCCTCCGATGCCTTTGTGAATTGACCGCGGACACGAGGTCTACGAGAATACTGGCTTTGCTCGAGTGCCACACATGTAATTTAGTCGTAGAATAGAAGACATGTGTGATCCACTTTAGTTATGAATAAGTTCACAAACACTCAATTGCTTTCAAATGTAAAATGCACTCAAATATATAAAATGGGTTAATAGCATTTTATACCCCTATACTACTGCAAATTAGCAAACATACCCCTCCACTATTTTTTTGCACAAACGTACCCTCCTATAATCAATTCACCATTTAATGATAGGGGGAAAGACCAAATTGTCAATTCACCATTTGCACAAATATAACCTTCCTTAAAATTTTTTGTCAACTTACCATTTAAAGAGAGGGAAAAAGACCAAATCGTGCCCTCTAGTAAAATTATTTGTTCTTTTCATTAAATAAATTTTCTATATTGCCCCAAATTTATTGAATATGTGAATTAATCGGCCATTACAAACTACAATTTCATCACTTGGAAATCGAATAGAATCTGTGAATTCTTTGTTTGGAAAGTAATAATAAATAAGTAGTAGGGAGCCCAACTCATCCCTCTCATCTCAGCGTAAACCACAGCAGTAGTGGCCATCGACTGTAGACACATCACCAAGAATTGACCAACTTGCTTCTCCCTCCACTATCTCCCTTCCCCCCGCTCCCCCAGATTCGACTTCGTTGCCAAATCATTGAAACAGTGTAGATTACAAGAGGTGGAATGGTTGAAGCGATTGGCAACGACAGTTCTAGTTTGGGCATCGAGAATCAGAAGTTTTAGATCATTTTATGCTCAATCTACCTTCAATGTTTTGGGGTTTTGTCTGGGTGATGGGGCTAACATGATGGTGACTCGGCGATGTGGATGTTGATATATGAATTTTTTTTGAAAACCCTAGATTAACAATTGTGGTGGTTTTTTTTGGCTTTTCTTCGACCTGGATTCGAATCAACGACGCTGTTGCCGGAGGTTGTGGTGGTGGCATTTTCAGAATCAACATCTCTTTCGTGATTCGAGGAAGGTTCAAGCTTGAGCAATCTTGAAAAGAGTGGAAGTGAAGGCTACGAGATTGTCACTGTCGCTCTTATGTTGCGGTGGGTGAATGATGTTCATAGCTTATGGTTTCTTTATTACTTGAAACTTGCACAATTGTAGCAGAGACCATGGCTAATTGATTACATGTAATTTAGATAAGAACATGTCGAGAATGGGGTGGGTCAGGGCAGGTCAGGTTGACGAGAGGTACCCATGCCCGTGTCAAAACCGCCCCAAAATAGGCCAAACAGGTCGGGAAAATGGGTCAGGTCGAATTGACATCCCCAGTAATTAGAATGATGAAATATAGGATTACATGTTATTAAATAATTTTTTTTATGTATTTGACTGCATTAAACATATCTGGCTATTGAGTCATTCCATCTCCCCAAACCTTTCTGGTTCCAGTGGTGACAAGGAAAAAGCTCTAGAAAAATTCACATCCACTCTCATATTTAACCCCTAATCTTCAAAGCCGCCACAACCAAGGAGCTCATCTCCAACTCAGTTCCTAGCTACAATCTCCTTTTTTACCAAATTCCAGATTTGAAACAACTAGCAGGGGTACAAGAAATTGGGCGCTTGAAAAAGAGAAACTAGATATGAGTGGTTGTTTCCCCTCCCAACGAGCGCACGACCCCTACTCTTTTGATGGGCTAATCTGATTCGTAGAAACAAAGAAGAAGGGAGTGGAAATCTCGCTTACATTTTATGACATTAATGCTAGGTAAAGGATAAATACATTGGCTTGTCTTTCTTTGTGGTGAGATGGAAGAGTGAAACGTTCAGATTTCGGGAGGAGAAGCTGCAATCACTTTTGCAAGCGGGAAAAATTAGTTTCTTTGGGCAATTTTTGTCACTAATTAAGTCAATATATAGCTCGATTTCAATGGGGAAATAAAAAAGGAGAGCCGAGACTACATTGGGTGACTTGAATATTATTATGTGGAATCAAAACTGAGGGAGGAATGGTGTTAGGGATTTGAAGGGTGTTCCCCAAACCTTCTTTGTTTTAGCATTTATATTTTAAAGACATGTCATTAATTATGTAACGGATATAAATGGTAACAGTTTAAACTTTAATCACATGAAAATTATGCTTTGTTTTTAATCTGGTTAAGATGTTCTTGTGTTTATCTTATATGGTTGCAAAGAGAAGATGAAAATTCTCATTATTGTATTTCAAGTTTAACAAAATAAATAAATTACAATAATTAGTTTTCTCGTTCTCTGTTGGACAAAATTTCTACGATGTGTTCATTGCATGTAGTTTGCAAATTATTCCCATGTTGAACAATCGATCGTAATTAAGTTAACCATCAGAAATAATACCAACCTTGTAAGGTAGAATAACGAATCCTTGGTACTTAAAAAAGTAACATGGTCCTTATAAATTTAAAATCACAGTATTGATTGATTCACTCCAAAATCATTCACTAAAAGAAAAATCAATCAAATACCCGTATTTTTCCTTACCTTTGAATATCTTTTGATCCAGAAAATAAAAGAAAAAAGATTAGATAAATGGTTTCTCCAAGTTCTTCATCTTTTATGGTGTGTTGTATACTCTTATCAATTTGTATCATCCTGAATCTTCCATATGAAATACAAGCCAGAAAGCTATCACCATTACTAACAAACCCTCCGGTCAAAATTCTCGAAGAAAATTATGGAAAGAGTATCACTATAGATCAAGCACAAGCCTATAGAAATACTGCCCATGCATTGGCTAATGATGAACTCAATATAGATTCTATTGTGCATGAGATCCACACCGTTGAGCAGGATTTTTACGCCATTGGAAATGCAGCAATGTTGGGGGCGTTTGGTTCAATGTATATGTAGATATAAGATTATACAAGCGCGTGTCGTTTAATTGCATGTTAATATGTGAGATGTATTTGGCAAAGCAATAATTCTTTAGTGCATTTGCATTACAAATTGTATTACAAAAGTAGATACAAGCAAAATTACATATTTGGTCACTTAGTTTATCAATTTTTTCATATTGGTCATTCATTATACCGTTTAAGCATCGGTCACTGACCATCTATTTCATGAAAAAATTCTCCTTGGCAGCCAATTACAAGCTTTAACCGTTAGATTGATGACGTGACAATTAAGAAATATCAATTAATAAAAATCGATATTGAATTTTCTTAAATGGAAAAATTAATTGGAAAATTATCATCGCTCAAGCTCTATCTAATGTTGTCAATTTTTACCTGAATTTCAGATCTTGATGATTCTGATGGTGGAGGGATCTTAGTTGATAGTGGCACCACTTTAACTCGGTTACAGACTCATGAATACAGCTCTGCCTCCGATGCCTTTGTGAATTGACCACGGACACGAGGTCTACGAGAATACTGGCTTTGCTCGAGGGCCACACATGTAATTTAGTCGTAGAATAAAAGACATGTGTGATCCACTTTAGTTATGAATAAGTTCACAAACACTCAATTGCTTTCAAATGTAAAACGCCCTCAAATATATAAAATGGGTTAATAGCATTTTATAACCCTATAGTATTGCAAATTAGCAAACATACCCCTCACTATTTTTTTGCACAAACGTACCCTCCTATAATTAATTCACCATTTAATGATAGGGGGAAAGACCAAATTGTCAATTCACCGTTTGCACAAATATAACCTTCCTTAAAATTTTTGTCAACTTACCATTTAAAGTGAGGGAAAAAGACCAAATCGTGCCCTCTAGTAAAATTATTTGTTCTTTTCATTAAATAAATTTTCTATATTGCCCCAAATTTATTGAATATGTGAATTAATCGGGCATTACAAACTACAATTTCATCACTTGGAAATCGAATAAAATTTGTGAATTCTTTGTTTGGAAAGTAATAATAAATAAGTAGTAGGGAGCCCGACTCATCGCTCTCATCTCAGCGTAAACCACAGCAGTAGTGGCCATCGACTGTAGACACATCACCAAGAATTGACCAACTTGCTTCTCCCTCCACTATCTCCCTTCCCCCCGCTCCCCCAGATTCGACTTCGTTGCCAAATCATTGAAACAGTGTAGATTACAAGAGGTGGAATGGTTGAAGCGATTGGCAACGACAATTCTAGTTTGGGCATCGAGAATCAGAAGTTTTAGATCATTTTATGCTCAATCTACCTTCAATGTTTTGGGGTTTTGTCTGGGTGATGGGGCTAACATGATGGTGACTCGGCGATGTGGATGTTGATATATGAATTTTTTTTGAAAACCATAGATTAACAATTGTGGTGGTTTTTTTTGGCTCTTCTTCGACCTGGATTCGAATCAACGACGGTGTTGCCGGAGGTTGTGGTGGTGGCATTTCCAGAATCAACATCTCTTTCGTGATTGGAGGAAGGTTCAAGCTTGAGCAATCTTGAAAAGAGTGGAAGAGAGGGCTACGAGATTGTCACTGTCGCTCTTATGTTGCGGTGGGTGAATGATGTTCATAGCTTATGGGTTCTTTATTACTTGAAACTCGCACAATTGTAGCAGAGACCATGGCTAATTGATTACATGTAATTTAGATAAGAACATGTCAAGAATGGGGTGGGTCAGGGCAGGTCAGGTTGACGAGAGGTACCCATGCCCGTGTCAAAACCGCCCCAAAACAGGCCAAACAGGTCGGGAAAATGGGTCAGGTCGAAATTGACATCCCCAGTAATTAGAATGATGAAATATAGGATTACATGTTATTAAATATTTTTTTTTATGTATTTGACTGCATTAAACATTGATTTGTCTTTTGTTGAATTATTTTGTGAGATGTGAATCAATCATTACCCTGCCTATAAATTTATAGGAAAAAAATGATGATTCGTTACTCTAGCTTACAAGGTGGGTATTACTTCTAATGGTTAACCTAATTATGATCAATTGTTTAACATGGGGATAAGCTCCAAACTACAAGCAATAAACACATCAAAAATATTTTGTCCAAGAGAGAACTGGAAAACTAATTATTGGGCATGAATTTGTATTTTGTTAAACTTGACATACAATAACTAGAATTTCCCATATCTTTGCAACCATGTTAGAGAAACATAAGAACGACCTTACTAGATTAAAAAACTAAGCTGATTGTTGAGTGATTAACGTATAAAAAATTATCATTTATAAACGGTTACACAATGACATGTCTTTACAATATAATGGAAAAAACTAAAAAGTTTTGGATTGGATGGGTCATTGTTTTGGGGCTTGGAGATGATTTGGATTGGATGCTAGTATTATCGATTACGAATCTCAATGAGACTAGGTTTTGGCCAACCTAGGGCCGAAATTAATAATTTTGTCTTTTAATCTCATTTTCTATCGAGTCACGAGTTTCATTTTCTTTTTTTCACGTGACTACACAAATTATCAATGACTTGATTTGACTTTCCTTTTTATGGTGTATAGGCTACATGTTAACAAAAAGAATTTAATATATAATGTTATGAAAACTAGACCATAGTCAAATAAAAGAACCGAATGGTTCAATACCCATTGGTTAACCAGCTTTGAACTATTAATAGGTTATTGAACCGACTATCTTTTTGAGAGTTCTTTGTCTATGTATTGATGCTAAGATAAGTATTTTCTACTTCTTAATTACATCTCCTCAGAAAAAG
Source organism: Linum tenue (assembly GCA_946122785.1). Classification (NCBI taxonomy): domain Eukaryota; kingdom Viridiplantae; phylum Streptophyta; class Magnoliopsida; order Malpighiales; family Linaceae; genus Linum; species Linum tenue. The sequence goes on along the minus strand of CAMGYJ010000008.1, from coordinate 75,920,102 downwards.
CCTAGGGGATTCTCAAAGTTTGGAATGTGCTTTTAGATTAGAGTTTTGCTTATATAGGTATGCTTGGCAATAGTCTTTTAAATATGAGTGTTTGGAACCCGACATTTTAATTGTCATAGAGGATAGGGAAAGACCTACCAATTTGTGTTATGGATTGAAGTCACAATTTGTGAAAGTAGTTGCTGCAGTTTTAATGCACATCCCTCCTCGTGCTTGATTTACATTCCACCATTTTCTTCTTTCTTACGTTTACAAGGATATTACAGTGTTGCCTTCGATTGACTTATGGCACGTGTCAGTGGATTGAGCTTAATTTGTGTTGTCTTGGATAATTATAGTTAATTTGTTTGATAATATAGTTTTCCTTTTTAATTTTGTATTCCATTGCAGCAGTAGCAATAGACAATGACTTGCACTTGTTGTTGATGATAACTGCTCCAAATATGAGGATTTGATTGTTCCATTTTTTTACCTGATGGTAAAAGAACAAACAGAATATGTACACAATTCTCATTTTCCATTTCAATCATTTAGTTAAGTGGTTTTTAAGAAACTTATCATTTTTTTCCTCACGTGTTCTATAAAATACCCCTATGAACACCATCGATCTTGATTGCTAGCCTTGGTAAGTAGATCAACTATAATAATTCATATCTATGTTGGCCATACAATGTAAAACAAGCTGGTTATTATTAATTTCCATTCAAACAAAGTAATATCTTAGATGCTACAAAATGTAGTGTTTGCCATAGCAGAATTAAGAACTTGGGTTTCAGATATGGATTCAAGCTTATAGTCGCAATGGCATTTAATTTCCTATTCAAATTGTAACTATGTTAGCAGTATTATCGCTTTTCACTCGCCGCAAAGCGCAAGCGAGAGGGTCTTTGCTAGTACATAAATAAGAGCAAGTGACTTCTTTCCAGACTCGCTTGAGCTCTCGGTCGAACAATGCATATTGTGTATATATCCGAAGCAAAGATGCTTTAGTAAATAATAAGGTAAATATGATTTAGGTAAATAAAAGCTTATAGTCCCACTACTATACCAGAACTATGATCAAGATGCCATTTGTGTCATGTTTTTCAAATATTCCATTATTCCTAAACTATTTTTTTTCCCGATGAATGGGTGGTTTTATTCATCAAAATACGATCAGAGTTTTACAAAAAAACACACAGAGGCCTCTCAGCCTTCAAACAACAAGCAATTTTTACAAGAGACTGTACACACACTTCCAACTATCTACTCCCTATATACCACAGTTTTCGAGCGGCAGGAGAGCTCGCAAACCCCGGATCTCCTTGCACTTTTTGCTTCCATAACTAGCTGCATTTTGTGAGTCAGTTCTTCTACTTTAAGGCTTTTCTGACCATATATCCTTCGGCAATGCTCTCTCCATACTTCACTTATTACCAAGCACCACAGAATTCTGCCGACTCTACACTTCCCCAGCTTCTGCACTGCTTGCAACACTACCTGATCCAGCGAGCCAGCCAAAGGGAACTGCCAGGGACTAGGGAAGACTGTTTGCCAAACTTCATGCACAAAATCACACGAGAAAAAAATATGGTCTCTTGTTTCTTCTGAACTTTCACAAAGAGGACAGAGGGTGCAAACAGTAGGGTTCCAGCGTCTAATCTTATCTAGTGTGTTAACCCTATTAAGAAAGACAAGCCAAGTCAGCACTGAGTTCTTAGGGATACCACCCTTCCAAACTTGGTCCGTGACCACTGCACTAGATTACCTCTGGGTCTCAAGCTGTGCCATACCCTGCTAATTTTAAATTTCTGCATGTGTTCTCCATCCCATTCAATCCCCCTGTCAGTTTGACATAATCTCCTTGCCACCAGGTCTCTGATTTTTAGAATCTTATTCCATATCCAGGATCCTCGTGTTTGTATTTCCCATATACTCTGATGTCGAAGTCGGTACTCATTTAACCAAGCAATCCATAGAGTCTCCTGCACAGATAGAATCCCCCAGAAATGTCGAACCAGGCAGGCTTTATTCCATGATGTAGATCTTTGAATCCCATACCACCCTCAGCTCGAGGGAGAGCTACTGTTTTCCAGGAAACCTTAGCAGTTTTGGCTGCCAGCCTAGGATTCTTCCTGCTATTCTGCTAACCAAGGATTTACAGTCTTCAGCAGTCAGCTTCCCTGCATTCAGTGGCAATCCAAGGTACCTGACTGGCAATGCACCCTCTCTAAATCCCGAGTGTTGCACCAAATCTCTCTTCAAGGCCTCTGTCACCCCAGCACTGAAAATTTCACTTTTGTTAGGATTACACTGCAAACCAGATACTAAGTAGAATTTTTGAAGAACCTCTGCAATCACAGTCACACCTTCCACTGTACCCTTAGTGAACACCAATAAATCGTCTGCAAAACATAAGTGAGTAAGGCCAACTCGATTGCACTGAGGGTGGTAGGGTAGCACTGACCTAGAGGCTGCTCTGTTTAACATGCAACTGAGGACCTCCATGCTAGCTGCAAAGAGATAGGGAGAAAGGGGACACCCCTGTCTCAACCCTTTTTGAGCTGGAAAATGGCCAGTAAGCCCCCCCATTTATACAAACAGTGAAGCTAGTGGATTCAAGGCAACCCTTAATCCAATTAACAAATCTATCTGGAATCCCCATTGCAAGAAGTACACAATATAAGTAATCCCAATCCACACTGTCAAAAGCCTTCATTATATCTATCTTGAGAGCACACCTAGGGGATACATTTTTCCTTCTATACCACTTCACCAGTTCATTCGCCATGATTATATTGTCAGTTATAAGTCTGCCTTTGATAAAGGCAGATTGATTAGGACTAATAACCTTTGGCAGCACTTCTTTCGACCTGTTAGCTATGATTTTGGAAATGCACTTATACAAAAAATTGCAGCATGAAATAGGGCAGAATTCTTCATAGTGTTAGCATTTGGTACCTTTCGAATCAGAGCCAAAATTGTGCAATTGACTTCCTTCCTCATTCTACCAGTAGCAAAAAACTCCTGGATGGCCTTAGTAACTTCCATACCCACCAATCCCCAGTGTTCCTTGAAGAACTCCGCTGTGAAACCATCTGGCCCTGGTGCCTTGTCTTTCTTTATATTCTTTACTACCCGGTGTATCTCATCAGCTGTGGAAGAATTTGGAGTTAGAATCTCCACTATTCACCCAAAATTGCCTTGATTTCTGCTTATTATAAGATGCCTCTGCCTGTTGAAGCTCTAGAAGCTGGACCATACACCTCTTCTCAGCTAGAAAAGCTGAGGAGGCAGGGCGCTCCAACACTTCTAATTGAGCTCTAGCTATTTCCTTCCACGCCACCTTGACCCTCTCATGTATGTCTGAGTAGTTCTCTCTATTTAACTCTCTCAATCGAACTTTAATGTTGCGCAGCCTCTGATACAATTGTGCCATGGCAGAACCTATGGTGGGACAAAGCCATCCTTCTGTAACTAGTTTTTCATATTCTGGATGGAGTTTCCAGAAGTTGAAATACTTAAATGGACGTGGTAAAGTTTTGATTCCTGAATCTAGATTGACCAGGACTCCACAGTGGTCTGATAGGCCAGGTAACAAGATTTTGACAGTGCTTCTAGGGTAGCACTCCAGCCAACTATCCGAGACAAGAGCTCGATCCAACCCTTCGCAATAGGGTTACCTTCTTGCTTATTAGACCATGTGTACCACGGCCCTAGGACTCTGTGATCAATAAGCTTCATGTTAGTTATCCTGGTAGAGAAATGTTGGGCACTCTCACCTAGGTTCCCTGAGTTTGAAGATTCTGAACTGTTCAAAATAGCATTGAAGTCTCCTACTGCTAACCAAGGAATCAATGGATCCACCTTCGTCTTTAATTCCTGATAAACTTGCTGCCTTTCATTGGCTTCATTTGACCCATAAATGAAGGTAAGCTATGTTGGCTCATTCATTTGCAAGACCCCATGCACATAGAAGCCAGTACTATCCAGAACTGTGAACTTTAAGTCTTTCTTCCATAAAATCCAGATCCTCCCTACCCCAGCCTGGGAGTAAGTATCTACATGTTCCCAATCTACAAACAACTGTGCAATTATTTTCTAAACATTTTCTTTACTAACCCTTATTTCCAGGATCGCAACTATCTCCACCTTGTACCTTCTAATTGACTCCACTATACTCTTCTGCTTATCAGGGCTGTTAAAACCCCTCATGTTCCATACTAAAATATTCATGTTTTAATGGCTGGTTTTTGCCCCTTTGAGGGTCGACCTGGTTTCCCTTTCTTCTTCTTCTATCCATCCTTCCCTAACTCTAGGAACTGCACAGGGTCTTTCAGGGGAGACACTGCCATTGTCCCTACTTCAAACTGAATCTGGGGAGCATGAACCTCAAAAGAGTTGCTAGTGCCAACCGCCTGTTGAAATTCCCTGTAAGAAGGTAGATAGCCTTGCCAAGCAGATCCCCTAGACAAGGATGCCACTAGGTTCTCCACTGCTGTTTGTAAGCCACCCTCTCCCTGACTTCCCAAACCAGTTTCAGAAGGAGACTCAGCTCTGTCCACCTCTGCAACAGCTGCCTGGGCATTTACCTCATCAGGACACAACTCTCTACTAGCTTCATTATCTACATCTTGAATCATACTTAACCCCACCATAACCTCACTCACACTTACCACAGAATTCTCAACCTGAATCATCCCTGGATTGTCACCCTCTTCCAGCTGAGTATCCGAAGCCTCCTGAACTTCTTTATCACAGTTATGACCAAATCTACTGCACTTCCCACACATCTCGGGTTTGTTACAATATTCAATACTAACAATGTAAGCAGGCCTTCGATCTGGAACAAGTCGAAGAAACTCAGGGAACTCTGAATCAACCCCCATCTCAACACAGACCCTAGGGTAACCAAGCCTTCTGCCAAGCCTACTGGACTTATCGAACCAAAGAGGTCGTCCAAGCATGCTTGCCAGCCGCGTCAAGATTCGCCCAGTTACATGCTCAAGAGGCAAGTCCAGAAAACGTACCCAGATAAGAATCTTTGGACGAGGCTCCTCAGCTCGGATTCCTGCCTCCCACTTTCTCAGGTAACACATATCGTTCCTCAGATGCAAAGGACCACTCGAGAACACCCATTGCGCCGTTTCCACAGTCGGGAATTGGAAAAGAAGCAGACGATCTCCAAGCCAAGAAACCCTAACTGAACCCTTTTTGCCCCACAAACGATTCGCCCACGATTGGACTTGACGAATATGAGGGGAAGTAGAGAGGAATTGCCCCACCAAGCAGTGTTGCCAGCACGCAATTCCTTCATCTTCAAGCTCAGCAGGAATGCGAAGACCCCCATCTACTATCTCCGGCTCGATATACACCAATCGATTTTCTTCCGCGACTCCGAAAAGTTCCGCCCAAGATTTCCCCGACGTGTGCAAACTCGATTCCATCCCTCCTTCACCCTCGAAGAAACAGCTGTGAACAGAGCCAACGCCTGAAGAGCACCGGCGCCGGCGGCCACGGCAGGGGCCGCGATCAGCGGAGAGGAGTTAACCGTCTAGAGAAAGAAAGAGAGAGCGGAGAGAATTTAGTCACAATTAGTAGTTTTTTTACAAGAATGATATCAACTATTATTTTATTAGTGTTGACAGTTAGTTTTTAAAAGAACATCCAATCAGCGTCAACGTTGAATTTGAAATGCAATTTTTAATTACAATTTTTAACTATTTTTCAGATCACTTACAATATAAAAAATTATTCTTATTGAAATGCCGACAAAACCTCCTCCCCGAGGGTCTCCGAAAATTCATATCTCTTTTATTTCTTCACCAGCGCCGCTTCCCCTGTCAACCCGCCACCCTGATCCCCCGGCATCACCTGCCGCATATCCTCCATCCACTGTCTCGGTCCAATCGGATTCACAATCGTTCTCTCGCCGCCTCCCCCGCTTGTTGCAGGAGCTTCCTTACCTCGTTCTCGCTCAACGGCCGAACATATATGGCCATTGAGTCATTCCATCTCCCCAAACCTTTCTTGTTCTAGTGGTGACAAGGAAAAAGCGCTATAGAAATTCACATCTACTCTTATCTCTAACACCTAATCTTCAAAGCCGCCACAACAAAAGAGCTCATCTCCAACTCAGTTCCTAGATACAATCTCATTTTTTACCAAAATCCAGATTTAAAACAACTAGCACGGGTACAAGAAATTGGGCGCTTGAAAAAGATAAACTAGATATGAGTGGCCGTTTCCCCTCATAACGAGCGCACGACCCCTACTCTTTTGATGGGCTAATCTGATTCGTAGAAACAAAGAAGAAGGGAGTGGAAATCTCACTTACATTTTATGATATTAATGCTAGGTGCAGGATAAATACATTGTCTTGTCTTTCTTTTTGGTGAGATGGAAGAGTGAAACGTTTAGATTTCGGGAGCAGCAGCTGCAATTGCTTTTGCAGGCGGGGAAAATTAGTTTTTTTGGGCAATTTTTGTCACACATTAAGTCGATATATAGCTCAATTTCAAAGGGGAATCAAAAGAGGAGAGCCGAGACTACATTGGGTGGCTTGAAAATTATTATGTGGAATCAAAACTGACGGAGGAATGGTTTTAGGGATTTGGAGGGTGTCCCCAAACCTTCTTTGTTTTAGCCTTTGTATTTTAAAGACATGTCATTAATTATGTAACGGATTTAAATGGTAACTGTTTAAACTTTAATCACTTGAAAATTATGCTTTGTTTTGAATCTGGTTAAGATGTTCTTTTGTTTATCTTATATGGTTGCAAAGATAAGATGAAAATTCTCATTATTGTATGTCAAGTTTAACAAAATAAATAAATTCCAATAATTAGTTTTCCCGTTCTCTATTAGACAAAATTTCTCTGATGCATTCATTGCATGTAGTTTTCAACTTATTCCCATGTTGAACAATCGATCGTCATTAAATTAACTATCTGAAATAATACCAACCTTGTAAGGTAGAATAACGAATCCTTGGTACTTGAAAAACTAATGTGGTCCTTATAAATTTATAATCACAGTAATGATTGATTCACTACAAAATCATTCACTAAAAGAAAAATCAATCAAATACCCGTATTTTTCATTACCTTCGAATATCTTTTGACCCAGAAAATAAAAGAAGAAAGATTAGATAAATGGGTTCTCCAAGTTCATCATCTTTTATGGTGTGTTGTATAGTCTTATCAATTTGTATCATCCTGAATCTTCCATATGAAATACAGGCCAGAAAGCTATCACCATTACTAACAAACCCTCCAGTCAAAATTCTCAAAGAAAATTATGGAACGAGTATCATTATTGATCAAGCACAAGCCTATAGAAATACTGCCCATGGATTGGCTAATGATGAACTCAATATAGATTCTATTGTGCATGAGATCCATACCGTTGAGCATGATTTTTACGCCATTGGAAATGCAGCAATGTTGGGGGCGTTTGGTTCAATGTATATGTAGATATAAGATTATACAAGTGCGTGTCATTTAATTGCATGTTAATGTGAGATGTATTTGGCAAAGCAATAATTCTTTAGTGCATTTGCATTACAAATTGTATTAGAAAAGTAGATACAGGCAAAATTACATATTTGGTCACTTAGTTTATCAATATTTTCATATTGGTCATTAATTATACCGTTTATGCATCGGTCACTGACCATCTATTTCAAGAAAAAATTCTCCTTGGCAGCCAACTGCAAGCTTTAACCGTTAGATTGATGACGTGACAATTAAGAAATATCAATTAATAAAAATCGATATTGAATTTTCTTAAATGGATAAACAAATTGGAAAATGATCATCGCTCAAGCTCTATCTAATCCCACTCCGACTTTGACCTCACTCCTCTCCTCAATGAGTCCCAGCAATGACAATTCCTCTCTGTGTCAGGTTTGCTTTTGAGTAGCATTAGAGAATGAATTAAATCTTGTCTTGATTCGTCAAAAGAATAAAAAGAAGAATCTTTGACCAAGAAATCATAATTTATAAGTATTAAATCAGCTCAATAGGGTTAAGCTTATGTAATGTACTATGCATGTACAATATGGAGGAGCAAAGAAAATTCATCACCATTCCTCTTCGTCATTGCTTCAATCAGTATCCCCATTGCAATATCCTTAATGGTGTCAAGCTTGCAATAGAATGTCTTCTTGGCCAATTCGAATTTGTATCCAAAATTTCCCTTGGATGTCACGACAAGCAAAGGTTGTTCGTCAAGACCATTGGCCTTTTGGGGTCGGCAGAGGCCCACTCTCTTTGACCTACTTGCTCAAGGAATTCTCGTCCTCCTACTGCCTATCGCGATTAACCGATTCCCCTGTTATGTAGTTTCAACTTTGCCTTCTGTGATGAAAAATTTGATGAAGAGTCACAATATCAACATGCTTTACTATGTTGTATTGAATGTGATGAGCTTCGTTGAGTCGATATTGTTAATTTTTACCTGAATTTCAGAACTGGATGATTCCGATGGTGGAGGGATCTTAGTTGATTGTGGCAGCACCATAACTCGGTTACAGACTCATGCATACAGCTCTACCTCCGATGCCTTTGTGGATTGACCGCGCACACGAGGTCTACGAGAATAGTGGCTTTGCTCAAGGGGCCACACATGTAATTTAGTCGTAGAATAGAAGACATGTGTGATCCACTTTTGTAAAGAATAAGTTTACAAACACTCAATTGCTTTAAAATGTAAAATGCACTCCAATATATAAAAAGGATTAATAGCGTTTTATACCCCTACACTATTTCAAATTAGCAAACATACCCCTCCACTATTTTTTTTACACAAACGTACCCTCCTATAATCAACTCACCGTTTAAAGATAGGGGGAAATACCAAATTGTCAATTCACCGTTTGCACAAATATAACCTTCCTTAAATTTTTTTTGTCAACTTACCATTTAAAGAGAGGGAAAAAGACCAAATCATGCCCTCATGTTAAATAATTTGTTCTTTTTATTGAATAAATTTTCTATATTGCCCCAAATTTATAGAATATGTGAATTAATCGGCCAATACAAACTACAATTTGATCAATTGGAAATCAAATTGAATCTGTGAATTCTTTGTTTGGCAAGTCATAATAAATCAGTAGTAGGGAGCCCTTCTCATCATTCTCATCTCAGCGTAAACCGCAACAGTAGTTTCCATGGACAGCAAACACACCACCAAGAATTGACCAACTTGCTTCTCCCTCCACTGTCGCCCTTCCCCACGCTCCCCCAGCTTCGACTTCGTTGCCAAATCATGGAAACAAATTAGTTCACAAAAATATTGAAAAATCTAATAGTTGAATGAATACGTAAGGCGTAGAATTTACCCCCTTTACAGTCACCTCAAATACATAACCAAATCTCGACGTAAAGAGGTTGCATCGTGGTCTCCTTGGAACTTGAATCTCTTCTACTTAGCCATGCCGGTGTACCTCGCATATAGTTCATAGATGTTAATATCGGCTTCGGCCAAGCTTAGCCATGCCGGCGTACACGCGCACAGGCTTCCAAACGCTAGGGTTGCAAGGATCTACAATCATTTACTTGTTCTCCTTCACCTTGGAGCTTCCTGGTTGTCTACCGAAAATAATATATTTACCTCCCGTCCAGATCGCCAGCCAAATCCAACCTCTCTGCCCTTGTCACCAAATCACCATCATCGTCGCCCTTATAGACCGATTCAGCACCAACCCCAGCGTCATTACCATACCGGTCAGCCACCTCGGATCGGCCAGACTTTCTTTTCATCAACGTTCTTAGTTTCCCACGAGTTGCCTCTTCAATCACCGCTCGGACTTATCATCGTGGGTATCAACCTCGACTCGGTCTGCACATGAACTCGAACGTTTTATACAACTAAATCGCCAAGCCATGAGGTCACTCATCAAGGCGTTTCTCTCCCCGCCCACTTTGTGAATGTAGTCTCTCGTCATAATCCTCGTCATCCCGTCTTTGGGTTCCCCACCTAACTCACCGGCCACTGCTTGTCTCCCTCCACATCATCAATGGTGGTTACGGTGACTAGCCTCTACTTGTTATGGGAAAGAAAGGGATTGTGGTGACATAGGTTTAAACAAAGGAATGAAAAGTACGATGAGATTGGGCTTGGTGGCGGTGGGAAGCTCTTAGCTCTAGGTTTTCCATGTCATCTCTCTTTATATACCCATATATATTTCAAATCTAAGGAGACCTCATGAAAAAAATGGATTTCATCTGACGTCCCTTATGCAAAGAGGCTCGAATTGCAAAATAGAAGGCCGGTTTCTGGGGCCCGGGTCCATCCCAAAGCTCTTTAAATAAAATTGTCATGAAATTCATATCGGTTTGTTTCGAGCTTTCGTACCTAACAGTCGATCAAACTGTTCATTTTTTTGGTCGAATCGGAACCCAAATGTTAGGGTGTAACATTTCCTCCACCCTTATATAAAAATTTCGTCCTCGAAATTCGCTCGGACTCATTCTTCCATTAACACCATTCTTATAATTCTTTGCACCAAGAGTTTATTCTCACTATATGATCTTCAATTGTGCCATTTGCTCGTCTCGCGTAGTTTATGGTACCTCTTATGTTTCCTCTTAATCATAACAGGTATCCCCAACTTGTTTTGTAGCATCGGGTAGCTTTCACTTACTCGTTGTCCTTCTGATTCAACAACTTGGTCTGGTAGTTTGATTCCTATTATGTTTGATTCGATGGATCAACTCATTTGGTACTCATTGTCGGACCTTAAATCGGAGTCGAGATATCACATTTCCTCCCCCCTTAAGAAAATTTTGACCTCGAAATTTGATCATCATGATTATTCAAAGTCTCACCTTAGGTACTCCTTCCACTATAGGGTTTTGTATTTCCTTTACTTTCACAACCCCTTTATTGATGCTTAGCTCTAACTTTGATACTCGAACCCAGTTCAGTAGCCCTCGTTCCTCCTCAAAGATCTACTTGCTTCCTCTATCATTTATTTGAACTTCCCTCGAACGTCTTAATATCTTGTCTTTCCTCGGCTGGCTCGCTGACTTGGCTTAGTCAAGTTTTGAGATTCTAACTCCTAACTTACCTGGGTCCGGCGAGGCTCCTCATGTTCCTTGGATTTTCGACCTTCCATGATTACTATAAATGGTAGTGTCTCTTGAATCTCTCCTCGTACCTCGGCTTAGTTGGCGTCAACTCTAGTCTTGCATACTTATTGGCTACATGGTGCTTCCTCCAACTGCATTCTCTACATTGCTTACCTCACTTGTGGTCTCCTTCCTATCCAAGTCTTACCGTAGACTTTACTTATTAGGGCATACTGTATCCATAAGGTCCCCGATCCTCCTTTGTTATGCTTGTGTGCCCCTTCGCATTACGTAAAGTCTAACTTTCCACTATTCCATGGGCTGTAGCCCCAAGTTCGATCCTCGCGAACTCGCGGACCTTCCTTGCATCCTTTATGCTAGATGATTGTTGTCATTTGCCGTAACTCCTTGGCTACTGCCTTTCGGCGTACTAGATACTTGACGTATTCCTGAACCTTATTCTGATCAACTCGCATCCCGGTAGGATATGAGCTTGCTTGAACCTCTTCTTCTTGTCAGATCGTAAAACTCTTCTCACGTAATTCTCGTATTTGGTTGACCACATCGGTCACCTAGGTCCTTGTATCTCCTAACTCTACATCTCTTACTTCCTTTCTCGATACTTCGTCTTATCCTTTAACCATAAACTGAATGGTCGTCTCCTTTTACTTCTTGCTTAATGCCGAAACCTCAAATTACTGCTTTTACTTTCGGTATGCAATAAAATCATCATTTGCATCTTTCTCTAGTTTGTGATAAACTTTATGACTCCTTTCAGGAATCATAACCTTCCATTTTGCATACTTGATCACTCCTGGCGCCTAACTTAGCACTTCCTTATCGGCACTTGAATTTGATGTTATCGTACTATCCATTCTGTCACTCTTAGACCCTAGATGAAATTTCTCATACGATTTCCACGTCCAAGAAATTTTCACCAGAGAGATTGCCACCTTTCACCCGCATAGGCGATCGTGGTTTCACTTTGGGGTATTTGAACAGGTTCCCTAAACTCATATCCCTCTTACTTCTTTACTCGTGACTCTTCTTCTTGATGTTCCCCGCTAATTCTAGATGTCCCTTGTTCTCAATGTAGTCATCTAGATTCCCACATTCTTTTCTCACTTATGTACTTAGACCCATAAGTTACTCCCTTTGACTATATTCATGACGACCATGATTCCACCTTAAGATTGATCGAAATTTCTCGACAGACTTCCTTTAGATCAATTGACTTCTTGAAATCTCGTCAAACTTCCTCTGGCCTTCTTGCTTCTTCCTTGTATTGTACGCAAATTTTCTTTATCACGACCGTTGAGAATCCTCCTGGAATTCTCTAAAATATATTAGAACTTCCAATGAACGTTCTACTTGCTTGTCTATACTCGGTTGGTTGAATGACTTAGTCCTATAGCTAGCTCCGAGACTCAAGCTTTTAGCCCACTAGTTCCAACTTACTACATAGGTTCCTCCTTTTGTCACCCCTTATGTACCCTAGGTGGCTAAGTGCTCCCTCCTTTTAGGATAGGAACCCCACATAACAGGTCATCACAAACACTCCCATTCCCCTTTCAATGGTCCCAACGACCTCCTGACCGTTCGTGATCTGGGTAGTTTGTATGGTCTCTCCTATCCCAATCCTTCCTCTTTCTAGCTTGACGTTGTTCACTAGCACATTATTATTTTGATCCAAGCTCGTCCTTTACCTCGTTTATCTTGATGCTTGTCTTGTTCCGTTTCAAGGCTTGCTATCAGCCTAACTCCCCAGGGTCATGTACCCTCTTCTCTAGTGACGTAGTTTAACTATAAAGGTTCATCTTCATATTTAAATGTCCATGCCTCCTCTCCTCCTTGACCTATTGACTTCTTGACGTCCTTTCATACTCCCTATAACCTACTTATTTCCTTTTTTGCTTCATTTATACTACCCTAGCTGAGCTTTCCACTACTCCTTGTCACTATGTTGTAATAGCTTCGAGCCGTCAACAACTAAAACTAGTTGAGGGACTTCTCGTGGTATCTCTTCGTTTCTTGACTCATTGCCTCCTCGCCACTGCTTAGGGTCAAGGACCCTCAAATCCTCCCATCATTATAGCTATTGACATCTAGTGATTGTAGCTCTTTCTTCTGAGATCCATAGTTCTAATTTTTTTTTATCTTAACCTTTTATTAGGACTAAAGTTGTTATTTATCTTAATATGATTAGAGTAGACTGGAGATTCTATAGACTCTTAAAAGAAGATCCTTGACTTATTTCCCTTTCATTTAAAACAAAATCCTTTAAAACTGAGACCGATATTCCAGTATTCCTTGGACACCAAGGAACAGGGGAAGATCGGCTCTGATACCAAAATATAACACCCTAACCCGGCCGGATACTACTTTTACCAAAACACCCTTGATAAACCGTGAAATAAAATAAGAACTCAAAATACTTGGAAAAAAGTAGCGGAAACTTTTCATAAATAACTTTAATAAATACTAAAAAGAACTATCATTACTTAAACACGAAGCCCTAACACTTGGGCCAACTCAAATCATAAAAACTTTAATCTGATCTCTAGTCCATACTCGTAATCATAAAATTAAAAATAACTAAATAGTCTCTACTGGTGCTGCTACTGAAAACCCCGACTGGGCATCTTCTTTGATGCTTGTACCGCCTTCCTCTAACTGGTTGCCCTCGAACTGTTCCTCTCAAACTCGATGCTCTCTAACTGCTCCTCTAGCTCTTCCTCTTCAAACTGGTGAGTGAGATGAGGTCAGTCTACGCCCTTACGTTTTTAAATCTCTAGTACTTGAGCACTTACTTAAGAGATTTAACTTAAACTGGTGGAAGTTGTTTGTACTTCCACTCTAAAAATTCTTAACTCTTAAACTATATCGAAGTTAAAGTTACTCTCCATTCTTAAATCTTCATTCTCAACTTGAACTTTTGACTGACACGGGGATCCCTCACTAGCTAGTCCGGTAGCCAACTCATACGTATGAGAAGCCATCCAGGCTTTCCTTAAACTTAAACTTATTGTGGAAGGCTCTTCTTCCATGATTCTCAAGAGCATAACTGCTGCTCATCCTAAAAATCTCAAGAGCATAATTGTTGTTGCTGTCTCAAAGATCTCAAGAGCATAACTGCTGCTCCATCTGAAAATCTCAAATGGCAACGGCCTGGCGCTAGTGACAAAAAAACATTTAAACGACTTCACATTCTTGAAGGTGAAGTACTTCTTAAAACAAAAAGACTTGTCCTTAACTTTAACAATCACTCATAAACGTAAAGCTTTAAAGCAAACAACACACATTCACTATAGACCACAGCTCAAATAAGCACATATCATCAATCATGAGCATAAACAACTATAGTAACACTTCACAAAAATACCGAAAACTCTAATATTTGAAAGAATACGTAAGGCATAGAATTTACCCCCTTTACACTCACCTCAAACACATAACCAAATCTCGACGTAAAGAGGTTGCATCGTGGTCTCCATGGAACTTGAATCTCTTATGCTTAGCCATGCCGGCGTACCTCGCATATAGTTCCTAGATGTTAATCTCGACTTCAGCCAAGCTTTGCTATGTCGAGCTTGTCCTCGCTTGACGCACACGCGCACATGCTTCCAAACGCCAGGGTTGCAAGGATCTACCATCAATTACTTGTTCTCCTTCACCTTGGAGCTTCCTGGTTGTCTACCGAAAATAATATCTTTACCTCCCGTCCAGGTCGCCAACCAAATCAAACCTCTCTGTCCTTGTCACCAAATCACCATCATCATCGCCCTTATAGACCAACTCAACCCCAACCCCAGTGCCATCACCATACCGGTCGGCAACCTCGGATCAGCCAGACTTTCTTTCATCAACGTTCTTACTTTCCCACGAGTCGCCTCTTCAATCACTGCTCGGACTTATCATCGTGGGTATCAACCTCGACTCGGTCCGCACATGAACTCGAGCGTTTTATACAACTAAATCGCCAAGCCAGGAGGTCGCTCATCAAGGCGTTTCTCTCCCCGCCCACTTTGTGAATGTAGTCTTTCGTCACAATCCTCATCGTCTCGTCTTTGGGTTCCCCACCGAACTCACCGACTACTGCTTCTCTCCCTCCTCATCATCAATGTTGGTTACGGTGACCAGCCTCTACTTGTTATGGGATCGAAAGGGATTATGGTGGCATAGGTTTCAACAAAGGAATGAAAAGTACGATGAGATTGGGCTTGGCGGCAGTGGAAAGCTCTTAGCTCTATGTTTTCCATCGCATCTCTCTTTATATACCCATATATATTTCAATCTAAGGAGTCCTCATGAAAAAATGGATTTCATCTGACGTCCCTCATGCAAAGAGGCCCGAATTTAAAAATAGAAGGTCGGTTTCTGTGGTCCGGGTCCATCCCAAAGCTCTTTAATTAAAATTGTCATGAAATTCATATCGGATTGTTTCGAGCTTTCGTACCTAAGACTCGATCAAACTGTTCATTTTTTTTGGTCGAATCGGAACCCAAATGTTAGGGTGTCGCAATGACATTTAATTTCCTATTCAATCTATAACTATGTTAGCAGTATTATCGCTTTTCACTCGCCCCAAAGCGCAAGCTAGAGGGTCTTTGCTAGTACAGAAATAAGAGCAAGAGGCTTCTTTCAAGACCCGCTTGAGCTCTCGGTCGAACAATGCATACTATGTATATATATGAAGCAAAGATGCTTTAGTAAATAATAAGGTAAACATAATTTAGGTAAATAAAACGACCCTGGTGAGTTCGAATCAACGACGCTGTTGCCGATGGTTGTGGTGGTAGCATTTTCAGAATCAACATCTCTTTCGCGATTGGAGGAATGTTCAAGCTTGATAAAGCATGAGAAGAGTGGAAGAGAGGGATATGAGATTGTCACTGTCGCTCTTATGTAATTTAGAAAAGAACAGGTCGAGAATGAGGTGGGTCAGGGCAGGTCAGGTTTAAGAGAGGTACACATGCCCGTATCAAAATCGCCCCAAAACAGGCCAAACAGGTCTGGTAAAATGGGTCAAATCGAAATTGACATCCCCAGTAATTAGAATGATGAAATATAGGATTACATGTTATTAAATAATATATATATATTTTTAAGTATTTGACTGCATTGAACATTTGAAAGAAATATAGTGTTTGTAAACTTGTTCTTTATAAAAGTGGATCACACATGTCTTCTATTCCACTTTCCTAATACAATTTCCAATGCAAATGCATGAAAGAAATTAATGCTTTGCTAGATACATCTCATATATTAACATGCAATTTAAATATCATGTCCTTCTACCAAATTTACGTATACATTGAACCAAAGGTCCCCAACATTGCTGCATTTCCAATGGCGTAAAAACCATGTTCCCAAGTGTGGACCTCATGGACAACAGAATCAATATTGAGGTCATTATCAGGCAATGCCTGTCAGTATTTCCATAGGCTTGTGCTTGATCAATAATGCTACTCTTCCCGTAAGTTTCTTCGAGTATTTTAACTGGAGGGTTTCTTAGTAATGGCGACAGCTTTTTGGCTTGCACTTCATATGAAAGATTCATGATGATAAGAATTGACAAGAGTATACAATACACCATAAATGATGATGAATACGGAGAACCCATTTATCTAATTTTTTTTCCTTGTTTCCTTGAACAAAAGAGATCAAAGGTCTTTGAGAAAATATATGGCTCTCTGATTGATTTGTTTTTTGTTGAATGATTTGGGAGATCTGAATCAATCATTACCGTGACTACAAATTTATAGGAAAAAAGTGATGATTCGTTACTCTAGCTTACAAGGTGGGTATTACTTCTATCATTTATAAACGGTTACAGAATGACATGTCTTTACAATATAATGGGAAAAAACAAAAAAGTTTGGGGAATAACCTTTTTCCCTCATATGTTCTGGCTATTTGTTTGGAGGTAGAATTCGATGTTCATGCTATTGTCAAACATACAATTACCAACTAGTGCGCACAATCAATGTTGGTGGGTCATTGTTTTGGGGCTTGGATATGATTTGGATTGGATGCTAGTATTATGGATTACGAATCTCAATGAGCCTAGGTTTTGGCAAACTTAGGGCCGAAATTAATAATTTGGTCTTTTAATCTCATTTTCTATCGAGTCACGAGTTTCATTTTCTTTTTTTCACGTGGCTCTACAAATTATAAATGACTTGATTTCACTTTCCTTTTTATGGTGTATAGGCTACATGTTAAAAAAAAAAGAATCTAATATATAATGTTGTGAAAACTGGACCATAGTCAAACAGAAGAACCGAATGGTTCACTACCTATTGGTTAACCAGCTTTGAACTATTAATAGGTTATTGATCCAACTATCTTTTTTAGAGTTCTTTGTCTCTGTATTGATGCTAAGATAAGTATTTTCTGCTTCTTAGTTACATTTCCTTAGAAAAAGCCTAGGGGATTCTCAAAGTTTGGAATGTGCTTTTAGATTAGAGTTTTGCTTATATTAGTATGCTTGCCAATAATCTTTAAAATATGAGTGTTTGAAACCCGACATTTTCATTGTCATAGAGGATAGGGAAAGACCTACCAATGTGTTGTATGGATTGAATTCACTATTTCTGAAAGTAGTTGCTACAGTTTTAATGCACAGCCCTCCTTGTACTCGATTTACATTCCATCATTTTCTTCTTTCCTAGGTTTACAAGGATATTACAGTTGATGTTGATGTTGCCTTCGATTGACTTATGGCCCATGTCAGTGGATTGAGCTAAATTTGTGTTGACTTGGATAATTATAGTTAATTTCTTTGATAATATAGTTTTCTTTTTTAATTTTGTATTCCAATGCAGCAGTAGCAACAGAAAAATGACTTGCACTTGCTGTTGATGATAACTACTCCAAATATGAGTATTGGATTGTTCCATTTGTTTTTACCAAATGCTAAGAGAACAAACGGAATATGTACACAATTCTCATTTTCCATTTCAATCATTTAGTTAAGTGCTTTGTAAGAAACTTATCTTTTTTTTCCTCACGTGTTCTATAAAATATCCCTCTGAACACCATCGATCTTGATTGCTAGCCTTGGTAAGTAGATTAACTGTAATAGTTCATATCTATGTTGGCTATACAATGTAAAACAAGCTGGTTATTATTAATTTAAATTCAAACAAAGTAATACTTGTTATTCTCATCTTGGTGTGATTTTTAGGTTTACTCAATGATTAGTCTTTCACGACTTTACGTAAGCATGAAGCACTATAGACCATGTGATGCAGAAAAGTAAACGGATAATTGTTCTCCATTACTTTGAATTTTGTGTTAGAATCCCATTTTCATTTTCGCATTTGGTACTACAATGCCTCTATTTATTTTGTTGTTTAGTAGCTGAAAGATGTATAATTCGAAAGGCAAGCAATATACGTTCGGGTTGATATGAGGCAAGCTTTACGTCATATCTTAGCTACTACAAAATGTAGCGTTTGCCATAGCTGAATTAAGAACTTGGGTTTCAGATGTAGATTCAAGCTTATAGTCGCAATGGCATTTAATTGCCTATTCAAACTGTAACTATGTTAGCTGTATTATCTCTTTTCACTCGCCGCAAAGTGCAAGCGAGAGTGTCTTTGCTAGTACAGAAATAAGAGCAAGAGACTTCTTTCCAGACCTGCTTGAGCTCTCGTTCGAACAATGCATAGTGTATATATATCTGAAGTAGAGATGCTTTAGTAAATAATAAGGTAATTATAATTTAGGTAAATAAAAAGCTTATAGTCCCACTACTATACGAGAACTATGATAAAGATGCCATTTATGCCAAATATTCCATTATTCATAAACTATTATTTTATTAGTGTTGACCTTTAGTTTTTAAAAGAACATCCAATCTGCGTCAACGTGGAATTTTACATGCAATTTTAATTACAATTTTTAACTATTTTTCAGATCACTTAAAAAATAAAAAATAATTCTTATTGAAATAGTCGTAAAACATCCTCCCCGAGGGTCTTCGAAAATTCATATCTCTTTTATTTCTTCACCATCGCTGCTTCCCCTATCAACCCGCCACCCAGCTCCCCCGCCATCATCTGCCGCATATCCTCCATCCGCTGTCTCGGTCCAATCAGATTCATAATCGTTCTCTCGCCGCCTACCCACTCGTTCTCTCGCTGTCTCGGTCCAATTAGATTCATCATCTGACTATTGAGTCATTCCATCTCCCCAAATCTTTCTTGTTCCAGTGGAGACAAGGAAAAAGCTCTAGAGAAATTCACATCCACTCTCATATCTAACCCCTAATCTTCAAAGCCGCCACAACCAAGGAGCTGATCTCCAACTCAGTTCCTAGCTATAATCTCCTTTGTTACCAAATTCCAGATTTGAAACAACTAGCAGGGGTACAAGAAATTGGGCGCTTGAAAAAGAGAAACTAGATATGAGTGGTTGTTTCCCCTCCCAACGAGCACACGACCCCTACTCTTTTTATGGGCTAGTCTGATTCGTAGAAACAAAGAAGAAGGGAGTGGAAATCTCGCTTACATTTTATGACATTAATGCTAGGTAAAGGATAAATACATTGGCTTGTCTTTCTTTGTGGTGAGATGGAAGAGTGAAACGTTCAGATTTCGGGAGGAGAAGCTGCAATCACTTTTGCAATCGGGGAAAATTAGTTTCTTTGGGCAATTTTTGTCACTCATTAAGTCAATATATAAATCGATTTCAATGGGGAATTAAAAAAGGAGAGCCGAGTCTACATTGGGTGGATTGAATATTATTATGTGGAATCAAAACTGAGGGAGGAATGGTGTTCGGGATTTTAAGGGTGTTCGCCAAACCTTCTTTGTTTTAGCATTTATATTTTAAAGACATGTCATTAATTATGTAACGGATATAAATGGTAACAGTTTCAACTTTAATCACATGAAAATCATGCTTTGTTTTTAATCTGGTTAAGATGTTCTTGTGTTTATCTTATATGGTTGCAAAGAGAAGATGAAAATTCTCATTATTGTATTTCAAGTTTAACAAAATAAATAAATTCCAATAATTAGTTTTCCCGTTCTCTGTTGGACAAAATTTCTATGATGTGTTCATTGCATGTAGTTTGCAATTTATTCCCATGTTGAACAATCGATCGTAATTAAGTTAACCATCAGAAATAATACCAACCTTGTAAGGTAGAACAACGAATCCTTGGTACTTAAAAAACTAACATGGTCCTTATAAATTTATAATCACAGTAATGATTGATTCACTCCAAAATCATTCACTAAAAGAAAAATCAATCAAATACCCGTATTTTTCCTTACCTTTGAATATCTTTTGATCCAGAAAATAAAAGAAAAAAGATTAGATAAATGGGTTCTCCAAGTTCATCATCTTTTATGGTGTGTTGTATACTCTTATCAATTTGTATCGTCCTGAATCTTCCATATGAAATACAAGCCAGAAAGCTATCACCATTACTAACAAACCCTCCAGTCAAAATTCTCGAAGAAAATTATGGAAAGAGTATCACTATAGATCAAGCACAAGCCTATAGAAATACTGCTCATGCATTGGCTAATGATGAACTCAATATAGATTCTATTGTGCATGAGATCCACACCGTTGAGCAGGATTTTTACGCCATTGGAAATGCAGCAATGTTGGGGCGTTTGGTTCAATGTATTTGTAGATATAAGATTATACAAGTGCGTGTCGTTTAATTGCATGTTAATATGTGAGATTTATTTGGCAAAGCAATAATTCTTTAGTGCATTTGCATTATAAACTGTATTAGAAAAGTAGATACAAGCAAAATTACATATTTCGTCACTTAGTTTATCAATTTTTTCATATTGGTCATTCATTATACCGTTAAAGCATCAGTTACTGACCATCTATTTCATGAAAAAATTCTCCTTGGCAGCCAATTACAAGCTTTAACTGTTAGATTGATGACGTGACAATTAAAAAATATAAATTAATAAAAATCGTTATTGAATTTTCTTAAATGGAAAAACAAATTGGAAACTTATCATCGCTCAAGCTCTATCTAATCACTCTCCGACTTTGACCTCACTCTCTCCTCAACGAGTCCCAACAATGACAATTCCTCTCTGTGTCATGTTTGCTTTTGAGTAGCATTAGAGAATGAATTAAATCTTGTCTTGATTTGTCAAAAGAAAAAAAAAGAGTCTTTGACCAAGCAATCATAATTCATAAGCAGTAAATCAGCTCAACAGTGTTAAGCTTATGTAATGTACTATGCATGTACAATATGGAGGAGCAAAGAAAATTCCTCACAATTCCTCTTCGTAATTGCTTCAATCAGTATCCCCATTGCAATATCCTTAATGGTGTCAAGCTTGCAAAAGAATGTCTTCTTGGCCAATTCGAATTTGTATCCAAAATTTCACTTGGATGCAGTCACGACAAGCAAAGGTCGTTCATCGCGACCATTGGTCTTTTGGGGTCGGCAGAGGCCCACTCTCTTTGACCTACCTGCTCAAGTAATTCTCGTCCTCCTATTGCCTATCGCATTAACCGATTCCACTGTTATGTAGTTTAAACTTCGCCTTCCGTGAGGACAAATTTGATGAAGAGTCACATTATCAACATGTTTTACTATGTTGTATCGAACGTGATGAGCTTTGTTGAGTAGATGTTGTCAATTTTTACATGAATTTCAGATCTGGATGATTCTGATGGTGGAGAGATCTTAGTAAATTGTGGCACCACCATAACTCGGTTACAGACTCATGAATACCGATGCCTTTCTGAATTGAGCGCACACACGAGGTCTACGAGAATAGTGGCTTTGCTCGAGGGCCACACATGTAATTTAGTCGTAGAATAGAAGACATGTGTGATCCACTTTAGTTAAGAATAAGTTTACAAACACTCAATTGCTTTCAAATGTAAAATGCACTCAAATATATAAAAAGGGTTAATAGCATTTTATACCCCTATACTATTGCAAATTAGCAAACATACCCCTCCACTATTGTTTTGCTCAAACGTACCTCCTATAATCAATTCACCATTTAATGATAGGGGGAAAGACCAAATTGTCAATTCACCGTTTGCAAAAATATAACCTTCCTTAAAAAATTTTGTCAACTTATCATTTAAAGAGAGGGAAAAAGACCAAATCGTGCCCTCTAGTAAAATTATTTGTTCTTTTCCTTGAATAAATTTTCTATATTGCCCCAAATTTATTGAATATGTGAATTAATCGGCCATTACAAACTACAATTTCATCACTTGGAAATCGAATAGAATTTGTGATTTCTTTGTTTGGAAAGTAATAATAAATAAGTAGTAGTGGTGGCCACCGACAGTAGACACATCACCAAGAATTGACCAACTTGCTTCTCCCTCCACTATCTCCCTTCCCCCCGCTCCCCCAGATTCGACTTCTTTGCCAAATCATTGAAACAGTGTAGATTACAAGAGGTGGAATGGTTGAAGCGATTAGCAACGACAGTTCTAGTTTGGGCATGGAGAATCAGAAGTTTTAGATCATTTTATTCTCAATCTACCTTCAATGTTTTGGGGTTTTGTCTGGGTGATGGGGCTAACATGATGGTGACTCGGCGATGTGGATGTTGATATATGAATTTTTTTTGAAAACCATAGATTAACAATTGTGGTGGTTTTTTTGGCTCTTCTTCGACCTTGATTCGAATCAACGACGCTGTTGCCGAAGGTTGTGAAGGTGGCATTTTCATAATCAACATCTCTTTCGTAATTGGAGGAAGGTTCAAGCTTGAGAAATATTGAAAAGAGTGGAAGAGAGGGCTACGAGATTGTCACTGTCGCTCTTATTTTGCGGTGGGTGAATGTTGTTCATAGCTTATGGGGTTTTTATTACGTGAAACTCGCACAATTGTAGCAGAAACCATGGCTAATTGATAACATGTAATTTACACAAGAAAATATCGAGAATGGGGTGGGTCAGGGCAGGTCAGGTGGACGAGTGGTACCCATGCCCGTGTCAAAACCGCCCCAAAACAGGCCAAACAGGTCGGGAAAACGGGTCAGGTCGAAATTGACATCCCCAGTAATTAGAATGATGAAATATAGGATTACATGTTATTAAATATTTTTTTTATGTATTTGACTGCATTAAACATTTGAAAGAAATAGAGTGCTTGTAAACTTGTTCTTTATAAAAGTCGATCACACATGTCTTCTATTCTACTTTCCTTATACAATTTCCGATGCAAATGCACGAAAGTAATTAATGCTTTGCTAGATACATCTCATATATTAACATGAAATTTAAATATCATGTCCTTCTACCAAATTTACATATACATTGAACCAAAGGTCACGAAAATTGCTGCATTTCGAATGGCGTAAAAATCATGTTCCCAAGTGTGGATCTCATGCACAACAGAATCAATACTGAGGTCATTATCAGGCAATGCATGGTCAGTATTTCCATGGGCTTGTGCTTTATCAATAATGCTACTCTTCCTATAAGTTTCTTCGAGTATTTTAACCGGAGGGTTTCTTAGTAACGGTGATAGCTTTCTCGCTTGTACTTCATATGAAAGATTCATGATGATAAGAATTGATAAGAGTATACAATACACCATAAATGATGAGGAATACGAAGAACCCATTTATCTATTTTTTTTTCTTGTTTCCTTGATCAAAAGAGATTCAATGGTCTATGAGGAAATATATATGACTCTCTGATTGATTTGTCTTTTGTTGAATGATTTGTAAGATGTGAATCAATCATTACCCTGACTATAAATTTATAGGAAAAAAATGATGATTCGTTACTCTAGTTTACAAGGTGGGTATTACTTCTAATGGTTAACCTAACTATGATCAATTGTTTAACATGGGGATAAGCTCCAAACTACAAGCAATAAACACATCAAAAATATTTTGTCCAAGAGAGAACTGGAAAACTAATTATTGGGCATGAATTTTTATTTTGTTAAACTTGACATACAATAACTAGAATTTCCCATATCTTTGCAACCATGTTAGAGAAACATAAGAACGACCTCACTAGATTAAAAAATCAAGCTGATTGTTGAGTGATTAACGTATAAACAATTATCATTTATAAACGGTTACACAATGACATGTCTTTACAATATAATGGAAAAAACTAAAAAGTTTTGGGAATAACCTTTTTTCCTCAACAGATCTGGCTATTTGTTTGGAGGTAGAATTCGATGTTCATGCTATTGTCAAACATACAATTACCAATAAGTGGGACCAATCAATGTTGGTGGGTCATTGTTTTGGGGCTTGGAGATGATTTGGATTGGAAGCTAGTATTATCTATTACGAATCTCAATGAGACTAGGTTTTGGCCAACTTAGGGCCGAAATTGATAATTTTGTCTTTTAATCTCATTTTCTATCGAGTCACGAGTTTCATTTTCTTTTTTTTTCACGTGACTACACAAATTATCAATGACTTGATTTCACTTTCCTTTTTATGGTGTATAGGTTACATGTTAACAAAAAGAATCTAATATATAATGTTATGAAAACTGGACCATAGTCAAATAGAAGAACCGAATGGTTCAATACCCATTGGTTAACCAACTTTGAACTATTAATAGGTTTTTGAAGCGACTATCTTTTTTAGAGTTCTTTGTCTATGTATTGATGCTAAGATAAGTATTTTCTGCTTCTTAATTCCATATCCTCAGAAAAAGCCTAGGGGATTCTCAAAGTTTGGAATGTGCTTTTAGATTAGAGTTTTGCTTATATAAGTATGCTTGCCAATAGTCTTTTAAATATGAGTGCTTGGAACCCGACATATTAATTGTCATAGAGGATAGGGAAAGACCTACCAATTTGTGTTATGGATTGAAGTCACAATTTGTGAAAGTAGTTGCTGCAGTTTTAATGCACATCCCTCCTTGTGCTCGATTTACATTCCTCCATTTTCTTCTTTCTTAGGTTTACAAGGATATTACAGTTGATGTTGATGCTGCCTTCGATTGACTTATGGCACGTGTCAGTGGATTGAGCTTAATTTGTGTTGTCTTGGATAATTATAGTTAATTTGTTTGATAATATAGTTTTCCTTTTCTTTTTTTTTTTTATCCTGATGGATGACATGATCTTTGCTTTTCAGTAAAAAAAAATTGCTCGGCGCTCTCCCCTCTCTCCTCTATCGTTGGAGAGAAATCGGGGACTTGGTGTTCACTCTGATACTGCTGTTGCTCGCTTCTTGCCTGTGGATACATCGGCGTGGGGATGATTGGGGATCCATAAATAAGGGTTCTCGTCAATCCGGCACGGAGCAGTTCAGTGGAGGGGATGGTAAAACCGATTGGCCTCCGTCGAACAAGCATGCTTGTAAACCAAAAGGGATGGGTGAAAGAGTTCTCTCCTCTCCCCTCCGATTCTCCAACCTCGTCGGAGAAAGGTTGATTGCCGTAATTTCAGCGGTCCTCATGTTTTGTGTGAGGAATCAAAATCGATGGAGCGAGGAATGTGCTGAGAATCGCTCAAAATTGGCGGACTACCCGCCGCAGAGTAACTTGCAGACGGGGAAGATGGCTCAAATACATCCCCCATGCGGAGCCGGGTTCGATGTCGTGCCCGGCAATTTGGCCCTGGTGCCAGTTTACAATGCCGTCCCAAATTAAGCGCTGGTAAACGAAGCCTAGTTGCTACTCAAGAAAAGATTGAGGAATATAGCGATGGGCTGGTTAAACGGAGACGCCTGACGAAAAGCAGTGGCTGGCGATTCTCTCTCCCTAATTCGTGGGAGATTGACTACGGATCCATGGAGGTAGCTACCTGTACGTTGCCGCCGGGGATTCGCGATAGGTCGAAAATGGTTGCGGCTGATGAAAGCCAGGAACAGATCTCTGTTCCAGGTCGGGAGACGGTTCTCTACCCTCCCGACGGGGAGAATCCTTTGCCAGCCCGGCAACCCACGGCCGGTAATCGGCAGCATCGTCCGCCAGTGGTTTTCTTCCGTGGGTCTGTTGGGAACATATTTCCCTCAGATACCAATCCCGTTATTTTCGGGCCTCCCTGTATCCTTCCTGATCGGTTGGTTACGCGTAATAAGAGTCCTATGTCAGAAATTACTCTAAGAAGCCTAATTCAAGTTGGAGTTGAACACTCGGGACGTGCCTCTACTAAGGCCTTTAAAAACCCCTTCCCAGGATGGCTTGTCATTAACGTGCGTAGCATTGAGCATCCGAGAAGAACAATTCCTTCCCGAGCGATTCCTTCTCAAGGTATTTGCTCCCACCCTTCCTCTCCCTTTATGCTTAAGTTTGATGGCTTTGAATTTTCTAAGACATTGGCGGCGGCAACCATGCAATTTACGTGCATGGATTTATTTCGTCCAATGAGTCTGGCGCCAATTAAGGTGAACCGGCTTGATGCTAATTTGTCTGACCTCCCAGGTCCCCAGGATTGCAAGATGGCTCATGCTTCTTCTGATCAAGTGGTGGAATTCTCAATGGATGAGGTTCAATCGTCCAAGTATCACTTGACGCACTCGCTGCTGGGCCGTCTCTTCACCAATAAACGGATCTCCACCATGGAAATTCGGGATGCTGTTATCAAACATTGGAAAGTGAAAGGGACTTTGAGGGTGGTGCTGACCAAACAAGGATTACTTGATTTTTCTCTTTCGTCAGAAGAGACTAAGACCTGGGTTCTTCAACGAACGCCATGGGTGGTTAATGACATGATCTTACACTTGAGGTCATGGACACCGAACATCACAAGAAATATCTATACCAACCTGGCCATGGTGCCTCTGCATGTGCAGATGTGGAATGTCAAAGAGGAGTGCTGCACGCAGCAGTTCGGGAGAAAAATGGCCCAGAGCAAGCTGCGCCAGGTGCTTGAAGCGGGGATTTTTGCTAGCCATGAAACTGGTGAGCGATTTGTGCAGGTGAGAGCGGTGCTGGATCTCACCAAGCCGCTGCGGTCACAAATCTTGGCGGCCATTGATGATAATGTGTGCTTCTGGGTCTCTCTGAAGTACGAGTACTTACCATCCTTTTGCTTCAAGTGTGGCAGAGTTGGACATTTCATCAGTGAATGTACCTTTGACCCCCCGGCTGGCAAGGAGAAATTTGGCCCTCATATGTCCACCAAAAAGCTGGGTGTTCGCGTGTATGAGTCGGAGGATGATACTCAGCAATTCCGTGGTAAATCAAAGTCTGTTTGGATTAACACGGCGCTGGGAGGAGGTACTGACCACCAGGTGCAGAAGCGACCTCGAGAAAAAGGGAGTCAACTGGGAATGGAAGCCCACCAGGCTGACCCGCAAGAACGGCTTAGCACAAAAAATGGGGGAGGTCCGGCGCTCGCCGCGGGCTCGACCTGTCCGCCAGATTAACCAGCGCTCTCCGTTGCAAGGGCGAGTTGGGCCGCTGCGGGCCGAGCAGGGAGGAGAAGCAGGCCCTAAACGTGACCGGGGAGGCCGATTTAAACCTCAGCTCGTTCCGTCTGCGTCCAAATTGAAGGGAACGGTAGTGGGCCGGCCCAGGAAGAGAGACCAGCGCCAGGAAACCCATTCCACCTGGGAGCAGTCGAGCCCAGTTCCAAAGCCACAGCGCCGGCTCATCCTGGCGGACTCTGATACTGACGGGGAATTGCCAGTGCATGAATCCAGCCCACCAGCCCAGCAGGGTGAGGTTGGGGAAAAAATTTTCAGGAGGCGCCTAATTAAAGCTGCTACTCTTCCTCCCATGGAAACGGACGATGGCCATTGGACACACGATTCGGAAGCTGATGACGATTTATTGGACCCCTCTTCGGAAGAGGATGTTTCCCAATTTATGATTACCTCTCGGGCTCCTAAGAAGAAAACCCCGCAGACAATTCGGGGAATGAAGGGGCGTGTCCAACAAGTTGTGGCTGCTTTTGAAACCGGGCTGCACATTAAGCCAGGGGATGATGCTATAGGGAGTAAAGCCATGGACCTTGAACTGGTTCAAGATATGAAGGCCTGGGAGGATGATGGTGACAGCCGTGACGGGGGCCACTTCAATGAATACAGGTCCAATCTTGCTGACCCAGATATTGGCAGTCGCAAACGCCCTTTGGGCGCGATTGAAGGGGAGCTGGGAGTGGAGCCCAGTCCTAAGAAACAGTTCATGGAGGAAGATGCTAATCCGGTGGAGGTAGCCAGCCAAAAATGGCCCCAATCCGATAAATGAAGCTTCCCGCGTGGAATGTGAGAGGAATTGGGCCGTCCCTCACATTTCAAACTGCTGTCGGTTTAGTTCGTTCTAATAAACCGGACCTTCTTTTCTTTTCCGAAATAAGATCGCACCGGCGTATGCGGGGTTTAGGGTTTGATAATTTTCAGTGTTTTTTTGTTGATGCCATCGATTCGTCTGGTGGTCTTGTGTTAGCTTGGGCCCCCGAAGTTAATGCTTCGGTTTTTTTTCCATTCCAACTTCTGTATTTGTACTCAAATCAATGAAGTGGAGCTTTCTTATGTTGTGGTGTTCGTCTACATTAGTTGTGTTGAAGCTGTAAGAGCTAATCAATTGGCTCAGTTACGAGAGATTTGTGAGGGTATCACTCTGCCGTTTGTGATCATAGGTGATTTTAACGTGACGCTCCAAGCAAGCGAAAAAGACGGGGGTAACCCCTGGAATGCTTCCCATGCCATCCGCCTTCTTGATTTCATCCATGACCTGGGCCTCCATGATCCTGGTTATAAGGGTGACCAGTTTACCTGGACGAATAAACACATGGGGGCGGCTTGTATTAGAGAGCGCCTCGATAGAGCCTTGTGTTCCCAGACTTGGGTTGACCTCTTCCCTGATACCCTCGTTAAATATTTTACGGATCAAGGATCGGACCACCGAGCCCTGCTCCTCTCCGATAAACCGTACGTTCGCCACAGTCGACCTCTCTTCCGGTTTGATGCCCGTTGGGTGGATAACCCAGAAGTGAAGGCTATGGTCTCCTATGTCTGGCAGGAGGAGATTCAAGGGACCCCTATGTATCAGTTGTGGGAGAGACTCAAGAAACTCCATCACTTGCTCTATGATTGGAGCAGGGCGGGTACTACTAATTCCCTCCGCAATATTAAGACAATCCAGGCGGAAATAGACCGTGTCAAATTGATTCTCCCGATTGACTGGGAGACGGTAAAAATGCTGGAATCTGAGCTGAATAGGCAATGGGAAGCGGAGGAATTCTACTGGCAGCAGAAGTCGAGGGTCCACTGGTTAAAGAAAGGGGACAAGAACTCGGCATATTTTCACACGATCACAAGGGCTCGTCGTAAACATAATTTTGTAGCGGGCCTTCGAAATGAAGCCGGGGAGTGGATCACTGAGGAGGGAGGTAAAGCAGATATTGCTTCAACTTTCTACCAAAACCTCTTCGCCTCAGAATGCCAGGTGCCTAACATGAGAGACCGAGTGGCCACTTTACCAATCGACCAGCGGGTCACGGAGGAGATGAATGCCAGTCTCACGGCAGTGGTCCTTCCAGAGGAAGTTAGAAGGATGGTCTTCTCAATGGGATCGAAACAAGCGCCAGGGTCTGATGGCTTTACCGGGAAGTTCTTTAAATCGTTTTGGAGCATTGTTGGCGAGTCGGTCATAGCTGCTGTGTGCTCATTCTTTTCCACTGGTAGAATGCTACGCAGCTTCAATCATACTTGGTTGACTTTGATCCCGAAGGTTGACAATGTGGAAAATATGAAGCAACTCCGTCCCATCAGCCTCTGTCAGTTTTTGTGTATATGATCATCACCAAAATTATGGCTGAGCTCCTGGCTGGATGGTTACCCAGAATTGTGTCTGAAGGGCAAAATGGTTTCATCCGTGAACGCCAGATTGTGGAAAATGTCCTTCTTGGGCACGAACTGATGCACTACTTGAAAATCAAAACGCGAGGAAAAAAAGGGTACATGGCTCTTAAGGTTGACATGGAAAAGGCCTATGATAGAGTCGAATGGCCGTTTCTCCTGGCGATTCTGGACAAGTTAGGATTTAATGCTACGTGACAAGGGTGGATTCATGAATGTCTCCGATCGAGTTCATTCTCAGTGTTGATGAATGGCTCTCCTAAGGGGTTTTTCACAGCCTCGAGGGGGCTCCGGCAGGGAGATCCGCTATCTCCTATCTTGTATGTACTGTGCACGGAAGGGTTTGCAGCCCTGCTTCGCAAAGCTATCTCGGAAAAGAGATTGGAAGGAGTTAAGGTGGCCCCTAGGGCTCCTCGGATCTCGCATCTGTTTTTCGCTGATGATTCGTACCTGTTCCTCTGGGGATCACTTGAAGAGTGCGAAAACCTGATTCTGGTGCTTAATGAGTATGAGGAGCTTAGTGGCCAGCAGGTCAATTTGGATAAATCAGCGGTTTGTTTTAGCCGTAACATTACCCTCCCGGATCAGGAGTTCCTCGTCCAAATTCTCGGTGTGGGGGCAGTGGGAGTCCATGATAAATACCTGGGATTGCCTACCCTGATCGCCCGATCGAAAATGGATACGTTCAGATATCTGGAGAAAAGTTACTGGCTCGCCTGCAGGGGTGGAAGCAAAGGACCTTATCTTGGGCCGTGAAAGAGACGTTGATCAAATCAGTGGCCTTAGCTCTACCGTTACATGTTATGTCCTGTTTTCGTCTTCCTCTCTCGCTGTGCCGCCTACTAGATAGACATGTGGCCAGATTTTAGTGGGGAGTGACGAATGGAGAGTCTAAAATCCGATGGATGTCCTGGTGTAACATGTGCAGAAGCAAGCATGATGGGGGGATGGGATTTCGCCGGTTTGAGCACTTCAACCAAGCGCTTCTGGCTAAAATTGGATGGAGGATCCTCAATGATCCCTCCTCCCTGCTGGCTCAGGTGTATAAGGGTAAATATTTCCCCAGGGGGGATTTCTTACGAGCCACGGCTAGATCTCGCCCGTCATGGGGTTGGCAAAGCATTCTTTTTGGTCGTCAGTTGTTAGTGAAAGCCTTCGGTGGCAAATTGGAAATGGTCTGGCCGCCCCGCTGTTGGAGAATAATTGGATTCCTCGATTGCACCCGGAAAACCCAGTTCCTAACCCGCGCGTTATGCCTAGTGGGGGAAACTCGATGGTGGCTGAGGTAATTGTCTCAGGTGAGGGGCGTTGGTGTGAGGAGAGGCTAAGTCAATGGTTTGATCCTCCTACCTGTCGAGCGATTAAGGAGATCCCGCTTCCCCGCGGGAATATTGAGGACCGGCTGATCTGGCATATGACGACTGATGGGGTTTTCACGGTGAAATCAGCTTATTATTTGGCTGTTCTTCTGGATAAAAAAGAAGGCCAGTGGCGGTCTACGGCCAGTTGGATAGATCGATTGAGTTGGATTAAGGTTTGGAATGCCCCTATTCCCCCAAAGATGCGCATCTTTCTCTGGCAACTTCTCAATCGGCTACTCCATACGACAGAAGCTCTTATTGAAAAGGTTGTTCTTGTCCATCCTCGATGCCTGGTTTTTTGGGCCGAGTTGGAGACAATGGAGCATCTGTTCCTTGAATGTCTAGTGGCCCGGGCTATGTGGGATTATGCGGGGTTGGAATACCTTGGGCAAGCCCTTCCTAGGCAGACGTTTCCTTTATTCCTAAAAAGGTTGATGATGTGTATTCATCACCCCACCTGCTGATGGCAGTTGTTGCTGTTCTTTGGCGGATCTGGCGATCTCGTAATTGGGTTGTTTTTTAGGGCAAACAATTTGGGATCCCAGCTCTTATGCGTCAATTTAATCAGCAGGTTCAGGAGCGGGTAAACTTGCCTGGGGATAGTGCACCTCCTCGTACCCCTACTGGTTCTAGCCTGCCGCTGGGTACGGCCACTCCTCCTGGGTTGTTCATTTGTAGGTGGGATGGCGCTACCAGGCGTGGCTCGCATTCGGCAGGTGGGATGGTTATCCTGTCGTCTGACGGGTTGGTGGTAGGGGCGAGGGGTGTTCAGTTTGGTGTCATTGATGATCCTTTGGTTTTTGAAATGATCACGCTCCGTGAGGCAATTCGTTGGTGCTCCGCAGTGGGGTTGACGGAGGTACGTTTTGAAGGGGATGCTCTAGTGATAATTGAGAAGCTCTCCAGGGCTGAGGTCCGTGATAGCCGGATTGGAGCTCTTCTCAAGGAAGTTCTGCATTGCTTATCTAACCAGCAAGGGTTTAGTGTTCGGTTTGTAGGTCGGCGTAATAATAGGGTAGCCCACTTGGTGGCTCGGAAGGCCCTTCTTTTGTACCCATCTGCAAGTCGGTTCTTTGATTTTGAGACCTGGCTCCATTCCAGGATGTAAATGTCTCTTTTCTTATCAAAATAAGATTATCTTTTGTCAAAAAAAAAATAGTTTTCCTTTTTAATTTTGTATTCCAATGCAGCAGTAGCAATTGACAATGACTTGCACTTGCTGTTGATGATAACTGCTCCAAATATGAGGATTGGATTGTTCCATTTTTTTACCTGATGCTAAAAGAACAAACGGAATATGTACACAATTCTCATTTTCCATTTCAATCATTTAGTTAAGTGGTTTTTAAGAAACTTATCATTTTTTTCCTCACGTGTTCTATAAAATACCCCTATGAACACCATCGATCTTGATTGCTAGCCTTGGTAAGTAGATCAACTATAATAATTCATATCTATGTTGGCCATACAATGTAAAACAAGCTGGTTATTATTAATTTCCATTCAGACAAAGTAATACTTGTGATGACTCGATATTAGCACATGTTTTTCCCTTTGTTTCTTGATCGTTTAAGCTTGCATTATCGATTCTTTGGCCTATTTTATGCTAGGTCGTGTTCCTTTGTTACATTTCAGGTCCCAGCACATAAAGTGAAGCATAGGCGCAAGTTTCAAGTCAATCAGAGATCAATTGGCGATTAGGGAGAAGAAACTCGGGCATGACATGAAGAAGAATGGATTTCTACCTCACTTTATGGACAAAGAATCATGCAATCTTGTCATGAAAAGAAAGAGGACGAGACTACGAGCATCTGGGATCAAACGGCGACTGATTCGGAATCCGGACGAGGGAGAAACGAAGCATTGAATATAGGGGAACAGGTTCGGCAGTAAAAACACGGGCGCGCCTAAATCAAAACACGGCCGTGCCCATATTTAGGCACGACCGTGTTTTGGCCGACGCGCGCGGGCGTGTTTTTAACACGGGGCAAAACACGGGCGGGCAAAAGCAAAACACGGCCGTGTCCGCGACAGTGTTTTGCCCAGAATCGGGTTTTTTAGGCAGATTGAAGCCAAAGGAAAGGGGGAGCTGGGTTTTGGATCCCAAACACCCAAGGGACGAACCAAAGAGAGAGAGGGCGATTTGAGGGCATTCTTGGAGTGGAATTGGGGGATTTCTTCGCCTTGGAAGCTCGAGGAACAAGCCCGGACTTGAAGACTGATCATCTGAAGATTCTTACTGCAGTCTCTCTCTTCTCTATGGAGTAACTTCCCTTCACTTAGGTTTTGAGGAACCCTAGCTATGTTTGTTTGATGGGATGATTGTATGAGTACTCTTACTTGATAATCTTGAGTTCATATTCAATCTATGCATGTTTTCATGATTCAATTCTGCTTTAGTCGAGATTATTGATTATGCTTTGATTATATGAGAGTGAATACCTGATTAGGTCAATAGAGCACCATAGATTGATAGTATTGGATCAATTGGTTTAGTCGAGGGTTGATTCACTGCTTTGTATCGATTGAGAACCTCATTCGATAGAGGGAATCTAGTTTAGAACGCCTTGATCGGTTGTTCTAGAGAAGGATACGTCCCTCTAGGCAATTGACTCAAGAGGGCCTTGTTCCTTTAGTCGAGACTCAAGGTCCAGTCAAGGATTCTCCGCATTGTGAATGAAAGTGAAACAAGTTAGAAATCATCAATCATTAATCTGGCTAGTGGCTAGGGGGAATCATACCTAAGTGAGTTCCCAACCTGTAATTAGATTAACTTTAACTGTAGTTTGCTAGAGTAGTTTTAGTTCTTTCATCTTACTCTGGTTTGCTAGATAATGAACTGAAGCTGAGTAATAGTAACTCTAGAGACCCGTGGATTCGATATTTATTACTTGAGCCACTATACTGCAGTCCCTTTCATTGGTTACACTTGGCCATTGTTAGGAGTTGTGTTTTAGCGAGTCAAGTTTTTGACGCCGTTGCCGGGGAACTATCTAGATTATTAGGAAAGGCAGAAGTTTGTTACTTTAGCGTTTTTCTTTTCTTTTCCACCCTTGCTTTTCACTTGGTTGTTTTTGTTTTTCTTGGTGCAGATCTGAATCATGGATCCTCATGGCTTCTCCAATCATTGGGGGTATCCACCACCGTCCGAGTGGTATTACCCCGAGACCCCCTGGAGCAATCAAGGTGGAGAAGATTATAGATTCGGGTTCCAGTACCAACCCCCTTACTACGGAGAACAACCGGACCCTTGGGCATATCAAGAACAACCTCATTACCAAGAAGAATTTCTCCCACAACCAGAAGGGCCATCGGCGCTGGAGTTACCCATGGCGGCCTTCACATGCCATTCTGCAGAGCCATGCTACACTCCACAGCTAGATCCATACTATGAATTGAGGCTTCTCGTGGAGCAGTATGCTCGCAAGATGGACCTCCTTTTCTCATATGTTGCTCCTCTTAACTCTTCATCCCTCCGTGAATCGGAGGAGACTGTTTCGCACTCATCAAAGCAACCAGAGCGGGTTGAGCAAGTTTGTGCACAACTTGCTCAAGATCACCCGTCTGCTACCATACTAGAAGAGGAGGAGGAAGAACTATAGACCATGTGATGCGGAAATGTAAACGAATAATTGTTCTCCATTACTTTGAATTTTGTGTTAGAATCCCATTTTCATTTCCGCATTTGGTACTACAATGCCTCTATTTATTTTATTGTTTAGTAGCTGAAAGATGTATAATTCGAAAAGGCAAGCAATATACGTTTGGGCTTATATGAGGCAAGCTTTATGTCATATCTTAGGTGCTGCAAAATGTAGCGTTTGCCATAACAGAATTAAGAACTTGGGTTTAAGATATGGATTCAAGCTTATAGTCGCAATGGCATTTAATTTCCTATTCAAATTGTAACTATGTTAGCAGTATTATCGCTTTTCACTCGCCGCAAAGCGCAAGCGAGAGGGTCTTTGCTAGTACAGAAATAAGAGCAAGTGACTTCTTTCCAGACTCGTTTGAGCTCTCGGTCGAACAATGCATAGTGTGTATATATCCGAAGCAAAGATGCTTTAGTAAATAATAAGGTAAATATAATTTAGGTAAATAAAAGCTTATAGTCCCACTACTATACCAGAACTATGATCAAGATGCCATTTGTGTCATGTTTTTCAAATATTCCATTATTCCTAAACTATTATTTTATTAGTGCTGACCGTTAGTTTTTAAAAGAACATCCAATCAGTGTCAACGTTGAATTTGAAAGGCAATTTTTAATTACAATTTTTAACTATTTTTCAGATCACTTAAATAATAAAATAAAATTCTTATTGAAATACCGGTAAAATTCATATCTCTTTTATTTCTTCACCAGCGCCGCTTCCCCTGTCAACCCGCCACCCTGCTCCCCCGCCATCACCTGCCGCATATCCTCCATCCACTGTCTTGGTCCAATCGGATTCACAATCGTTCTCTCGCCGCCTCCTCCGCTCGTTGCAGGAGCTTCCTTACCTCGTTCTCGCTCAACGGTCGAACATATATGGCCATTGAGTCATTCCATCTCCCCAAACCTTTCTTGTTCCACTGGTGACAAGGAAAAAGCGCTAGAGAAATTCACATCTACTCTCATCTCTAACCCCTAATCTTCAAAGCCGCCACAACAAAAGAGCTCATCTCCAACTCAGTTCCTAGCTACAATCTCATTTTTTTACCAAAATCCAGATTTAAAACAACTAGCAGGGGTACAAGAAATTGGGCGCTTGAAAAAGAGAAACTAGATATGTGTCACCGTTTCCCCTCATAACGAGCGCACGACCCCTACTCTTTTGATGGGCTAATCTGATTCGTAGAAACAAAGACGAAGGGAGTGAAAATCCCGCTTACATTTTATAATATTAATGCTAGGTAAAGGATAAATACATTGGCTTATCTTTCTTTTTAGTGAGATGGAAGAGTGAAACGTTTAGATTTCGGGAGGAGAAGCTGCAATCGCTTTTGCAAGCGGGGAAAATTAGTTTTCTTGGGCAATTTTTGTCACACATTAAGTCGATATATAGCTCAATTTCAAAGGGGAATTAAAAGAGGAGAGCTGAGACTACATTGGGTGGCTTGAAAATTATTATGTGGAATCAAAACTTACGGAGGAATGGTCTTAGGGATTTGGAGGGAGTCCCCAAACCTTCTTTGTTTTAGCCTTTAAATTTTAAAGACATGTCATTTATTATGTAACGGATTTAAATGGTAACTGTTTAAACTTTAATCACATGAAAATTATGCTTTGTTTTTAATCTTGTTAAGATGTTCTTGTGTTTATCATATATGGTTGCAAAGATAAGATGAAAATTCTCATTATTGTATGTCAAGTTTAACAAAATAAATAAATTCCAATAATTAGTTTTCCCGTTCTCTGTTAGACAAAATTTCTACGATGTGTTCATTGCATGTAGTTTTCAACTTATTCCCATGTTGAACAATCGATCGTAATTAAATTAACTATCAGAAATAATACCAACCTTGTAAGGTAGAATAACGAATCCTTGGTACTTGAAAAACTAATGTGGTCCTTATAAATTTATAATCACAATAATTATCGATTCACTCCAAAATCATTCACTAAAAGAAAACTCAATCAAATACCCGTATTTTTCCTTACCTTCGAATATCTTTTGACCCAGAAAATAAAAGAAAAAAGATTAGATAAATGGGTTCTCCAAGTTCATCATCTTTTATGGTGTGTTGTATAGACTTATCAATTTGTATCATCCTGAATCTTCCATATGAAATACAGGCCAGAAAGCTATCACCATTACTAACAAACCCTCCAGTCAAAATTCTCGAAGAAAATCATGGAACGAGTATCATTATTGATGAAGCACAAGCCTATACAAATACTGCCCATGCATTGGCTAATGATGCTATTGTGCATGAGATCTACACCGTTGAGCATGATTTTTACGCCATTGGAAATGCAGCAATGTTGGGGGCGTTTGGTTCAATGTATATGTAGATATAAGATTATACAAGTGCGTGTCATTTAATTGCATGTTAATATGTGAGATGTATTTGGCAAAGCAATAATTCTTTAGTCGTAGAATAGAAGACATGTGTGATCCACTTTTGTAAAGAATAAGTTTACAAACACTCAATTGCTTTGAAATGTAAAATGCACTCCAATATATAAAAAGGATTAATAGCATTTTATACCCCTACACTATTTCAAATTAGCAAACATACCGCTCCACTATTTTTTACACAAACGTACCCTCTTATAATCAACTCACCGTTTAAAGATAGGGGAAAGACCAAATTGTCAATTCACCGTTTTCACAAATCCTTCCTTAAATTTTTTTGTCAACTTACCATTTAAAGAGAGGGAAAAAGACCAAATCATGCCCTCTTGTTAAATAATTTGTTCTTTTTATTGAATAAATTTTCTATATTGCCCCAAATTTATTAAATATGTGAATTAATCGGCCAATACAAACTACAACTTGATCAATTGGAAATCGAATTGAATCTGTGAATTCTTTGTTTGGCAAGTCATAATAAATCAGTAGTAGGCAGCCCGACTCATCAATCTCATCTCAGCGTAAACCGCACCAGTAGTGGCCATTAACAGCAGACACATCACCAAGAACTGACCAACTTGCTTCTCCCTCCACTGTCGCCCTTCCTCACGCTCCCCCAGCTTCGACTTCGTTTCCAAATCATGGAAACAAATTAGTTCACAAAAATACTGAAAACTCTAATAGTTGAAAGAATACGTAAGGTGTAGAATTTACCCTCTTTACAGTCACCTCAAATACATAACCAAATCTCGACGTAAAGAGGTTGCATCGTGGTCTCCTTGGAACTTGAATCTCTTCTACTTAGCCATGCCGGCGTACCTCGCATATAGTTCCTAGATGTTAATCTCGGCTTCGGCCAAGCTTTGCTATGTCGAGCTTGTCTTCGCTTGACACACACGCGCACAGGCTTCCAAATGCTAGGGTTGCAAGGATCTACCATCATTTACTTGTTCTCCTTCACCTTGGAGCTTCCTGGTTGTCTACCGAAAATAATATATTTACCTCCCGTCCAGGCCGCCAGCCAAATCCAACCTCTCTGTCCTTGTCACCAAATCACCATCATCGTCGCCCTTATAGACCGATTCAGCACCAACCCCAGCGTCATTACCATACCGGTCAGCCACCTCGGATCGGCCAGACTTTCTTTTCATCAACGTTCTTACTTTCCCACGAGTCGCCTCTTCAATCACCGCTCGGACTTATCATCGTGGGTATCAACCTCGACTCGGTCCGCACATGAACTCGTACGTTTTATACAACTAAATCTCCAAGCCATGAGGTCGCTCATCAAGGCGTTTCTCTCCCTTCCCACTTTGTTAATGTAGTCTCTCGTCATAATCCTCGTCATCCCGTCTTTGGGTTCCCCACCGAACTCACCGGACACTGCTTGTCTCCCTCCTCATCATCAATGGTGGTTACGGTGACTAGCCTCTACTTGTTATGGGAAAGAAAGGGATTGTGGTGACATAGGTTTAAACAAAGGAATGAAAAGTACGATGAGATTGGGCTTGGTGGCGGTGGGAAGCTCTTAGCTCTAGGTTTTCCATCTCATCTCTCTTTATATACCCATATATATTTCAATCTATGGAGACCTCATGAAAAAATGGATTTCATCTGACGTCCCTCATGCAAAGAATCTCGAATTGCAAAATAGAAGGCCGGTTTCTGGGGCCTTGGTCCATCCCAAAGCTCTTTAAATAAAATTGTCACGAAATTCATATCGGTTTGTTTCGAGCTTTCGTACCTAACAGTCAATCAAACTGTTCATTTGTTTGGTCGAATCGGAACCCAAATGTTAGGGTGTAACATTTCCTCCACCCTTATAAAAATTTCGTCCTCGAAATTCGCTCGGACTCATTCTTCCATTAACACCATTCTTATAATTCTTTGCACCAAGAGTTTATTCTCACTATATGAACTTCAATAGTGCCATTTGCTCGTCATGCGTAGTTTATTGTACCTCTTATGTTTCCTCTTAATCATAACAGGTATCCCCAACTAGTTTTGTAGCATCGGGTAGCTTTCACTGACTCGTTGTCCTTCTGATTCAACAACTTGGTCTGGTAGTTTGATTCCTATTCTGTTTGGTTCGATGGTTCAACTCATTTGGTACTCATTGTCGGACCTTAAATCGGAGTCGAGATATCACATTTCCTCCCCCCTTAAGAAAATTTTGACCTCGAAATTTGATCATCATGATTATTCAAAGTCTCACCTTAGGTACTCCTTCCACTACAGGGTTTTGTATTTCCTTTTTCACAACCCCTTTATTGATTCTTAGCTCTAACTTTGATACTCGAACCCAGTTTAGTAGCCCTCACCATTCCTCCTCAAAGTTCTACTTTCTTCCTCTATCATTTATTTGAACTTCCCTCGAACGTCTTAATATCTTGTCTTTCCTCGGCTGGCTCACTGACTTGGCTTAGGCAAGTTTTGGGATTCTAACTCCTAACTTACCTGGGTCCGGCGAGGCTCCTCATGTTCCTTGGATTTCCGACCTTCCATGATTACTATAACTGGTAGGGTCTCTTGAAAATCTCCTCGTACCTCGGCTTAGTTGGCGACAACTCTAGTCTTGCTTACTTATTGGCTACATGGTGCTTCCTCCAACTGCATTC
Source organism: Linum tenue (assembly GCA_946122785.1). Taxonomy (NCBI): domain Eukaryota; kingdom Viridiplantae; phylum Streptophyta; class Magnoliopsida; order Malpighiales; family Linaceae; genus Linum; species Linum tenue. The sequence continues at coordinate 75,880,257 of CAMGYJ010000008.1, read as the reverse complement.
TCTACATTGCTTACCTCACTGGTGGTCTCCTTCCTATCCAAGTCTTACCGTAGACTTTACTTATTAGGGCATACTATATCCATAAGGTCCCCGAACCTCCTTTTTTATGCTTGTGTGCCCCTTCGCATTACGTAAAGTCTAACTTTCCACTATTCCATGGGCTGTAGCCCTAAGTTCGATCCTCGCGAACTCGCGGACCTTCCTTGCATCCTTTATACTAGATGATTGTTGTCATTTGACGTAACTCCTTGGCTACTGCCTGTTGGCGTACTAGATACTTGACGTATTCATGAACCTTATTCTGATCAACTCGCATCCCGGTAGGATATGAGCTGCCTTGAACCTCTTCTTCTTGTCAGATCGTAAAACTCTTCTCACGTAATTCTCGTATGTGGTTGACCACATCGGTCACCTAGGTCCTTGTATCTCCTAACTCTGCATCTCTTAATTCCTTTCTCGATACTTCGTCTTATCCTTTAACCATAAACTGAATGGTCGTCTCCTTTTACTTCTTGCTTAATGCCGAAACCTCATATTACTGCTTTTACTTTCTGTATGCAATAAAATCATCATTTGCATCTTTCTCTAGTTTGCGATAAACTTTATGACTCCTTTCAGGAATCATAACCTTCCATTTTGAATACTTGATCACTCTCGACGCCTAACTTAGCACTTCCTTATCGACACTTGAATTTGATGTTATCGTACTATCCATTTTGTCACTCTTACGGTTTCCACGTCCAAGAAATTTTCACCAGAGAGATTGCCACCTTTCACCCGCATAGGCGATCTTGGTTTCACTTTGGGATATTTGAACAGGTTCCCTAAACTCATATCCCTCTTACTTCTTTACTCGTGACTCTTCTTCTTGATGTTCCCCGCTAGTTCTAGATGTCCCTTGTTCTCAATGTAGTCATCTAGGTTCCCACATTATTTTCTCACTTATGTACTTAGACCCATAAGTTACTCCCTTTGACTATATTCATGAGGACCATGATTCCACCTTAAGATTGATCGGAATTTCTCGATGGACTTCCTTTGGATCAATTGACTTCTTGAAATCTCGTCAAACTTCCTCTGGCCTTCTTACTTCTTCCTTGTATTGTACGCAAATTTTCTTTATCACGACCGTTGAGAATCCTCCTGGAATTCTCTAAAATTTATTAGAACTTCCAATGAACGTTCTACTTGCTTGTCTATACTCGGTTGGTTGAATGACTTAGTCCTATAGCTAGCTCCGAGACTCGAGCTCTTAGCCCGCTAGTTCCAACTTACTACATAGGTTCCTCCTTCTGTCACCCCTTATGTACCCTAGGTGTCTAAGTTCTCCCTCCTTTTAGGATAGGAAACCCACATAACAGGTCATCACGAACACTCGCATTCCCCTTTCAATGGTCCCAACGACCTCCTGACCGTCCGTGATCTGGGTAGTTTGTATGGTCTCTCCTATCCCAATCCTTCCTCTTTCTAGCTTGGCGTTGTTCACTAGCACATTATTATTTTGATCCAAGCTCGTCCTTTACCTCGTTTATCTTGATACTTGTTTTGTTCCGTTTAAAGGCTTGCTATCAGCCTAACTCCCCAGGGTCATGTACCCTCTTCTTTAGTGACGTAGTTTATCTATAAGGGTTCATCTTCATATTTAAATGTCCATGCCTCCTCTCCTCCTTGACCTATTGACGTCCTTTCATACTCCATATAACCTACTTATTTCCTCTTCTGCTTCATTTATACTACCCTAGCTGATCTTTCCACTACACACTACTCCTTATCACTATGTTGTAATAGCTTCGAGCCGTCAACAACTAAAACTAGTTGAGGGACTTCTCGTGGTATCTCTTCGTTTCTTGACTCATTGCCTCCTCGCCACTGCTTAGGGTCAAGGACCCTGAAATCCTCCCATCATTATAGCTACTGACATCTACTGAAATCCTCCCATCATAAAAACTTAAATCTGATCTCCAGTCCATACTCGTAATCAGAAAATTAAAAATAACTAAATTGTGTCTACTGGTGCGGCTACTGAAAACCCCGACTGGGCATCTTCTGTGATGCTTGTACCGCCTTCCTCTAACTGGTTGCCCTCGAACTGTTCCTCTCAAACTCGATGCTCTCTAACTGCTCCTCTTGCTCTTCCTCTTCAAACTGGTGAGTGAGATAAGGTCAGTCTACGCCCTTACGTTTTTAAATCTCTAGTACTTGAGCACTTACTTAAGAGAAATAACTTAAATAGGTGGAAGTTGTTTGTATTTCCACTCTAAAAATTCTTAACTCTTAAATTATATCGGAGTTAAAGTTACTCTCCATCTTAAAACTTCATTCTCAACTTGAACTAATGACTGACACGGGGATCCCTCACTAGCTAGTCCGGTAGCCAACTCATACGTATGAGAAGCCATCCAGGCTTTCCTTAAACTTAAACTTATTGTGGAAGGCTCTTCTTCCATGATTCTCAAGAGCATAACTGCTGCTCATCCTAAAAATCTCAAGAGCATAACTGCTGCTCCATATGAAAATCTCAAATGGCAACGGCCTGGCGCTAGTGACAAAAAAACATTTAAACGACTTCACCTTCTTGAAGGTGAAGTACTTCTTAAAACAAAAAGACGTTTTCTTAACTTTAACAATCACTCATAAACGTAAAGCTTCAAAGCAAACAACACAATTTCACTATAAACCATAGCTCAAACAAGCACATATCATCAATCATGAGCATAAACAATTATAGTAACACTTCACAGAAATACTGAAAACTCTAATACTTGAAAGAATACGTAAGGCGTAGAATTTACCTCCTTTACACTCACCTCAAACACAAGTGTGGTTATGGGTGCATGACTCAATTGGAAGAATTGTGAAATGGAGATAGGGTTGTAATTAATTTGGGTACATGTTAAGGAGTAGTGGAATTCATGGCTAAATATAAGCTCAAAATTAACGAAATCATGGATGGTGCTTTCGGTTGTTTTGACTAGGCCAGTTAACGTGGTTATTTTGAGGATGAAAATGAGAGGCAAGAGCTATAATCCAATTTGGACGATGGTACAATCAAGTCAACCGAAGGTGAAGAGAGGTCGTGTCGGTCTATCGATGTCGTTATTTTGAGGTGAGTGTAAAGGGGGTAAAATCTCCGTCGAGGTCTTTTAGTTTATGTCTTTTTAATTCAGTTATGTTATTTAATTTTCAACTAAGCGCGATTAAGTGTGTGAGGCATCCCACTGCCTACTTAACGTGGAGGCACGCGTTGTGCTATGTATGTATGTGTTTGTGATGTATTGATATTGGTATGATGAACCCCCGGGCGGTTGGGCCACTACTGGACGCGGTAGATGGTCGGGTCACTACTGGACGGCGATACGTAACGCAGTAGTTGACCGGGCATGGACTGGACGGCGATACGTAACGCAGTACCATTGCCTTGAGGATAGGGACACCGGACGGCGATACGTAACGCGGTGATTCCCTAGTCATAAGTATATAAGTTAAGGTAGTAATAAGAGAACTTCTATGATTTAAGGATAAAAGTTTAGAACCTCTATGAGTTAAAGTTGAAATGAGGTAATAAGGATGGAAGTGAGAACGACTTTCATCTAAGGAAGGGAAACGCTTATAACGTGTTTTAGCAAGGAGATTTCTAAGGGCAAAGACCTTAGGAAGTAACGACGAGACTGGCCCCTTCTCACTCACCAGGTCGAGGAAGGTTTAGCAGAGGCGGATTTCGAGAAGAGGCAAGGAGATGAGTGCAGCCGCACCATCATTAACGAGACGTCAAGGAGCTAATTGAGGAGTTAGAGTTAGACTTGTGTAGTTTTGATGTTTCATGATTATGAGTATATAAACTGGAGATTCGAGATTTTGAGTTTGTGTGGTTTTGTAGACTATGTATTTGAGGTCGCCCACGTGTTTAGGGCATTTCATTTGAAAAGGATTCCCTTGCATTCGTTTTAAATGAAATCTTGAGTATTGTTTTAATCGGCTCCGGAGCCATAGTTATTTCGGTTCGTTTAAAAGTATCGGGACGTTACATTTTGGTATCAGAGCCGGCACTCCTCTGTTTCTTGGTCTCCAAGGAATACTGGAGTGACGATTTGAGTTTTTTAAGGTTTATGTTTTTAAAGGAAAGGAAAAAGGGTGTCAGGTTAAAGGTTTAGCCAAACGAGTCAGAGTTTCTTTTAATGATTTTTTTTTGGAATCTCCAGTATACTCTAATCGTGATTAGGAAAACAGCTAAATTAGGCTCGCGTGACTATGATACGTCTCGGGAAGCAGAATGAGCAGATTTCCTAAGAGGATTGTTAGTGAAGACACTTTCATGAGTGAGAAGAGGAGGTTCAAGGCAGTTCATATCCTACGGGGATGCGAGCTGATCAAAATAAGGTTCAGCAAGATGTTAGGTACCTAGTACGTCGACAAAAAGTAGACAAGGAGTTACGGCAAAGGGCGGCCATCATCTTGAGAAAAGGAGGCTATTGCCATCTCCCTGATGAGCCCAATGCAGGGCGGAACCAGTTGGCATGCGTATGCAGAGAGGCTGGTCTTGAGGAATGAGTGCACCTCAAGACGCCGCACGGACTTCGAAAGTCTATGTCCGTGACAAATGGTATCAGAGCATAGGGTTACGACCCAAGGAGTGGTGGAGATTATACTTTAAGCAACGCTAAGGGCGCTTAAGCAAAGCAAAGGAGGAATTGAGGAAGTCATAGGGATCCTGAAAGGATTTCAAGGGATCAATGCGTCAAGACTAGTAGGAGGCACGTGCGTATACATGCAACAAATGAGGAATTCAATACGTCCCCAAGAAGAGAAATCGTGAACCTGGGAAACTGGATCGACGGAAGGTCTTTGAAAGTAAGGAGTCAACCATCGAGATAAACAATGTAGAGAATGAAGTCAGAGCAAGCGCATTATGTAACCAATAAGTGCAAGATCGAGAATAAAGGTATGTGAGGGATTCCTACCAGATAGTGGGGCGTTCCATGGTAACGAGTCAGGCATGGACCCGAATGATGATGAGTTCCGCGGTATTCATTGCCCAAATTTAGATAGTCCACCGGGTGATGATGCGTTCGGCATTAGAGCATAAATCAAGTTGAGGGGCACCTATCGTTAGGGCAGCCAGGTTTAAGTAAGCAACGCTAGAGGTGGCGCCAACTAAGCTGAGATGAGGAGGGATTTGAGGGACCCTACAAGTTACAGTAGTCACGTGAGAAAAAAAATCCAACGTATACAAGGAGCATCGTCGAACCAAGGTAGGTTAAGGGTTAGAATCTCGAAACTTGCCTAAGAAAGGTCATTAAGCCAGCCGAGGATAGACAGGAAAGTAGGACGTTCGATTGAAGTTCAAATCAATGTCAGAGAAAGCAAGTAGAACCTTCGAGGAGGAATTCTGTTGGACGCGATAAGGAGGACTTGCGTAACATACCAAGAAAGAGTGGGAAGGTAAGAGAAGGTAGATGTAATTCCAAGGAGTCTAGTGGTCAAGTCTAAGGAAACCCCTTCAAGGTCATAACGGGAAAGAGAAGAGACAATAGTGACCTTGGCAAGTGTATGAAGGATGGAATGACATTTAAGTCCTTAAACAAGGGATTGTAATGAGGGTAAGTAAATCTGACTCAAGGAAAGTGCACAAAGGAATATTATGAGGAAGGCATTCCCAAGCAAGAGGAGCGCGGGAAGTTACTTTATCCAAAGTGCCCTACTCTTAGTGAGTATGGCCTTATAGGATGTCGTCAAGAGGGGGGTAGCTAGTTAAGGACGAATCATATTTATTATGATAAATCACTGTGAACTTGAGGTAAGAGATTAAGGCCATGGTCAAGCACCATCGTGGATATGAACCTGAAGAATAACGAGGAGCTACTGAACTGCGTTCGATTATCAAAGCTAGTACCAAGCATCGATAAGGAGTTTTGAAACTAAGGAAGTAAGGAAAGCACCACCAATCTATAATGAGAGTTATGGTAAAGATGATGAATTCAGAATTCAAGGTCAAAGATAGTTAGGAAAGGGCCGACAAAAGAGTAAGAACGACAGCAAGGAATGGTTAAGGTAGCTTCCAGTGAAGGACAGTTGGTCCGTAGGAAGTCCGTCGAGAATCGAGAAGCTCAGTGGTCGACTTTAAGGTGGAAGTTTGGTTGTACATATATGTTAAGGGTGAGAACTTTGTAGGACAGAGAACATATGTGAGGAAGAGGACATGGAAATTTCAAGAATCTTCAACTAAGTTCAAGGAATATAATCGATAGTACGAGAACTCTAAATTCCAGCAACAATAGGGAAGCAATAAGTGGATCACTCAAGAACGAGTATGTCAAAAAGGGAATGTCGTGATTTTTTTTTAGGGATCATATACTTGTTTTCAAAATAGGGAAAAGAGGTAAGGGATGCCTCTAATGCTTATAGAGAGTAAGAGCAATGGGTCGAGGAATTTAGCACTAAGCAGTAGGTGACAAGGAAATGATCATTTAGTAAAAGATTAAAGGATAGGAAGAAGTATTGGGGAACGAAAGTAAGAGATACAAAGCTATGAGGTACAAAGACCTAGGGGACTTGCGTGGTTAACTACAGATAGGAGTTATATCAAATGGGTTCTGACCTTACAAGGAAGAGCATAGGTCACCATCCGTAACTTAAGAGTTCGAAAAGGGGTATGAAGGATACCATTAAGGAGATGTAAGGGATTGGCTTACACTAAAGACACCATATATGGTGCATCATGCCTCAAGATTGCATACCAAGCGAAGTTACTAAGAGGAGAGTAATGAGGTCTGTGAAGAAGGGAGAAGCGATACCTAGGAACCAGCATATGGGTAAGACATTAAACAAGTCAAGCATTCCTTACGGACATCTATGTCAGGGAATTCAAGTAGATGCGTCAGAAGTCAGGATATGGAGAACATAGTTCAAGGTCCGGACGCGTTATGAGACGAGGTTACGACGAGTCATGTTCAGCATAGTGCTGCCTAAGAATGATTGCCTTAATGTTTCTTAAGGAAATCCTATGTAGAGATCCCGTTGAGAACAATATGATCTAAGAAGCCGTGATAGCATCAAAGAGAGATTATGAAGGGAGGCTGCCGTAGTCGTATTGAACAAGTTACTAGCTGAGTAAGTGATGTATGAAAAATGGGTGAGTCATCAGTCAACCAAGAACCACACGAATTGGAGAGAAGGATTCATAGCTCAAGGTCGTACAAAGTAAAGGTAGTATAAATCCCTGTGGTAGAAGGATTACGTCAAGTGAGACTTTGAGTTAACGCGATGAACAAATTTCGAGGTCGAAATTTTTCTTAAGGATGGGGGAAATGTGATATCCCAGCAGAGGCAAGCACTTTCCAAATGCAAGTTATCTCATTCCAAGGTCGAGTACACAGATTTAATTTGCAGGGACAAAGGTGATACCCGAACTTAGGCAATGTGCTTTAGTTCCAAGGTTGAGTGTTCAGTCCAAATTTCGGGGACGAAATTGTTTTAAGGGGGGAGGAAATGTAACACCCCGGATTCTGGTTATAGGTTTAACCCATAATTAAGTTACAGGTGATCAAGAATAGATACGAGAACCTAAATCATATCGGAACTAAAATGCAGCCAAAACCGGATCAACCAATTAAGTCATATAGCTCGATCAACACGTGCTTTCCCACCACAAGATTAAGTCGATTAAGTGGGCCATTATTAAGTCTCTAATTCAGTCATTGAATTGAGGGCCATTATATCACCTCCGTTACATCCAAGCATGAAAATCTATGAGAAGCAGCGGTTACTTCCATTTCCCCACAAGAAACCCACCCCTTGGCTTCCTCTTGAAATCTCCAGCCGCCAACCCTTCCGTGTGACGAAGCTTCGGATAATTCAACCCACAGCACACGCTGGTGCATCCATTCCCTGTATTATCATCTATACCAAAACTAGCAGCGCCATAAAAATTGACCACACGAGAGAAAGAAACAACTGAGGAATGGCATGCTGGATGTATCATGGATCGCAATCGAGGAGCCAAGATAGACAAATCAAAGACGGGGAAGGCACTAGTGCAACGCGACTGGAAGAGGTAGAAGGAGAGGCGGATCTAATTTTGGTGGGAGAGACGACAGCGTTGGAGCATGGCGTTGACGAGGACTAGATGACCCACATCTCAAGATTGGGACAAACGCGGAGTCACAGATAGATCTCGACGATTTGGAACCCAAAAAGCTACGTAGTTTATCACATGAAGTGGAGACGGAGTTTAATTGCAAAGGTAAGGACTTGTCCCTTTCTAACTTCTCTGGTTGTGCATGCATGGGTGGTTGTAGAATGAGAGAAGAACTTATTTGGATTAGTACTAATCACTTTTGGCCAATAAACTTAAGACAGTAATTGTGTACATGGATACGTGGATACATTGTTAGGTGGGTTTGGATCAAATTTGATGAGCAATGGACGTGTGGGCTCTAAAGAAGTAGTTGGTAGCTGATGTTCGGACAAGTGTGGTGACACACCAAAACACAACACCAAACTGCGACCAAGTGTAATCGCAGTCTGGGAATGCAGTAACAGGCAAGTTTAATTATCAACCCGGGGTCTAGATCTACTGCTTACTCCGTGATTCTCTATTATCTAGCAAACTAGTTCGAGTGATTGTTGTGAAAAGTAAAAGCAACAAGAAAGCAGTAAATTGTTCGGGTTTCTAAAGCAGGCAAGAGTCACTCGGGATTGAGTCCCCCTAGCCCCTTAGTTAGGTTCAATTGCAATTCCCTGGGTTGATTTACTGTTGATTAGACTGCGGAAGATCCGACAGTAGCTTGGAATCTCTTAAGCTGACCAAGCCCTCTCAGTCTAACTACCCGGCAGACGACTAGTCTTCACCGGGATAGAAAGCTGAGGCTATGAACACAGAACTCCACTAATGGCGCCAAGAACACCAGTACAAAGCAGTAAACTGGCTAACTCTCGTATAGCCAATCTCCTACTATCGAATGAAGAGGCTCTAACAACCTAATCAGATTCTATCTATCTCAGGTTGCAGCAGAAATTGAGACAAGCTGATCAGACTCAAATCAATTCATTAAACATGCGTCATTCGATTAAAATCAAACAGTAATATCATCCCAAGTCATTACAATCAAATCCCTAACACAAGGAACTAGGGTTCTTCATAGCCAAGTGAGAGAAAGGTTCTACTCCATAGAGAGAGAAGAGAAAACAAGAATCGGATTAGTCATACTTATAACGATGAGGATAATCTGCTCCGGGACGATGATTTTCACTCCTATGACGATCTCCAAGCTCGATTCGATGAAATCCAGCTCCAAGACAGCTTCTAGGGTGTGTTCTTCGCACTTTCTCTCTCTAGGGCTCTGTTTTTGCTCTGAAAACACGATTCTCCCACTTCTGGCTCGGAATAGGCTCTAAAACAGGCTTTCCCGACTTGCACGGCCAGGGTGCACGGCCGTGCACATCACCATTCTGGCCGTGCAACTCAAAACGCGCCGTATCATTAAGTCGAACCTCAGCCAACTCGCACGGCCAGGATTGCACCTTGCACGGCCGTGCGGATTTCACTTGTGCCCGTGCGTGCCCACGCACAATCCCGCACGGCCAAACTGGTCACTTGCACGGCCGTGCGTGGCCACGCACAATCCCGTGCGTGCCCACGCACAATCCCGCACGGCCAAACTGGTCACTTGCACGGCCGTGCGGGTTGTGGATGTGCCCGTGCGACTTCCTCAGAACCTCGCCATGCGTCCGATCCTTGTCCAATCGACCTCAAACTCGCTCCCAAGCCTCCATTCACGTACTAGGACCTGAAATATCATAAACAAGCACAACCTAGCGTGAAATCGGCCTAAAACACGAGAATCAATACCTCAAACGGAGTAAGAGCAGGGGTAAAAACATGTGTAAATAACGGTCTATCAAACTCCCCCACACTTAACCGTTTGCTTGTCCCCAAGCAAACCAAGTCAGACACCAGGTAAGCTTACATATTTCAATCAACCAACATTGGGGACAAGTCATAAAGGCACAGAACACGTGAATCGCACTGGTTTTCAAACATCAATACATGCACAACCTCAATAACAACCTGGACAACCACCACAAAGGACATTCGAGTGCAGCAAATCGAGTAAAGGAAGAGTCTCCCGTCTGTTCACCGGCCAACCTAGACTTGATTCAACCACTTACTCAAAATAGTCAACTCATGCATCCAACTCAAGACATCAGAATAGAGACCGAGCAATCTAGGTCCTCACCGGGGTACAAGAGCATATAGAAAATGGAAATGAATCACTCACTCTCGACCAGTGGGTTCAGAAAAATTTGATGCGAAAGATGCGCATGCTATTTCTCTCAATACCTATCATCTCTTCACCATGATGGCAGCCTCTAAATGCTAGAGTTCACATATGGGGTGTCACCACTAACTAATCAGGAGGTCTTAGACACAGGTTCAAATGACTGGCTAGGGTCTTGGACATGGGGAAAAGGCCTTTTAGGTGGTGGAAGTATTCATAGCAAAAGGTTCCACATTTTCCAAACACACAAACACAGTCAAACAACCCGGTATTTTCTTTCTGCTATTCTGCATTACTCAATATCTTAAGAGCACAAGAGCGAAGGAGGCATAAACATCAGCATTTCCAAGCCAGACTGCTAAGAAACGCTACTTACTGGGCATTATTCAGATTTTTAGTAGTGGCTCTCTTTTGCTTTCAATTTTTTTTCTTTGTTTCATTTTTCTTTTCATTTCCTAAGAGAGCCACCACTTCTGCATCAATTTCAAACACCTACCCAACTTTTAAGCACTACCTCCAACACTCACATAGACTTTAGCAGAAACAGCAGAGAATATATAAAAACCACTCTGTGGAACCTTCTAAAAGATGCAACAAGGGTGATTTTTTCCATTATAGACCAAAAGAAAGGATAACACACGGCTCAAAGGGGCTGACTAGGGGAGATGACACATCAGGACAGTCAGTTTTTGGGCGTGGGCTAATCCTATGCCCCCATCATCTTAGCTAGTGACAACGTGAATGCTACACATCATGGAAGAGGGATCTATCGCACAAAAAAGAAACGAGCAGGCTCAAATCTCACATGGCTACCTATATGCTCTATCTCACATTCTGATACCCTGAACTAGATGCATAAACGACTGTCAAGAACAAGTAATCAGATCAAGTCAGATCAAGTCACAGTTGGCAAGCAAACAGTTGGAAAACTGAACCTCTAAATCGTTCTACTGCACATCTCAGTCCTCATCATAGGTTGTCCTAGTCGCAAACAAGTTGTCATGCATTAATCCGAAAACCAATCAATTCATCCATCAAAACACAGTGCCAATATGATCAAACAGCAGTACTTGGATCCCTCAAATCGTAAGATTCGGACAGAGGACTAGGCTCCAAGCACCATCATAAATATTCCAACCGATACAAAGCATCCCCCCACACTTAAGCACGACATTGCCCTCAATGGAGTAGAGGGAAAGAGAAGGGGAACGATGTTACCGGATTAAAACACTGCTGGGGGACTGGAAGTGGACCAGTCAGCGGGGCTAGCATCAGCAAAACACACTGGGTGATAGAAACCATAGTTCCAAGTGGATAAACCGACAAAAACAAACCTTGGTGGGGTTGCCTCCCCACAAGCGCTTCTTTTACGTCTTAGCTAGACGGTGGCTCCTAAGTTTCGGTCCACCCCAAAACCTCCTTGAAGTTGAGGTTCTCATCGATGATGTGGAGTCTCAAGTCACAAGCAAGTGAAGTGATATGTGATGAAGACGGCTCGTGACCTTGAGGAAGATGAAGTCTCCACTCACGAGACCTCTCCTTCGCATCTGCTCTTGTCTCATTGCCCCAAACCAGATAAGATATATTCGATTGACCACCATCGTATCCACCAAGAGGGATTGATGTTGATGTGGTCTTAGTTGGGCAAAGAGACACTGCAAATGGGTCCTTACCAAGCAGATCCTCGAAGTTTGGTGGAGATATCAAGTGTAACATAGGCTCGGTGCAAGCCTCTTCCACCTCAACTTCATCCTCAGCCTGGACGCCAATTGCCTCCACAACCCCCCTACCTTCTTCAAAATGTGGTCTCTCCCCTTGGAAAAGAGCAAGAACTACCTCGTCTTTACTTCCTTACTCATCCTCCACAACTTCCTTCCTCATCCTTGCTCGCTCTTCTTCTTCCAAAACAGATTGGAGAGCAAGTCGCCAAGCAATTTCTTCAATGGGATCATCTTGCCTCTCCTCGCACAGGCCCAGCATGCTAGAGCATAAATGAAGAACGGTGTGATCTGCCACCAGAGGAATTTCCTGATCATGATCATTATGGGAGTTCTCTGTGATAACTTCTGTAGGCTCCTCAACGCCCCCGCTGCCCTTGTCATACTCCGCCTCTTCTAGCGTAGCAGCAGAAAGGTGATCTTGAGCAGGATGTGAGCAAATTTGCTTCACCCACTCTGTTTGCTTCGCTGAGCACTGAACAGTCTGCTCCATGTCGTGGAGCAATGAGGGATCGGAAGAGTCAAGGGCTTGGATTTGAAGATCCATCTTGGAGCATGCTCTCTCAGTGTCTCGAGTAAACTGCTCCACGAGAAGCCTTAATTGTTTGTTCGGATCTTCCAGTGAAGTGTAGCATGGCTCTGCTGGTTGTGGCAGGAACTCTTCTTGAAAAGGATATTGTTCTTGAGGTTCCCAAGGGTTTGGTTGTTCTCCATAGTAGGGGGGTTGGTACTGACATCCGAATCCATAGTCTTCTCCTCCTTGATTGCTCCAGGAAGTCTCGGGGTAATACCACACGGATGGTGGTTGATACCCCCAATGGTTGGAGAAGCCATGAGGATCCATGTTTCAGAGCTGCACCAACAAAAACATAACACCCAAGTGAAAAGCAAGGGTGGAAAAGAAAAAAAAATGCAATAAATAAAAAGCTAGATTAACAAATTCTCACGTTTCCCCAATAACCTAGAGGGTCCCCGGCAACGGCGCCAAAAACTTGACACGCCAAAACACAACACCAAACTACGACCAAGTGTAATCGCAGTCCGGGAATGCAGTAACAGGCAAGTTTAATTATCAACCCGGGGTCTAGATCTACTGCTTACTCCGTGATTCTCTATTATCTAGCAAACTAGTTCGTTGTGAAAAGTAAAAGCAACAAGAAAGCAGTAAATTGTTCGGGTTTCTAAAGCAGGCAAGAGTCACTCGGGATTGAGTCCCCCTAGCCCCTTAGTTAGGTTCAATTGCAATTCCCTGGGTTGATTTACTGTTGATTAGACTGCGGAAGACCCGACAGTAGCTTGGAATCTCTTAAGCTGACCAAGCCCTCTCAGTCTAACTACCCGGCAGACGACTAGTCTTCACCGGGATAGAAAGCTGAGGCTATGAACACAGAACTCCACTACTGGCGCCAAGAACACCAGTACAAAGCAGTAAACTGGCTAACTCTCGTATAGCCAATCTCCTACTATCGAATGAAGAGGCTCTAACAACCTAATCAGATTCTATCTATCTCAGGTTGCAGCAGAAATTGAGACAAGCTGATCAGACTCAAATCAATTCATTAAACATGCGTCATTCGATTAAAATCAAACAGTAATATCATCCCAAGTCATTACAATCAAATCCCTAACACAAGGAACTAGGGTTCTTCATACCCAAGTGAGAGAAAGGTTCTACTCCATAGAGAGAGAAGAGAAAACAAGAATCGGATTAGTCATACTCATAACGATGAGGATAATCTGCTCCGGGACGATGATTTTCACTCCTATGACGATCTCCAAGCTCGATTCGATGAAATCCAGCTCCAAGACAGCTTCTAGGGTGTGTTCTTCGCACTTTCTCTCTCTAGGGCTCTGTTTTTGCTCTGAAAACACGATTCTCCCACTTCTGGCTCGGAATAGGCTCTAAAACAGGCTTTCCCGACTTGCACGGCCAGGGTGCACGGCCGTGCACATCACCATTCTGGCCGTGCAACTCAAAACGCGCCGTATCATTAAGTCGAACCTCAGCCAACTCGCACGGCCAGGATTGCACCTTGCACGGCCGTGCGGATTTCACTTGTGCCCGTGCGTGCCCACGCACAATCCCGCACGGCCAAACTGGTCACTTGCACGGCCGTGCGTGGCCACGCACAATCCCGTGCGTGCCCACGCACAATCCCGCACGGCCAAACTGGTCACTTGCACGGCCGTGCGGGTTGTGGATGTGCCCGTGCGACTTCCTCAGAACCTCGCCATGCGTCCGATCCTTGTCCAATCGACCTCAAACTTGCTCCCAAGCCTCCATTCACGTACTAGGACCTGAAATATCATAAACAAGCACAACCTAGCGTGAAATTGGCCTAAAACACGAGAATCAATACCTCAAACGGAGTAAGAGCAGGGGTAAAAACATGTGTAAATAACGGTCTATCATGTGGTTATGGGTGCATGACTCAATTGGAAGAATTGTGAAATGGAGATAGGGTTGTAATTAATTTGGGTACATGTTAAGGAGTAGTGGAATTCATGGCTAAATATAAGCTCAAAATTAACGAAATCATGGATGGTGCTTTCGGTTGTTTTGACTAGGCCAGTTAACGTGGTTATTTTGAGGATGAAAATGAGAGGCAAGAGCTATAATCCAATTTGGACGATGGTACAATCAAGTCAACCGAAGGTGAAGAGAGGTCGTGTCGGTCTATCGATGTCGTTATTTTGAGGTGAGTGTAAAGGGGGTAAAATCTCCGTCGAGGTCTTTTAGTTTATGTCTTTTTAATTCAGTTATGTTATTTAATTTTCAACTAAGCGCGATTATGTGTGTGAGGCATCCCACTGCCTACTTAACGTGGAGGCACGCGTTGTGCTATGTATGTATGTGTTTGTGATGTATTGATATTGGTATGATGAACCCCCGTCGGTTGGGCCACTACTGGACGCGGTAGATGGTCGGGTCACTACTGGACGGCGATACGTAACGCAGTAGTTGACCGGGCATGGACTGGACGGCGATACGTAACGCAGTACCATTGCCTTGAGGATAGGGACACCGGACGGCGATACGTAACGCGGTGATTCCCTAGTCATAAGTATATAAGTTAAGGTAGTAATAAGAGAACTTCTATGATTTAAGGATAAAAGTTTAGAACCTCTATGAGTTAAAGTTGAAATGAGGTAATAAGGATGGAAGTGAGAACGACTTTCATCTAAGGAAGGGAAACGCTTATAACGTGTTTTAGCAAGGAGATTTCTAAGGGCAAAGACCTTAGGAAGTAACGACGAGACTGACCCCTTCTCACTCACCAGGTCGAGGAAGGTTTAGCAGAGGCGGATTTCGAGAAGAGGCAAGGAGATGAGTGCAGCCGCACCATCATTAACGAGACGTCAAGGAGCTAATTGAGGAGTTAGAGTTAGACTTGTGTAGTTTTGATGTTTCATGATTATGAGTATATAAACTGGAGATTCGAGATTTTGAGTTTGTGTGGTTTTGTAGACTATGTATTTGAGGTCGCCCACGTGTTTAGGGCATTTCATTTGAAAAGGATTCCCTTGCATTCGTTTTAAATGAAATCTTGAGTATTGTTTTAATCGGCTCCGGAGCCATGGTTATTTCAGTTCGTTTAAAAGTATCGGGACGTTACATTTTGGTATCAGAGCCGGCACTCCTCTGTTTCTTGGTCTCCAAGGAATACTGGAGTGACGATCTGAGTTTTTTAAGGTTTATGTTTTTAAAGGAAAGGAAAAAGGGTGTCAGGTTAAAGGTTTAGCCAAACGAGTCAGAGTTTCTTTTAAGGATTTTTTTTGGAATCTCCAGTATACTCTAATCGTGATTAGGAAAACAGCTAAATTAGGCTCGCGTGACTATGATACGTCTCGGGAAGCAGAAGGACAGATTTCCTAAGAGGATTGTTAGTGAAGACACTTTCATGAGTGAGAAGAGGAGGTTCAAGGCAGTTCATATCCTACGGGGATGCGAGCTGATCAAAATAAGATGTTAGGTACCTAGTACGTCGACAAAAAGTAGACAAGGAGTTACGGCAAAGGGCGGCCATCATCTTGAGAAAAGGAGGCTATTGCCGTCTCCAGGGCGGAACCAGTTGGCATGCGTATGCAGAGAGGCTGGTCTTGAGGAATGAGTGCACCTCAAGACGCCGCACGGACTTCGGAAGTCTATGTCTGTGACAAATGGTATCAGAGCATAGGGTTACGACCCAAGGAGTGGTGGAGATTAGACTTTAAGCAACGCTAAGGGCGCTTAAGCAAAGCAAAGGAGGAATTGAGGAAGTCATAGGGATCCTGAAAGGATTTCAAGGGATCAATGCGTCAAGACTAGTAGGAGGCACGTGCGTATAAATGCAACAAATGAGGAATTCAATACGTCCCCAAGAAGAGAAATCGTGAACCTGGGAAACTGGATCGACGGAAGGTCTTTGAAAGTAAGGAGTCAACCATCGAGATAAACAATGTAGAGAATGAAGTCAGAGCAAGCGCATTATGTAACCAGCCGCATATCCTCCATCCACTGTTTTGGTCAAATCGGATTCACAATCGTCCTCTCGCCGCCTCCCCCGCTCGTTGCAGGAGCTTCCTTACCTCGTTCTCGCTCAATGGCCAAACATATTTGGCCATTGAGTCATTCCATTTCCCCAAACCTTTCTTGTTCCAGTGGTGACAAGATAAAAGCGGTAGAGAAATTCACATCCACTGTCATATCTAACCCCTAATCTTCAAAGCCACCACAACCAATGAGCTCATCTCCAACTCAGTTCCTAGCTACAATCTCCTTTTTTACCAAATTCCAGATTTGAAACAACTAGCAGGGGTACAAGAAATTGGGCGCTTGAAAAAGAGAAACTAGATATGAGTGGTCGTTTCCCATCCTAACGAGCGCACGACCCCTAATCTTTTGATGGGCTACTCGGATTCGTAGAAACAAAGAAGAAGGGAGTGGAAATCTCGCTTACATTTTATGACATTAATGCTAGGTTAAGGATAAATACATTGGCTTGTCTTTTTTTGTGGTGAGATGGAAGAGTGAAACGTTCAGATTTCGGGAGGAGAAGCTGCAATCGCTTTTGCAAGAGGGAAAAATTAGTTTCTTTGTGCAATTTTTGTCACTCATTAAGTCGATATATAGCTCGGCTACAATGGGTAATTAAAAAAGGAGAGTCGAGACTAAATTGGGTCGCTTGAAAATTATTATGTGGAATCAAAACTGAGGGAGGAATGGTGTTAGGGATTTGGTGGGTGTTCCCCAAAACTTCTTTGTTTTAGCCTTTATATTTTAAAGACATGTCATTAATTATGTAACGGATATAAATGGTAACTATTTAAACTTTAATCACTTGCAAATCAAGCTCAGTTTTAATCTGGTTAAGATGTTCTTGTGTTTATCTTATATGGTTGCAAAGATAAAATGAAAATTCTCATTATTGTATGTCAAGTTTAACAAAATAAATAAATTCCAATAGTTAGTTTTCCCGTTCTATGTTGGACAAAATTTCTCTGATGTGTTCATTGCATGTAGTTTGCAATTTATTCCCATGTTGAACAATCTATCGTAATTAAGTTAACCATCTGAAATAATACTAACCTTGTAAGGTAGAATAACGAATCCTTGGTACTTGAAAAATTAACATGGTCCTTATAAATTTATAATCACAGTAATGATTGATTCGAAAATCATTCACTAAAAGAAAAATCAATCAAATACCCGTATTTTCCCTTACCTTTGAATATTTTTTGATCCAGAAAATAAAAGAAAAAAGATTAGGTAAATGGGTTCTCCAATTCATCATCTTTTATGGTGTGTTGTATACTCTTATCAATTTGTATCGTCCTGAATCTTCCATATGAAATAC
The DNA here is from genome assembly GCA_946122785.1 of Linum tenue. Classification (NCBI taxonomy): domain Eukaryota; kingdom Viridiplantae; phylum Streptophyta; class Magnoliopsida; order Malpighiales; family Linaceae; genus Linum; species Linum tenue. The sequence goes on along the minus strand of CAMGYJ010000008.1, from coordinate 75,862,425 downwards.
AGGCCAGAAAGCTATCACCATTACTAACAAACCCTCCAGTCAAAATTCTCGAAGAAAATTTTGGAAAGAGTATCATTATTGATCAAGCACAAGCCTATAGCAATACTGCCCATGCATTGGCTAATGATGAACTCAATATTGATTCTATTGGAAATGCAGCAATGTTGAGGGCGTTTGGTTCAATGTATATGTAGATATAAGATTATACAATTGCGTGTCGTTTAAATTGCATGTTAATATGTGAGATGTATTTGGCAAAGCAATAATTCTTTAGTGCATTTGCATTACAAATCGTATTAGAAAAGTAGATACAGGCAAAATTACATATTTGGTCACTTAGTTTAATAATTTTTTCATATTGGTCATTCATTATACCGTTTCAGCATCGGTTACTGACCATCTATTTCATGAAAAAATTCTCCTTGGCAGCCAACTACAAGCTTTAACCGTTAGATTGATAACATGACAATTAAAAAATTTAAATTAATAAAAATCGTTGTAGAATTTTCTTAAATGGAAAAAATTTGGAAAATGGTCATCGCTCATGCTCTATCTAATGCCTCTCCGACTTTGACCTCACTCATCTCCTCAACGAGTCCCAGCAATAACAATTCCTCTTTGTGTCATGTTTGTTTTGGAGTAGCATTAGATAAGGAATGAAATCTTGTCTTGATTCGTCAAAAGAATAAAAAGAAGAGTCTTTGACCAAGCAATTATAATTCATAAGCAGTAAATAAGCTCAACAGTGTTAAGCTTATGTAATGTACTATGCATGTACAATATGGAGGAGCAAAGAAAATTCCTCACAATTCCTCTTCGTCATTGCTTCAATCAGTATCCCCATTGCATACAGCTCTGCCTCCAATGCCTTTGTGGATTGACCGCGCACACGAGGTCTACGAGAATAGTGACTTTGCTCGAGGGGACACAGATGTAATTTAGTCGTAGAATAGAAGACATGTGTGATCCACTTTTGTAAAGAATAAGTTTACAAACACTCAATTGCTTTCAAATGTAAAATGCACTCAAATATATAAAAAGGGTTAATAGCATTTTATACCCCTATACTATTGCAAATTAGCAAACATACCCCTCCACTATTTAGGTAAATAAAAAGCGTATAGTCCCACTACTATACCAGAACTATGATCAAAATGCCATTTGTGTCATGTTTTTCAAATATTTCATTATTCCTAAACCATTATTTTATTAGTGTTCAGCGTTAGTTTTTAAAAGAACATCCAATCAGCGTCAACGTGGAATTTGACCTACAATTTTTAATTACAATTTTTAACTATTTTTCAGATCACTTAAAAAATAAAAAAATAATTCTTATTGAAATACTAGTAAAACCTCCTCCCCGAGGGTCTTCGGAAATTCATATCTCTTTTATTTCTTCACCAGCGCCGCTTCCCCTATCAACCCGCCACCCAGCTTCCCCGCCATCACCTGCCGCATACCCTCCATCCACTGTCTCGGTCCAATCGGATTCACAATCGTCCTTTCGCTGCCTCCCCCGCTCGTTGCAGAAGCTTCCTTACCTCGTTTTCGCTCAACGGCCGAACATATCTGGCCATTGAGTCATTCAATCTCCCCAAACCTTTCTTGTTCCAGTGGTGACAAGGAAAAAGCGCTAGAGAAATTCACATCCACTCTCATACCTAACCACTAATCTTCAAAGCCGCCGCAACCAAGGAGCTCATCTCCAACTCAGTTCCTATCTACAATCTAAATTTTTACCAAATTCCAGATTTGAAACAACTAGAAGGGGTACAAGAAATTTGGGATGCAATCGCTTTTGCAAGCGGGGATAATTAGTTTCTTTGGGAAATTTTTGTCACTCATTAAGTCTATATATAGCTCGATTTCAATGGGGAATTAAAAAAGGAGAGCCGAGACTACATTGGGTGGCTCGAAAATTATTATGTGGAATCAAAACTAAGGGAGGAATGGTGTTAGGTATTTGGAGGGTGTACCCCAAACCCTCTTTGTTTTAGCCTTTATATTTTAAAGACATGTCATTAATTATGTAACAGATATAAATGGTAACTGTTTAAACTTTAATCACTTGCAAATCATGCTTTGTTTTTAATCTGGTTAAGATGTTCTTGTGTTTATCTTATATGGTTGCAAAGATAAGGTGAAAATTCTCATTATTTTATGTCAAGTTTAACAAAATAAATAAATTCCAATAATTAGTTTTCCCGTTCTTTGTTGGACAAAATTTCTCTGATGTGTTCATTGCATGTAGTTTGCAACTTATTCCCATTTGAACAATCGATCGTAATTAAGTTAACCATCTGAAATAATACCAACCTTGTAAGGTAGAATAATGAATCATTGGTAGTTGAAAAACTAGCGTGGTCCTTATAAATTTATAATCACAGTAATGATTGATTCACTCCAAAATCATTCACTAAAAGAAAAATCAATCAAATACCCGTATTTTTCCTTACCAAAAATATCATTTGATCCAGAAAATAAAAGAAAAAAGATTACATAAATGGGTTCTCCAAGTTCATCATCTTTTATGGTGTGTTGTATACTTTTATCAATTTGTATCATCTTGAATCTTCAATATGAAATACAAGCTAGAAAGCTATCACCATTGGTAACAAACCCTCCAGTCAAAATTCTCGAAGAAAATTATGGAAAGAGTATCATTATTGATCAAGCACAAGCCTATAGAAATGCTGCCCATGCATTGGCTCATGATGAACTCAATATAGATTCTATTGAGCATGAGATCCACACTGTTGAGCATGATTTTTACGCAATTGGAAATGCAGCAATGTTGGGGGCGTATTGTTCAATCTATATGTAGAAATAAGATTATACAAGTGCGTGCCGTTGAAATTGCATGTTAATCTGTGAGATGTATTTGGCAAAGCAATAATTCTATAGTGCATTTGAATTACAAATTGTATTAGAAATGTAGATACATGCAAAATTATATATTGGTCATTCATTATACCGTTTAAGCATCGGTCACTGACCATCTATTTCATGAAAAAAATTCTCCTTGATAGCCAACTGTAAGCTTTGACCGTTAGATTGATGACATGAAAATTAAAAAATCTAAATTAATAAAAATCGATATTGAATTTTCTTAAATGGCAAAAAAAATTTGGAAAATGATACTTTTCAAGCTCTATCTAATCTCTCTCCGACTTTGACCTCACTCCTCTCCTCAACGAGTCTCAGCAATGACAATTCCAATCTGTGTCATGTTTGCTTTGGAGTAGCATTAGAGAATGAATTAAATCTTGTCTTGATTCGTCAAAAGAATACAAAGAAGAGTCTTTGACCAAACAATCATAATTCATAAGCATTAAATCAGCTCAACAGTGTTAAACTTATGTAATAAACTATGCATGTACAATATGGAGGAGCAAAGAAAATTCCTCAACATTCCTCTTCTTCATTGCTTCAATCAGTATCCCCATTGCAATATCCTTAATGGTGTCAAGTTTGCAAAAGAATGTCTTTTTGGCCAATTCGAATTTGTATCCAAAATCTCCCTTGGATGTAGTCACGACAAGCAAAGGTCGTTCATCGCGACCATCTGCCTTTTGGGGTCGGCAGAGGCCCACTCTCTCTCACCTACCTGCTCAAGGAATTCTCGTCCTCCTGCTGCCTATCGCGATTAACCGATTCCCCTGCTATGTAGGTTCAACCTCGCCTTCAGTAATGACAAATTTGATGAAGAATCACAGTATCAACATGTTTTACTATGTGGTATTGAACGTGATGAGCTTCGTTGAGTAGATGTTGTCAATTTTTATCTGAATTTCAGAATTGGATGATTCCGATGGTGGAGGGATCTTAGTTGATTGTGGCACCACCATAACTCGGTTACAGACTCTTGCATACATCTCTGCCTCCGACGCCTTTGTGGATTAACCTCGCACACGAGGTCTACGAGAAGAGTGGTTTTGTTCGACACATGCTACAATAAGTCCGGAATGTCGAGCATGAAGGTGTTGCTGGGAGGTTTTTTGATCTGGGTATCTCTTTCAGTCTCGAGGGGCCGCACATGTAATTTAGTCGTAGAATAGAAGACATGTGTGATCCACTTTTGTTAAGAATAAGTTTACAAACACTCAATTGCTTTCAAATGTAAAATGCACTCAAATATATAAAAAGGGTTAATAGCATTTTATACCCCTATACTATTGCAAATTAGCAAACATACCCCTCCACTATTTTTTTGCACAAACGTACCCTCCTATAATCAATTCACCATTTAATGATAGGGGGAAAGACCAAATTGCCAATTCATCGTTTGCAAAAATATAACCTTCCTTAAAAAAAATTTCAACTTACCATTTAAAGAGAGGGAAAAAGACCAAATCGTGCCCTCTAGTAAAATTATTTGTTCTTTTCATTGAATAAATTTTCTATATTGCCCCAAATTTATTGAATATGTGAATTAATTGGCCATTACAATCTACAATTTGATCACTTGGAAATCGAATAGAATCTGCGAATTCTTTGTTTGGAAAGTAATAATAAATAAGTAGTAGGGAGCCCGACTCATCACTCTCATCTCAGCGTAAACCACAGCAGTAGTGGCCATCGACAGTAGACACATCACCAAGAATTAACCAACTTGCTTCTCCCTCCACTATCGCCCTTCCCCTGCTCCCCCAGATTCGACTTCGTTGCCAAATCATTGAAACAGTGTAGATTACAAGAGGTGGAATGGTTGAAGCGATTGGCAACGACAGTTCTAGTTTGGGCATCGAGAATCAGAAGTTTTAGATCATTTTATTCTCAATCTACCTTCAATGTTTTGGGGTTTTGTCTGGGTGATGGGGCTAACATGATGGTGACTCGGCGATGTGGATGTTCATATATGAATTTTTTTGAAAACCATAGATTAACAATTGTGGTGGTTTTTCTGCTCTACTTCGACCTGGATTCGAATCAACGACGCTGTTGCCGGAGGTTGTGGTGGTGGCATTTTCAGAATCAACATCTCTTTTTGATTTGAGGAAGGTTCAAGCTTGAGAAATCTTGAAAAGAATGGAAGAGAGGGCTACGAGATTGTCACTGTCGCTCTTATGTTGCGGTCGGTGAATGATGTTCATAGCTTATGGGTTTTTTATTACTTGAAACTCGCACAATTGTAGCAGAGACCATGGCTAATTGATTCCATGTAATTTAGACAAGAACATGTCAAGAATGGGGTGGGTCAGGGCAGGTCAGGTTGACGAGAGTTACCCATGCCCGTGTCAAACCCGCCCCAAAACAGGCAAACAGGTCGGGAAAACGGGTCAGTTCGAAATTGGCATCCCCAGTAATTAGAATGATGAAATATAGGATTACATGTTATTAAATAATTTTTTTATTTGACTGCATTAAACATTTGAAAGAAATAGATTGCTTGTAAACTTGTTCTTTATAAAAGTCGATCACACATATCTTCTATTCTACTTTCCTAATACAATTTCCGATGCAAATGCACGAAAGTAATTAATGCTTTGCTAGATACATCTCATATATTAACATGAAATTTAAATATCATGTCCTTCTACCAAATTTACATATACATTGAACCAAAGGTCCCCAAAATTGCTGCATTTTGAATGGCGTAAAAATCATGTTCCCAAGTGTGGATCTCATGCACAACAAAATCAATACTGAGGTCATTATCAGGCAATGCATGGTCAGTATTTCCATGGGCTTGTGCTTGATCAATAATGCTACTCTTCCGGTAAGTTTCTTCAAGTATTTTACCGGAGGGTTTCTTAGTAACGGTGACAGCTTTCTGGCTTGTACTTCATATGAAAGATTCATGATGATAAGAATTGATAAGAGTATACAATACACCATAAATGATGAGGAATACGGAGAACCCATTTATCTAATATTTTTCCTTGTTTCCTGGATCAAAAGAGATTAAAAGGTCTATGAGGAAATTTATATATGGCTTTCTGATTGATTTGTCTTTTGTTGAATGATTTATGAGATGTGAATCAATCATTAACCTGACTATAAATTTATAGGAAAAAAATGATGATTCGTTACTCTAACTTACAAGGTGGGTATTACTTCTAATGGTTAACCTAACTACGATCAATTGTTTAACATGGGGATAAGCTCCAAACTACAAGCAATAAACACATCAAAAATATTTTGTCCAAGAGAGAACTGGAAAATTAATTATTGGGCATGAATTTTTATTTTGTTAAACTTGACATACAATAACTAGAATTTCCCATATTTTTGCAACCATGTTAGAGAAACATAAGAACGACCTCACTAGATTAAAAAACTAAGCTGATTGTTGAGTGATTAACGTATAAACAATTATCATTTTATAAACGGTTACACAATGACATGTCTTTACAATATAATGGAAAAAAACTAAAAAGTTTTGGGAATAACCTTTTTCCCTCAACAGATTTGGCTATTTGTTTGGAGGTAGAATTCGATGTTCATGCTATTGTCAAACATACAATTACCAATTAGTGGGACCAATCAATGTTGGTGGGTCATTGTTTTGGGGCTTGGAGATGATTTGGATTGGATGCTAGTATTATCGATTACGAATCTCAATGAGACTAGGTTTTGGCCAACTTAGGGCCGAAAATAATAATTTTGTCTTTTAATCTCATTTTCTATCTAGTCACGAGTTTCATTTTCTTTTTTTCACGTGACTATACGAATGGTTCAATACCCATTGGTTAACCAGCTTTGAACTATTAATAGGTTATTGAACCGACTATCTTTTTTAGAGTTCTTTGTCTATGTATTGATGCTAAGATAAGTATTTTCTGCTTCTTAATTACATCTCCTCAGAAAAAGCCTAGGGGATTCTCAAAGTTTGGAATGTGCTTTTAGATTAGAGTTTTGCTTATATAAGTATTCTTGCCAATAGTCTTTTAAATATAAGTGCTTGGAACCCGACATTTTAATTGTCATAGAGAATAGGGAAAGACCTACCAATTTGTGTTATGGATTGAAGTCACAATTTGTGAAAGTAGTTGCTGCAGTTTTAATGCACAAGAATGCTCGATTTACATTCCTCCATTTTCTTCTTTCTTAGGTTTACAAGGATATTACAGTTGATGTTGATGTTGCCTTCAATTGACTTATGGCACGTGTCAGTGGATTGAGCTTAATTTGTGTTGTCTTGGATAATTATAGTTAATTTGTTTGATAATATAGTTTTCCTTTTTAATTTTGTATTCTAATGCAGCAGTAGCAATAGACAAAGACTTGCACTTGCTGTTGATGATAACTGCTCCAAATATGAGGATTGGATTGTTCCATTTTTTTACCTGATGCTAAAAGAACAAACGAAATATGTACACAATTCTCATTTTCCATTTCAATCATTTAGTTAAGTGGTTTTTAAGAAACTTATCATTTTTTTCCTCACGTGTTCTATAAAATACCCCTATGAACACCATCGATCTTGAATGCTAGCCTTGGTAAGTAGATCAACTATAATAATTCATATCTATGTTGGCCATACAATGTAATACTTGTCATTCTCATTCTTGTGGTGATTTTTAGGTTTACTCAATGATCAGTCTTTCACGACTTTACGTAAGCATGAAACACTATATACCATGTGATGCGGAAATGTAAATGAATAATTGTTCTCCATTACTTTTAATTTTGTGTTAGAATCTCATTTTCATTTTCACATGTGGTATTACAATGCCACTATTTATTTTATTGTTTAGTAGCTGAAAGATGTATAATTCGAAAAGGCAAGCAATATACGTTTGGGCTGATATGAGGCAAGCTTTATGTCATATCTTAGCTGCTGCAAAATGTAGCGTTTGCCATAGCAGAATTAGGAACTTGGGTTTCAGATATGGATTCAAGCTTATAGTCGCAATGGCATTTAATTTCCTATTCAAATTGTAACTATGTTAGCAGTATTATCGCTTTTCACTCGCCTCAAAGTGCAAGCGAGAGGGTCTTTGCTAGTACAGAAATAAGAGCAAGTGACTTCTTTCCAGACCCGCTTGAGCTCTCGGTCGAATAATGCATAGTGTGTATATATCCGAAGCAAAGATGCTTTAGTAAATAATAAGGTAAATATAATTTAGGTAAATAAAAGCTTATAGTTCCACTACTATACCAGAACTATGATCAAGATGCCATTTGTGTCATGTTTTTCAAATATTCCATTATTCCTAAACTATTATTTTATTAGTGTTGACCGTTAGTTTTTAAAATAACATCCAATCAGCGTCAACGTTGAATTTGACATGCAATTTTTAATTACAATTTTTTCAGATCACTTAAAAAATAAAAAATAATTTTTATTGAAATACCGGTAAAACATCCTCCCCGAGGGTCTCTGAAAATTCATATCTCTTTTATTTCTTCACCAGCGCCGCTTCCCCTGTCAAACAGCCACCCTGCTCCCCCGCCATCACCTGCCCCATATCCTCCATCCACTGTCTCGGTCCAATCGGATTCACAATCGTTCTCTCGCCGCCTCCCCCGCTCGTTGCAGGAGCTTCCTTACCTCGTTCTCGCTCAACGGCCGAACATATATGGCCATTGAGTCATTCCATCTCCCCAAACCATTCTTGTTCCACTAGTGACTAGGAAAAAGCGCTAGAGAAATTCACATCTACTCTCATCTCTAACCCCTAATCTTCAAAGCCGCCACAACAAAAGAGCTCATCTCCAACTCAGTTCCTAGCTACAATCTCATTTTTTACCAAATTCCAGATTTAAAACAACTAGCAGGGGTACAAGAAATTGGGCGCTTGAAAAAGAGAAACTAGATATGAGTGGCTATTTTCCATCATAACGAGCGCACGACCCCTACTCTTTTGATGGGCTAATCTGATTCGTAGAAACAAAGAAGAAGGGAGTGGAAAGCTTGCAAAAGAATGTCTTCTTGGCCAAATCGAATTTGTATCCAAAATTTCCCTTGGGTGCCACGACAAGTAAAGGTTGTTCGTCAAGACCATTGGCCTTTTTGGGTCGGCAGAGGCCCACTCTCTTTGACCTACCTGCTCAAGGAATTCTCTTCTTCCTACTGCCTATCGCGATTAACCGATTCCCCTGTTATGTAGTTTCAACTTCGCCTTCTGTGATGACAAATTTGATGAAGAGTCACAATATCAACATGCTTTACTATGTTGTATTGAATGTGATGAGCTTCGTTGAGTAGATATTGTCAATTTTTACCTGAATTTCAGAACTGGATGATTCCGATGGTGGAGGGATCTTAGTTGATTGTGGCAGCACCATAACTCGGTTACAGACTCATGCATACAGCTCTACCTCCGATGCCTTTTTGGATTGACCGTGCACACGAGGTCTACAAGAATAGTGGTTTTGCTCAAGGGGCACACATGTAATTTAGTGGTAGAATAGATGACAGGTGTGATCCACTTTTGTAAAGAATAAGTTTACAAACACTCAATTGCTTTCAAATGTAAAATGCACTCCAATATATAAAAAGGATTAATAGCATTTTATACCCCTACACTATTTCAAATTATCAAACACACCCCTCCACTATTTTTTAACACAAACGTACCCTCCTATAATCAACTCACCGTTTAAAGATAGGGGGAAAGACCAAATTTTCAATTCACCGTTTGCACAAATATAACCTTCCTTAAAATTTTTGTCAACTTACCATTTAAAGAGAGGAAAAAAGACCTAATCGTGCCCTCTTGTTAAATAATTGTTTCTTTTTATTGAATAAATTTTCTATATTGCCCCAAATTTATTGAATATGTGAATTAATCGGCCAATACAAACTACAATTTGATCAATTGAAAATCGAATTGAATCTATGAATTCTTTGTTTGGCAAGTCATAATAAATCAGTAGTAGGCAGCCCGACTCATCATTCTCTACTCAGCGTAAACCGCAGCAGTAGTGGCCATCGACAGCAGACACATCACCAAGAATTGACCAACTTGTTTCTCCCTCCACTGTCGCCCTTCCCCACGCTCCCCCAGCTTCGACTTCGTTGACAAATCATGGAAACAAATTAGTTCACAAAAATACTGAAAAGTCTAATAGTTGAAAGAATACGTAAGGCGTAGAATTTACCCCCTTTACAGTCACCTCAAATAGATAACCAAATCTCGACGTAAAGAGGTTGCATCGTGGTTTTATGGGGGCTTGTTCTTGAATTTTAAATTTTCATCAATTGAGGGAGGTCTAGGATATGGCTGTAATTTAATTTGGGAATTTTCGAAGGTGTATTTCTATTTTCAGAAATTGTTCGAACATTCGTTTTAATTAAATAAAAGTATTTCCGAGGAGATTTTAAGGGTTTGATAATTTTCCAGGGTATAAGTACTCATGAGAGAGGTAGGAAAATTATTATCCGAATTTTTAAGAAGGTTTAAGTTAGGTGGAAAATTCGTCCAATAGTAAAATAATTAGGAAAAGTGGTCGGCTTTGAAGGGATTGTTTCTAGAAAATTTTTAAAGGGGGTTAAGGGACCTTGGGAGCGAGTCTCGAGGGCTGGTCGTTGAGGAGAGGACGTTCTGGTGACCCAAAAGGGAATTCTAAATCGAGAAAGGTCGACTAAGGAGATGACTTTCTTATTAATAGGTTCACCGAGATAAGTCGGCTAGGAGAGATTTCTTCGAGTAGGGAATCGAGGAGTCATCTTTGCATGGTGAGTGTAAAGGGGGTAAATTCTACGTCTTACGTGTTCTTTCAAGAAATACAAGCCTTAAGTATTTTGATGAAGTGATTGTCGTTTGATTGTGCTTTTGGTTGATGATATGTGATTTTGTTTGAGCTATGTTTGATGTGAATGTGCTTGAGCTATTATTTGAATTAAAGCTTTTAGTTTATAAGTTATTGTTAAAGTTAAGAAACAAGTTCTTTTTAAGAAGTAACTCACCTTTAAGAAGGTGAAGTCATTTTAAGTGTTTTTAGTCACTAGCGCCAGTCCGTTACCTTATGAGACATTTTGAGATAGAGCAGCAGTTATGCTCTTGAGACTTTTAAGATGAGCAGCAGTTATTCCCTTGAGAATCGTGGTGAAGAGCCATCACGATAAGTTTAAGATGTTAGGGGATGAATCGTTACGACTTCCCTAACTAAGTTTAAGTTTAAGGAAAGCCTTAATGGCTTCTCATACGTATGAGTTGGCAACCGGACTAGCTAGTGAGGGATCCCTGTGTCAGTCAAAAGATTTAAGTCAAGTTTTGAGCTTTAAGAAGGGAGAGTAACTTTTACTCCCGAAGAATTTTATGAGTTAAGATTGTTAAGAGTGGAAGTATAAAATGACTTCCACTAGAAGTTAAGTGTTTAGAGAAGAATACTAAAGTACTATAGATTTTATCGTAAGGGCGTAGACTGACCCCAACTCACTCACCAGATCGTAGAGGAGGAAATCCTAACCAGCCAGTCCGTGATCAGCAAGCTAGAGGAGCTCAACACCATCGTCGCTGAGAGATGTCGAGCCAGGCGTCAGAGTAAGCATCGGAGAACTTTTTCGAGTTATTAAGACTTTATGGTTAAAAGTTAAAGATTGGAGACTCATTTCTTTTGGACACTTTGAGTTTTGCCCACGTGTTTAGGGCTTCGATTTGAGATATTAAGATATTTGAGGTTGGTATTTTATTTAAACTTGTGTTATTTGAGATTTTTAATTATAGCCCGGGGTAGAAATGTCTTTTTCCAAGTTCAAAGAGGTGGGATGTTTCATTTTGTTACTATGGGGCCTCCCAGAGTCAGGCTTGCTCAACTAAATCAGGGCCGACCTACATTCCTCGGGACCCATGCAACCAGTGTGGGAGAACTCACCCGGGAGAGTGCAAGGTGCATTTGGGAGGCATCTGCTATCACTGCAACGAGCCGGGTCACTATGACAGAGATTGCGCTAGGAGAGGAGGACAGGGGAGAGCCCAGTCCGAACAATCAGTCCGGGGCGGAGGAGGAAGAACTCAGGCCGGACAGCAGTTTGGCAACCAGCCAAACCGGTCTTATCACCAGCAGGGAGGAAATGCAAGGCGGTCCAACCGCAATGAGCGAGATCAAGGGCAAGGATCTCAAGCATCTGGGCAACCAAGACTGTTTGCCATGAGGAGAGAAGAAGCTGACGCTGCACCCGAGGTGGTGACTGGTATGATCTCGCTTTACCACCAGCCCACTTTTGTATTATTTGATTCCGGTTTCATGCACTCTTTCATTTATACCAAGCTTGCTAGAACCTTAGGGATCCCATTTGTGAGGTTGGGGCAGAATTTAGGGGTCAGGACCCCAGTGGGGATACCCTTATAGTGGACTCAGTCATTCGGGATTGTGTTATCACCGTGGCGGGGCACGAATTCGAGGCGAACCTAATTCTACTACCCTTCGACGAGTTCGATGTCATCTTGGGTATGGACTAGCTGTCAAAGAATAGAGCAAAGGTGGACTGCTACAAGAAGGAGGTTAGGCTGGAGGTGGAAGGAAAGGGCACTGCTTTGTTCAAAGGGACTAAGAAGCTTATTTCTAGGTGCTTAATCCCGCGGTGAAGGCATTCTCATTAATTCAAGAAGGATGTGAAGCATATTTAGCTCATGTTAAGGAGGTGCAAGAGAAGAAGATAGAAGATGTACCTGTCCTCAGGGAATACCGCGACGTATTTCCCGAAGATCTTCCTGGGCTATCGCCGCAGCGAGAAGTGGAATTCGATATTGAAGTGATTCCTGGCACGGCACTGATATCTATTCCTCCTTACCGTATGGCACCAGTGGAGTTAAAGGAGTTGAAGGAGCAGTTGCAGGAGCTGTTGGAGAAGGGGTTCATACGCCTTAGTGTATCACCATGGGGAGCACCAGTGTTATTCGTGAAGAAGAAGGATGGCAGTATGAGACTGTGCATTGACTATAGGAAACTGAACAAGGCTACCATCAAGAACCGCTATCCTTTGTCAAGGATAGATGATCTCTTAGACCAACTACAAGGAGCAAGGGTGTTCTCGAAGATCGATCTACGTTCAGGGTATCATCAGTTGAGAGTGGCAGATGGTTCACTGCCCAAAACAGCTTTCCGCACCAGGTACGGCCACTACGAATTCTTGGTCATGCCGTTCGGACTGACCAATGCACCGGCAGATTTCATGGCACTAATGAACCGGGTTCTTCATGAGTACTTGGACAAGTTTGTCATCGTCTTCATAGATGACATACTCATCTACTCGAGAAGTAAGGAGGAGCACGAAGAACACCTTAGAGTGGTTTGCAGAAATTGAAGGAGGAGAAGCTATACGCCAAGTTCTCGAAGTGTGACTTTTGGTTGGAGGAGGTCTTGTTCTTGGATCACATGATTTCTGGACGTGGAGTTGAAGTAGAACCCAAGAAGATTGAAGCTGTAACAAACTGGGCTCCACCAAAGAATGTTTCCGAAGTGCGGAGTTTTTTGGGTTTAGCTGGGTACTACCGGAGGTTTGTGGAAGGGTTCTCCAGCATTGCACGACCCATGACACAGATATTACAGAAGGGGAAGGCATTTGTTTGGGACGAGAAGTGTCAAACGGTGTTTGAGTTGCGGAAGGAGAAGCTGACCTCTGCACCGGTGCTGGCACTACCGACCAGCGGTGAGGAGTATTCCATCTATTGCGATGCTTCCTACCAAGGCTTGGGTTGTGTACTGATGCAAGATAAGAAGGTGATCGCCTATGCCTCGAGGCAGCTACGGCCCCATGAGGTGAACTACCCCACCCATGACCTGGAGTTGGCAGCATGACACGGTAAAACACAACTCCAAACTGCGACCAAGTGTAATCGCGGTCCGGGAATGCAGTAAAGTAGCAAGTTCTATTATCAACCCGGGGTCTAGATCTACTGCCTACTCCGTGATTATCGATTATCTAGCAAACTAAGTCGACTGATTGTTGTTTTAACTAAAAGCAGGAAATGGTTCGGTTTTCTGAAGTCAAGGAAGAGTCACTCGGGAATGAGTCCCCGTAGCTCCTTAGTTAGGTCTCAATTTTTATTACCCTGGGTTGATTTACTGTTGATTAAACTGCGGAAGATCCGACAGTAGCTTGGAATCTCTTAAGCTGACCAAGCCCTCTCAGTCAAACTACCCGACAGGCGACTAACCTTCACCGGGATAGAAAGCTGAGGCTATGAACACAGAACTCCACTACTGGAATTGGATTCCAGTACAAAGCAGTAGATTAGCTAACTCTCGTATAACCAATCCACTACTGCCGAATGATGTAGCTCTAACAACCTAATCAGATTCTATCTATCTCAGGTTGCAGCAGAAATCAAGAAAAGCTTATCAGACTTCAATCAATTCAATGAATCATGCGTCATTCGATTATAATCAAGCAGTATAACAATCCCAAGTCATTACAATCAAAATCCCTAACACATGGAACTAGGGTTCTTCATACCCAAGTGAGAGAAACTTCTACTCCATAGAGAGAGAGGGGAAAACAGGATACAAAGCAGTCATACTCATAATAATGGGAAGAATCTGCTCTGGGATGAAGATTATCACTCTTATGATGATCTCCAAGCTTGATTTGATGAAACCCAGCTCCAAAACCACTCTTAGGATGAGTTCTTCGAACTTTCTCTCTCTAGGGCTCTGTTTTTGCTCCAAAGAGTCGATTCTCTTACTTGTGGCTCAAAATTGGGTTAAACCCATATTTTCCCGACTCACACGGGCAGGCCACACGGCCGTGTGGCTTACCCAGATGCCCGTGTGAGGTCCAAACGCTGCGTATCGAATAAGTGCACTTCAGGCTTCCCACACGGCCAAGGTCACACGGCCATGTGGAAATTCCACCATGCCCGTGTGAGCTCTCGGTAAATCCCACACGGCCACAAGGGTGACTTGCACGGCCGTGTGGGTTCCAGGAATGCCCGTGTGGCTTCCTCAGCGCCTCGCCACGCGTCCAATCTTCGTCCAATCCCCCCCAAACTCGCTCCCAAGCCTCCATTCACGTACTAGGACCTGAAATATCACAAACAATCACAACCTAGCGTGAAATCGGCCTAAAACACGAGAATCAACATCTCAAACGGTGTAAGAATAGGGGTAAAAACATGTGCAATTAACGGTCTATCAAACTCCCCCACACTTAACCGTTTGCTTGTCCCCAAGCAAACCAAGTTAGACACAAGGTAAGCTGACATCTTCAATCATACCAACATTGGGGACAAGTCATAAAGGCACAGAACACGTGAATCGTACTGGTTTTCAAACATCAACACATGAACAACTTCAATAGCAACCTGGACAACCACCACAAAGGACATTCGAGTGCAGCAAAATCGAGTAAAGGGGGAGTCTCCCTTCTGTTCACCAACCGACATAGACCTGACTCAACCACTCACTCAAGACAATCACCTCATGCACAAAACTCAAGATATTAGAATAGAGACCGAGCAATCTAGGTCCTCACCGGGGTACAAGAGTATATAGAATATGAAAAATGAATCGCTCACTCTCGACCAGTGGGGTCAGGACAATTTGATGCGACAAATGTGCATGCTTATTCTCTCAATCCCTAACATCTCTTCACCATGACGGCAGCCTCTAAGTGCTAGAGTTCACATATGGGGTGTCACCACCAACTAATCTGGAGGTCTTAGACACAAGTTCAAATGACTGGCTAGGGTCTTGGACATGGGGAAAAGGCCTTTTAGGTAGTAGAAGTATTCATAGCACAAGGTACCACATTTCCAAACCCACACAATCACAGTCAAACAAACCAGTATTTCCTTCCTGCCATTCTGCATTACTCAAATTCTCAAAAGCACAAGAGCGAAGGAGGTTATATAAATGTCAGCATTTCCAAGCCAAACTGCTAAGAAACACTACTTAATGGGCACTATTCAGATTTTTGGTAGTGGCTCTCTTTTGCTTTCATTTTTTCCTTTGTTTTTCATTTTTTTTTTTTTCATGTCTTAAGAGACCCACCACCTCTGCACATATTTCAAATACATTCCCAACTTTTAAGCACTACCTCCAACCCTCACATTAAATTTAGCAGAAACAGCAGAAAACATGTAAAAACCACTCTGTGGAACCTTCTAAAAGATGCAAAAGGGTGATTTTTCATTGTAGACCGAAAGAAAGGATAACACACAGCTCAAAGGGGCTGACTAGGGGATATGACACATCAGGACAGTCAATTTGGTCGTGGGCTAATATGCCTCCATCATCTTAACTAGTGACAACGTGAATGCTACACATCATGGAAGAGGGATCTATCGCACAAGAAAGAAACGAGCAGGCTCAAATCTCACATGGCTACCTATATGCTCTATCTCTCATTCTGATTCCCTGAACTAGATGCATAAACGACTGTCAAGAACAAGTGATCCATCCAAGTCACAGTTGGTAAGCAAACAGTTGAAAAACTGAACCCCTACACAACTCTACTGCACGTCTCAGTCATCATTATAGGCTGTCCTAGTCACATTCCAGTTGTCATGCATCAATCTGAAAACCATTCAATTCATCAATCAAAACACAGTGGCAATATGATCAAACAGCAGTACTTGGAGCCCTCAAATCGTAAGATTCGGACAGCGGACTAGGCTCCAAGCACACATATATAGATTCCAACCGATACAAAGCACCCCCCCCCCCCCCCCACACACACACTTAAGCATGACATTGCCCTCAATGGAGTAGAGGGAGAGATAAGGGGAACGATGTTACCGGATTGAAATACTGTCGGGGGACTGGAAGTGGACCAGTCCGCGAGAAACAAACGGGAAGATGGACAGTTCTGCACGGATCGAACAGCAAGAACACACTAGCACACTGTGCGTTAGGGATCGGTAGCCCAGACGGCCACAAAATAAACAATCCTCAAAAGAAAAAGAAAAATACAACCAAACGACAAACTAAGTTCAAGCTCCGCACACATGGAGCAAACAGACAAAAGTCTGAAATGAAAACACACTCAGAGGGGCAACAAGTAAAGCCTACTCGTCGCCAAGGTTATCCAGGTCGATGTCGTTCATGAAAGCGTCATCGTCATCCGCTGGGGGAGGTGGCTGTTGGACCACCTGCATGCGCCTAGATCGAGCCTTCTCTTGCTCGATATGAGCCAGTGTCACCCCCTGCTGGGTCGCCATCATGTCCAGGCGCTCATTATAGGCAGCCATTCGAGTCTGATACTCGGCCTGATGAGCCGCATACTGCAGTTGGAACTGGAACTGGAGCTGCTGGTCAAGGATCTGCTGGTTCTGGATACGCAGCTGCTCGAACTGGTGGATGAAGTAGTCCTGCCCGGGGAAAGCAGAGCTGCCACCCCCGTACTCGAAGGTGGTGGGGCGGGGGGCAGCAGCATCATCCACCTCCTCGGGCTCCACATGATCAGCAGCCTCATCCTCCTGGTCCTCTAGCTGGTCCTCCGCTGGGATCTGAAGTTCCGGAAACCCCTCGATCCACATGATGCCCCGGTTCTCTCGCAGCAGGTGCATGCGATGAATCGTATCTCTACCAAAGATACTGGTGCTCCCCTACTCTGTGCACCCCTGCAGTGAAAGCCCGAAGTAGGTGGCCTGAGGGGGGTGCAGTGGAGGCTCTTCAATTCCGAAGCACTCTTCTCGAAGGTTCTGGCCACCACAGAACCCAAGTGGAGAGGATGGTCGTGCTGACGGATGGACTGGATGAAGTACATGGCCCTCTTGGTGATGGCGCTGGCACTGTCTGAAGCTGGGGTGTAAGACTTCGCCAGCAGGTGGTGGAGAATGCAGTTGTCGAGGTGCAGGGTGCTGGCCTTCGTCTTCGCGGCCGCGAAGGGACGCTGGCTTGGCCGAGCAAGGCGGGTGTACAGCGTCTTGAAGTTCACGCCCACCGGTCGCTGACCTCGGTGACGTAGTCCTCACCATCGGCCAGGCCAAGGTCGAGAGCAGTGGCCAGCTCGTGGTAGCTCATGGACCGGGGCACACCGCCGAGCCTGAATTTGACGGCTTCACCGTCTGTCCAACTCTCTGTGGATGCGTGCTTGAAGGTCGTGTAGAACTCCAGCACGAGCTCATGGTAGACCTTCTCACGGATGGAGAGCAGACGGCGCCACGGGCGGTTGGTGACGATGGCGGAGAAGTGCTCGTAGCAGTGCAACTTCTCAAACTCCCGCCTGGACCAGCAGTGGTGCTGCCCAAACGAGCATGTCAGGACGTGCTTAAAACGATACTGGTGCGGGCCCCTTTTCAAATCCCGGATGAACGGGTGCTTGAGGTCGGGTTTCGTCATTGTCCTGCAAAAGAAAAACCCAAAGTGGAACCAAAAGAGCCAAAGAAAAGGTTAATCACACCCCCACACTTAAGAACAGAAAACAGCCCAACCATGGTTTCATCCATAGTTCGGGGGTCAAAAACTCGATCAATCAAGCATAATCTGAGTGGGGGTGCACATTCACGATAAAGTAGGCAACTTAAGGTTCACATCCATAGCAAATACACCCTCAAAGCACATCATTAAGGGCCCCAACCGGTGGTCACAACATGGCATGAAAAACAGGCATTTCATCGAACACCTTGTGTGCACTATTAAGTTAAGCATGATATTGACAAAATTCTTGCACACATGGCTCAAACAAGCAAGGGGGGCATTGCCCACCATAATTCAAACATAATCCAAGCATTCCCCTCAATCAATTGCACAAAATTCACAAGATTCAAAGAGGCTCTCTAAACATGCACCCTAACACCCAATTCTAAATAAATAACATAGTTAAGGACAAAATCAAACCTGGAGACTCAAGCAGAGGTGTAGGGGATGATGAGGGGAAGGCGATGGAAGCGACAAAAAGCCGAAAAAGGTGCCCGGATGTGCTCGTCGGAGCCTTGCCGGAGTCTCGCCGGAAATCACCTCCGGCGACTCAAAATCGATCCAAATCACCTCAAAATCAAGGGATAAGCCGATAATGGGGAGGGAAGGGTGGGTGTGGTGTTGGATTTGTGAAAAACCGACCAAAAATGGCCGAAAATTGCCAAGGAGGGTGAAAAGTCGCGGTTTTCCGGCGAGGGGGAGAGGATTCCGGCGAGTGAAATTGGATTTTCTGACCACTCGGCCGTGTCGGCCGAATTTATAGCCCGTGGCTCGGCCACACGGGCAGGCTCACACGGCCGTGTGAGGTGCAAGATGTGCCCGTGTGGGCCGACACGGCCAGGACGAGGAAAGCCACACGGCCGTGTGACATGCACAACTGGCCGTGTGGAAAATGCCGAGGCTTCACACGGCCAAGGGGTCAAAACCACACGGTCGTGTGAGCATCAGAGTTGCCCGTGTCGGCCACACGGCCTGGCCGAGGTAATCCACACAGCCGTGTGACATGCACCTTTGGCCGTGTGGATTATGCCGAGCCTTCACACGGCTAGGGGCTCAAAACCACACGGCCGTGTGAGTTTCAAGCATGGCCGTGTGGATTGCTAGAGCCCCAATTTCAACCTGTTTTCACTCAAAAACGACATTCGACTCTGGAACAACACCTCAAGACACAAAAACACAAAAATCAAAAGGAAAAAGGTAAGAAAATGCAAACCTTGGTGGGGTTGCCTCCCCACAAGCGCTTCTTTACCGTCTTTTAGCTGGACGCCAGTATGGTGGATGCTCAGTGAGGTGAAGGAGCAGGTGCCTCCAAGAGCGGATCCACATCGCTCTTGAGGTACAGCTTCAGGTGGTGGCCATGCACAAGACGAATGTGGCCACCAGCATTCGTCAACTCGACTTGGCCATCCGGTAGGATGCAAGCGAGTGAATACTCGGATGGCCAAGGTGGTCGAGGTTCAGGAGGCGGGACCAGCTCATAGTGGTCTCCGGTTTGCTTGCGAGCAGGTTTAGCTACCTGCAGCTTCGGTCGCCACTCCTCCCTGAATTTGTCTGATAATGGATTGGATGGGAGTGGCGACGAAGATAAGGGAGGGGGATCCTTCAAAATGGGAAGCACAGAAGGATACACGACAGACTCGTGCTCCTAGTGAGAAACAGCATGCAACGGCGATGAAGTAGGGAGAGTATTAGCAATTGAAAATGTTATTCGCTCCTCGCCATCCCTCAAGAGTAAGGTCCCATCATGCACATCTATGAGAGCCTTGGCGGTGGCTAAGAAAGGCCTTCCCAGTATAAGGGGCACTTCTGTGTCCTCATTGATGTCCAAGACAACAAAATCCACAGGATAAAAGAATTTTCCAACCTTAACCAGAAGGTCTTCCACTATGCCCCTAGGATGAACTATAGATCGGTCAGCTAATTGAAAGCTCATCCTAGTCGCACGGGGTTCACCTAAGCCTAGTTTCTTGAACAATTTATACGGCATGACATTGATACTAGCACCTAGATCCGCCAAGGACCTCTCTACATGCAATTTATCGATAGAGCACTCCTCGCTGAGTTCCACAGTGGCCAGCTCACTCAGCTTCTGCTTCTTTGAGAGAAGATTTTTCAGGAACTTCGCATACTTAGGCATTTGGGATAGTGCCTCCAGGAAGGGCACTTGTACATTCAGCTTCCTAAGCATGGACATGAAGTTCCCGAACTCTGCCTCTAGCCTGTCTTTATGCAACCGAGTAGGGAAAGGGAGTTATGGGATATACTCCTTCACTACTAGTTGCGGCTTAGGAGCAGGCGCCTCAACCTCCTTCTCTGCTTCTTCTTCAACTGCTGGAGATGCTAAAACAGGGGCCTCTCTCTTGTCCCCGAACAGGTGGATCAGTAGTCATCTTGCCACGCCTGGTTGTGATGGCATTACAGTGGGCATTTGGGTCCTTCGGATTAGGAATGGTATGACCCGGCAAGGTACCTGGAGCCCTCTCCGCCACTGCTTGAGCCACGCTCCCCAGCTGGGTTTGGATATCCTTCAAGACAGCCTGTGTGTTCCTCTGGCCAGCTTCAAGAGCCAGGAATTTACTCGAGGCCTTTTCCATGAACTGCTCAATAGTGTTGAATTTCTGAGCACTAGAACTGGCAAGAGAACCCATCTCTCAATTCAGCCATCGAATCATTCTAAACTGGGGGGCTGCAGGTGCTGCCCCTGGCTGCTGGAAAGGTCGTGGCTGTGGTTGAGCAGCATGCCCCTGCATGGGCTGGTAGAGAGACTGCTTATGCTGCTGCTGGAATTGCCCCTATCTGGGCTGATATGGCGATCTCTGGAAGCCCGACGGTCCTTGGGAGGCTGGTGGTCTAGGATTCCCCCCAGCCCAGGAGAAGTTGGGATGCTGGTGCCACCCCTCATTGTACGTGTTGCTGTAGGGGTCATTGCGCCTAGCATTATTGATGAAGTTCACCTGCTCCTGGGGTGTAGTCGACTCCCTCATCGCCTGGCAATCTTCCACAGTGTGATGGGTGCTCTCGCACCACTGGCAGTGCATCGCCTGCTACTGTCCGGTCCCTACAATCAATCCAGAGCGATCTATGGCTGAAACCAGCTTCGGTACCACCTGCACCAAATCAGATGACTGGGTGGCTACAGCATGCACACCCCGCCCTGGTGCTCGTCTCGATCTCCTGGCAGTTCCCCAATCATACCCGTTCTCTGCCATCTCCTCAAAGAGTTGATTCAGTTGTGGCGGTGTTTTGGTCAGCATGTTCCCGCCACAAACCGAGTCAATCAGCTGCTTGTCTTCTAGGAAGAGGGCGTGATAGAAGGTGCCCACCTTGAAAGCATCATTGAAACCATGATTGGGACACCTCAGGAAGAGACTGTTGTATCTCTCTCATGCGTCCCGAATGGTCTAATCTTCATCCTCGATAAAGTGGGTGATCTGCTTCTGCAACTCCGCCGTTTTTTACGGAGGATGATAGCGGGTGAGGAACTTGTCCGCCAGGTTGGCGAACGTAGTAATCGAGCCTGGAGGTCGAGTGTCTAGCCACTCCTTGGACTGGCCCTCCAGAGTAAACGGGAAGTACCTCAGCTGGATGGCATCGGCTGGGACCCCATTTATCTTGATTCCATCGATCAGCTCATGGATTCGCCTCAGATGTGATCGGGGGCACTCCCCCTCCTTGCCACGGAACACCACCGAACCGCGCAACATTGTGATGACTAAGGTGCTCACCTCAAAGTTTTTCGCTGGCACATGAGGGTGTTGAATGGGTGACCTCATGTCCGCGGCTCTGGCGGTCCAGTAGGATCCCATGGTCTGCTCCTCATGAATGACCACATCGTGGTCCTGTGGGTCAGCCATCTCCTCTTCGTCAGTGATTTGCAGTTGTGCTAGCGCCTCCTCCGCAGCCAGTCGCGCCTTTAGAGCCCGCTTGAAGTTCCTACAAGTCCGTTCAAGCTCCTGGTCTAATGGTAGTAGTTCTCCAGACTAGCTACGGGTCATGCACTACCTGCACACAAACAGCAAAAGCAACCCGTAAAGGCACACAGGTGGAAGAGAGAACAATGCAGTAAAGAAAAAGCTAGAGTAACAAATTGTCACGTTTCCCCAATAACCTAGAGGTTCCCCGGCAACGGCGCCAAAAACTTGACACGGTAAAACACAACTCCAAACTGCGACCAAGTGTAATCGCGGTCCGGGAATGCAGTAATGTAGCAAGTTCTATTATCAACCCGGGGTCTAGATCTACTGCCTACTCCGTGATTATCGATTATCTAGCAAACTAAGTCGACTGATTGTTGTTTTAACTAAAAGCAGGAAATGGTTCGGTTTTCTGAAGTCAAGGAAGAGTCACTCGGGAATGAGTCCCCGTAGCTCCTTAGTTAGGTCTCAATTGTAATTACCCTGGGTTGATTTACTGTTGATTAAACTGCGGAAGATCCGACAGTAGCTTGGAATCTCTTAAGCTGACCAAGCCCTCTCAGTCAAACTACCCGACAGGCGACTAACCTTCACCGGGATAGAAAGTTGAGGCTATGAACACAGAACTCCACTACTGGAATTGGATTCCAGTACAAAGCAGTAGATTGGCTAACTCTCGTATAACCAATCCACTACTACCGAATGATGTAGCTCTAACAACCTAATCAGATTCTATCTATCTCAGGTTGCAGCAGAAATCAAGAAAAGCTTATCAGACTTCAATCAATTCAATGAATCATGCGTCATTCGATTATAATCAAGCAGTATAACAATCCCAAGTCATTACAATCAAAATCCCTAACACATGGAACTAGGGTTCTTCATACCCAAGTGAGAGAAAGTTCTACTCCATAGAGAGAGAGAGGGGAAAACAGGATACAAAGCAGTCATACTCATAATAATGGGAAGAATCTGCTCTGGGATGATGATTATCACTCCTATGATGATCTCCAAGCTTGATTTGATGAAACTCAGCTCCAAAACCACTCTTAGGATGAGTTCTTCGCACTTTCTCTCTCTAGGGCTCTGTTTTTGCTCCAAAAAGTCGATTCTCTCACTTGTGGCTCGAAATTGGGTTAATCCCAGATTTTCCCGACTCACACGGGCAGGCCACACGGCCGTGTGGCTTACCCAGATACCCGTGTGAGGTCCAAAACGCTGCGTATCGAATAAGTGCACTTCAGGCTTCCCACACGGCCAGGGTCACACGGCCGTGTGGAAATTCCACCATGCCCGTGTTAGCTCTCGGTAAATCCCACACGGCCACAAGGGTGACTTGCACGGCTATGTGGGTTCCAGGAATGCCCATGTGGCTTCATCAGCGCCTCGCCACGCGTCCGATCTTCGTCCAATCGCCCCCAAACTCGCTCCCAATCCTCCATTCACGTACTAGGACCTGAAATATCACAAACAAGCACAACCTAGCGTGAAATCGGCCTAAAAAACGAGAATCCACATCTCAAACGGTGTAAGAATAGGGGTAAAAACATGTGCAATTAACGGTCTATCACAGTAGTGGTCTTTGCCTTGAAGTTATGGAGACACCATCTCTACGGCGAGACGTTCACCATCTTCACGGATCACAAGAGCCTCCAACACTTGACTGATCAGAAGGAGTTGAACATGAGGCAGAGAAGGTGATGGAGCTGTTGAGCGATTATGACTGCACCATTAAGTACCATCCAAAAAAGGCAAATGTGGTGGCTGACGCCTTGAGAAGGAAGAGGGAGAGCCCTTTACCGGAGTTGGTCTCTTTGAGGGCCATGAATGTGGAATTGGAGATAGAGGAGGTAACAAAGTTGCTAGCAACTTTGAAAATTCGTCCTATGTTGCAGGAACGAATCAAGGAGAAGCAGAGTGAAGATTTGGAATTAGAGAAGTACAAGAAGCAGTGTTAGAAGGGAAGGACACCAAATTTGGACTGGTAGTTGGCGTACTGATGTATCAAGGAAGGCTGTGTGTCCCAGATGTTGAGAAGCTAAGGAAGGATATTCTGGATGAGGCTCACTCTGCACCCTATACAATGCACCCTGAGCCTACTAAGATGTATCGTACCCTCAAGGAGCATTTCTTGTGGCCAGGGTTGAAGAAGGAGGTAGCTACACATGTCTACCAATGCTTAGAGTGCCAAATGATCAAGGCTGAACATCAAGCTCCAGTCATTGAGCACCTACCATTGGAGATCCCACAATGGACTTGGGAGAAGATCACCATGGATTTTGTGTATGGTTTACCGAGGACCCCAATGGGAAATGATGGAGTATGGGTGATTGTGGATCACTTCTCGAAGGTGGCTCATTTTATACCCATCAAGTTCAAGCCAGGGCTGGAGGAGCTGGCTAGGCTGTATGTGAGGAAGATAGTGAGATTGCATGGAGTTCCACTTAGTATCGTGTCTGATCGCGACCCTAGCTTCACGGCACGATTCTGGGTGAGTCTTCAAAAGGCAATGGGCACTAAAGTTCACTTCTCTACCGCATATCACCCTCAGACGCATGGACAGTCAGAGAGGACGATTCAGACACTAGAGGACCTGTTGAGGGCGTGTGTCTTAACCATGGAAGGAGCTTGGGACGAGCATTTGCCTTTAATGGAGTTTGCTTACAACAACCAGTATCACAGCTCGATACAAGCAGCTCCATATGAGGTATTGTATGGAAGGAAGTCTCGTACACCGTTGTACTGGGATGCAGAGGGCGTGCGATAGCTAGAGGGTCCGGAGATGGTACAGAAGGCAGTGGAGAAAGTCGAGGCGATTTTCCGGAACTTGAAGGCGGCTCAGGATCGGTAGAAGAGTAATGCTGAGAAGCCAGGGAATCCGCGAAGTTATGAAGTGGGTGATATGGTATTCCTAAGGGTGTCCCCTTAGAAGGGAGTGATGAGATTTGGTAAGAAGGGAAAACTTAGTCCGAGGTATATCGGTCCATATGAAGTGTTGGAGCGCATTGGACCTTTAGCCTATCGACTAGCCTTACCTCCCAGCCTATCTAGGATCCACGACGTTTTTCACGTCAGCATGCTAAGGGCGTATCGATCCAACCCGGAGCATGTGATCAGACACGAGGACATCCAGTTGGAAGATGATTTAACCTATGAGGAGGTTCCAATCCAGATCGTGGATAGGCAGGAAAAGGAGTTGAGGAGAAAGAAGATTGCCATGGTAAAGGTGGTATGGAGAAACCAGGGCAGCGAGGCTGCGACTTGGGAGACAGAGAGTAGCATGAGAGAGAAGTACCCAGAGTTGTTTTTTGGTGTTTAGATCGTTAGTGGGTGAATTTCGGTGTGTTCTCACTTTTAGTACTCTTTTTAGTTCCCATTTCTCGATTTTTCAATAATAAGACCTGGTGGTTTAGTTCGGTTTCACGATAGCTACCAACCCAGTTCATCCTACAATTTCGAGGTCGAAATTTCTTAAGGGAAAGGGAAATGTTATATCCCAACTAGCGTCGTTCCTTCGAGTACAGCGTTAAATTGTTCAAATGATTGCTCTACCGTTCAAATTTCGGGGACGAAATTTTATAACGGTGGAGGAAATGTAACACCCCGAATTTTGGGTTATGGTTCGACCATAATACGTGATCGGTTAGGTTGACGGTTGCGTACTAGAAATTGCAATCGCGGATTAGTAATAGTAATAATAATTATTATTATTATAATTATTATTTTATTATTTTATTATAGTTAAAAAAAATATAAAATTGCTTCGGACCTGTGGCGGAGCGGGCTCAGTGTCCAGGCCTTAGTTCAGGTTCTTAAACCCTCTTTCTTAAGGAGGATCTTAAAGCGTTGTGATTGGTTGATTCAATTTTTAGTAGTTAATGAGAAGTTATTAGTTAATTTTTTTTGGTGAAATCTATTTTTTTTTTTTTTGGTGAAAAAAGTTATTAGTTAATTAGTTGTTAGGGTACGTATTTAGGGAATTATAATTAAATTAAAAACGTAACCCTACTAATGTATAAACCCAGCTCCCGTCTCTTTTTCCTCCCTCCCAGCCGAATTGTTTCTCTGATAACGTTCTCGTCAAAACACGTTCTCCGGCCGTCCCTTCCGCTGTGTTTCCGGCAAGCCCTTCTGCTCTCGTCAGCGTTCTCCGCCGTCGGCTCCCAACTTCCGATTTTCCCTAACTGAAATCAAGTTCCCGCTTCCACCGAATCCGAACTCTAGCTTCCATTGCGCCCTCCGCAGTCGCTCCCGTCCGGCATCACTCCCGTCCGCCAGTGCCTCCATCCGCAGTCGCTCCCTTCGGCAGTGGCTCCCTTTGTTCCCATCCGACATAGTCTTTCCTAATTATTATTGTTTTTATGGCCATTAGCAGCATTTCTTAGCCATCGTTAATACGGTTTCAATTTGGCTTTACTAATTTTTTCATCAATAATCTCCCTTGACCATTATTATTATTTTCAGCGCCAATGTCAATCTTTTTAAGCATGCACTATTATTTGTCACGGGTATCATTAACTAGTAGTCTAGTACTATTAATCAATATGTAGTCAGTATCAACATTTCGGTGACCATTTTTATTAATTTGATTGGGTCAGTATCAATATATTTTTTTAAGTGGGCTCTCACTAACATTATGGTTAAATTAACGTGTATTATTGATTGGCCGCTATCCATCATTATTAATGATTATTTTTCCTTTATAATTATAATAATATGCATATCCATGACATATAGTTGTCTTATTATTAATTACATTCCAGTAGTAACGATTCATTTAAAATTATTAACTATTCTTTTTTCTTTTGTATTAATAACCATGGTGCCATTAACAAAAATTTAAAATTAATTACATTCCACTAGTAACGATTCATTTAAAATTATTAACTATTCTTTTTTCTTTTGTATTAATAACATTTCACTATCAATATTTTATTTAAGTGGGCTCTCACTAACATTATGGTTAAATTAATGTGTATTATTGATTGACCGCTATCCATCATTATTAACAATTATTTTTCCTTTATAATTATAATAATATGCATATCCATGACATATAGTTGTCTTATTATTAATTACATTCCAGTAGTAACGATTCATTTAAAATTATTAACTATTCTTTTTTCTTTTGTATTAATAACCGTGGTGCCATTAACAAAAATTTAAAATTAAT
This sequence comes from Linum tenue, assembly GCA_946122785.1. Lineage (NCBI taxonomy): Eukaryota > Viridiplantae > Streptophyta > Magnoliopsida > Malpighiales > Linaceae > Linum > Linum tenue. The sequence goes on along the minus strand of CAMGYJ010000008.1, from coordinate 75,835,083 downwards.
TACATTCCACTAGTAACGATTCATTTAAAATTATTAACTATTTTTTTTTCTTTTGTTTTAATAACCGTGGTGCCATTAACAAAAAATTTAAACCATGGCTCCTTTGATTCTCATTAGTATCATTAAGATTAACTATTAATCCGTATGTAGTCATTACCAACATTTCGTTGTCCATTATTAATATTTTTAAGACTGTTAGCAATAGTTTTTGAAGTGGGCTCTTACTAACATTATGGTTGAATTAACGTATACTATAATTGTGTTGTGAGCATTATTAACGATTCTTTTTTCCCTTTTATTATTATTAATAATATGCATCTCTATAGCATATAGTTGTCTTATTGTTAATTTGTTTCCACTAGTAACAATTCTTTTTCCATTATTAACTATTCTTTTTTCCTTTAGCATTATTAACCCTTGCGACATTATCAATTTTTTTAAACCGTGTCTCACTTGATTCTTATTAGTATCATTAACGTTAACTATTAATTTGTGTGTGGTTATTATCAACATTTTTTTGCCCATTGTTTATATTTTGAAGGCCGTTAGCAATAGTTTTCGACGTGTATGCCCCGTAAACTAGTCTTTGATTTAACATGTACTAATACAACTCTGTCAACCGTTAACGTTTATTGTACTATTATTAATAGTTTCCATGTCGGTGGCAGATAAAATATGTCGGGATGGCGACGGGAAGACAGCTACGCAGTCCGCTTTGTCGTCGCGATGCTGACGAAGTAGGAAATGACAGGACGAGGACGAGTTTGGAGACGAAGGGAATATGGCGAGTGGCAGCGATGTTTCTTACGGCAAGGCGACGAGATGGTGGGATGACGACGACAACTCAGCAAGCTACTGCAGTCTTCGATGGGAAGACGGCGGCGAGTTCGGAGATGAAGGGGACGATGGAAACGGTGTTAGGGTTGGGAGTAGGGTTTTTTGAAAATGATAATTAGGATTTTTGCCATTTTTCCTTTTATTACTAATATCATTTATTTTTATTATATTCCAGTCTTACCCTTATAGGTAGTTAGCTAATGATTCTCTCTCCTTCTCCCATTGGCTGAAAAAGGTTTAAGATCTTCCTTAAAAAATAGGTCTTAAGGACCGGATCTGACCCACAGTGTCCATTAATCGCCACAAACCAACCCCCTCTATAATTCCAATCCCCCAGCCGCCTCTCTCCATTCTTTTTCCCCCAAGCAAAAAAAAAAAAAAAAAACCCAGCGAGAACCCCAAATCACCGCCGCCCTCTATTCCAAACCCGACCCTCTCGATGATTCCTGTCCCCGAGCAATAAACCTCCCCCACCATTTTTGTTCCTCCACAGAAAGGCCCTGCAGCAAACCTAATAAGCACCGCCGCCCCTGTTCCTCATCGCGGGCGAGAGGAAAAGAAGAAGGAGTTGCACCCGATCCCGATCCCATCCCTCTCGTGTTTCTAGCGGCGACGTTGAGGGTTCGATCAGCAAGTAGATCAACGTCCCGGGTCATCTTACCTACGCCTATGCGCGTTCTAGAGGTAAGGGAAATCGATCCCTTTGAGTTAGATCGGTCGATTTGGGATTTTTCGTGAGGGTGCAATTCTGAGGTTTTAGCAACAGACGTTCAGGCTTTTAGAGATCGAATTTGGGTGGTCACTAAAGCTGCTGAGAATTTTCAGAAATTTGTTTTAGATTGTTTAAATTGTTTCGAGTCTTTATGGGGCTTCTTCTTGAGTTTTAAATTTTTTTAAATTGAGGGAGGTCTAGGAGATGGATGTAATTTAATTTGGGAATTTTCGTATGTCTATTTCTATTTTAAGAAATTGCTAGAACATTCGTTTTAATTAAATAAAAATATTTTCGAGGAATTTTGAAGGTTTTGATAAATTTCCAGGGTATAAGTACTCATGAGAGAGGTAGAAAAATTATTATCCGAATTTTTAAGAAGGTTCAAGTTAGGTGGAAAATTCTTCCAAGACTAAAATAATTAGGAAAAGTGGTCGGTTTTGAAGGGATTGTTTCTAGAAAAATTTTTAAAGGGAGTTAAGGGACCTTGGGAGCGAGTCTCGAGGGCTGGATGTTGAGGATAGGACGTTCTAGTGACCCAAAAGGGAATTCTAAATCGAGAAAGGTCGACTAAGGAGATGACTTTCTTATTAATAGGTTCACCGAGATAATTCGGCTAGGAGGGATTTCTTCGAGTAAGGAATCGAGGAGTCATCTTTGCAAGGTGAGTGTAAAGGGGGTAAATTCTACGCCTTACGTGTTCTTTCAAGAAATACAAGCCTTAAGTATTTTGATGAAGTGATTGTCGTATGATTGTGCTTTTGGTTGATGATATGTGATTTTGTTTGAGCTATGTTTGATGTGAATGTGCTTGAGCTATTATTTGAATTAAAGCTTTAAGTTTATAAGTTATTGTTAAAGTTAAGAAACGAGTTCTTTTTAAGAAGTAACTCACTTTTAAGAAGGTGGAGTCGTTTTAAGTGTTTTTAGTCACTAGCCCCAGTCCGTTGTCTTTTGAGACATTTTAAGATAGAGCAACAGTTATGCTCTTGAGACTTTTAAGATGGGCAGCAGTTATGCCCTTGAGAATCGTGCTGAAGAGCCATAAAATCCAAATATCATGGTCCTGTCATAAAAAAGACTAATAATAGCTCACAAAAGTCTGATCATAACAAGAATACATGACTCATAATAGTTCATATTGCACTACAGGAAAACAGGTTTCTAGACACGGTATCTTATTCACGGTAATTTTTCCCGTATTAGAAAGTACATTAATAACCACGGGAAAATTTCCTGTATTTCGTTGTATGTTTCTAATCACGGGGAATTATTTATCAGTTTTTTAGTCTTCATTTTCCAGTGATTAATACTTAGTCACGGTAATTCGTGTGAACTTTTGAGAATTTCTTTATAAATTATTTCTTTCAATTTTATGAGGGAAAAATTCTTTTTGCTTAAGATGTATTTTGGTTCCAAAATTTTCATTTTTGGTAGAATTGGCTCCAAATTTTCATTTGCTCCAGCGGCAACGTAACCGCCTCTTTTCTAAAATTTGGGCTGCCAAGCGCAAAAGAGACTTTGGTTCCAAATATTCTTTTGTATTTGGCTCCAAAATTTTCATTTTTAGTAGAATTTGCTCCAAGTTTTTATTTGCTCCACCGACAAAGTAGTTGCCTCTTTTCAAAAAATTTGGCCACAAAGCGCAAAAAAGGAAAAACCTTAGCTCTCAAAAATTTTGGCCCGCAAGCCTCCAAATTCCAAAAACACACTCGCTCTTTCTCTCTCTCTTTCTCCCTTCCCTGTACCTATCCTCAATTCAGCATGATGATTTGATTGTTCTTGAAGATTTGAGAGTTTATTGGTATTTAAGCTAGTTTAGAAATCTTCTATCAGCATGATGATTTGGATAATTCTAGATGATTTCAATTTGACTGGTGTTCATGCTACAAGAAAGATTATTTTCAATTGTGTTGATATTTGTTTTATTGACACTAATCTTATAATTTCATGCGCATATTAATGTTATAATTTCATACCTATATTAATAGACGAAATATTGTGATTAGTGATTTGATAATTAGCTATAGTAGAATATCGTGATCAATTGTTAAACCAACAATTTTTCTAAATTTTATAATTTAGTTTAATACAAAAATCATATAAACAATTAACTAGCTAAACCAACAATTTCTCTATACATTTATATGAACAATTTCACTTGTTTTTAAAAAATTAAAAAACTATTTTTAAACTTTTCTCTCCAAATTTTTGGTTCCCCCAATACTACTGCCCAAAAATTTGATTCCCCCCACCCGCCGAGACCCGCCAATAATTCCCCCTGTAATGTTTCCCCAAAATTTTGTCCCCCCCCCCCCACACCTTTGAGTCGTTGATTTTGAGTAGTGATTCCTTTTTTTTACAAGTATTGTGCTAGCTTCATATAGTTACGATTTACGACTTACTAGTAAGTATTAATCACTAAAAACTAACGCGATGTTCTGGTACGTAAAACCCGCAACCCTAACCACCCGACCCGCAACCCGATTGACTCGCACCCGATTGACCCGTAACCCAATTGGCTCGCAGCCCGATTGGCTCGCAACCCGAGTGACCCGTAACCCGAGTAACCCGCAACCCGATCAAACCGAACCCGATGAACCCGCAACCCGACCAACCCGCAACCCGAATGAACCCAGCCCGAACCCTCCCGATTGACACCTCTAGTCTAGACCAGACCAGACCAAGAGATCAAAACATAAAACAATACAGACCATGGACCAAACCAGATCATACTTAATGGTCTACGGTCCGGACCAAACTGTGCGGTACAGTTTGGACCACGGTTTTCCTAACGCTCTGGTCTATTTTCCCAGCCTTGATTTTCGTTACGTTGTGATATTATAAGGTATATTTGTTCAAAAATATAATAAAGGGGCATGTTTGTTAAATTTGCAATAGTAGAGGCGCACAAAATGCTATTAACCCTTTTTTTAGTTTGTTGTTTGTTTCCTAATAAATCTGTATGGCTAAATTACATGTTTGGTCACTCAAATTACATAAATCTTTCACGTTTGCCACCCGAATCACTTTTCTTTCTGATTCGCCACTAATTTTACGAATCCTTTCACTGTTAGTCCTCGGCCTTCAATCTCCGTCAGACTCCCTTAACTTCGTCAATTTTTTGATGACATGACAAACAGAACTGTTGATTGGACCGTTAACTTAGTGACATAGAAATTAAAAAAAAAGTGCTCTCTCTGTTCATCTTCTTCTTCCAAGTCTCATCTCCAATCTCCCAACTTCACTTCGTCTTCCACCTACAGACGCACCTCTGTCTCCACATTCCACGAACTCTTCTTCACCGCATCGCACAATATCTCTCTCTATTGCTCAAGAAATCCTTCTCAGCCATGGCCACCCCAACCTTCGAACACCCCAGCCTCCCCAAATCCGGGTCGGCAGGTCTTGGAGTGTTCTTCGGAGGTTGAAGAATTCACATTGAATAGGGGAAGTATAGGTGGGTCTCGAGGTGGAAGAAGAAGAAGGGGAGCTGGGAGATGAGACTTGGAATGGAGAGTGGAAAAGCTACATGGGAGTTGGGAGATTGGTGAGGGGATTGTGTTTCTCTAATTTAGAGCAGGCATGGCTAAAGTCGACGAAGAAGAAGAATTGGGAGAGGGATCTTTTTTATTTTTTTTAATTTTCATGTCATTAAGTTAACGGTCTAGTCAGCAGTTCCATTTGCCACGTCATCAAAAAACTGACGTAGTTAACAGAGTCTGACGAAGGCTGACGGCCGGTGACTAACGGTGAAAGGATTGGCAAAGTTAGTGGCGAATCAGAAAGAAAAGTGATATAGGTGGCAAACGTGAAAAATTTATGTAATTTGAGTGACCAAACATGTAATTTAGCCAAATTTGTATAAATCTCCGCCTTTTCTTTCTTGTTACTGTTTCATTGCTTGCTTAAGTTTTTGTTTTTTTAGGGGGACATTGCTTGCTTAAGTTAGAAGAAAGGCATATGTATGTTTAAGCTCTACAGTTATGACGGGACGAGGTGGAGCGCCGCGTAAGGAAAGAGTCATAAAAGTGGACGACCAATTGGGTAGTAGTGTCACATGTGAAGGCGTGGGGCGGACGGCCACGTCATCAGCACCGCCACGTGGCGGTAGATATAATTTCCTGGGTGCCGGACACCACGTTGTCAGACGTTCACGTGGAAATCTCATGCCAATGCTACTAGCTTAGCTTCCCTTTTCCAATTCCAACCCGACCCGCCCAGCTTTCCGTTGCGTGCAAAATCTTTCCTTCCTGTAAACCCAAAATATACAACAGCTTCAGAAAAGAAGAATTTCACAAGTGGCTGCTGAATGGGATCGGATATCTTCCCCAGCGACCCAGTCTATCTGTAAAGGACCATAAACGATCGAGGATTGTATTTTCGGTCTGAAAAAAGGATCCTTTCCGCTAGCTATAATAATAGTACTGCGCGCGCCATATATATAGTATAGTCTTCCAGTGCTCTCTCTGCCAACCCACTGAAACATTTTATGTTTCCCACTATATATTGGCAGATCCTGTAACCTGTCGAATACTGATCCATTGCGTCTTTTCCCAACGAGTGATAATGTGCTGCAGATAATAATTCGAATTTCGAACCTAACATGTTTCTCGAGTTTAAATAGTCCATTTTATCAATTAAATTATCATGCGGGAACTATCATCCTGTTCTTTTATTTGGAGGTTTTTTTTTTTTTTTGTACGTAGAACCAACAATTAAGTTTAACTTATGTGGGCAGGAAGTTGATGAGCATCGGAACTTGTTGACTGGATAACCATGGAGATGTTTTCTGAAGAAAAAAAAAACAAGCCCTTTTCTTGAACGTATATAATATTTGCAACAATAATTCCCCATGCATATATATATCTCACACGTGGAGCCGAGCAATTGGCCACTGTCTATCAAGTAGCACAGTCCCCTACAAGAAAGGTTAATCATTATTACCACGACGGACAAACCATAATCAAAGACTAATGTACGTACTTAACTTAATCCCAGTCAAATCACACCACAACAACAATCTGATCAATTAAGCATCCCCATAGTGTTCAATATCTTGCTGCGTCTGATGATACCCTTTTCCCACGACACCGACATAGCTCCCACTAGCCATGGCCACCGGAAACCCAATCCCACCACCACCACCACCCTCTGCCGCCGCCGCAGCCGGCCGAGCTCTCTCGAGCGACTGCACTTGATTCTTCAGGAACTTGACGTAATGGATGGCCTCGTCCAGCATCGACGCCGTGTCCATCTTCGTCCCGCCGGGGACCAGCCTCTGCAGTATCCTGATCCTCTCGCTGATCCTCTCCCGCCGCTGACGCGCCGCCACGCTCTGCGGGTCCTTCGATATCCGCACGTTCCTCCGCTTCGGCGGCTTGACGGTCTCCGGGTCGATGTGGACCGGCTGCATGGCGGCGATGCGGAATATCATCTCCCTCATCGCCGCCATCGACGCCTTCTTATGCGCCGCCGGCATCCCGTTGTGAAGGCCGGCGGCGGCGGCGGATTCAGTCGTCATGAGGTCTCGCCATGAGACTGCTTGATGGTCGTCGGTGGAAAAGGATAAGGTGGTGGAAGGGTGGTTGGGGTGGTTGCTGTGATGGTGGTGGAGGAAATGTGGGTAGGCGGCGGTGGTGGTGGGAGTTGCACCGGCGGGGAAGTTGTCGGAGGGTAAGATGGGGAATTCGGAGTAGAAGTAGTCTGGAATCTGTTGTTGTTGTTGTTGTTTGTTCATCATCATGAGCATTGATTGGTGGTCGTCGGCGTCTGTGGAAGGTGACGACGATGAGTAGTTCAAGTGATCGAATTCCATGTGTGTCTTTTTTGTTTTTGTTGTGTTGGACAAAGGGATGGAGAGTACTGTTCTACGTATCAGAGCAGTGGTAATGGAAGTAGCTAATAAGATTAGAGAGTGTAAAGGGGTATGGAGAAGGAGCTGAAGAAGCAGAAATAGAAAGTGTTGGGAGGTGGGAAATTGAAGGTATTGGGAAGAAGATGGCGTCATGCTAGCTATAATATATGTATATATATTGGGCAACCATATGTATAACAAATTAAATTAACAAGTGGAGCTTTTGCTATCTTCTGCAAGAAAATAATAGTTTAGTAATTTTCGTAATAAATGTTGTTTTTATTAGTTGTAAAATAATGGAATGGTTCATTCTTGTTTTTTTGTTGGGAAAGAATGATGATATAGATATATTTTTTTTTATTCTGTTGAGATTTTGTTTTAGTTTTGGAGGTTTCTTCATGGCGCAATATTGGTAGGTGTTGATCTTGGAGATCAAAGAGATATAACATGGCCAATTAAGTGAATAAGATTATTTTTAGATGGATCTTTAAAAGTTATGAAGTTGCATGGGCTGAATATTGATTAAGATTATCTTACTCATCTAATCATCTTCAATATCTTTTTTGGCTGAGAATGGTGCCAGCACTACTATCTCTTAGACTATAATAGTGAGCCTAAACAAAATCATAAAAAAAAAATTTAGGACTTTGCTACGGTGACATGCATGTCACGGTGACATGCACTTTTCGGTCGACCTCATATAGGATCAGGTCGACCTCATTAGTTGTTTCAGTGTACAAACGGTTTCATGGTGCCTACTTTGGAGATTCATATCTTACAATTGGCTAGATGGAAATTGGAGATTAAAGGCTTGTTTTGAAGCTGAAGTGTCCCTCTACACATTAAAGTACTTGGGAGCTCAATAGAAAGTCCAGAAGACCATTTTTGAACCTGACCAAAAGGCTATGCCAAAACTGGGAAACTACCTGAAAATGGCTAAGTCTGGCAACGTTTTTGTCAAGCCTACTTTGGAGCTCAATTTGACAAGCATGGATGCGAGTCAAGTCCAGGGGCCTTTACCACGTTAAATTACGTATTTTTTTATACAAAGGCAAGGCATTGAATGAAAGATTGAATATCTTTAAGGCTTCAAACAAAAGGCTCGAAGTTGCTACGAAGGCTGTTTTTCTGGCAGCTTGCTTGTGCTCGAAGTCTGCCAGAAAAACAGCCTTCATAGCAACTTCGACCCTTTTGTTTGAAGCCTTAAAGATATCCAATCTTTCATCCAATTCCTTGAATTTGTATAAAAACATACCTAATTTAACGTGGTAGAGGCTCCTGGACTCGACTCGCATTCATGCTTCTCGAATTGAGCTCAAAAATAGGCTTCACAAACACGTTTCCAGACTTAGCCATTTTTAGGCAGTTTCCCAGTTTTGGCATAGCCTTTTGACGAGGTTCAAAAATGGTCTTCTGGACTTCCTATCGAGCTCTCAATCACTTCAATATGTAGAGGGACACTCCAACTTCAAAACAAGTCATTAGTCTTCAATTTCCATCTAGCCAATTGTATGATATGAATATCCAAAGTAGGCACCATGAACTGTTTTAACACTAAAACAACATATTAGGTCGACCGGATCCTATATGAGGTCGACCGAATCCTAAATGAGGTCGACCGGATCCTATATGAGGTCGACCGAATTCTATATGAGGTCGACCGGAAAGTGCAAGTCACCGTGACATGCATGTCACCGTAGGCACACCCAAAAATTTAATATTTGATATCGAAATGCAAAACAGTAATAAAATGTTTTCATAACAGCATATAATTCTCGTTATAAGCTACATATATATTGGGGGGAAATAATATTTTTTTATGTTAACGTTTACTTGAATGCTGTGACACATATCGAAAACGTAACAACTGATCTCATACACATAGGGGAAAACAGTACTTGAGTGAGGCATTTGTTATATTGTCTTTGCAAGATATTTGAGCCCAAGGATATGAGGGACATGTAGAAAGTGATATAAATGCTCTGCCTATTATTGAGAAGTTGGGTGGTCGGCTCGCGGTAAGAAACATGGAATGGAAGGCCATGCAATGCAAGAGAGTCAAATCTTACCAAAAATGGAAATGTTAAGGAGGGGAGGTTGAAACCACGATTAAAGTACGACATGGCACGGCCCCGCCACTAAGGATGGGCAATCGGCGATTGTTCTCAAATTCACCCACTCGCTTACTAGCGAGTTTGAATAATTGTGACTCGCAATCCACTCACATATTTTTGCGGGTTGGACTGGGTGGGTGGCGGATGGATGCGGTTGGGTCGTGGGTCAACCCGCAAAAGTAATTCTCCAACTAGCCACTAAGAAAGTTGACTAACGTTCATAGCAAATTAGTAATATTTTTAATAATCTTGAATTTGATACATTTAATAATTTATAGTTTGCATCCCAATATTTAATTTATATTAACAATAATTTGCATACCAATATTCAATATCTAATAGATATTGCACAACATAAAACCAATGACTGTAGTCAAAACTATTCTTTATTTTCCGCCTTTTAAAGTATATGGTCTGACTGTAGTGCAGTTCGAAAATATGATGAATATTCTATACTATAAGAAACAACATTTTTTCATGTAAAAATAGGATGCGGGTCATACGGGTGACTCACAATCCACCCACCACCCACACACATAAATGCTGGTGGAAGATTTATCAATCCGCAATCCACCCACATCAATCACCCATTGCGTACAGATCGAGTTATTTGCGGATGGATCGATATCAATCCGCACCTTAACCACCCACACCACATGCCCACCCCAACCGCGACCACCATTGCAATGTATATGGGGTCGGATACTATGCTAACCCCTAAAGGGGTAGTGATTTTCGACACCCCCTTTATGATAGGCCAATTTTATTTCCAATCATTGGCAAGTATTAATTAAACTGATTTTTTATTTTTTTTAATCTTGTAATTTGGGGTCTCTCACCCACATTGGAAAAGGAAAGAATATGGGGAATCAGAAAAAAGCTCCCCCCAAATGTGCAATTAATTGCCTTTTTTTCTTCCTTTCGTCTCCTTCTCTCTCCATTTGGGCCCTCTTTCCATTTTGATTTCATTTTAACCAGAACCCTCCTCTACTCTGAAACGACCAAAACCCTCCAGCGCCTTCCCCCACCACCATCCTCCTATCTACAGCTGCCGCCATCCTGGGATCGCCTCTGACCTACCAATGGAGTGGTACGTGTACCAGTGGAGTGGTATTTGTATCATTGAAGTGGTACTGCATTGTTGCTCCGTTATTGTTTATCATTGTTATGAAAAATATCATTGCACTGGTATTGTTCTCACTCTAACCTACCTTGTGGATTGCTCGCACCAGTGGAGTGGTACGTGTACCAGTGGAGTGGTACGTGTACCAGTGGAGTGGTACGTGTACCAGTGGAGTGGTACGTGTACCAGAGGAGTGGTACGTGTACCAGTGGAGTGGTACGTGTAATTAATGTACTAGTGAGAGAAATTAATTATGTAATTAATGGGGGTGATTTCGTTTTTCCCCAGATTCTTTCTCTTTTCCAATGTGGTGAGAGACCCCAAATTACAAGATTAAAAAAAATAAAAAACCAGTTTAATTAATACATGCCAATGATTGGAAATAAAATTGGCCAATCATAAAGGGGGTGTCAAAAATCACTACCCCTTTAGGGGTAGTCAGGCTAACCGAACCCATGTATATGCATATAAACCATTGCCAACGCCCAAAGGGCTTCAGCCTTCAGATCTATCTATCTAGCATTCAAGCATATATGTATCACTGCTCTATGCTCGTGTTCTTTGATCATTTCATGGTAGTGGAACTTGATTATTAGTCTTGGTTTCCTCATTTTACCTAATCAATTACTTTAATAAATAAGATATACCTTCATAAAAAAAATATATTAATAATATACGTTTCTCCCTCCTAAAATTAAATTAAAATATTATAAAATTTAAGTGGGAAAAGTAAACCTTAGCCAAAACCCCACAATCACATGACAGGTGTCAGAGGCCTTACCAGACCCGGTTTCTCCCTCCATATAAATTAACCAAATAATAAACAAGTATATTATTTTTCTACATGGAGAAGAAGCAGACGTTTTCTAATCAATTAACTAATTAATTGTCCCCACCTGACCTGACCCACTTGGCGGTACCGTTAGATCCAGCAAGGGAGGGAGTAGTCGTAGCAAATGATCAATGTAGAGCTTTAATTTGGCGGTGAAAACCACTACCTAGCCCTCTGAAATTAATATATTAGAAAATTGCCCACAAATCAGCCTCCTGAAATTAAAGCACTCATTGGATCCATCATCCATGTCAATGTTCGTCGTTTGAAGGGAAAATGTAGGTGTAAATCACTGAGAATAAACAGGATACAAATCATTGAGAAATGGAAGGTATAACATTCCACAATGGTAACTCCTACCACACGAAACACCTACCACACTACATATATAAAAAAAATGAAGTTATAAGACGTACAGTACTAATTGTCTCGTTTCTTCTAAACTCCTTACTAATTTATTTCACCATTATATATAATAAAAAAAGACAGTACTAATTATTACATTTTCTGTTACTTGTATACATTCCTAATACTTCGGCCTGTACGTTAGTAGCTGCGTGCGCTGACTCGTCAAGGACTCAAATTGTCCAATTTTTGTGCATAATGGTGTTTTAGTCCTTAGCCTTGGCAACCCAGCCCTAGTCCAATTGTATATGGGGTCGGGAGAGGAATATATGTATATGTGAGCGGGTCTGTGAATGAGTCGAGTACTCGAGTTGAATTCAATTCGGGTTTAATTCATTAAGAACAAGTCGAGTTGAATTCGGCTTACTAATTAAAGTTTTGAGTTATGTTTATTGTTTAACTTGACTTCAATTGATTAACGAGCTCATGAGTGCTACTTGTGTTGAGTTCATCAATCAACTCACGGGTTTAAATCTCAAAATCTAAATCTAAAATAATTTATAAATGGAATAGACTAATATTGGTATATGTGATCTGATAAATGTGATTAATGTCATGATGAAAATTAATATTTAATTTTAATTATTTATTTCTCTCATGTTTATATGTCTAGTTAGTATCATATTATTTAGATAATAAATTTTAACTACTAAATATCATGTTATTTAGCAATAATTAGTATTGAAGCAATCTATGATACATAATTTATCTTTTAAATTAGAAATGACATATACCTCATCATGTTCTTATATTTTTAAATATCGTATATAGTGATAAACAAACTATTAGTCGAGCAGGCTTACTAGTCACTATGCTTTTTTTTCCTTTTGGCGTTTTCTATTTTTTGATGATATTATACTGTTATTACGTCTTCCATGTATATCTTTCAGTCCAGAGGTTCATTGTCCTGAAGGTAAAGGTGACACAAATATTTCAAAGGCATGAAACCAAACAACTCCTACAAGTTGAAATTTTTTTGCCATTTTTGAAGTTGGACCCCAAGAGCAAGTTGAATATATAGGTAGGGAAAATCGTGTAATATTATCATGATATGGTTATAGGCATAGCTAGTGTGTGGGGTGGATCCAGCCTATAACTGCTCACGACCACCAACTCTCCATCTCCACGAGCACCGGCCTCTCTCAACAAGCTTTACCTATCTTGTATTGAAAGGCTCCGGAACGCATTTCGAGGAGGATCAGGTCATCATTTTTTTTCCTTTTTCTGGCAGGCAGGCAGCAGCAGTAGTAGTAGGTATATACATCGATCACTGCCTGTTTCATGTGCTGTAATTTCGCCCTCTTGTGTGGATGAATTACTAGCTATAATAAATTTAGTCACCCCTTAATATGTTCTGCAGTCGCCCTGATAAATATTTACTACTGCTGGCTTGCTGCTTATATCTCGGGACCCTGTGACGACTGTGCCCCTTCCCCCCTGCTTGCGAAGTTGCGCCTTCCCCACATTTCCTTCTTTCTTTCTTGCAGCGACTGTCGCGCGTCACTTCCCAATATTTCTCTCTGTCAAGGTTGTCAAACCGGTTTATATCGTGTATCGGTTTGACAGGTAGAATGGTACGACTTGTTGGTACAACCAGTTTGCACCGGTTCATACCGGTTTAACAAAATATGTCAAAATCATTAACATTCAATGAGTTTAATCATATATAATCCATATTTGAGAACAATTTACTTAGAATCCACAAATAACATCAATTTTTGACTTTTTTATTTACAAAATAAATAACATCAATTTACTTAGTCAATCATACCGATTTCATGACTGGCACCAGTTGAACCAGATTCAACTGGCCGGCATACCACCGCATGACAACCATGCTCTGTATCAACTTCTCAACCAAAACATGCACAGTAAACCAATTAATAATCGACTTGCCCACTGCAAGATCTACGTCTCAATCCTTAATTCCCAAATATTAAACCATGCAAAACTTCTTCATTGGAGAATATGTGAACTAATGACCATCTTTGCAGAGGAGTAAAGAGAAGAAAGTAGAGATTGGAGAAAAAGCTTACCGGACTTCTTGAACAACTGACCGAATTTTACGTAACCTAACGGATTTCAAAAATTCTACATCTTCTATGAACTAGTCCTAAATCTTAAAAGAAAAATGTTTATGTTTTGGTCATTTGCTTATTTCACCTTTACCACTTGCGTGGTAATTTATCGCCCACTTTGCCATCCATATATATATATATTTGCATTGAAGACAAGACCTGACAATTTTGGTGGACCCACAAAAATGAGTGGATACAATGCACCCAACTTTAAAGTAGTTTTAAGACATCAAATTTTGAATTTATTGGTTAGCATTAGTTTGATATGATGATATGACATATGAATCACAACTAATCAATCCATTACCCTAACCCTGTAACTTCTATTTTGAACACAAATAAAAATCCCAAAACCCTTAATCCTTCAAATTGAAGTAAATTCTCGAATGACTTTTTATGCAAATTCTTGTGTTTCTTGTTCATCATATCACAAGTGTGATCGATACCATTTTGACATGAATCGCATTCTCGGAATGACAATTATGACACGAGTGATTTGAATGCACCCATAAAAGTGAGTGCACCAAATACAAGACCATACTATATATATATATATATGTGGTGGCTACTTTAGTGCATTCAATGTACTCAACTCTAAAACTGGTCATAATACATCAAATGTTGAACTTAAATTGGTAGCATTAGTATAAAATGATGATATAACGTAGAATCACAACTAATCAATCCATTACCCGAACCCCTTAACCTTCAATTTTTAATCCCAACACAAAACCCCAAGGAGAGTGAAAGAGAAGGTTGCTCGAGAGGTATCTGAAGAGAATGTGTCTCAGCCTACGGAGCTGCTGAATGCTGGGACTGTGGAGAATGGATGAGATGCTCCTGTGGGAGAGTCGACACTTCAGATAGAGGGTGCTGCAAATTAAGGAGGTTGAAAATTTGAATGGTGTTGTTGGGGCTGACTCTATGTCTTCTGTAGCAGTGAGTACAACTCCTAACCAGACTCCACCAATTAGGAGTCCTCCTTTGAGTTTTGCTCAGATAGTTAGGGGATCATCACCTTTAGCTGGGAGTCCTGTTTCTGCTGGGCAATTGGCTGAGAATGGGAAGTCACCAGATTCCGGGAGCTTGCATTCTCATCAAACTCAGGGAGAAAGAGTTGCAAAGGCAAGGAGAATATGAACCCTCCTGACAAAGGAAAGAAGATTTGGGTGGACTCTCCTTTGATTCCGCACCAACTAAAGAAAGGGGGGAAAGGTGGAAGGGGGAGAGGTAAAAGATGAGGAGTATTATTTGGAATAATAGAGGATTTAAGCAGATTGTAAATATAAAACTTTATTAAAGAAAATAAACAAATATAGTATAGATATTGTAGCTGTTCTTGCGCCTAGAATAAGAGCCTCTGAGACAGGAAAGTTGGTTGAGAAGCATTTTACAGATTGGGAGACTAAGATAAAGCACAATGATTCTGGTTTGGGCAAAATATGGTTAGTTTGGAAGAAGGATATTCAGCTTACTGTTCTGCACTCTTCTGGACCAGTTTGTTCAGTTTATGGTGGGGGTTACGCAACCTTTCTTTGGCACAGTAGTATATGCAGCAAATGATGAGGCACCCAGGCAGTTTCTTTACAATGAATTGAGGAGAATTAGAGTAATTGCTGCTCCCTGGATAGTGATGGGGGATTTCAATGATATAAGACATACCTCAGAGTAGATGCAGCTATGACGTTTTTCAATGACTGGATTAATGATCTAGACTTTGGAGGAACATCAGGCCACTGGTCCTTGGTGTACCTGGCTGAACAAACATGCAGCTAATCCAATTGTTAAGCGTTTGGATAGATTTCTAGTCAATTTTCCTGGCTGGACTCAATTAAAGACAGCAATGTGCATTTCCAAGCCCCTGGAGTCTCGGATCATTGCCCCATGTATGTTGATACAGCTGCTACATTGAAGTCACTTTCGAAGCCTTTCAAAATCTTCAAGTTCTGGCTTCATCATCCTAAATTTGATGAGTTATTGGAGAAGTAATGTTACCGGTCATCCACTGATCAGGGTCACTCAGAAGTTGAAAAACTTAAATAATCTATTGAGGAAGCTAAATTGAGAGGAGTTTCCAGATTTAGCTGAGAGAGTGAGGGAGAGGATATGGAAGTTCATTACATACACAACAAGTTCTTGCTGCTCCATCTGCATATCTATTTGAAGCTGAAAAGAAGTTGGTAATGGAGTTGAGAGTTTTATTGCATGCAGGGGAGTCTTTCTTCAAGCAGATGTCAAGAGAAAACTGGACAAAAACAAGGGACATGAATTCTGCCTTTTTTCATCTCTGGATAGTGATGGGGGATTTCAATGATATAAGACATCCCTCAGAGGTTTCAAACTCCCCCAAAGTATATGCAGCTATAACGTTTTTGAATGACTGGATTAATGATCTAGAGTTGGAGGAACATCAGGCCACTGGTCCTTGGTTTACCTGGCTGAACAAACATGCAGCTAATCCAATTGCTAAGTGATGACTCGATATTTGCACATGTTTTCCCCTGTGTTTCTTGATCGTTTGAGCTTTAATTATCACATCTTTGGCCTATTTTACGCTAGGTTGTGTTCCTTTGTCATATTTCAGGTCCTAGCACATAAAGTGAAGCATAGGCGCAAGTTTCAAGTCAATCAGAGATCAATTGGCGATTCGGGAGAAGAAACTCGGGCATGACCTGAAGAAGAATGGATTTCTACCTCACTTTATGGACAGAGAATCATGCAAGCTTGTTATGAAACGAAAGAGGACGAGACTACGAGCGTCTGGGATCAAACGGCGACTGATTCGGAGTCCGGACGAGGGAGAAACGAAGCATTAAACAGAGGCTGAGCAAGCTGCACGGGCAGACCAGGGAGGCGCACGGCCGTGCAACATATAATTCTGGCCGTGCGCTCTCTGCCGAGGCCTTGCACGGGCAAAATCCAGCCTTGCACGGCCGTGCACCTGGCCGTGCAAGATGGCTGAGATCGATTAAGTGAAACGGTGCGTTTTAGGGCTGCACGGCCAGAATGGTGAGGTGCACGGCCGTGCACCCTGGCCGTGCGGGTCGGGAATTGTTGTTTAAAACCCGATTTTCAGCGAAAGGAGAGAGGAAGAGCTGGGTTGTGGATCCCAAACACCCAAGGGACGAACCCTAGAGAGAGAGAGGCGACTTGGAACATTCTTGGAGCTATTTTGGAGGATTTCTTCGCCATTGGAGCTCGGAATCAAGCCCGGACTTGAAGATTGATCATCTGAAGATTCTTACTGCAGTCTCTCTCTTCTCTATGGAGTAACTTCCCTCACTTAGGTTTGAGGAACCCTAGCCATGTTTGTTTGATTGGATGATTGTATGAGTACTCTGACTTGATAATCTTGAGTTCATATTCAATCTATGCATGTTTTCACGATTCAATTCTGCTTTAGTCGAGATTATTGATTCTGCTTTGATCCTATGAGAGCGAATACCTGATTAGGTCAATAGAGCACCATAGATTGATAGTAGTGAATCGATTGCTTTAGTCGAGGGTTGATTCACTGCTTTGTATCGATTGAGAACCTCTTTCGATAGAGGGAGTCTAGCTCAGAACGCCTTGATCGGTTGTTCTAGAGAAGGATACGTCCCTCTAGGCAATTGACTCAAGAGGGCCTTGTTCCTTTAGTCGAGACTCAAGGTCTAGTCAAGGATTCTCCGCATTGTGAATGAAAGTGAAACAAGTTAGAGATCATCAATCGTTAATTTGGCTAGTGGCTAGGGGGAATCATACCTAAGTGAGTTCCCAACCTGTAATTAGATTAACTTTAACTGTAGTTTGCTAGAGTAGTTTTAGTTCTTTCATCTTAATCTGTTTTGCTAGATAATGAACTGAAGCTGAGTAATAGTAACTCTAGAGACCCGTGGATTCGATATTTATTACTTGAGCCACTATACTGCAGTCCCTTTCATTGGTTACACTTGGCCATTGTTAGGAGTTGTGTTTTAGCGAGTCACTAAGCGTTTGGATAGAGTTCTAGTCAATTTTCCCTGGCTGGACTCAATTAAAGACAGCAATGTGCATTTCCAAGCCCTGGAGTCTCGGATCATTGCCCCAGCCCCCATGTATGTTGATACAGCTGTTACATTGAAGTCACTTTCGAAGCCTTTCAAATTTTTCAAGTTCTGGCTTCATCACCCTAAGTTTGATGAGTTATTGGAAGAGGCTTGGAGAAGTAATGTTACCTGTCATCCACTGATCAGGGTCACTCAGAAGTTGAAAAACTTAAAAAATCTATTGAGGAAGCTAAATAGAGAGGAGTTTTTAGATTTAACTAAGAGAGTGAGGAGAAGGAGATGGAGGTTCATGACATACAACAACAAGCTCTTGCTGCTCCATCTGCAGATCTATTTGAAGCTGAAAAGAAGTTGGAAATGGATTGAGAATTCTATTGGATGCAGAGGAGTATTTCTTTAAGCAGATGTCAAGAGAAAACTGGCTAAAAATAGGGGACATGAATTCTTCCTTTTTTCATCGTGTTGTTAGAGTAAATCAGAAAAGAAGTGCCTATAAGGGTTCTTAAGAATGAGGGTGGAGAGCAAGTTCATGATGTCAAAGAGATGGCTCAAATTGCAGTTAGATTCTATAAACGGTTATTGGGTGTAGAGGACTTTGAAGTTGTAGCTCGGTCTGACGAATTCTTTGATGCTTTGTTGAGAAGAAAAACTTCCAGAAGAGCAGACTGAGGGGCTTTGTGAGCCGTTTACTGATGAGCAGATAAAGAAGGTTATTTTTGCTATGGATGGAGATAAGAGCCCAGGTTCGGATGGGTCTCTGCTGCTTTCTTTCAATATGTCTGGCCTCTCATAGGTCATGAGGTATGTTTAGCTATCCAATTCTGCTTTGAACATGACAGATTTCCTAGACCTATAAATGCAACAATTCTTTCTCTGATTCCCAAAGTCCCAACCCCAAATGAGATGAAAAATTTTAGGGCAATTTCTTGTTGGAATATTCTCTATAAGTGCATATCTAAACTCATTGCTAACATACTTAGTACTCTCCTCCCTTTTCTGATCAGCAAAAACCAAACAGCTTTTGTTAAGGGTAGATTGGTTGGAGAGGATACACTGATGGCTCACAGTAAGTTAGCAAATATTCTCATCAAAATGTCCTCTCCCAGATGTACTATAAAAATAGATTTGATGAAAGGCGTTTGATTCGGTGACTGGAATTTCATTTTTTAAGTTCTCAAATGTATGAGATTTCCAGAAAGATTTTTGAACTGGATTCGTATGTGTGTGGGGACACTTATGCTTAGAGTATGCTTCAATGGAGGTTTAGTGAGTTATTTCCCAGCTAAGAAGGAATTTCGACAAGGAGATCCCTATCTCCTTATCTCTTTTCAATAGCAATGGAAGTTTTTTTCCTGTTCATTGATAAGTCAGCTTCTGAGGGATGTTTTCCTTACCATCCCATGTGTAAAGGGGTTCGGCTCATCATCTGTGGTTTTGCTGATGACGTGCTGGTCTTCTCGGATGCCTCAAATGCTAGTATTCAAGAACTGCAGCGTGTTCGGCTCAATTTTAAAATGGTCTCAGGTCTCAAGTCAAATCCTAGTAAATGTGAGATCTTCTTTGGAGGTCTGGATAGGGATGAAAGGAAGTAAGAGTAGATAGATTTGGATATCAGTTGGGAGGATTCCCTGTTCGTTACTTAGGGGTTCCCCTAGTTTTTTGGAAGCTGAGTTTAACTGCTTGTCGACCATTGATTGAAAAGCCTGTGGCTAGGGTGCATAGCTGGCAGGCAAAGACTCTCTCTTATGCATGTCGAATTGAAATGGTTGGCACTATTCTTTACAGTCTAACCCAATTCTGGATGTCTGTTTTTCTTCTCTTGAAAGCTGTTATCAAGGAAGTGGAGAAAATCTGTAGCAACTTTATCTGGGGGGTTGAAGCTGGGGTCAAACTCAGAGCTAATGTTGCTTGGAAGCATCTTACCTTCCCCAAAAGGGAAGGAGGTCTGGGATTCAGAGATTTATACAGTTGGAACCAGGCTTGTATGACCAGGCACATCTGGCTGATCTTATTACAGGAAGGCTCCATCTGGGTAGTCTGGATCAGCATATACAAGCTTAAGAGCATAAACTTCTGGACATATACGTGTTCATCTGGTTCTTGGAACAAGCATAAGTTGTTGAAACTTCGTAGCAGAGTTGGACCTTACATTTCAGTTAGGGGAGATATTCTTCTGTTGGACAACTCTCCTATGCATCTCTTTTCTATTAAGAGGGTTTGGAAGCTCCTTCGTCCTGCTAGGAATACTGTAAGTTGGTGGAAAATTGTTTGGAAGGGCAGAGGTATCCCTAGAAACCGGATTTTAACATGGCTGGTCATGAGATATAACATAAATACTAAGGCAAAATTGCATAAATGGGGTTCTCAAGAGACCTGAAGTGTTGTTTTTGTGATGCAGGGGTTGAGGACAGGGATCATATTTTTGTGCACTGCCCTGTTTCGAGGCAGATTTATATTTCTCTCCTTGGAAGGGTGGATGTACATCCCTAACCCTGCAGAATTGGGATGATGAGGTTACTTGGATCACTTCGAAACTAAGTGTTACAAACAAAAGCTGGTGAAACAGGGAGAGTTATCTGGCAGAATTGATTAGTCACGTCTGGAGGGAAAGATGCAGACGTATTGTATGCTGGTAAGAAAATCCTCTTCCTCCCCTTCTGAAGATGATTAATTCCGAAGTTGAATATTTCCTGGGTAGTCAGAGACTTAGTCAGTTCTGGGTGGGGTGATTGGTTTTTTTTTTTTTTTGTCTCAGAGGCTGTATTTTAGTAGATATTTCTTGTAGCTTAGCACCACATTTTTTATGAAATGAAACCCATCAGTTCATAAAAAAAATCCGTACATTCCTAAATCCTTCAAATTAAAGTAAATATCGAATGATTTTTATGAAACTCAAGTATTTCTTGTTCATAATATAACAAGCAAAGATCTATACCATTTGATATGAACAATGCACCAAAATGATAATTATTAGACAAGTGTATTGAATACATCCAAAAATTTGGATGTACCGAAGACGCCACCATATATATTTTTTAAAATAATTTAATACATATATGCTAACCACTGATCTGGAGTTTCCTATTTATTTATATATCTACCTTGATGAATTTAGGGGTGGAACAAACACACCCGCAAACCGACCCATTCGCCCAACCCGACCCAACCCACCCGTATTTATCGCTAAACGAAGGTTTTGGTTGGGTGAGGATTTTCTTTTATACAACCCGCCTCTTTTGAGTTGGGTTTGGATTTTGGATTACACAACCCGTAGAACCCGAACCAAGCCGTGTTCCAATTATTGGTATGAGTTCGTTTCCAAAAAAATATTTATGTCGTATATAGCCATACTTATGAGAAAATTAAGATATTTCGCCATGTTTTTCTCTTAAGGTCTCCCTAATCTAATGCATTCTTCGGCTTAAAGTTTATACATAAATTTAATATAGCTATAATTCACATAATTCTTTTTCTTGTGTACAATTTCAATAGAATAACATATTATGGATGCATTCATTTGTAACCTTTTTAGCCTATTTCAACATATGTCGTGAAAAAAAACTAGACATAAGTTGAAGTAAATCAATATTATTAAAATTCAAACAACATTTGTGAATTTTGATACTTTTCACCTCGGCTTATTCGTTTGAATTTTTAATTAGTTATAAAATATTTTTATAGCGTAGAATAATTACATATTTTGTGTTGGGTTGGGTTTTTACTTAAAAATATTGCCAACTCAACCCAACCCAATTAGAAACAAATCGTAGGATTTAGATTTTTTAGGTGGGTTTGGGTTTAATATTTCTCAAACCATAATGCATGAATCTGACGATTAAAATATCTAAACCCGAACCGCCCGACCCATGTACACTCTTCTTGATCATCAACATGTGATTTTATGGTGGAAGATGAGAATTTTGTAAACCGTCGGCAAGAAATGGTGAAGTGGGGCCCCTGACGTAAATGACGTACGTCTCCCTTCTCTGTTCTCCCGCACTTAGTTGGGTGAGGACGGTATTGGATTGGATTGACGTTGACGTGCGATAAGGAGACATGTCGTGATCGAAGAATTTCTCCTACTACTACCAATTGGGGAGGCTTTTTTGAACAATTGGGGAGGCTGCCCATAGACATATATCTCTTAACTTGACGACGGGAGCAGAGTTTTTGGCTCCATTACAATTAAAATTATGAATTGATTGATGTCTCCTTATCCAGCAATCACATCAAGATTGCGGTAAGAATGTGAGTCTTTTGACCCAATAATTCGAGTTTTTTTTTTTATTCTTATACACTTGTTAGCACACCATTTCGAATGAAAACCAATTAATGTGAACTTAGACATATATCTCTTAACTCGACGACGGGAGCAGAGTTTTTGGCTCCATTACAATTAAAATTATGAATTGATTGATGTCTCCTTATCCAGCAATCACATCAAGATTGCGGTAAGAATGTGAGTCTTTTGACCCAATAATTCGAGTTTTTTTTATTCTTATACATTTGTTAGCACACCATTTCGAATGAAAACAATTAATGTGAACTTATAGTTACACAGATCTGAATATCAATGTCTTTAGTTGATGGAAATCGTCAAGACTTGAACATAAAAGATCCCTCGATTATCAAAGGTGTATACAATGTTAGAGCTTGTTAATCTCAATAACTCGAATTATTGGGAGATGTTATGTCATCTACTAATAGTCACCCCACTAATCACATAGTTTTAAGCTTTTAACTAAGTGTAAACTTTGGATGTTGCGCTTGTGAACCAGGACCTCTTTTTGTTTCAGTTTCCCTTTTTCCTTTCAATATATATTCGCCATTATAAAAAAAAAAAAGTGTAAAATTTGGATGTTGGTGTAAACCAGATTGACTGCTTAGAAAATTTTGGATGGTCATGACATGGTACCGTCAGGGTTGAGGGTACTAATAACAAGAGAGAAACAGTAAGTTCGGAAAGGCAAAGGAAAATAAATTAAGAAAAGAAACATGCATGCATGCTTTGTTTAGTGTTAATTGTTAAGCACTGTAAGTACTTCGCCGGTTGCTCTGGTTTTCTGCAAAATACACAACTTAATGTTGTACAATGTAACAGACTAATCGTCATTTTTTATTTCAAAAGATGATTCAAAGCACGTGATTTGATGGTATTTAAGAACAAGCAAAAAGACGCCATATCCCATGAGAATTATCAGTTTGATTGGCCCAGTAGTAATGTAACGATAACCTCCATTACATTTTGAGTTTAAATCTTGGGACAACAACAAACGAAAAACATATCAGTCTAATTGGTATTTTTTTTATGATTAGTCTGATTAACATTATTATTGAGAAGTGTGATTGATAACAATGATCTCCTTATGCAAGGTGAATGTCTATAATAGAGGTGGCAAATGGATTGGATTGGTGGATTGGTGGATTGGATTGGTGGATCCATGGATCAAATGGATTGGATCTAATGGATTGGTGGATTCATAGATTGGATCAAGTGGATTGGTGGATTATCCATGAATCCAAATGACATCCTCAACCAAGGACCAATATGTAAAATATAAAAAGTTTAGGTACTAAAATGTCACAATGAAAATTTTAGGTACCAAAAACGTAATTTTCCAATGAATATTTTTCGTATAAAAAATTAAAATTTTAGGTACCAAAATGTAAAAAATAAAAATTATAGGTACTAAACCGTAATTTGCCAATGATCCATGGATCCAATCCATGAATCCACCAATCCAATTGGATTTGGATCAAATGGATTGGATTTAAATGGATTGGATAGGTGGATATTTTTAATGGATTGATGGATTGGATTGGTGGATTGGATTGAAATTGCCACCTCTAGTCTATAATGATGTTGCTAAAATTAAAAGACTTATAATATGTCGTAGATTGAATTATATTATGCACGTTTTTTTTTTACTGTTTTGGGTCTGGTCTATAACTTATTTTTCAGATTGAATTATGTTAGTTCGCTTGGAGAATGTGCTATATATACCTTTACAATCTCTGTAATATATATATATATATATATAATTAATTATAGTGAAACTGCTCTCTATCTCTCTCCTACCTATTTAGGTAGCAAACATCATGAACCAAACATAATGATATAAACATATGTATTTTTTACTTTCTTGTATTGTTAATTTTCTTATACATTCTAACACATCATTAGATCACACTAAAAAAAACTTCTACCCGATATCCTTCTTTATGACATAAGAATACAAATTACGCTTATTTCTCAACTAAACACTTTTATCCATACAAAAAGTACGATTCTCTTCAGATGATAATTTTTGCCAGAATTTAAACTCAATGTGGCGCAATCACATACTCTTTCAACTTGTCCTAATGGTTTGCCGAATGAGTCTCTCCTATCCGAAACAAATTGATGTACCACTAGCTGATCAACTAATAAACTATCATGCACCTGAAAAATGTCTTCCAAACCTTTTTACCCCAAGCATGCTTGATACTTGATAATATAACAACTTCCACTTGAATTACATATTCACTTAAATTTTTTACCAAAAAAAAAACATATTCACTTAAAATAACCACAAGTAGTAATAAAAACGGGGCAAATTAAATGAGAAATATATATTATATGCAAAAGATGGGTGGGTGAGATGGCGTGTTCTTTTGATGGTGCGGTTTGTGGTCAGTCCCATGCGGCAGTTGGGATAGTTATTCGAGATGCAACGGGAGCCGTCGTGTTGGCGAAAGGGGAACGCTTGGATGGAGCGTTTGAGCCAGCGGTGGTGGAGTTGATTGCTCTTCGGGAGGCTATGTACTGGTGCATAATGAGGGGCTGGGGATCAATGGTGATTTTGGGGGATGCTAAAGTTATAATTGATAAGGTGAATGCGCTGGAGGTACGGGACGCCAAGGGTGGAGCAATCCTTCAGGAAGTCAGGGCGTTTCGACATATGTTCCCGGGGTTTAGAGTGCAGTTCGTTGGTAGGCAGAACAATAGGGTTGCCCATTTGGTGGCAAGGAAGGCCCTCGATTTGTCGGCTAGTGCTGTGCTAGTTTTTGATTTTTGCGCTTGGCTCCGTTCAGAGTTGTAATCGTTTGATCTATTTTTCTCTTGGTAATACAAGCTATCTTTGGTTAAAAAAAAAAAGAATTATTTATTAATTACTAAAAAACAAACATTAATTTAGCTGGTGAAAGAGGGAAATAATAAAAGGGGAAATTAAAAGAGGGACATGTTCTGTTCTCTGGAAGAAGAGGTTCGTTTGGATAAAACGAATCAATGGAAGAGAGATTTTGTTGTTGGCCTTTGGGGCTCTTACTTTCTTCCCCCTTTAATATTTACCCACCCACTGTTTTCTTTTCCCTCGCTTGCTTTTGGATTTTATACATTTGTCATCTTATCTCTCTTCCCCACCATCCATTTAGTTCATTTCTTTCCATATTATATTTCATCCTTAATTCAAGGAAGGCAACCAGAGCTTAGTATTAGGATGACAATTTTACATTTTTACTCATACCCATATATACATGGGTATTTTATTATCAAATTCGGTTTGGGTATGAAATTCAAATAGATAGTATATGGATAGAGTTTGATCGGTTTGTACCTGTATTTATTTATTTGATTTGGATTGGATTTTCAATTCATGGATTAGACTTTGTACTCATACATATTTGCAAATTATAGTTTGGTATCTAAACTTAATAGATCTTTAGATTTATTATCTAATTTTTTTGCATATATATCTCAAAACAATGGTGGAAAATTATATTTTAGTACCTACAAATTTTGTGTATTGCATTTTGGTACCTAAACTTTTTAAGGTTTACAAATAAGTACAATTTTTATGTATAGTTAAAACATCCTCAAGGAAATGGGTATCTATACCAAACTCATGCCCATTTTTATTATGGAAGCAAAATTCAAACTCTACCCAAACCCCTCTACAAACCCCCTGTTATGGGTTTTACTTTTGGGTATCCCCCACAAAAGGCCTCGTACTAATTGGCCTACGTGGACACGAATATACAAGGGTTACTTCCCTTCTATTACAAATGTGGTACTTTGATTGTCACATAACACCACCAAACTCATATATACTTCGTCCATACCCTACATATAATCAATGGATCTTTTTGGATTGGGCAAAATTACCCATGGGTGGGTAATTACCATCCCAATAAAGCCGTTTCGTCAAGACAGTGGTTTCTTCATATGAGTTCATTTATAATGAATCGAGGAGAGGATAATATCACTCCGATGAAGTTGATTGTAATGGTACATTCACTCTCACCCTCTGTTCCTAAAGAAAAGTAAAATTGAAGGGTGAACTGAGGGAAATTGGAGAGATTCAGAACTTTTTCCTTGTGTATAGGTTTTGTTACAATATAGATCAGTGATTGTTTGGGGTGGGGGGTCCTGTAGCACTTGAGCCTCAATTTGGGGTGAAAACTACTTTTGCCTCTTGTTGGATATCTTTTCCTCTTTAAAAGTGAATACCACTTTCCCCTTTTTTTTCCATAGATGAATACCACTTTTCCCTTATTATTCCACTACGCTTAAATTTTCACTTCATCCAAATTTTCCTTGCTCTCCCCAAATTTCTCCACTTCTTTCACGAATAGAGTGTAAAGGCTTCGTGAAACTGAAAGTCAAAAGAGAATATAAAACGGACTTCAAAGTTCATGATCAATTCCCGCCTATAGAGGTGAAATTTTCAAATTGGAGCTTGGTTTGAGCTTGGAGAAGTGCCGATTCAACGTCCAGGAGCAGAAATCCATCTTCACAGTATGATTTCCGCGACTGATTCTGCTTTTGCTTCTCTCTCCATGGAGTAGTTCTCCCATTCATCTGGGTATGGAGAACCCTAGATTTGTATGTTAGGCTTCGATTGTATGAACCCAAGTACTGATTCTGTGATTGATTATATTCGATTGAGGTTTTATGATTGAATGACTTGAATCCTGATCAAATTCCTGTTGTTTCTGCTTTAACCTAGAATGAGAATATCTGACTAGGTTGATAGAGCATCCTTGATTGAAGGTAGGGAGTTGGTGACTTTAGTCGAGGAGCCAACTCACTATTCTGTACCGGATTTACTCCGGTAGTGGAGGTTTTGTTCTTAGGGCCTCAATCTGTCGACTCCGGTGGAGGTTAGTCGCCCGCTAGAGAGTCAGATTGAGAGGGTCTGAAGACCTTTAGTCGAGACTTCAGGCTGTTTAAGAACCTTCCGCAGTATAAACTATCATAGAAATTGAACTTGGTAATTACAATCCGGCTTAACTGCAGACTAGGGGGAACCATATCCGGGTGACCTCTCTTAACCTGAATACAAACGTTTAGTTGCTTTGCTTGCTTGTTAGTTTAGATCTTCACTAAAGTTTCATTGCTAGATAATACGAATTCACTGAGTAGTCATCACATATAGGACCCGGGTTGACATTAAAACCCAAACCCGCTATACTACGCTTTAGGAAGTGGTTACACTTGGCCATTTTCTAGGGTGACAGTAGAGTCGAGTCAAGTTTTTGGCGCCGTTGCCGGGGACGGCTAGGTTGTTGAAGAAAAGTGATTTCTGTTACTCTAGCTTTTCTTTTCGCTTTGTTTGCTTTGTCCCACTTGTGCCTTCACGGGTTTGCTTGCTTGAGTGTGTGCAGGTAGTGCATGACCCGTAGCCAGTCAGGAGGTTTACTGCCGTTGGATCCAGAGCTTGAACGCACTTGCCGCCAACTTAGGAGACAGCAGCGAGCTAGACTGGTTACGGGAGAGCGCATAGACGGCCACTTGACCAGCGATTCTGAGGAAGAGTACGAGATGGAGGGCGTAGACATCCCACAACTGGGGAATGCTCGACAGGCTCCCCCGGTGAATCAGCATCCACCACCACCGCCGGGTCCCACCTTGGAGTACTACTACACTCCACGGATTGCTGACATCCACCCGGTCATCCTCTATCCACCCGTCCCAGCAAATAACTTCGAGATCAAGCCAGGCTGGATTCAGCTCATCACATCCTCTATCCAGTTCCATGGCTTGAAGGATGAGGAAGCCCGGGCACACCTTTCCCGTTTTCTGCAGCTGACAAACGGGTTCAAGCTGAATGGTGTTCCGGATGATGCAATCCGCCTTCACCTCTTCCCCCATTCTCTGGCGGGGAATGCTAAGAGGTGGTTGGAGACCCAGCCCCCGCTGTCCATCACTTCTTGGGACGATCTGGCGGATAAGTTCGTGCACAGATATTATCCGGCATCGAAGACTACTGAGATTCAGCGGGAGATCACTCACTTCCGCCAGGAGCCAGATGAGTCCCTTCGTGATGCATGGGAGCGGTACATGGGATACTTCTGGCAGTGTCCCCATCATGGCTTCAGCGATGCTTTCACAGTGGGGAACTTCTACAGTGCCATCACCCCAGACAGCCAGAGGGTGATCGAGTCTCTATGCCCAGGAGGGGATATCCTTACTAAGACTCCACCCGAGCTGAACCAGATGATCAGTACTTTAGCTGCCCGCGATCATTCCTGGGGGCAGAGCAGCAGAGGCAGGCACTCCCGGGACCGTGGTGTGCACGCCATGGAGACCAGATCCGGGCTCGAGCAGCAGGTAGCTGAGCTAGTGCAGGCATTGAAGCAGCCCAACAGTCTTATTCCGGGCAGAAGTTTGGCTACACCTCCAGTTGCTCAGTGTCAGTGGTGTGAGAGCCCGAATCACCTCGTGGAGGATTGTCAGTCTATGAGGGAGTCTTCTACTCCCCAAGAGCAGGTGGACTTCATCGCCAATGCTCGGCGCCTGGACCCATACAGCGGTACCTACAATGAGGGATGGCGCCAGCATCCTAACTTCGCCTGGAGCAACAACACCAATAAACCACCTGGTTTCCCAGCACCAGCAGGTGGTTTTCAGCAGAGGCAGCCTTTCCAGGCTAGACAGGGGCAGCCATTCCAGCAGCCTCAGCGTCAGTATGCCGAGCCAGCAGCAGCACCAGCTCCCGATAATCAGATGACCAAGCTTGAGAACATTTTGGCAGCATTCATGACCACCAGCCAGGCAAATTTCACGAGGATGGATCAGGCCATAGCTTCACTGGAGGCAGGCCAGAGGAACCAGGGTGCCATTCTGCAGGATCTCCAGCATCAGATAGGGGACTTAGCTCGCCAGAATACTACCAGGGCACCGGGGACTCTGCCCGCCACCACTGTCCCCAATCCTCGCGGCCCTCACGAGACTGCCCATGCCATTTTCACCAGGAGCGGCAGGCCTACATCAGCTGATCCTGCCCCGACCAGGCAGGAGGAACCACTACCTGCTTCAGCACTTCCAGCCGGTGATGCAGAAGTGCGGGTGGAGAAGGAAGCCCCTGCTCCCAAGCCACAACCAGTGGTGAAGGAGCACGTACCCCAGCTTCCCTTCCCCACTCGCCTCCATAAGGATAAGCTGGAGACTGAGTTTGCCAAGTTCATGGCAATGTTGAAGCAGCTCAACATCAGCGTACCATTTGTGGAGGCACTGTCGAAGATGCCCAAGTACGCGAAGTTCATGAAAGATCTCTGCACCAACAAGAAGAAACTTGGGGATCTTTCGACAGTGCTGCTGAGCGAGGAATGTTCTGCCATCCTGCAGAACAAGCTGCCCGAAAAGCGCAAGGATCCAGGGAGTTTTACTATCCCTCTTACTATTGGCAGCATGCATGTAGGAAAGTCCTTGGCGGACCTAGGAGCTAGCATTAATGTCATGCCATATAAATTGTTCAAAAAGCTAGACCTAGGTGAACTTAGCCCTACTAGGATGAGCATTCAGCTGGCTGATCGTTCTGTGGTGCATCCTAGGGGTATCATAGAAGATTTGCTTGTTAATGTGGGTGCATTCACATATCCTGTTGATTTTGTTATTCTGGATATAAATGATGATGTGGATGTGCCTTTGATTCTGGGTAGACCATTTCTTGCCACCGCCAAGGCATTGATTGATGTGCATGATGGTAAACTGATCTTGCGTGCTGGAAATGAACAGGCTATTTTTCCTGTGACTGACTTTGATCATTGTGCTATGATTTCTGTATCGCCTGTGCATGCTATTTCTGATCAGGTACACGAGCCTGTCGTGTACCCTTCTGCACCTCTCATTTTGCAGGTCTCGCCTATCATTCCTTCGCCGCCACTCCATCCAGTCTCGCCTCCGAACAAAAAGCTCAAGGAGGAGTGGCGGCCGAAGCCGCAAGTGGCTAAGCCTGCACGGAAGAAGAGTGGAGACCACTATGAGCTGGTCCCACCCCCCGCACCACGACCACCCTGGCCATCCGAGTACTCACTCGCCTGCATCTTGCCGGATGGCCAGGTCGAGCTGACTTCTGCCGGTGGTTGCAACCGTCGGGTGCACGGTCACCACCTGAAGCTGTACCTCAAGAGCGATGTGGATCCGCTCTTGGAGGCACCTGTCCCTGCACTTCCCTGAGTATCCACCATGGGCGTCCAGCTAAAAGACGGTAAAGAAGCGCTTGTGGGGAGGCAACCCCACCACGGTTTGACTTTCTTTCTTATGTTTCGAGTCGGATTGCGATTTGGTTTGGTTTTGGTTTGTTTCCTTTGTTCTGGATGATGTCTTATTGGGCTGACATCGGACCTAACATATTCTGGTTGAGCTCTTCTGTTCGCCTTGAGCTGTGCCGTGTTCCCGACTGGTCCATTTCCAGTCTCCTGCAGTCTGTGCATACCGGTAACATCGTTCCCCTTTCCTTCCCTCTTCTCCATTGAGGGCAATGTCGATCTTAAGTGTGGGGGGATGTTTATCATTTTGACTGCATTAGATCTGTTTGTGTGCTTGGAGCCTAGTCCACTGTCCAAATTTTTAAATTTGAGGGCTCCAAGTACGTGTTCCTTGCAATTACCTGCTCAGTATGCTTTGAATTGACAGTCTCTGTAGTGATTTGCAACCTAGGGAGGTAGTGTAGCACTATGGAGGATGTTGATGCATTTAAGACGTCTCATTTCTTCTTCATATTGTGTTGGTTGATTGAGTGAATTAGTGATCTTAGGACCCTTGAATTGTGTGGTGTTGTGGACTCTCTGCCTGTCATGGACTCTTGTATCATGTTTTGAAAGTAACAGGTGCTCGAAATGTGCTTTGAAATAACGTCTCCCGTGCGAATAGGGCGAAAGTGTGTAAGGGGAGACGGGAATCCGTTCCCAATTTCCACCTACTACCTCCAGCCCCCTTACATGTCTTTCCCCCGCACGAGGCTCGAGACAACTGCTCCTGGCATGGCCGGTAAGAGCCGGGCTCTCGCAAAACCTTTGCTAGGTGGGAGCCCCCGTTTTCTGCAAAAACAGGTTGGAACCCTTGAAAAAAAGAGAAAAACAGAAAAACAAGCAAAAAGAAGAAAGAAAAGGGGTTCCAACCATCTCCAAAAAAAAAATCGAGCACCTTGAAAAATGTGAGTCCATGATCTTTTGTTTTTGAGAGTCTCTTCATCCACGATTCATTTGTCCTCTGTTCACTATTTGCCATGATGCCGACTCGAGACTAGCGTTCTCGCCGAAGAGGCTATGAGATGACTTGTGCGTCGGTTGACCTCGTAAGCTGCTAAATGATCTAGGAAGTCCGCTACCTACGATCGAAGTTGTTTGTTGCTATAGAGGTCTGGAGAGTTGCATTGGTTTGAGTTAGGTTTGCTTGGGGACAAGCAAACGGTTAAGTGTGGGGGGATTTGATGACTCGATATTTGCACAGGTTTTCCCCTTTGTTCTTTGATCGTTTAAGCTTGCATTATTGCTTCTTTGGCTTATTTTACGCTAGGTTGTGTTCCTTTGTCACATTTCAGGTCCTAGCACATAAAGTGAAGCATAGGCGCAAGTTTCAAGTCAATCAGAGATCAATTGGCGATTCGGGAGAAGAAACTCTGGCATGACCTGAAGAAGAATGGATTTCTACCTCACTTAATGGACAAAGAATCGTGCAAGTTTGACATGAAAAGAAAGAGGACGAGACTACGAGCGTCTGGGATCAAACGGCGACTGATTCGGAGTCCGGACGAGGGAGAAACGAAGCATTGAATATAGGGGAACAGGTTCGGCAGTAAAAACACGGGCAGGAGGCCTTCAAAACACGGCCGTGTTCTGTGACCGTGCTTTTACTGCCGAGAGCAAATCCGAGTTTGGCAGACATGAGCTGATAGCACGGGCGTGTTTTCCCAAAGCACGATCGTGTTTTCCCAAAAGCACGGCCGTGTTTTCACCAACATGTGGTCGTGTAATTAACCCTAGCCAAAGCACGGGCGGGCTGAGGCAAAGCACGGCCGTGCCCTCGACAGTGCTTTGGCCAATGATGCCCTTTTAGGCAGATTTCAGCCAAATTGAGAGGGGATTCGAGTTTTAGAGAGATAGAACGATTCCTAGAGAGAGAAAGCGACGAACAAGAGTCTCCAAGTGCCCTAGATCGATCTTCAACACCATTGGAGCTTGGTTTGAGCTTGGAGAAGTGCCGATTCAACGTCCAGGAGCAGAAATCCATCTTCACAGTATGATTTCCGCGACTGATTCTGCTTTTGCTTCTCTCTCCATGGAGTAGTTCTCCCATTCATCTGGGTATGGAGAACCCTAGATTTGTATGTTAGGCTTCGATTGTATGAACCCAAGTACTGATTCTGTGATTGATTATATTCGATTGAGGTTTTATGATTGAATGACTTGAATCCTGATCAAATTCCTGTTGTTTCTGCTTTAACCTAGAATGAGAATATCTGACTAGGTTGATAGAGCATCCTTGATTGAAGGTAGGGAGTTGGTGACTTTAGTCGAGGAGCCAACTCACTATTCTGTACCGGATTTACTCCGGTAGTGGAGGTTTTGTTCTTAGGGCCTCAATCTGTCGACTCCGGTGGAGGTTAGTCGCCCGCTAGAGAGTCAGATTGAGAGGGTCTGAAGACCTTTAGTCGAGACTTCAGGCTGTTTAAGAACCTTCCGCAGTATAAACTATCATAGAAATTGAACTTGGTAATTACAATCCGGCTTAACTGCAGACTAGGGGGAACCATATCCGGGTGACCTCTCTTAACCTGAATACAAACGTTTAGTTGCTTTGCTTGCTTGTTAGTTTAGATCTTCACTAAAGTTTCATTGCTAGATAATACGAATTCACTGAGTAGTCATCACATCTAGGACCCGGGTTGACATTAAAACCCAAACCCGCTATACTACGCTTTAGGAAGTGGTTACACTTGGCCATTTTCTAGGGTGACAGTAGAGTCGAGTCAGCAGTATAGTGGCTCAAGTAATAAATATCGAATCCACGGGTCTCTAGAGTTACTATTACTCAGCTTCAGTTCGTTATCTAGCAAAACAGATTAAGTTGAAAGAACTAAAACTACTCTAGCAAAC
This sequence comes from Linum tenue, assembly GCA_946122785.1. Taxonomy (NCBI): domain Eukaryota; kingdom Viridiplantae; phylum Streptophyta; class Magnoliopsida; order Malpighiales; family Linaceae; genus Linum; species Linum tenue. The sequence goes on along the minus strand of CAMGYJ010000008.1, from coordinate 75,801,734 downwards.
TACAGTTAAAGTTAATCTAATTACAGGTTGGGAACTCACTTAGGTATGATTCCCCCTAGCCACTAGCCAGATTAACGATCGATGATTTCTAACTTGTTTCACTTCATTCACAATGAGGAGAATCCTTGACTAGACCTTGAGTCTCGACTAAAGGAACAAGGCCCTCTTGAGTCAATTGCCTAGAGGGACGTATCCTTCTCTAGAACAATCGATCAAGGCGTTCTGAACTAGACTCCCTCTATCGAATGAGGTTCTCAATCGATACAAAGCAGTGAATCAACCCTCGACTAAAGCAATCGATCCACTACTATCAATCTATGGTGCTCTATTGACCTAATCAGGTATTCGCTCTCATAGGATCAAAGCAGAATCAATAATCTCGACTAAAGCAGAATTGAATCGTGAAAACATGCATAGATTGAATATGAACTCAAGATTATCAAGTCAGAGTACTCATACAATCATCCAATCAAACAAACATAGCTAGGGTTCCTCAAAACCTAAGTGAAGGGAAGTTACTCCATAGAGAAGAGAGAGACTGCAGTAAGAATCTTCAGATGATCAGTCTTCAAGTCCGGGCTTGATTCCCGAGCTCCAATGGCGAAGAAATCCTCCAAAATAGCTCCAAGAATGCCCTCAAATCGCTCTCTCTCTCTCTAGGGTTCGTCCCTTGGGTGTTTGGGATCCAAAACCCAGCTCTCTCCCTCTCCTTTCGCTGAAAATCGGGTTTTAAACAACAATTCCCGACCCGCACGGCCAGGATGCACGGCCGTGCACATCACCATTCTGGCCGTGCACCTCAAAACGCGGCGTATCAATTAGTTGAACCTCAGCCAACTCGCACGGCCAGAATTGTATGTTGCACGGCCGTGCGTGGCCACGCACAATCCCGTGCGTGCCCACGCACAATCCCGCACGGCCAGAATTGTATGTTGCACGGCCGTGCGGATTTCACTTGTGCCCGTGCGTGCCCACGCACAATCCCGCACGGCCAAACTGGTCACTTGCACGGCCGTGCGTGGCCACGCACAATCCCGTGCGTGCCCACGCAACTTCCTTGGAACCTTGCCTTGCATCCGATCCTCGTCCAATCGACCCCAAACTCGCTCCCAAGCCTCCATTCACGTACTAGGACCTGAAATATCACAAACAAGCACAACCTAGCGTGAAATCGGCCTAAAACACGAGAATCAACACCTCAAACGGAGTAAGAGCAGGGGTAAAAACATGTGTAAATAACGGTCTATCAAACTCCCCCACACTTAATCGTTTTCTTGTCCCCAAGCAAACCTAACTCAAACCAATGCAACTCTCCAGACCTCTATAGCAACAAACAACCTCGATCGTAGGTAGAGGACTTCCTAGATCATTTAGCAACTTACGAGGTCAACCGACGCACAAGTCATCTCATAGCTTCTTCGGCGAGAGCACTAGTCTCGAGTAAGCATCATGGCAAACAGTGAACAGAGGACAAATGAATCGTGGATGAAGAGACTCTCAAAAACAAAAGATCATGTACTCACATTTTTCAAGGTGCTCGATTTCCTTCCTGAAGATGGTTGGAACCCCTTTTCTTTCTTCTTTTTGCTTGTTTTTCTGTTTTTCTGTTTTTCTTTTTTCAAGGGTTCCAACCTGTTTTTGCAGAAAACGGGGGCTCCCACCTAGCAAAGGTTTTGCGGGAGCCCGGCTCTTACCGGCCATGCCAGGAGTAGTTGTCTCGAGCCTCGTGCGGGGGAAATACATGTAAGGGGGCTGGAGGTAGTAGGTGGAAATTGGGAACGGATTCCCGTCTCCCCTAACACACTTTCGCCCTATTCGCACGGGAGACGTTATTTTAAAGCACATTTTCGAGCACCTGTTATTTTCAAAACATGATACACGAGTCCATGACAGGCAGAGAGTCCACAACACCACACAATTCAAGGGTCCTAAGATCACTAATTCACTCAATCAACCAACACACTATGAAGAAGAAATGAGACTTCTTAAATGCATCAACATCCTCCATAGTGCTACACTACCTCCCAAGGTTGCAAATCACTACAGAGACTGTCAATTCAAAGCATACTGAGCAGGTAATTGCAAGGAACACGTACTTGGAGCCCTCAAATTCAAAAATTTGGACAGTGGACTAGGCTCCAAGCACACAAACAGATCTAATAACTTACCCGCATACGTAATCAAACACCCCCCCACACTTAAGCACGACATTGTCCTCAATGGAGGAAAGATAAGGAGGGTAGAACGAAGTTACCAAATCAAGGGTGAATGGCGGTGGACGAGGCAGGCGGTGCATTCCATGAGGAGAGAGTGGTCGAAACACAAACACCACACAAAATCTCACAAAGGTTGAGTTATGGACTCTAAAATCAAAGAACAAAACTGACTCAACCGAGGAGAAATAGAGAAAGAAATGCAAACCGACTGTTTGGGTTGCCTCCCAACAAGCGCTTCTTTCACGTCGTGAGCCAGACGATGGCTCCTAAGTTTCGGTCCATGCTAGAACCTCCTTGAAGTTGAGGTTCTCGTCGATGAGGTGGAGTCTCAAGTCACGAGCATGCGGTATGACAGGTGATGGAAGCTCGTGCACTTGACGCGGATGAAGTCTCCACCCTCGAGACCTCTTCTTCTCTTCTCTCGTCTCATTGCCCCAAACTAGATATGACAACATCGATTGACCACCATCGCGTCCACCAAGAGGGACCGATGTCGAAGTGGCCTTGATCTGGCAAAGAGACACTGCAAATGGGTCCTTGCTAAGCAATTCTTCGAAGTTTGGTGGAGATATCAAATGTAACTCATGGCCGGTGCAAGCCTCTTCCACCTCAACTTCGTCCTCAGCCTGGACGCCAATTGCTCCTTCAACCTCCCTTCCTTCTTCATGTGGTATCACCCCTGGGAAATGATCAAGAACTCCTTCTGCTTCAATTTCGTCATCCTCCACAACTTCTTTTTGCACCCTTTCTCGCTCTTCTTCTAACACGGATTGGAGAGCAAGTTGCCAAGCAATTTCTTTCATGAGATCTTCTTGCATCTCCTCACTCATGCCCACCTCTTCAAAGCTCAGTGTGGGATGTGGGAAAGGGTGGTCGGCTACGACAGGACATTCCTGATCATGATCATCACGGGAGCTCTCCGTGACAACTTCTGTGTGCTCCACAATGTCCTTGTAGCCTTCTTCTTCCTCGTCCTCTTCTAGTATGGTAGCAGACGGGTGACCTTGAGCTAGTTGTGCACAAACTTGCTCCACCCACTCTGTTTGCTTCGCTGAGCGTTGAACAGCCTCCTCCATATCATGGAGAAATGAGGGATCGGAAGAGGAAAGGGCTTGGATTTGAAGATCCATCTTGCGATTGCGTCTCTCGGAGTCCCGAACGAACTGCTCCAAGAGAAGCCTCAGTTCATAGTTTGGATCTGTCTGTGGAGTGTAGCATGGCTCTGCAGAATGGCCCGTGAAGGCCGCCATGGGTAACTCCAGCTCTGATGGCCCTTCTGGTTGTGGAAGAAAGTCTTCTTGGTAATGAGGTTGTTCTTGATATGCCCAGGGGTCAGATTGTTCTCCATAGAAAGGGGGTTGGTACTGGAACCCGAATCCATAGTCTTCTCCTCCTTGATTGCTCCAGGGTGTCTCGGGGTAATACCACTCGGATGGTGGTGGATACCCCCAATGATTGGAGAAGCCATGAGGATCCATGATTCAGATATGCACCAACAAAAACAAAAACACCCAAGTGAAAAGCAAGGGTGGAAAAGAAAAGAAAACCGCTAAAGTAACAAACTTCTGCCTTTCCTAATACTCTAGAAAGTCCCCGGCAACGGCGCCAAAAACTTGACTCGCTAAAACACAACTCCTAACAATGGCCAAGTGTAACCAATGAAAGGGACTGCAGTATAGTGGCTCAAGTAATAAATATCGAATCCACGGGTCTCTAGAGTTACTATTACTCAGCTTCAGTTCGTTATCTAGCAAAACAGATTAAGATGAAAGAACTAAAACTACTCTAGCAAACTACAGTTAAAGTTAATCTAATTACAGGTTGGGAACTCACTTAGGTATGATTCCCCCTAGCCACTAGCCAGATTAACGATCGATGATTTCTAACTTGTTTCACTTCATTCACAATGAGGAGAATCCTTGACTAGACCTTGAGTCTCGACTAAAGGAACAAGGCCCTCTTGAGTCAATTGCCTAGAGGGACGTATCCTTCTCTAGAACAATCGATCAAGGCGTTCTGAACTAGACTCCCTCTATCGAATGAGGTTCTCAATCGATACAAAGCAGTGAATCAACCCTCGACTAAAGCAATCGATCCACTACTATCAATCTATGGTGCTCTATTGACCTAATCAGGTATTCGCTCTCATAGGATCAAAGCAGAATCAATAATCTCGACTAAAGCAGAATTGAATCGTGAAAACATGCATAGATTGAATATGAACTCAAGATTATCAAGTCAGAGTACTCATACAATCATCCAATCAAACAAACATAGCTAGGGTTCCTCAAAACCTAAGTGAAGGGAAGTTACTCCATAGAGAAGAGAGAGACTGCAGTAAGAATCTTCAGATGATCAGTATTCAAGTCCGGGCTTGATTCCCGAGCTCCAATGGCGAAGAAATCCTCCAAAATAGCTCCAAGAATGCCCTCAAATCGCTCTCTCTCTCTAGGGTTCGTCCCTTGGGTGTTTGGGATCCAAAACCCAGCTCTCTCCCTCTCCTTTCGCTGAAAATCGGGTTTTAAACAACAATTCCCGACCCGCACGGCCAGGATGCACGGCCGTGCACATCACCATTCTGGCCGTGCACCTCAAAACGCGGCGTATCAATTAGTTGAACCTCAGCCAACTCGCACGGCCAGAATTGTATGTTGCACGGCCGTGCGTGGCCACGCACAATCCCGTGCGTGCCCACGCACAATCCCGCACGGCCAGAATTGTATGTTGCACGGCCGTGCGGATTTCACTTGTGCCCGTGCGTGCCCACGCACAATCCCGCACGGCCAAACTGGTCACTTGCACGGCCGTGCGTGGCCACGCACAATCCCGTGCGTGCCCACGCAACTTCCTTGGAACCTTGCCTTGCATCCGATCCTCGTCCAATCGACCCCAAACTCGCTCCCAAGCCTCCATTCACGTACTAGGACCTGAAATATCACAAACAAGCACAACCTAGCGTGAAATCGGCCTAAAACACGAGAATCAACACCTCAAACGGAGTAAGAGCAGGGGTAAAAACATGTGTAAATAACGGTCTATCACTCCTCCCTCTTCATCCCCAACGCAGACTCCCGGATCAAACTCGTCAAACCTCTGATCTCCGACACTTCTTCCCTCATTTGATCGATCGAGTTTGCCTATGAACGGTGAGGTGATTGTGGTTGAGACTTGAGAGGAAAGCCGACGATTATGATAGGGGTGGGCAACGGGTACCCATTCCTATTAGAAGAGGAAACTCCATCCCATATCCCAAACCCGTACGGGTAAACGGGTACCTGCGGGTAACCCGTATAATACTTAAAAATGACAAAAAACATAAATTATCCACCTCAAAATAATCACCCTCACTTACCCACATGATTATTATTATTAATGGATGGTTGACTGATGCTATTCAGGAGGATTCCTGCTGCATATAAAGATTATTTTACTTTCATTAGCTGCTGCTCGTTTGTAACTTAAGAGCTTTCTGGTTATTTTTGTAGAACAAAGATGGTTACTGGGCTGACAACTGGAAATTAGTAACTAAAATCTTATTTGATGTAGCCATACAATACCAAATATATATGTAGCCATGCAATGCAGCAGAGATATCCGTGTGATTTGGGCTATGGCGGGTAGTACGGGTACCCGTAATACTCAAACGTGTATTAACGGGTAAACCGCGGATACTCATTGTAGGTTTTCATGATTGCAAATCTCATCTCGTAAGATAAAATATGGGTATTTTGGTACCGGTAACCCTTAAAAAACGAGATGGGTATGGGTATACCCAAATACCCGTTTCCCGTTGCCCACCCCTAGATTATGACTTGTGATAGTGGAAATTGAAACACATCAGCCATGGGAATTTTGAAAATAAAGCAAACTTATAAGGGCATTAAATGTAATTTGGACAGGTGTTGAGTCCAGTGGCGGAGGGAGAGGGTAACAGGGTGGGTCCCGGGACCCACCCTGGTTCGGGAGGAAAATGGTTAAATTAGATACGATAATTAATTGATATAGAAAAATTAGGTCACGTTTAATTGACAATAGTAGTTTTGTGTTTGAATCTAAGCAACCTTATTTCTTAAGCATACGATATAAATATTTGTGCAAACTTCAATTTCGTATAAGTCGATTTTCTTATGAGGGAGCATGCTAGTAAATGGTATCATATATATATTATTGAATCTCTTCCAACAACTCGATTTGTTGATACTAAATGGTTTTTTTATAAAGAACATTATTCGAAAGCTAAATCATGAATTATTGATTTGTGTAAGATTTATTATTAAACCTCTATAAACAACTCGATTTATTGATACTAATGGTTCTTGACAAAGAACACCATTTGAAACAGTACGAGTGTACGACTAACTAAATCAATAATTGTTTGATATGCAGAATGATATTCTTGATATTTTTTTACTACTAATACATTTTAATTTACCAAAAAATTTTAATTCAAGATTATATTAACAAAAACTATTTTATCTTATGTATTTTTTTTAGGTGGACCCGATCTTGACTACGCCACTGGTCGAGTCCCTATCTCTCCTCAGCTTTCAACCTACCTTTTATATATAGTCTTATTATAAAGGTGATCTCGTTTTAGTGTTCACCAATAATTAACTAGCTTTACATATTATAAAATAATAATAATAATTTTAGCTAATATATTTTATTTTACAAGAATTTTAGCTTTATATATAACTAGTCACAGGCCCGGCCAGTCGGCCGGATTCATTTGTCAATCACGTAAATAACAGTGATTTTTGGTATTCGAATAACACATTGGTATAAGATAATCTAAGTTCTTCAAATACTTGAAACGTTCGAATCGATTTGGAGAATAAGAGAATCCAAATTAGTGAATTAGTTCAACAATCCAAAAGGATCAACATCACATTTTTCGACATTTAATGACCAATGGACTAAAACCCTTTTACGAAAATGAAAGAAAAATCTCATGCAAGGAAATCGAATCCTAAAGACCAATTAAAATGACTTTTCTAATTACTCTTCATTGTCAGAGATTACTACATGTTTTCTTTCTGCCTTGATTGCATTGCCTCCGACATGAGCAACAACCTCATTGTCAAATATTAGTAATGTCTTCATCTCCATTAGAGACACATTTATCTCCAATATCAATTGATTCTTCCTTTTTATCTTGCATTTCAATTATCTCTTTCTTATTTTCAAGCATTTCATTGAGCACAAAACTTGATGGTAAAATTTATTTGCAAATATTAATCATCTTTTTCATTAGAATAGAAATTACCTCGTCCAAATTATAAATATATGTTGAATTTGTTTTTTCTCCCCGTCACCCACTTGAAATCTTCCCATAAACAATGTATTTTTTTTTTAACATCATCATCATCTCTAGCATCGAATTTATTATCTCCACCGTAATAAAATTATAATTTATTCTAAATTTTCTCTTAGTTTTGTTGATTTCAGCTATCCTAGTGGTCCATTGTGATTTGATAATAATCATTATTGAAGTTCCATATTTCCGAGGGGAAATTACTGTTGTCGTTTCTCTCCCAATTTCACTTTTTTTTATGAATCGGTTAACTTGTATATAATCAAAAATCACCAAAACCATTGGCAACAAACCCTGCCAATTAAGCAACAGTCAACTAACCAAACCAATTTGACATATCTATTCAGCTATACCTCTAGAACAAAAATTGCAAATCGTATAACCAAGAGTAACAAATTCAGATTGGCCAAAACTCTGCTACACTTTCCTTATCAGACAATGTGATGAGTGGTGACATCCCTCATAATTTGAGCAATTAAATCTGAACAATTTCTTCTGGATCCACTAATTTTACCTTTTAAGTTTACTTGAATTAACATTTTATGTAAAGGGTAATTGTAGTTATATAAGATTCATGTAATTTGTTTATGTTTTTGTTATATAATAAGAAGTTACATACAAAATTTATTTAATGAAGGACTTAAATTTTAAACAATATAACAGTTATTAAAAAAACTTGGAAATAATCTAACAAATTCGGAGATTTTATTTTCTGGGTTCGTACTTAACAAAGAGTCAAAAAAAGCTCGTGCTCTATTTTTAACGTAAGAATTTTTTATTATTATTAAAAATATTTAATTTGAAAAGGCAAAAGAGTTCTTTCTATAATCATTCAATTTAATCTTACAGAAGAGTTTCTTCAAAAAAAAAATCTTACAGGAGAGCACAGTAATTTTAATAGTATATATAAGAGTAATTTAATGAGGATATTAAAAATTCAAGAGATGAATAACTAACCTTGATTTGTTGCAAAATTTGACTTTGACGCGTGCATGAAATTGCAACAATAGGTATCTGTTATAAGGAGCAACAAATCGATTATCTAGTGAGACTCCATTCACCATATACGATTTGTTGTTCTCTCGGCGTGGATATCTGGCAAAACCATTCTCATCAATAGTTGTTTGGCTGCAGAATTCCTTCGATAAATATTTAGAGAGGTGCACCAATAGTTGTACATGGAGCTTTAGATCCTTGAAAATCACATGGACCATGAAACGTAGATTTTGCAACTGCATCATAACATTCAATATCTGCTTTACGATATGAGATTTCAGAGACTATAACTAAATCTATTTATGTAGGACTATATAATTTATCTTCTGTAGCAAGAAAAACTAATAAATGAGCATGAGGTAGGCACTTTTTTCAATTCAATGGTCATTACATATGCAATAAAAATTATCATAATAATTAAAATGGTAAAATAATAGTTAGGAAAAAATAATGAATTATGAATGCTTAAAGTAAAATTATTGAATCAATATATATATGTCTATATTTATATAATATAATTAATAAGACTTTTGCAATTTACAACCTCATGGATTCAAATTTCAAGAGTTTTTACGCAGTCACGTCACCATCACTGACGACCAATCAAAAAAATTTATCAACACTTAAAGTGTATACCACCTAGCACACACTTTCTCTTCTTTTTGAATTCCCCTACTATTCTTAATCAATCTGTATTTGTTTCTTTTTAAATCCAAATTTAGATATTTTTACGTATAAATATTAGATTTTATGTGATCTATATAATGATATCCATTTTGATATATGTTGAAATAAAAAAAAATCCAAAAATGACCATCACCACGTGTTCATGTATCACGTTCCTATTCAATAGAATACTAAATTATACCAATATCATTCAAATACATATCACCATACGACTGACTCATGCGCCATCGTAAATCACTGGTCACATTCATAAACTAAAGAGCTTCTAAATTATATCTATGGCATTTAATTTTGTACAACTATCATATTCATATACAACAATTTCATATGTTTCAAAAATATTATCATTAGACACATATAAACTATTATAACACAAAAATCATCACCCGTCCAATAGGCCAGACTCAAAGCTTAAATAACTTACGTGCATATTTTTTCCAAAAAATTTCTTCTCCAAAATCTACTTCAACAAATGATGTAGCTCCAGTTTGAAAAATTGTGTGAGGAAATCAACTCTATTAGGATATTTTCTAGTAGTAGTCTTTATCAAATCAAGCATGTATTGAATCTCAGGCCAAACATGATTACATGTAAATGTAATGAAATGATATGGATATCTACAAATTGTCATAGCATTCTGGAAGCATTAATATTTATATCGAGGACTACATGTATGTGATGAAGCTAAAATCACATGTTTTCCACTTAAACTGGTGTCTGAAGCATCTCTCAAGTAAGAATCCAAAAGACCTTGGTAGTAATGTTGTCGCGAATTTGATTGATTTTTTTTTTAATCTAACCCAAACGCTCTGCCTCAACCAATGCATATGCATTGACAAACATATTGTTGGAACAACTTTACACACAATAGCAATGCGTTTGATTCTTCCAGTCTTGTTGGAGTCTATAACTGTAAAAATCACATTGGGTCACATTCTTCTCATTGTATCTATCTGCATCCTCAATGCCATAATATGGAATATTTGTATGTCAATCATCCTTGCCATGTGGTAATAATTTGAGATATTGCAAAGCCATTAAACTTAGATGATATATACTAATTAGTTCCGGTTCATTACTTTGATAATGGGCAACAATATAAGAAGAAAATGTTTGCTCTCCATTATCATCATCAACAATTAAAGCAGCGACCTCATTTTCAGATGGCCAATCATATTCTTTACCATCCCCATATCTTTTAGCAAGCAACTTAATTTCAACTTGTTGAATAGTGGTGTCATTCTCTCTATCCCTTGCATATCGAAATGTCTTTTGTAGGATATTATTTAAATCTAACATCTCCTGCAATTGTTCAATAATTGAATCGAGCAAAGGATTTGAAGCTGGATGTTTTGGAATTCATTGCCAGTGTCATAGAAGTAGAGTAAATTTTTGTATGTTCATTTAAGTAGGTACCAACCTACTAAAACGATGATATACTTGACTTCCAATCGAATAAACATATACTCATTGTCCATTATTTATACATCAGTCAAGTTTACCTCCAATAGAATTTAATGCAAACACCCCTTTATAGTCTCAGATATGTTCCAAAAAGTGATGTTCCGTTGAAGTGTTTGCTTGCAATAGCATATTAAAATATTCATAAACCTAGAAAGTCTCCATATCGAATCACCCAAAGACGGTTATAACGAATTTCAGCAAGTTTGGTGGAATCATTAAAATAAGCATTCCTAGCATTTAACACATAATTTTATAACATATAAAAAAATAAACATGAAAATAATGGATGGCCAGTAGGAATGTTGACAAATTGTTTTCCATATATATGCTTTTACCTTATACTTTCCTTCTTGCTAATTTGGTCAATGGTTGATTAATTCTCTTAAACACTAGACTTATTTGCATCAATTTCTAAAAATGTAAAATGGATAGTGGTAGTTTTCTAAGATCAAACCGTGTGAAATAGTTAGAATGATTATGATCAATTGATGATTTATTGATATTTGTACCATAAGGAAATTTTTCTGCACTTTAGATAGAGACCGATTAGAATCCACCACACCTTCTAGTGTATAAAAATAACCTCTTTTTTCCTGAACAACGCATGACATGTACACAAATTGAATTGTAAGATGTATATAATTATGCTAATAAAATATTTGTACTTACATTCACTTTTTAATGTAAAATATAATAAGCAAGTTTTTAAATGTATTTTATTAATAGTGCTTGATAGTGAGACATCAATATCTATTGAAAATTTTAAGGCATGTGAAATAACTAATAAGCAAGTTTTGTACTGGATACATATATATGATTTAGATACGTGTAACAAAATTTAAATGAAGCCTACCTGGCTAGGAAAAGTCGGATGCTAGGGAAGAAGAGTTCCTAGAAGAAAAATATCATTTTTTAACTGCTCTCATGTGGAATTAAGGGCTCACATTAATTAAAGCCATTCCATAGTCACTTTACTGGTCTGTAAATGGCCCATAAATATTGTATCCCCTCGCCCTTCGCACTCACTTTACTGCTGCGCGTAAGAGTGGATTTACCAATATGTCCCTCCGTCTACTGCGGAGGAGCTTGGAAAATTGAGATTGTTGGGGTTTTGGAGGAGAACCTCCATATAGTATTGGTTTAGATATTTCCAGCATTAACACAATAGATTAACTATATACTAGACATCACCACACGTCCACACCTGGAGAATGCAGGTCCTTGCAAAACAAGCAAATTCTTCCTATACAACTGATTAACTGCCATTGAGTTTAGCTCATCACTCAGAGTACGGTTTGAATTGTAAATAAATACCAATCGTAAAAACAGAGATGAAATGAACGAAACTAACAGCTACAGTAACTACCTAGCTTAAGCATCCAAAAGAGATTTACTTGCGAGCTCATTACTAAAGAGCCTGATCAACACTACCCTTTTGAGGGGCGATTACCCTCCAATAGCTCGTCAATGCAGAATTCATGCAGAAGGTCGTGAGTTTTCTTCAATCTCTTCGTCATTTGTCTAGACTCTGCAAGATCATGCTTCAGCTTTGCCACTCCCATCTCAGCCGCAGTTGAAGAACCCTTTTGCTGCAATAGGAGATGAAACATGGTCCCACTCAATACAAATACAAAGCAAAAAGTTGGCATAACAAAATCTAGAGGACAGAAGATGCAAATTTGTTTCAGTTTATTCAATGAAAATGGAAATGAAATGAAAACAAAGACATGATTAATAACCTGAAGTTCTTTGAGTTGGTCGTTGATCAATTGAGAGGTGACATATGCAGCATCAAGAAGATTATTGTTGATATGCGGCAAGGTAATGATTGCCTCAGTGGGTGAATCGGCATCTTTAGTATTTTGGGGTGTCCACAGTTTGGGTGGTAGTGAAGACTTCCGTCGCCTTATGACCTGGAGATTGTTCACTGGACCTGCCTCAGGAAACAATTTAGATGAAGATCAGAAAAGAAAATTGGAGCTCCAAAGGAAAATCTGTGCTCGACCATAACTTGAAGGTCAATACTACAGCTACATGGCAATTTTCTATCAAAGAAAATAACAACTCAAATAGGGAGCAAAATAATAAACTGGAAGCAGATCAAGGAAATCTGCACAGAAAAAATCTGTCACCTTTTTCATGATTGAACCCGCGAATGAGGCTCATGTTCTTGGGGTCCCAAATTCGAATTGATCCATCCTCTGATCCAGCAAGCAACCAGTTTTTACTGGTACTGTATGCTAAGGAAGTCACAGCCTCGTTCAAGTTCTTACTGCCCGTTAATAAAAATAAATGACAAAGTTCATCAGCTCAAAACAATTGGCAAGGTCAACCAACCAAGTAGTATTGCTGAATCTATCTAAGAAGCAATATTCTCTGACAAAAGGAATCAATTGAGGTGGGCAGAAAGGAAAGAAGCAGGCGATGCAATGCAAGCTCATGATCACCCGTTCTGCTAGGTATCAACCCCTATGCATGCTCAAATTGAAAATAGAAGACAGAAGTTGAGAGGACCAACAACATACATAAACAACAATAGTACAGGAACTAACTAACCTTCCACTAGACAATGAACCGATGATGTGCAACCAAGGACTTTTGCTGGAGGAGCTACTAGCACTAAGAGCAGTCAAATATATCTTCCCGTCTTTACCACCAGCATAGAAGACAGTTTCCCCAGGGTCCAAGACTATTGCATTGATTATGCATGGAAACACAACACTTCTCAACAATTCACCCTTAGAGAGGCTCCATACCTGACAAGAATCCCCAATGCCAGATAAATGTTTCAGTGTTGACATTGTGGGTTATTTCGACGATATATAAAGAAGAGGAATGTAAAAACAATCAAATTCAGGAATCAAACCTTACAAGTTCGGTCCTCAGAGGCAGAAACGATAACTGCGTTCCATCCTCCATAACCTATCACCAAGTCAGTTATAGGCAAAGTGTGCTCTGCAAAGCTATACAAGTATGGATCGTCTGTTTGTTGATCATCAAGCATCCTGATCCAGAGAGAAGCACACACAAAAAACATCAAGCCATCCTTAGCAATTACAACCGACACAAAAGTTACACCCTTTTCAACCACAATCCACAAAAGAGGAGAAGGGGAGGTTACTTCAAAAGTGCCCACACTTTGACAGAGCCATCCTCCGACCCAGAAACCAAAAGCGAATCGTCGTCATTGAATACCAGACAAGTGACCTGCCGGAGATGCCCACGCCATTTCTTAAGCAATCTACCAGTAGCAACCTACATCAATCAAATGCCTCCTAAATTGAATCAAACTGATTCCTGAATTTGATCATTAAAACGAGGGGGGAAGAAAAACTCACCTCCCAAAGATATATGTTTCCGGGGATCTTTCCGGAAATCCCTCCACCAACAAGGTATGTCCCTTCACGATTAGCAGCTATAGGCTTTATGGGCTCCTCCACAAAGCTCTTCACTTCCACTCCCGGCTAATAATCCCCAAATAATTTTGGCAACGAAAATGTCAATTCTCTGAAATCAAGAGAACGGGGAGCTGAAGAGTTAAAAAAATCTGAGATACCTTGGACCAAGACCAGTAGTAAATGAAACCAGAAGCGAGCTTAGGGTCTCGAAGCTGAGAAGAAGCGAGGAAGCGGCTGCCGACGGCGGAAAGGCCGTGGCGAGTGGAGGCGCAGGATTTGTAATGGAGCGACTGCTTAGCACCCGTCTTGAGGTCCCAGCAGCCTATGCCGGCGTCGACTGAAGATGACGCAATCACCATCTCCGGTTCCATGTCGCCCTACCGCAGCTTGTTCCTCTGGAAGGCCCGATTTGCAGGGTCTTAGGACTTAAATGCTGAGATTTTGGTAGGGTTTTAGGAACAAACAAATAATATGAACACCCCTCTTTCAAAAGAAAAAAGAATTTAAGAGTTTTCATATATAATAACTACGGACCTATTTGCAGTGCGTCATATGGGCCTTAGGTAACGGCTTCTCGAACCATTAAACCTGAAAGTAGGCCTTGTTTCTGGGCCGAAGTGGGATCTTTCATTGCGGCCCAACACCATTTTTATCTCCATATCCCCGCCCCCCATTCTTCTAGACTGACTATTAAATGGGCAAATAATTGGTGAATGATGAGAATTGAGAATGGGTAGCCCAGGAACTCAAATCAGCCCACGATGACTTTTTCATTGGAGATGGAATGCAAACAAGGAAAAGAAGAAGACAGGTTCCCCTATCTGTCTGCTAGGGTTCTAGGTGGATAAAGCTAGAGAATATATACAGGTATGGGGGAAAATATAGTTTTGTTTTTCATGGAGAAGGTTTGGAAAATGAGAAGAAAGGGAAACAGAAGAGAGAAGGAAATAAAAAGGTGTGCATGGATCTAATCTAATCTATGAGCTGAGAAGAGAAAGAGAAAGAGATGCAGAAGCAAGCATGTGTGTTTGTGTGGGGATAGGCGAATGCAGCCTTATTGACCCACTACTGATCACTCTAATATTACAGACTGACCACCTTATAGAGCTCTATAGCTAGCTACTGAATTCTCTCTTCTTTACTTTACTTTACTTGCTTCCATGTGTAATGCTGCAGCCTGCAGCTACCTAGCTAGCCTTTCATTCATTTCTTACTTCTACTTCTTTGCTTATTCTGCTAGCTTTATGAATTTATTATACACGGAAAAGAAGACTGATCGGGAAAAGAAAAGCAAAACCAGAGGAAAGCCCGCGATGGAAGAGAGAGAAGAGGGTTGTAATGGAGGTATATGCAAGGGGGCATACAGTAGTTTATTGTTTGTATGGAAACTTGTCAATAAAGTGTGCGTGGAGGAGTACTATTCTACTCCTGCTACTGCTGCAAAAAACAAGTGTCGAGAGACAGAAAAGAAGTTTGCATGTCAACAAAGTTGGATAGAGGAAGAGGAGAGGAGGAATCAAAACTTAGCCGGAGGGCGATTACTACGTAGGTTGTCAACCACATAATGTAATTTACTTTGTAGAGGATGTCACTGTTATCCAGTTCAGTCTTAATCCTGTATTATGTCGATATTACTCCAATAAGTGTTCTACAACTTACATGCATAGACAACAAACAAACTTAGATAGAATGTTAGAAGACTACGGCAAGAGAGTCCCGTCTCCTTAGTGGGTGTGTTTGCATTGAAGTACTGTTTCTACTTCACAGATTTCACTAATATGGTATTCATGAGCTTTGTTTACCTCCTTTGATCTACTTTACCTCTATTCCCTTTATTTCCATTTATATCACCATAAAACTCCAACACATTATTCATTTAGGTGATATTTTCAAAAAAATAATAATTGTTGTCTGTATTTCAAATCCTTATGGCCGGTTTACTTTCAACATCTGTTTTCAGAAAACAGATGTTGAAAACAGGTGAAAACAACATTTTATCGTTTCCGAAAAAAGCATGAAATTGCTGTTGGAAGAAGGAATAATAGTGACATAAGGATTAAAGCTGGGCGCCAAATGTTTGAGGTTCAAATCAGTCTTAGTGTTGCTGTGTCGTTTTGAGGTTGAGTTTGTCTAATAATCAATACTTCACCGTTTGCAGTATGTCTGTGTTAGTCCCTTTAGTTTTGTAAAAGGTCAAGTAATTCCAGTTAGTTGAGTTAGCTGTTGAGAGCATATAGCTGAATCTGTTAGAAGAGATTGCTAGAAATATGGATAGTGGAGTCAGGGTTGTTGTGAGCAGTTTGAGTTAGGGGCTTGCAACTCATTCTATTTATACTTTCTGTTCTTCTTCAATAAAACTCGTCAGATTGCATTTGAGTGTGTTTCTACATTTGGTATCAGATCGCACAACGCAAGCTGTAACCAAATTCTACTGCTTAGTGCAGAGCAGGCAAATCAGAGTGGTGTGAGGCAAATCTGTGGGAGGAATACAGATCTGGGTATTGGGAAACACGAGGGTTTTAGTGTGTGACGTTGCAAGATGAGTGAGAATGCAAGTTTTGCCCAGGTTGGTCTTCTCAAATTCGATGGAGACTACGATCACTGGAGCTTGCTTATGGAAAACCTATTGAGATCCAAAGAGTATTGGGTGGTGGTGAGTGATGGTATTCCAGAACCAGCGGCTGGAGAGGCAGTGTCGGCTGCTGAGAGCAAGATCTTGGATGATTTGAGACTCAAGGATCTCAAAGCCAAGAATTACTTATTCAGTTCGATTGACAAATCCATTTTGAAGACTATCACCAAGAAGTCCACAGCTAAGCAACTCTGGGATGCCATGAAGATCAAGTACCAAGGCAGTGCTCGAGTTCAGAAGGCACAACTTCAGGAACTCAAGAGGACATTTGAGGTATTGGAAATGAGGGAAGGTGAGATTGTAACAGCCTATTTCAGTCGAGTTATGGTAGTGGCTAATGATATACGAAATTGTGGTGAGGATATGCCTGATGTTAAGGTGGTTGAAAAGATATTGAGGACTTTGAGTGAAAAATTCAACTATGTAGTGTGTTCTATAGAGGAGTACAAAGATATAAAGACTCCCTCTGTGGATACTCTACAGATCTCTCTATTAGTTCATGAGCAGAAGTTTCACAAGAGGACCTCAGCTACAGCAGAAGAGGAACATGCCTTGAGAATATCTCATGATTATGGGGGAAGAGGAGGCAGATCTGGAAGATGAGGAGGCTATCAAGGTAGAGGTCGATGAAGAAGTGGTAGAGGCTGGAGCAAAGACAATGTTGAATGCTTTAAGTGTCATAAGTTTGGTCACTATCAGTATGAGTGTCCAGCTGGTATCCAAACCAACACTAGTCTAACTTTACTCAGAATGATATGACAGATGATGTTCTGCTTATGGCATTCTTGGAAGACTCTCATCAGACAGGAATGGAGAATTTGTGGTTTTTGGATTCAGGCGGCTCAAACCACATGAGTGGTGATAAGACCTAGTTTGACAGCATCAACTACAGTCATACAGGTCAAGTGAGACTGGGAAACAACAGCAGGCTGAAGGTAGCTGGTAAAGGAACAATAAGGTTGCAACTGGAGAAGGTGACTTTGGTTATCCAGGATGTTTTCTTTGTTCCAGGTTTGCAGACCAACCTACTGAGTATATGGGGAAACTACCAGAAAGAAATCTGGAGTTCTTGGTAAAGAGAGGCTACTGCATAATAGTTCATGAGACGAGGGGTTTCCTATTGGAAACCAGAATGAAATGCAACAGTTGACATGCTGAACTTCAATGCTTAGCTGCAGACTGCAAGGAAATGTCACTTCTCCTGTGGCATAGAAGATTTGGCCACCTGAACCCCCAAGGGATCTTGAAGCTGAAGAAAGACAAACTAGTGAAAGGGGTACCTAATCTGAAAGGAGAAGTGGGTGTTTGTGCTACTTATCAACTGGGCAAGCAGACTAGGAAGGCTTTTCCCAAAAAGAGCCAGTGGAGAGCAACCAAGCAGCTTCAATTGGTGCATGCTGACCTCTTTGGACCCATCACTCCTATGTCTAAGAGTGGAAAGAGGTGTATTTTTACCCTCATTGATGATTATAGCAGGAAATTATGGTCTATTTCCTGTCTGCTAAATCAGAAGCCCTTGAATGGTTTAAGAAGTACAAGGCTCAGGTGGAAAAGGAAACTGATGTACCTATTTTGTGTCTAAGGACAGATAGGGGTGGAGAGTTTCTTTTAACTGAATTTCAAACTCTGTGTGAAGATGTTAGAATGACCAGGCAGCTCACTGCAGCTCTCACCCCTCAGCAGAATGGTGTGGCTGAGAGGAAGAATAGGACCATCATGAATATGGTAAGATGTATGATCAAGGACACTCAAGTACCTGCAAGTTTTTGGCCAGAAGCAGTCAATTGGACTACACATGTACCGAACAGAAGCCCCACTGTTGCAAATCAAGAAAAGATACCTCAAGAGGTGTGGACTGGCAGTGCACCATCAGTTGCACACTTTTGAGTCTTTGGATGTGTGGCCTATGCTCATGTCCCTGACCAACAAAGAAAGAAGCTAGATGATAAAAGCACTCAATGCTACTTTCTTGGTATCTCAACTGAATCCAAAGCATACAGGCTATACAATCCAGTTACCAAGAAGGTAGTCATAAGCAGAGATGTAGTATTTGATGAAAGTCAATGGTGGAAGTGGAAGGCTGATGTCCAACCAGTGCTTACATTCTTGGAGTGGGAAGGAAGTGAAGAGGAACATGAAGACCCTGATGTAGAAGAAGGTCCTATGTTGAATGCAACTCCACTTGCAGTAGAAGAAGAGGAAGAGGAGACTACAAACAGTCCTGTCACACCTGTTGCAATAGGCCTTGATGCATATGCTGGTGAAGAAGAAGAAGAAGAGGACAACAACTCCACTGATGTACTAGGCCTACCTCACAGCCCTACACTTGGTACCAGATCACGAAAGCCACCTAGCCATCTCTCCATTTATGACTGCTCGCACTCCACTGAGGTAAAGCCAGACTGGTTGCTGATGGCAGAAGTAACAGGAGATCCACAATGCTTTGAAGAAGAAGCTGGCCTAGAGAAGTGGAATGAAGCAATGCAGCAAGAGATGCAGTGCATAGAGAAGAAGAACACGTGGGAATTGACTGAATGCCATCCAGGTATTACTCCCATTGGCTTGAAATGGCTCTATAAAACTAAGTTGACAGAGAACAGTGCCATTGACAGGCATAGGGCAAGATTAGTAGTCAAGGGTTATGCACAGAAGGCTGGCATAGACTACAATGAAGTGTTTGCTCCAGTTGCCAGGTGGGACACCATAAGAACATTGTTGGCCTTTGCTGCTCACCATGGTTTTCCAGTTTGGCAGTTAGATGTTAAGAGTGCATTTCTGAATGGTGAACTTAATTAATATATTTTTGTTGAGCAACCACAAGGATTTGTGGTTGCTGGGGAGGAATCTAAGGTATATAAGCTAAAGAAGGCACTTTATGGCCTAAAACAAGCTCATAGGGCCTGGTACAGTCGTATTGAGGCACATTTTCTGAGTAATGGCTTTGTAAAATACCAGAATGAAGCTACTTTGTTCATTAAAAGATCTCAACAGGAAGTACTTATAGTCAGCATTTATGTGGATGATGTTCTGTATACAAGCAACAGTTCCAAGTTGGTAGATGAATTCAGAAGAGCTATGGAAGCTGAATTTGAAATGTTTGACTTGGGACGGATGAAGTTCTTTCTGGGAGTGGAAGTGATGCAAAGTGAAAGAGGCATCTTCTAGCAAAAGTATGCTAGAGAAGTCCTAGAGAGATTTCACTTGACAGAGTGTAATTTTGTACACAATCCTATTGTGCCTGGAGTAAAACTGACAAAAGCAGGAGAAGGAAGCCAAGTGAATCCAACCGAGTTTAAACGACTCATTGGAAGTCTACTGTACTTAACAGAAACCAGGCCAGACTTGATGTTCTCTGTATGTCTGTTAAGTAGATACATGGAGAACCCTACAAAACAACACCTGCTGGCAACTAAACGAGTGTTAAGGTATGTAAAAGGAACTGTGAGCCATGGTATTTGGTACCATAAGAATGAAGGGGAGGACGGTTTGTTGGGGTACACAGACAATGATTATGCAGGTGATCTGGATGACAGGAAGAGCACCAGTGGCTATGTCTACTTCTTGGCTGGTGGGGCAATTTCCTGGGTATCTAAGAAGCAACCCGTGGTTACTTTGTCAACCACGGAGGCTGAATTTGTTGCTGCTGCATACTGTGCTGCCAAAGGAGTCTGGTTGAGAAGAATTCTGGCTGAGATTGGGTGGAAAAACAGTGTAGACAAAGGCACAGTCATCTTGTGTGACAACATCTCTACAATCAAATTGTCAAAGAGCCGTGTAATGCACGGAAGGAGCAAACACATTGACGTACGATTTCATTTCCTAAGAGATCTGGCTAAGGAAGGAATTGTGGAATTACAACGTTGTCCCACTCAAGAGCAAGCTGCAGATATCATGACCAAAGCTTTGTCTCTGGAAACTTTTCAGAGGCTGAGAAGTAAGTTGGGTGTCTGCGATTTCTCTGAAGCCAAGTGAAGAAGAACTGTTTTGCCTAATGAACTGAAGCTTGAAGCGAGAAGGAATTCAGTTCAGGGGAGGACATGTTGGAAGAAGGAATCCTAGTGACATAAGGATTGAAGCTGGGCGCCAAATGTTTGAGGTTCAGATCAGTCTTAGTGTTGTTGTGTCGTTTTGAGGTTGAGTCTGTCTAATAATCACTACTGCACCATTTGCATTATGTCTGTGTTAGTCCCTTTAGTTTTGTAAAAGGTCAAGTAAGTCCCAGTTAGTTGAGATAGTTGTTGAGAGCATATAGCTGAATCTGTAAGAAGAGATTGCTGGAAATCTGGATAGTGGAGTCAGGGTTGTTGTGAGCAGCTTGAGTTATGGCTTGCAACTCATTCTATTTATACTTTCTGTTCTTCTTCAATAAAACTCGTCAGATTGCATTTGAGTGTGTTTCTACAGTTGCCACTTTCTGTTTTTATAGTTGGAAACGAATAAAAAACAGAATGAAAAGTAAACAAGTTTTCTCGTTTGGGTTACCAAATTTATGACATGAAAACAGAAAACAGGAAACGAAAATGGAAGTAAACAGGGCCTTACATTTATGAGTGTAGAGACTTATAATATCCAACTATTGCCTTGCCAAACTTTGTTCGCCCTTTCTTTGGATTGTGATTTGGATATATAGTTGAGATAACGATCATGGTTTGCCACTTTATGAAATAACTCGATATTTCGAACACCATGTTCTAGTAAAAGTTCTCCAGATCTTTGTTGACAAAAAAAATTCTTCTTTCGTGGGTATCTACTTATCATGGTTTCATTCGGGACAGAACCTACCTTTTTCTTTGTTGCAAGTCCCAACCATAAATGAGGCTTGAGATATGTTGTTTTTGCTCATTGATTCTGCCAAACTCAAAATGATTCCAGCTCTTAAGCTTGGTTTTGGCAACTTAAGGCATTGTACGTACTCCAGATGTTTTAAAACCCGAATGGCCTTCTGATGGTTGCGGTGGAGACCACAACTGAGGAAGAGTGGGGCGTGATGAGATAAATTAAAACTCGTACTAAATAGAGAGCAGAGATGCATGATTGTAGTTGGGGGAATTTAATGTTGAATTTATACGAGATTTAGCTCAAGTCATGATAATGGAGGGGGCGTTTCTCGTATTTCTTGTGATGTCGATTGGAGGTCCAACATCTTTTGATGAATTCATTAAAATAAGTTCAATGAAAATCGTAAGAATTATCAGTTATGAATTTATATTTTGTGCAAATTCATCTTCTCTCGTGATTGTATCAAAGTTAATATTGCAAGATTGTGAGGATTCGAATATCTAAAATTTTCAATAAGAACAGTTCTCCCTGCCATATTTAAGTTACTTTCCTATGCTAATAATATTCAATAGATCAATCACCCAGACTACAAGTGTGCAATGGGTTGATTCCTAGCATACCACACTAGATCAAACCGATGTTTGGATGAGACTATACCAAAACAAATATAGCATCGTTCGGTCATTGATCCCCGTGAATTTTATAAATACTGAAAAAAAATGAACTCAAGTGAAATTTGGATCTCATACCAAATTGGACCAAAGCAGATAAATGCAATGTTGATCCAGTTCTTAATATAATGTATCACATACTAATGAACAATGATTCTCATAAATCTGGTTTGGATCGTACTGAACTGTTGCACATCCCTAATCCGGACAGTGATTGTTGAGCAACACACTCAAAGCATTCCTAACCCAGACATGATTGTTAAGCAACACAGTCAAAGCATAGAAAGGAAAAAATTAACAAACAAAAACATTACTATATATAAACATGAAGTTGAGTTACTGTTGCATAACTATCTAAATTTTGATACCCCAAATTTAATTAAATCACAACTTAGTCACTATAATGTACAATTTACATTTATATACCCCATATTTAATTTTAATGTAAAATCATTGAACAATTATGTTTAGTATCTAAATTTTATGAGATTTTTGTACCTAATACCCCAAATTTAATTAAATCACAACTTAGTCACTATAATATAAATTTTACATTATGATACCCTAAATTTAAATTTAATGTACAGTCATTGATCAATTATGTTTGGTATCTAAATTTTATGAGATTTTCGTACCTAATACCCCGAATTTAATTAAATCACAACTTAGTCGCTATAATGTATATTTTATATTTTGATACCCCAATTTTTGTACCTACGATTTTTTAAATTTACATATTGAATCCATGAATCCATTCCACCATAACATAAAAGTATAAATTTAGTCTGTACAATACAAGATGTTGTACCACTCAATTATAGGAGAAGATTCAACCATTTTATATTTGCTCATAACGTGAAATAATAAATAAATGATAAAAGAAAGGCGACTCTAAAATATTGTAAGAGTGAACTTATAAACTCATTTAGTATATTTACGAGGTACTAAACAAACTTCTACTAACTACATGTAACTAAATATGCGACATCTACGCAAGCAAGTGTCAATAAATTGCTACGGTGAAAAGGCTTAATTGTTGTATTGAGAATTTATCAAAATATTCCATCATCTACTTCCTTTTCATTTCATTTTTCACTCACCTTCTATAACCCTTTCTTTATTTCTTTCTTTGCCTTCTTTGTCTAACCCTAATTAGTATACTATTTTTATATATTCTAATCACAAGTATGAACGGGTCCATACACGACTCACTAACAGTCTAGAGAATTAATATTGAACCATGAACCACTAACTTTTTCAGCTCAATGTCGAGTCCAATAAAAATAAAAATAAATATGGTTATTACTTATTAGAAAGTCGTCATTTTCCAGTTTTCACTATGGGATTTGAAGGCGTGAAATTTTAAGCGAGTTCCAGTTTGTATTCCTTTTGCTTCTCTCTAGAGGTTTTCTTTTCACCCGTGCTAGAATTTTCAACAATTATACTTGGAATGTTTGGCTAGGTATCTACACATATAAAATAAATAGTCTCTATTTTCTATAAAAAGGTAAATAATTATCATCTTAAATACATCATTATAAAAGGAATTAAGCCTCAAATATGAAAATTACAGTTCGGTACCGAAACTTAATAAATCTTTATATTTATAACCTAAATTTAATTTTTTAGCATATAAGTCCTCAGAATGTTAGTGGAAAATTACATTTTAGCTCCTAAAATTTTTGTGTATTACATTTTGGCAACTAAACTTTTGAAGTTCTACAGATAAGTCTGATTTTTGTACGTGTAATTAAATCACCTTTGAATAAATGGGTATCCATACCCAACTCATAAAATAAATTATGGAAGTAATATCCATACCATACCCAAACCCATCTACGAACATCAAACCTCATATATTACTAACACAACTGCTAACAAAAAAATAATAATTTTTGGCAAATAATACAAAACAAAATATCATAACGAGCCACATAATACATGTCAATAGGCCATCCCCGCTCCGCGACAAGACGCGACATCGCCACCTAGTAAAATCGTAAAAGCTAGCAAAGCAAAAATACAATGCAAAGTAAATCCTTTCTTCTACTTTTTCCTTAACCGGCCGCTGGAACAAATGTCCTTCCTTCCTCCACATGATCCCACTTAGGGGTGTTTATTTTAAACGGATTGGTTACCGTGGTAACCAAATCAACCGATAGCATTCAGTTAATTTGGGTTGGTTAATTTGGATAATTGATTTGGTTTGGTTAAACAATTTAGCTTATTTGATTTGGTTTCAACACTGCTAACCAATGAAACCAATTAACCAATTAATGATACACCTAAAATACAAAGTTATTTATACTTTCATGCAACCAACCAAACCAAACTTTCGTGATTCCCTATTTTATTTCCATGTGCACAACAAACCAAAGCATTATGGGTCAAAAATTAAATGAGTCTGCCTATATACTAAACCAAAACATTTTGAACAGTTAATAGACTTTAGGATTACGTACAATACCATGACAGTCACCTCAAACTATGTATAGTTTAAGTATTTTGTAGGAGAGCTTTAACTTCCTGATAAGTGGTATTGGTATGTATTTAATATTTATGTTAAGGGCTTGTTGTAAGCTAACTATATTAGGTGCAGAGATGATGAATGATGTATTAACTCGAATGATGATGATAATCATGGATGGTTAGTCTTATTATTATTGCTTATATATAATGATAGTTTATGATAACATATGGTTATGTTTTATTCGTTAACGGGATAATTGTTTTCATGTAATGTTATGTTATTTGGTTAATCCGATTATCCGATTAACCAAACCAATTAAACTTTGGTTTGGTTAATTTGATTTTCGTGTTAATTTGGACGGTTTGGTTAAGACATTTTATTCCATAGTTAATAAAATTTAGACTTAATTGGTTTCGTTATTAGCACGATAACCATTTGAACACCCTAATTCCACTTTACCTAGACGGGCCTGCCGGGCACCGGTACCTTCGCCCGTCTTCCCTCCCAACGGGCCACTGTCCCCCATATATTCCAAATGCTACATAAAATACATCAGACACAAAAACGGTCTAATAATGTTTTGTATACCTCTTAAAAGGTTCCTTTCCCTTCTCCATCCAAATAGTTTTTCTACTTTGTCTTGGGATGGACTTGACGTATCCTTATACATGGACACGTGATAATTTCCCTCAAGTCACGTGCCATCCTGGGCCAGCAAAGGACAAACCCCTCACCGGCCCACTGCCCAAAAGCACCCACCAGAAGCAGAATACAAAAGAGATTGGGAAAAAGGGAAAACTCAACAGTAAAATAAAGGTGGGCTCTTATATATTAAAAATATCATATAATGTTTTATTATAAATAGCTGTGCCTGTGTGTATGTATATATTTTTGGGTTGGGGGGTTTGGCCTTTGGCTGTCTCCCAAGTACTCTAGTCTATGGTTTAGGAAGTTGATTGGGTTGTTTTGTTTGTATAAAGAGAACAAAAAAATGATTGCACGACAAAAATATTCTACTAGTAATAGCTCCATTCAAAAGACAAAGATACTCTTAACCAAATACACTTGCTAGCTACCTACCTACCCTTGTTCCTTTTTCTTCATGTTTTTCTCTACTGCATTCCTTTCTCCCACTGTTTCCACCCTTTGTCTTTTTCTTCTCCATTTCCATAACTGTCACCATACACATGTACACAGCAATTCAATTGGGTTTGGTACATCACAGACTACATAGAGTAGAGGCGGTAATGAACTCAACTAGTGATACAGAAAGTGG
Organism: Linum tenue; assembly: GCA_946122785.1. Taxonomy (NCBI): domain Eukaryota; kingdom Viridiplantae; phylum Streptophyta; class Magnoliopsida; order Malpighiales; family Linaceae; genus Linum; species Linum tenue. Next base: position 75,775,831 of record CAMGYJ010000008.1, on the reverse strand, counting down.
CATGCACTTCTTCAGACTTCAAGTATGGGTCTTCCCCCCCTTTTCCTCCAGCTGCCTTTTTTGGGTGAGTTTAGCTAACTTTGGCTAACCACCAGTCAATAAGAGAAGCTAGCAAAGGATGCCTCTCATCACATCACATACTCTAGCCATATAGCTAGATTACTAGGGCAGTATAATTCATTATTGGACTAGCTAGCAATGGAATCAAAGTGTGGGACTTGAAATCAAAAGGATGGACTTAGTTGAAGTTAATAAGAGACTTCGAGTACCTAGTACTTAGCTTAGCTTGGAATAATGGCATTTACTAAGATTGGCTCATTCATCATATGACCATGATAAGGTTTAGATTGGATTCCTTTGCAAAGAGAGGGCAGCCAGAACTTCTATATATATACTTAAATAGTAATGATAGAGAGAGGATAGAGAAATGATAAATATTTGGTACTTGGGTTATTATGGTTCATCTTTGTTGTTGTTTTTTTTTTTGACAAAAGGACATTGCATTTCATTACTAGTGAGAAACACATTGTTACAGCAGAGGGGAAACAACATCGAGAATTTGTATCCATTGAGATGGCAGAGATCTCTTAGCACAAGATCTAGCAGCCCAGTCTGCCTTACAATTGTTCCTACGCCTAATATGCTTGATCCGAACCAGAGGGTTTGCCCCCAATATCTGCTTGATGGAGCCAATCCATGCTGCTGCTTTCCAGGGCCATAAGCCTGAGCAGTCTTGAATGGCATTCACCAGGGGGAGACAATCGGAATTGACCAGGCAGGGAGTGGAGAGTCTAGCCGCCAGTCGCGTGCCCTCCAGAAGCGCCTTGGCTTCAGCTTCAAGCGGAGAAAAACAATGCATGATCTCAGCTCTACCGTCGCAGACTTGACCGTGGCTGTTCGAGACGACCACTCCATATGCCGCCTCCTGTGACTCGCTGTAGAAAGAGCCGTCACAGTGTACCTCAAAATCATGGGTACTTGGCGGTGGTGAAGAGAGATTCGGTATATGGGTTAGCTGAGGAGCAGGGTGTATAGGAGTCCGTTTCTTGGGGCAGGAGGTCCAATGGAGGTGAGCCACATCAGCCTTTGCACAAGTGGAAGGGGGCCAAGGCCTTGTATTCTTGAACACTCGTTCGTTTCTTGCCTTCCAAATCTGCCAAAGGAGGAAGATGATTCTTTGAATCAAGAAAACAGAGTACCTGGGTGAAAGGGCAAATAACCATTCCATAATATTTGTGAACGAAGAAGGCAGTGGCAGAGATGGCCATTCCTTTTGCCATCCTTCTGACGCATGAGGGCAGGTGAACAGTATATGATGAATGGTCTCCGATGGGTCCTCACAAATCGGACAAGATCTGGAGGTGGAGCAACTTCGACGGAAGAGGTTTTCCCTTGATGCCAGAGCCCCTTTCGCAACTCTCCAGACAAAAAACTTCAGTTTTGGAGGGATTGATAAGTTCCACAGCCACTTCCACATACCTTTTTCCGACTCCGAGACCTCTTGTCTATATCCTTGAGCAGATCTGCTACGATTATGGAAGAGATAAAAGGCCGATTTCACACTGAAAATGCCCTGTTCAGTAAACCGCCAAGCCCAGAAGTCATCCAGCGTCTCTGGTCCGATTGGAACAGCAGCAACCTGTTTTAAGTCCTGAGGGCTAAGGAAAATGGCATTGTTGCCCTTTTTAACATAATTATGCAGGTGAATCGCATAAATTGTAACTAATTGTACATAGAGTTCCATTTAATGAAATAATGTATGTTCAAAAAAATATATAGATAATTTATTGCAGAGATAATCGATAGAGTAAGTGAATGGCAATGTAGTCGAATCTTGATTAGTAACACATTTGATTCCTAGTTGATGACATATGTTCCTTAATGGATGATTTGAATGAGGGAATTGGAAGAGATGTTTGGTTTAATTGCATTATAATACAATATGACAACTTAGTGCCTCTCATTTCAAAATGTTATATCTGAATTGTGATATTTCACGAAGAACAAGAAAGTCTCACATTTGGAAATGCCCACATTTCTTGTCCAGAAAACCACAATTTTCAAAAATAGTTTTTAACAATTACCCAATCGTCACCCTTTCTTAATAACACATCCAAACGATTGATAAATTTAAGTAACATGGATGCAAGGCCTTTATGTTACATTAAAAATTCATGAGAAAAAAAAATAACTTTCTTAGTTACTTAATGTGCAGGCGTGTCCTTCTAGGGCTAGGAAGTGGGTAATGCAGAACCTCATCACAAGTCATGGTAAGTGTAGAGTGGAGGTAAATGAAAGGAATGGTGGGAGGATCATGAGATATACTTAAAGTAGGAAAAGGCAAAGGTTCCTTCCTCCCTCTGCCCTTTTCATCAGAACAACAAGAGAAATAAATGTGTAGAAGCAACCATTGATAGAAACATTTCAAACTCCCCACCCTTCTTCTGTGGTCACTGTTTCTTCTCTTCCTCCCATGTATCTCTACATACTTCGCTTTCATTGCCTTGTTTTTTTTAAGTGTAGGTAATTTTTGGGTTTGTTTTCTTGTTTCTTTTGGCTCAGAGAAACTAGCTAGACGTGGTACTCTTCTGCTGATGAATTTATTATTGTTTACATCTGCTCTCCCAAGGTGGAAGAAGAAGAAGAAGAAAAACATTTGTTGCTTACCTTTCCTTCCACCGACGACTGACACTTCATGGAACCCAAAAAAACAAAGATAATTTTATGTTGTTTTTTCCCCTTGAATATTGGGAACTTAATGATTAAGAAAAGAAAACGATGGTCAAGCCAGGAAATGATGACCTTCTTTTTCCTCACCCTCTTCCTTGTACGTAATCTCTCTACCTGTTGACAATTATGTGGGCAATGATCATATACTCGTAATTATGGTTTTGTAGCCGTCCATTGTGATTAACAATCCGAGCAGTACAAGTAATACTGTAATAATGCTGCTCCTCCCAACCAAATATAACTGGACCGTTAGGTACGTAACAAAGAAGGAAAACATCAATTTGGGAGCAGTTTTCAAACTAAAGAAGATAAAAGGCCTAGAGGAAAGGGGATTTAATTTGCAGACATTATATATTGTGTACATGCTCTCTCCCTCCATAGCTACAATTTTCCCCCTTCTTTTTTAAACAAGGAAGAAAGCATTAATTTGGGTGCAGTGCAGACTGCACAGAGAGAGAGAGCGTGGCGGAGCAATACCTTTCTTTTCCCTCCATTCTCTTCTCATCAACAGCTTTTCCTGCCCTTCCAATGGGCAGTAGAACAAAGAAAAAAGGCATCCCACAGAGACTGTGTCTCTGTGGTAACCTTGCACAGAAGAACCAATCTCTCTCTCTCTCTTCCTACTGCATGCTGCCTTAAGCATTAATGCAGCTGAGACACTTACAGGCATCAAAGTCAGCAAGAGCAGAAACAAGAAGTAGAAGAAGAATTGGGGGAAAAGGAGAGTGACTTTCAGAGCAGATAGCCAGGGAGGGAGCAATGAATTAATTAGTATTGCACCAAATAAAATGCAAATACCGGATATGTTTTGGATAATAATACTGATATATGCATTAACTCATGCCTAACTTAGAGCTTGGAGTGTAGTGGGTGTCACGAAGAGGGAAACAAACAACACAACTTCGACAAACAAACAAAGAAAGCCACATATATATATTTATGTACACAAAATATGATGATCATCATCACCAGCAGCATCATCATCAAAAACATTAACAAACAAAACAAAACAGAAAAGAGGTGCCGAATTTAGGCGAGGAGATCTCATGATCTATAACATATTACCTAGGTAGCTAGCCTTCTAAGAAAGATTCAGGAAGGTGGTGCACCAAAAACCCATCATCATCAATTCATCATACTAACTAACTAACTAACTACTCAACACTCATGAATGGGAATCTAATTAGCTAGCAAGCGGAAGGAGGCATGAGGTTGAGCCCTAAATCATCCTTCTCCAACACCAAACGATGAGCCTTACTGTTCTCCACGGTCGCTCCACCATAGTACTGATCCGGGTGCACCCTCTTCTTCGATATCGGCACGCCGAACAACTTGGTCCTGTTGCATGACCCGTTATCCATACTGCCATTGTTGTTGGGAAGCTCTTCCAAGATCGTCACCGTGCTCTGCGAGTTCCCGCTGTTGCTGTAGCTGGGCGACGTCGTACTGGTAGCAGTAGTCAAGTTACGATTGTTCAACACCTGAACTTGCGCTGCAGCCCCACCTTGCATATTCGACGCCGGGTAGTATCCCAGCAGCTGGTTCAGCGGCTTCTGCGCCAGATGGTGGTGGTGGTGGGACGAAACGACGCCGTTGGAAGGGAAGGGCGGGAATGATGACGTGGAGTGGTGGTTGCTGGGAGGTGCGACGGGCTTGACGTGGTTCTGGACGAAGTAGATGATGTCGTTGTACAGCTTCTTCATGTGCGCCAGCTCCGACATCAGCATGTTGTTGCTCCGACGCAGCCTCTCGTTGTCCTGCGCCAGCGCCGTCACCGTCGTCCCCACGCCAGAATTACTACTGCCTCCTGCTGCCGCCGTTGTCGTGGTGGTTCTTGGTGACGAGCAGCTCTGCGGGGCCGGCGGCGGGTTGTCCCAGTAGTTGTGATTGTGGCTGTGGTTGTGGTGGTTGGGGAAGAGGTGGAGGTCGTCGTCGTCGGGGGAGATGCTGATCCGGTTGGTGGAGAAAGGGAAGAACCCGGCGCCGGCGCCCATGAGGTGGTGGTGGTGGTGCGGCGGCGGAGGGGGAGGAGGGTGAGCTGTCTTGCGGCGGTGGATTTCGCAGAGGAGATGCTTTTCCCCCTTTTTGAAGAAGTCGTTGGCGAATTCCCATCTGTCCGGCACGATCTTCCTAAAACCCTACACCACCCAACAAAAAAAAAAAAGAACATCATTAAAAGGAACAAAAAAAAAATAACACAGAACATACCATAGGATTCAAAGAAAAGAAAAAGAAAAGAATGTGATGGAAGGTTTAATTACATACATAGGTGTTGAGCTGGCGGACGAAGGAGGAGAAGTTGTTGTGCTTGAAGTAATTGGGGAGGAGGTCACGTGCGAATTCCGGTGGCCGCCAGACCACGAAGGTGGACTCGTCCTCTCCCCAGGAGACGACGTGGTCGGTGGAAGGGTCGTCCACCAGCTGATAGGTCTTGGTCAGGAACGGCGCCGGGACTGCTTTGTGGGAGTCCAGCGACAGAAGCAACCCCTGATCGCCGGCGCCGCCTCCACCGCCGCAGGATGAGTTTTCGAGCATGAGCGCCATCTATGTATGTATGTATGGGGCTGTAATGATTGCTTGGGAGGGAGCTTCTTCCAGAAGGAAAAGAGGATGTGGGAAGATGGGAATGGGATCTTCTCCTTCTCCTTCTCCTTCTCCTTCTTCTTGTTTTTCTTCTGTTTTGGCTGTGATAGGCGAAGAAGGAGGAGGAGAGCAGAGAGCAGAGAGAGAGAGAGAAAAATAGGTAGTGAGTGTGAAATGAAATGTGGGGGAAAGATGGGGTGCTGGAGGGGAGGATAAAAATGCTGTGAAAGTGAGGGTGGCTACAGCTGCTAGCTAGCTAGCTACCAGTGTACTATGTATACACGTAGCTAACGTTATTTAACTTGGGCCAAAGGAGCAGTAGTAATTATTAATTACTTTTTAACAGGATCTTAATTTTGAAGCTGTGATTGCAGCCAGGGTGATGATGATGATGATGGGCATTTATCTTAGTTTCAACCGATTCTCTTTTTAGTTTTTACCCAAAAAAAAAGCTTTTCACATGATTAAAATAACCAAAGTCGGAGTGTATTTGTACCATAAAAACAAATCGATGATACATGCAATTGAAATTGTTTACGAAATTCAGTATATTTTGTTGGTTCAATTCAAACTTGGCGTCACCCTCTTGTGTTCTTTTTATTCTCAATGACACATCGTTTTTTTAGTAATTTGTGAAAATGTATACCACCTACATTGTCTCAACTTATATGAAAAGTATTTGTGTAAAGGGAATTAATAGCATTTTGTATCATGTTACTATTGCATATTACCAAACATATTTCACCATTAAATTTTTTGCACAAACATATATTTTCTAATATTAATTATTAAGTAAAGGGTAGAAAATGTTATTAACCTAAAATATTTTCCGTTTCCACCTTAAGAATAAGTATAGAGCTTAGTTTAGTTTAGTTTAGTGATACACTTAGTCGGTGAGGCGAGAGCATAGAGAAAAGGGAAAGGTGGGAAGACGTTAAAACTGGTTTTGTTTTGGAATTGGTGTGGGTTCTATTTGGGGTTTTGGGCTTTACTAAAGAAAAAAATAGATTCTACCAAAAAAAAAAAAAAATAGTAACTGCTTCTATACTACATCAGCCGAGGGTGTGTAGTGTGTTTGGAAATTGGAAGTGTCGTCCTCGACCTTTGGTTATGGTAGAGAGAGAGAGAGAGAGAGAGAGAGAGAGAGAGAGAGAGAGAGAGAGAGAGAGAGAGAGAGAGAGAGAGAGAGAGAGAGAGAGAGAGGGAGAGAGAGAGAGAATATGTGTCTGTATGGTCTATGGTGGTACTAGTGTAGAGAGGGAGAGAGAGTGCAGAAGTAGTCTGATTGAGTTAAGAGCATTTCAAGAAAAACCCGTGACCACACTACTACTCTCTTTCTTCTGTCCTTTGTATAATTTATGATCGAACCTGACATTGATCCCGCGCGCGCACACCCACTTGAACAATAAAATACAATGAATTGAAACAACCAGCAGCTGCAGCAGCGCCAGAAAGCAGAGGCAGAGAGAGGGCTCTCAGTCAGGGCTGGGGCTGGGGCTGGGACTGGGAGAAGAAGGGAAGGAGAAGCTCCCAACTCCGTCCTACCACCCAACGCAAACCAAAGGCAAGGAAAGACGCTTACATCTCTTTTGTGCTTTGGGACTTGACATTTATTTAATTTTCCATGATAAATCGTTCTGATATAACGTAACATTTATTACTTTTTGTTTGTTGTGTATATTTGGGAGGGGAGGTCAACACTTTGCTATACCAATTCCATACAAAGTCTAAATAACATTTCCGCTGTCTCTCTTTCCCGCAGTCCCTCTTTTTGGTAGTGTTCCTTTATTACCCCATAAAGAAGACTAAGAAGATATCTTTTCCCAGGCACACCCAAAACCCCCCAGACGTACACTACTATACTTGAATTCCCACTTTGGTACCCACATTTCCCTCTTTCTTCCACTTCCATCCAACCTCCCTCCTTCTTTGTGGAAGAAAAGATTATGCCTTTCCAAGAGTGTGTGGTCAAGAGACTATGCTCACTGAAAGAAGAAGAAGAAGAAGAAGAAGAAGAAGAAGAAGAAGAAGAAGAAGAAGAAGGTGGGGATAGATCCATGTGTGGGTTTCCAATAAGAGTTTCTTCCTTCCTTCCTTTGATTTTTGTAGTTTAGCTTTTGTTGTTTGCAGGACATCATATAATAATACAAAATGGGAAACACAGACACAGTTCCCAATTTCGAATCGATTCTTCATGGGATGTCTCATCTTAATCTCTGTCTACATGGAGAACCCAAACCAAAGGCATATATGTTATGTGTAAGCATGGAACTACGTGCAATTTTCCCAACTTAGATCAGGGATTTAATGTTTAATTAACCCAAAACCCCCCTTTGCCACTTAATTAAATTTGATGTAAGTAACCAACCTCCTCTTCCTTCTCTATTTCTATTCTTGTACACTTCTCCTTTCTGGTACTACTCCTAACTTTCGTGACTAAATTGTGTCACACATCATCACCACCATGTATATGTCCCAACTCTAAACCAATTTGCTTACTGATTCGGGTTTCTGTAAGTTCTTTGTTGACGTACTTACAGAAAACCCTTATAACGACGCTTATGTTGCATCATCTCTTTTTTCATATTAAGAATTTTCAAATGATTTGTCCATCAAGATTATCCACACTAATGTATATTAACTATATTCGTAACTTGTTCCACCAGTTCTTCTTTAGTCGATCCTCGAAGTTATTTGTTTTGGTACGTGTATATAACCTCTCGGATTATTACTATCAACATTGATCTTTATGATTACTATGTATTTCAGGTGATTTAACGACTAGGATCTAAAATGATATTTTGAAGTATTTTTTAAATGTTTTTACCGTGACCCAATTATTACCAAGAATATTCTGTATAAAATATTTTAGCACCTTTCTTATTTTTATTTTTTAAATCGCCTTTAGGAATGCTCACTTGACAAAGATTGCAAATATGCCCGCATTAATTACTCTCTGTTCCCAATTAATATTCAGCTTATACCTTCCCCATGCATCTCTTTTATCCTTTTGCTTATGCCCTCCTTTTTTTGGGGTTCTGAAACAATATTGTTGCTTAAATGTTAAATAAAGTGCCTAGATATGTGGTGCCCTAAGCTAGCTTCTCTTTTCACATTTACAAATGTCAAATATAACAATAATTATATGTCAAAATTAACTAAGACTAGTTACTTTTGCTGTTAATGATCAGTAAAAAAGGAGACTGTAATTAAAAAGTTAAGGTCCCAAAAGTTTCAACTATAGGAGAGAAGGAGAAGGGGGGAAAGGAGAACTTAAAATGATGAGCAATTATTTCAATGAGATACTCCAGCTGATTGTTCTAATCATGCCCCATGATTCTCATTGTTGGGATATACACAAATTAAAGCTAGAAAAATTGCCACTCTTTAGTATTTTGCAAAATGCTGCATGATTACTGGTTTTGTGTAATTAACGGCTAATATATATCTTTAATTCTTTATCTCTTCATTTTTTTTTTCAAATCACATAATAATTTGAAATTTATATTATATGTTATTCTTACTGTAAGTCTAGTGAATTTTACCATATAGAATATAAATTAACCCAAATTTGGATCATATGATACCATAAATCTGAAAAATTGGCGCTAAAAAATTTACACGGGAGGGATTTTAACAATGATCAATTGATCATTAAGGAAGTGGGCTATACCTGAGGGATTTGAACAATGGTTAATATATTTCATATTCTATTTGAATAATCTGTTACAAAACTTACATTTAAATTTACCTACGTTTAAAGTGGCGGAGCCCTGAAATCAAACCAGTATCTTAGTCTATAAATACAAACTATAAAATCAATTTATAAAAAAGAAAAAAAAACTGACTGATCGAATTTGTGGACTTTTTATACAAGTCTCATATGTCATGTTCTCTGTTGTTAGTTGTCGGTACTTCATCATGCTTGGCAAGTCTTCGGTTTCATGGTGCACCAAGAAGCAAACTGTCGTCGCTCATTCCTTGGATGAAGTAGAGTATTGTGCAACGAATAGTATGGTCCATGACCTTCTGTGGCTTCCTTGGTTACTCAAGCACCTCGGCATTCGAGTTACTCAGACAAATCCTTTTTTCTACAACAATCGGACAATGTTCACATTGCAGCCAACCCTGTCATTCATGAGCACACTAAGCATGTAGAGATGATTGTCATTTTTGTTCATAATCACACTCCGTCTCCTGAGATTGTCCCTTACTAGAATCTCACCACTGTGCAGCCGACATTCCATAAGGATTAGTTGGTGATCAGTTTGCTCATCTTCTTTTCATGTTTGGGCTCCTTGACAACCATTGTTTTTAGAATTGGATAGGAAGACCGTTGGTTAACGTTGATGGAACCGTTCATACGCTATAACATATAAACATATATAATATACGAAATTAGTACTGAACTTATCACTAACCATAAACAATTTCAAATGCATATCAATCACCAAAAGTTCTAAAATCATTAAAATAATCTAACAAAAGCATTTAAATATTTTATTAAATTCAAGTTAGTAATCAAGATGGTAATCTGTAATGGATAACATAAAGGCGACAAAAGGGTTAGGAAACAAAGAAAAAGAAGTAGAAATAAAAATAGTAATATAGATTAGATGATTTTAATTTAAGTTAAAGTATTTTGTTTATTAAATTTTTTGTGGTTAAGTAGTGAACTAGTGGACCACTCAAACCATAATGGTTTGATTGATTTTTATGTCAAACCATTAAGAATCGTTCGATCCATCTCTAAACATCCATACAAATTAACTACTCCGATATTGTAACTGATTTGGTAGTTTTACTGCTCCGGTAACTAATCAGTTGGGTTCTTATAACCAGGAAATTAACGCTTGCTTGCGCTTGAGGGGAGTGTTACGTGGGTTGGTTGTATATGTCCTTATGGCCTTGTTTGTTTATTTCCATTTATTTAAGGGCTTAATCTCATTTCTTTCTTTCACCCACGTTACCTGTTGCAGGGGTTTAGGGTTTTGGTTCCATAGCCATATAATATTGCACCTATAGCAGGGAAATGAAACGAGAATACCTCAATAAATAAATAATCAATAAGCTAGTGTTCTCGTGGAATAGTTTTTTTCACAGGAAACGAAAAAAATCACCTAAATTATTGTGTCGTTTCTTATTTGTGTTCTAGATTTATGATTGATATTCTTCTAAAATCGTTGTTACTCGATCGTCACAGAGATAGCGCCTACCCATTATGCTAGTCGATCAAGACTTGACTCAGTGGCGGATACATGCATGTTTAGGGGTGTCCCGGGACACCCCTAAAATTTGGAAACACGATTATTCAACCTCCAATAGTAGTTTGCGTATAAGTAAAAAAAATGTTTAAGTGATAGTGGGACACCCTTAAAATTTGAAAAAATGATTACCCAATCTCCCGTAGTAGTTTGCGTATTGATATAAATAATATTTAAGTAGTAGTCTATGTGATTTAAACTAGGGACACTGCCTTTATTAGTAAACCTATTTCAATTACACTACAACTCATTTGTTATTTTGTTTTAGATCCAAATATAATAGTAAAATGTTATTCTTATTTGTCAAAACTTAACTATTGAACCCAATTACCAGATACCCTTGTCTAATAAGATATGTATAAAGATATTTGTTGAGCAATATAGACACCGGATGTATTTTACCATTTTACGAAACATGTATGAACTTTTAATGTAACTTTTATATTTAATAATTATTTAGTTTAATTTTAATAATTATTTAATTTAATTTAAATTTTAATTTATTTTAATTTTTAAGAGAGGACACCCCTATATAGAATTTCTGGATCCGCCACTGACTTGACTTGAGATCTGAACCGTTCAACTAGTACTCTGGATGAGTCGGGTGCAACAACTATATTTTTGAGACGTATAGATATATGTTCTTTACCTCCATACAAAACTTAACCCCAAATACTAAACAACAACGTATTCACATCACATGGAGTGCTTTATAAAGAATTAAGGTGGCCTAATCAATGTAATATTGAAGTGGTCATGTGATACGAAAAAAGATACGACACTTAGCGTCTCTGGGGGGTTCTTAACAGAATAGTCCAAACATGGTGTTGCATATGTACAAGATCAACAAGGAAAATTAAGTAGCTAGCTAGGTGACTATAGAAACTGGCAAGAATTGCAGCATCGTCCCAGCAGCAGCAGCAGCAGCTGGCCCCTGCTCCTGTGTCAGCTTCGAGTTTCTCCAGCTAAAAGAAGATGGTCTCATATTTCCTTTCATTTCTCTCTCTGGCTCTCACGTTCAATATCGCCATATATATAAACCCAAACCCACTGCCCCTCTACTGTACTGGAGCTAGCCTGCGAGCTTTGCAGCGGCTGACATGGAAATTGTCCTTAATTTGTATTCTTATACGTTGTGTCGTTGTACATATAAATAAATATAAATATGCATAACATATATTTATTGTGTATACGTAAGGAGAGAGTACACTGCACCGTGGTGAGAAGAAGGAGAGAAAGGGGGCCAGCTGTTCTCGTGATACCAAATTTGTTATCTTCTGAAACGTTTCATGGGTTTTTACTGCATAGTGCAAAACCATTCCTATCCACTATCTTCATGCTGACATGTCTATCTTTTGGAATTCATATATAGAGTTGGAGTTAGTCTCCCTGAAAACACAAAAATAAAAACTTAGTTTACCTTACCTCTTCACACCTTTAGTAGTTGTCCTGGCATTATGATTTTTTGGATGGCTTATGGTATATGTGTTTCTATTAGTGAATCAATGTAATGTATTATGTAAACAATTGTGTCATCATATCTCGTGTGTGTATCGCCTACACGTTATTAAATTTGAAGTATGATCTAATGTTACAATATTCATGTACAATACACATTAATAGTTTTGGGTTTACAATAGAATCTAGCTTTTCTCTCTCTTCCACCCTCATTTTCCTCAAGTAAATGTGGCAGGTAATACATTATAAATATCAAAACCATCATATTTTGCCCTTGTTGACCAGGCATGCCAAGGGGGGAAACAGAATACTTTAGACAAATTATATCGAAATATCTAGTTTAGTGTAAAGAATGGTAGTACATCACATATTTGGAATTTTGATAGATTGGAATAGTTTGTTAAATTTCATAGGTAACCGTATTGATCAGCTATTTTTCTTTTGTTGAAAGAATATTAATTAGTTCCTAAAATAATTAAATCACTAAAAGACTAAGCCTTCTAGAGTCCGATATCATGTGAACAATATAATTAATTCATCTTAATAATTTGATTGTTAGAAAAGAGCGTTGATATTATACTTACTTTTTATTTTGTAAACATTCCAAAGTACAAAATGTTTCCATACAAACAATATTTTCCATGGAGGGTATCTATATGTTTCTCACAAAATATTAAACAACTCTAGATGCTTCCCACAAGCATATGTCCCCCACTATAAAACCTAGATTTGCCACTTAACTCTACTAATTATGGCATGGAAGAAAGATATAGACATCAAATATAGCTTCCAAATAACAAATTGCCTTTTCCTAGCTAGCTCCTCCATGCACCATGTAGATAATCCATGTTATATATTTGAGACCCACTATATTACTCATAGTATAACTTGTGGGACCAAACCAAATGATGATGCATATATATGGGACCTAACAACTATATACATGTTCATATATCATTATCAAAAGGGCACTTCTTTTTATTTTATTTTATGGGTAATTACAGAAACACATGGTGGCTTTTTGTGGGAGAGAAAAGATTTTCCATGAAATTTTTTTGCTTCCCTCTCTATCTTTTTGTTCCCTTCCTTCATACATACAGAATACGAAATGGAAGACCAGTGAGGTGGTGGGGAAGTAGATTATTTATAGCTTCTCCCACTCACCACGCACAAAGAGATCAGCATAGAATAGAAGAGAAGAAGGGGACGAGTGAGAAGACTACAAGAGTACTGCAAAAGGGCTGTTCGAGATGCAGTTTAATTAAATAGAAGTTAACGAATCCTTTCTTAATTAGAGTTTTAACTGATATTTTACTGCATAGATCTTAGATAGCTTAGCTTCTAGCCCCACTAGTAGTAACACTTCCATCTAGTCCACTTGACCAAACAAATCCTTTCTTTAATTAGAGTTTAATTTTCCTATCAAATAATTTTAGATGTTAATTAGTCAATAATAAATGTTGCAAGCTGAAATATGTGAGTTATATCAGATAGGGGTGTGCAACAACGGAATCGGACTAAACTCATGAGAATTGCAGTCTGATAGTGAAAGACATTTTGCTCCATAAATTCCTATATATTATAACAAAACACATTTGTCATTATAAATATGATAAGATATATAATGTGACGAAGATTATTGGGATGAATACGTGGTCATTTTATGCTCGACATCTTCCTTCCATCCAATGATATTTACACAAAATGGTTGCGACATAATATTTCTGTTATAATATGTACTTAATATGACAAACTTTTAAGTCAAAATCGATGTTTGTCAAGTTAGATACTTTATTATGACAAAATTAAAATGACAAAAAAAAAATATTTTATCAGAAAAGCTAAAAATTGCTGCAGCGTTTGGAGGCTCTAACGGAGTTCCTGTGTATTTGTTCAGATGGTTCTAACGATGTGTTTTCTTCAAGTTCTTCCTCATCTCCCTCAAGATCTTCAAAACAAGGAGATGCAACCTGATTTGGTATCACATATAAGGGTTGAGGACTTTGTGGATCATGGTTTGGACTTGACTGATTTTCTGAAAATGGAATGGCAATATTTTCTAATTCTAGAAAAGGGTAAAAAGAGATAGTTTGGAGAATGGTGTGTGAAGGATGGTTGTTTTGTGGTATTTGGTCTCTTATGTAAGGAATTATTTGCTCATACAAGTTGATATCTCTATATACAAATACTGCCTAACCCTTCATTACAGGAGAACAATAAAAAAATACACACTGCCTAGCTATATTCTCAAACTACTTTGTTCGCTGTGATACTGTTCCAGCATAACTCAAGAGCCAAAAACCCTCAAAACATTGTAGAATGGTGGTTTCCCGTACAATTTTTCAAAAGAGTTAAATTATCCAACAAAGGGTAGAGAATCTATTTCTTAGAAATACTACATGTAAAACAAAATGCTAAAAAATGACAGAGGAAATTCATACTAGAATCTTAAAGCTCTAACAACATTTAAAATATCTTGATGCTTTATTTTCACTCTTCCATTCTATTGTGGGACTTCCAACTATAAAGTTTGGTGTAAAATTCCATGTTCACCATACAATTTAAGCATATGAAATTCTAGGTATTGATCATACTTTATGGTCTTGATCCACTTTTCAAAATGTACATTCACCGTAACACATAAGTTATATAACAAGCTTTTTGCTTTAAACTTAGCTTTCATAAAAAAAAACCCATAAACTTCTGTTATAATCATCAACCACAGTTATTAAATAAAAAACCATTATAAATCATTACAAAATGGGCTATCCAAATGTGAACATCGACCAAATTGATAACACCGAAAATCGGTGTTATTTAGCTCTCATTTCATAGGTGTTTTCATGTAAAAATCATCATCTTTGACTATTTGAGATCGATTTCGTGCTATAATTGCTTTCTATAGTCTAAATTCTAAGATTTAACACGTTTCTTTCATTAGTTAGCTATTTTACATGCATAACCTACTTCTATGAGTCCAGAGCTTGAATATTGTTCATTCTCACCCTTTTCTAAGCTAGGTTTTGTTTTCATTCTTAATTTAAGGTCCTAGTATGATAAGGAACATGCACACCAAATTTCGCGCCAATCAGAGGTTGTTTGAGGGGTGAAAAGAAGGTGGGAAGCAAGTCTTGCCTAAGTTCACGGCCTAGGGGCAGAAGATCACGATTGGGAACTCTCCCCCCCCCCCTCCCCCCTCCCCCTCCCCACCAAATGCCCGTAAATTCAAAGAGGGCGTCCCAACGATTACAGAAGGTCTTGCGAACTTCCCTTTTGAGTTCACAACCTCCAGTTCGCAGGCTGCAAACTCTTGGGTCAAGGGTAAGATCTTCCAATTTCCAAGAGTTCACAGTCTCTTATCAAAGTTCATGCCCATGAACTATGAGGTCAAGGCTGCGATCTTCCCCTTCCCATCAACAATTTCAAAATCAATCAATATATGGTTAGTGATTCTTGTATCAACAATCCATACATCAATCAATATATGGATGAGTTTCATGGATAGGTGGATAACTCTCATGGACTGCTAATTTGCCTCTCAGTTCTCATGGATTGCTTTTTACCCCGTTGTGGTTTGCTTGTGTGGTCCATATTGGTGTTTTTTGTATGGATAGTTTGTCTGAGAAGATTGATGTTAGACAACTTTTATTTTGACAGGAACTTGTTATTTTTCATTTTTTACCACAGAACCCATGGATATCCATAAACCCGCAGATACCCAGTGGGTTAAGGTGGGTTGGGTTTGAGTTTTCCAAACTCATTGGGTTTTACCCCTTTTTTTTTATATACCCATGGGTTTGGGTTTGGCAAAATCCAACTCAAACTTGGCCATTGCCAATAATGCAAGTGGAAAAAATGAACTTGTCTAGAAAATTAGGAAATTTGGCAAGTGTACTAAAGCAGTGAAAAATAATTGCTAGCGTAAGTTTTCTTTTCTTACTTTAGACACTGATACAGAAAGTAACTAGGCTTCCCGGTGGTCTAATGACAAAATTAGCCTGAGACAGAACTCCATGTAAACTTGGTCTAGATGGCTTCGATAATGATTTAATAGACTCTTGCAGCATGTTGAGTCGTCTGATGTAGTCTTTTGTGATGAACTTTTAATTTATAAAGGATGAGCCTTCTTCTTCGAATTTTCCTCTAGATGAAGAGGAATCTCCACTACTATCACCTCTAGGATTGGTAGCGTATCCAAAAAAAATTGTGTCCTCCCTCCATCATCTTCCTATTTTTGGCCTTTAGCTTCTAGTAGTCTTCTTTAACATGGTTGTCTTGCTCAAAGTATTTTCAAATAATATTTTGAACTTGTGATTGAACCTTGTTTTGATCTTTCCCCTAGTATATCAAGTTGACTCCCATGTTGTGAGACATAGCTAAAAGCATCCACCTATACTAGACACAAGCTTCATCAACATGTTTGTACGAAACCATTCATAATTCTCTTTTAACCTAGTTATAAACCTCATCACATTATCCTCGTGTATATAACCTCTCAGGGTATCTAAAGTCACAATTGAGGAACAATATACTATTGAACAAGGATTAGACACCATTGTCCGATACTACTGACACGCTAAAACACAACACCTAACAATGGCCAAGTGTAACCAATGAAAGGGACTGCAGTATAGTGGCACAAGTAATAAATATCGAATCCACGGGTCTCTAGAGTTACTATTACTCAGCTTCAGTTCATTATCTAGCAAACTAGATTAAGGATTGATTAACTAAACTACTCTACTAACTAAACTAAGTAAAACTACTAATTACAGTTTGGGAACTCACTTAGGTATGATTCCCCCTAGCTCCTCAATTAGGTCCAAGTTGTAATTACCTTTGGTTGATCTACTGTTGATTAAACTGCGGAAGATCCTAAATTAGCTTGGAATCTCTTAAGCTGACCAAGCCCTCTCAGTCTAACTACCCGGCAGACGACTAGTCTTCACCAGGATAGAAAGCTGAGGCTATGAACACAGAACTCCACTACCGGAATTGGATTCCAGTACAAAGCAGTAAACTGGCTAACTCTCGTATAGCCAATCTCCTACTATCGAATGAAGGGACTCTAACAATCTAATCAGATTCTATCTATCATAGGTTAAAGCAGAAATCAAGAGAATTTGATCAAGATCCAATTGACTCAATAAATCATGCCTCAATCGATTATAATCAAACAATATAGCATCCAAAACTTCATACAAGAAAGATCCTAACTCATGGAACTAGGGTTCCTCAAAACCTAAGTGAAGGGAAGTTACTCCATAGAGAAGAGAGAGACTGCAGAAATCTGATCTAGATCTTCAATCTCCATCTCCAAGCTTGATTCCCGAGCTCCAATGGCGAAGAAATCCTCCAAAATAGCTCCAAGAATGTCTCCAAGTCGCTCTCTCTCTCTAGGGTTCGTCCCTTGGGTGTTTGGGATCCAAAACCCAGCTCGCAAAACAGCTTTTATACTTGCTGAAACTCGCACCCCCGACTTGCACGGCCGTGCAAATTGAGGTTTTGGCCGTGCACAATTTCCAGCATGCACTCCTAAGCTTCGTTGATCTCGTTTGAGCTCGTTTGACCTCCGATTCAGTCGCCGTTTGATCCCAGACGCTCGTAGTCTCGTCCTCTTTCTTTTCATGACAAGCTTGCATGATTATTTGTCCATAAAGTGAGGTAGAAATCCATTCTTCTTCAGGTCATGCCCGAGTTTCTTCTCCCGAATCGTCAATTGATCTCTGATTGACTTGAAACTTGCGCCTATGCTTCACTTTATGTGCTAGGACCTGAAATGTGACAAAGGAACACAACCTAGCATAAAATAGGCCAAAGACGCGATAATTCAAGCTCAAACAATCAAGAAACAAAAGGGAAAACATGTGCAAATACCGAGTCATCAAATCCCCCCACACTTAACTGTTTGCTTGTCCCCAAGCAAACCTAACTCAAACCAATGCAGCTCTCCAGAGCTCTATAGAAACATACAACCCCGATCGTCGGTAGAGGATTTCCTAGATCATATAGCAGCTTACGAGGTCAACTGGTCTTCTAAGACGTTCCCTATCTCTCTCAATGCGAGTACTAGACTCAAGCCAGGATCATGAGAAAAAGTAGAAGTAAGACAGTCAGTTCATGGATAAAGGGACTCACACCATTCACAACCAAGGACTCGTTGTACCGGGTGCTCTTTCACTTCATTTCACCGTTGGAACCCCTTTTTCTCACTTTCATTTACATTTTTTATTTCATTTGGTGGGGTTCCAACTGCAGTCTTTTGCACGGTCGACCCTTATTAGTCGAGCAAGAGCAATTTCTGTACATCTGGCGCTCGCCAGAGTACTTCTTTTAACTCCTTTTCCTCAACTCGTGTGGAGGGTCAATGAAATTAAGGGGGGTCGGAAGCTCTATCCGTGCCCTTAAAAACACATCCTCAAGTAGGCAAACCGTTCAACGGGTGAAAATTTTACTTGTACTAGAGACAGCTTAGCTTCACCTTGTAGGAGTACCCCACTAAGGATTACTAAAATCTCTTCCAAAACCCGATTTTGTGCAATGAACGGTGCCACACACGTTGGGCTTACCCCATGTTTAAGATTTCAATGATTTCGACATGGAGGACCAACTGCTTCCCATTTTCCATATGAGCACCCTGTTCGATACATGAGTCCAAAACACAATCCACATAGAGTCACCATTACCACATGAATTCAACGGTCCTAGCTCCACTAGTTCACAAAATCAACTGGCACAGCAAAGAGCTAGATAGGAAAAATCTTATACTTCAACATCCTCCATAGTGCTACACTACCTCCCTAGGTTGCACATTTCTATAGAGTCTGTCAATTCAAAGCATACTGAGTAGGCAATTTGCATGGGAACACGTACTTGGAGCCCTCAAATTTAAAAATTTGGACAGTGGACTAGGCTCCAAGCACACAAACAGCCAAACATTCACCCGCATACATAATCGAACACCCCCCCACACTTAAGCACGACATTGTCCTCAATGGAGGAAAGATAAGAAGTGTAGAATGAAGTTACCAGATCAAGGGTGAATGATGATGTACGGGTCAGGCGGTGCATTCCAGGAAGAGAGAGTAATCAGAACACAAACACCACACAAAATCTCACAAAGGTTGAGTTATTGACTCTAAAATCAAATAACAAAACTGACTCAACCGAGGATAAATAGAGAAAGAAATGCAAACCGACTGGTTGGGTTGCCTCCCAACAAGCGCTTCTTTCACATCGTGAGCCGGACGATGGCTCCTAAGTTTCGGTCCATGCTAGAACCTCCTTGAAGTTGAGGTTCTCGTCGATGAGGTGGAGTCTCAAGTCACAAGCAGGTGGTGTGGCAGGTGATGAAGGCTCGTGCACTTGATGCAGATGAAGTCTCCACCCTCGAGACCTCTTCTTCTCTTCTCTCGTCTCATTGCCCCAAACCAGATAAGACAGCATCGATTGGCCACCATCGCGTCCACCAAGAGGGACCGATGTCGATGTGGCCTTGGTCTGGCAAAGAGACACTGCAAATGGGTCCTTGGCAAGCAGCTCCTCGAATTTTGGTGGGTATATTACTTGCAACTGATGGCCGGTGCAAGCCTCGTCCACCTTAACTCCGTCCTCAGCCTGGACGCCAATTGCTTCTTCAACCTCCCTTTCTTCTTCATGTGGTATCACCCCTGGGATAAGATCAAGAACTCCTCCTGCTTCACTTTCTTCATCCTCCACAACTTCTTTCTGCACCCTTTCTCGCTCTTCTTCTTCTAGCACGGATTGGAGAGCAAGTTGCCAAGCAATTTCTTTCATGAGATTTTCTTGCATCTCCTCACTCATGCCCGCCTCTTCAAAGCTCAGTTTGGGATGTGGGAAGGTGTGGTCGGCTACGGCAGGAAATTCCTGATCATGATCATCACGAGAGCTTTTCGTGAAAACTTCTGTCTGCTCCACAATATCCTTGTAGCCTTCGTCTTCCTCCTCCTCTTCTAGTATGATAGCAGAAGGGTGATCTTGAGCAAGTTGTGCATAAGCTTTCTCAAGATCCTCGAGGCTCTTCTTTATGCTCAGGAGGGTCTCCTCGGTTTCACGGTAGGAGAACCCAGTTTGGGCATTGTCTGGGATATCCATCTTTGGAAAGGATGTCTCAGGTACTCGAGCAATCTGGTCCACGAGAAGCCTCAAGTGATAGTTTGGATCTGGCTGATGGAGGAATTCTTCTTGATAAGGAGATTGTTCTTGAAATACCCAGGGGTCTGATTGTTCTTCGTAGGATGGGGGTTGGTACTGAAACCCGAATCCATAGTCTTCTCCTCCTTGATTGCTCCAGGGGGTCTCGGGGTAATACCACTCGGATGGTGGTGGATACCCCCAATGGTTGGAGAAGCCATGAGGATCCATGATTCAGATCTGCACCAACAAAAACAAAAAACACCCAAGTGAAAAGCAAGGGTGGAAAAGAAAAGAAAAAAGCTAAAGTAACAAACTTCTGCCTTTCCTAATAATCTAGAAAGTCCCCGGCAACGGCGCCAAAAACTTGACACGCTAAAACACAACACCTAACAATGGCCAAGTGTAACCAATGAAAGGGACTGCAGTATAGTGGCACAAGTAATAAATATCGAATCCACGGGTCTCTAGAGTTACTATTACTCAGCTTCAGTTCATTATCTAGCAAACTAGATTAAGGATTGATTAACTAAACTACTCTACTAACTAAACTAAGTAAAACTACTAATTACAGTTTGGGAACTCACTTAGGTATGATTCCCCCTAGCTCCTCAATTAGGTCCAAGTTGTAATTACCTTTGGTTGATCTACTGTTGATTAAACTGCGGAAGATCCTAAATTAGCTTGGAATCTCTTAAGCTGACCAAGCCCTCTCAGTCCAACTACCCGACAGACGACTAGTCTTCACCAGGATAGAAAGCTGAGGCTATGAACACAGAACTCCACTACCGGAATTGGATTCCAGTACAAAGCAGTAAACTGGCTAACTCTCGTATAGCCAATCTCCTACTATCGAATGAAGGGACTCTAACAATCTAATCAGATTCTATCTATCATAGGTTAAAGCAGAAATCAAGAGAATTTGATCAAGATCCAATTGACTCAATAAATCATGCCTCAATCGATTATAATCAAACAATATAGCATCCAAAACTTCATACAAGAAAGATCCTAACTCATGGAACTAGGGTTCCTCAAAACCTAAGTGAAGGGAAGTTACTCCATAGAGAAGAGAGAGACTGCAGAAATCTGATCTAGATCTTCAATCTCCATCTCCAAGCTTGATTCCCGAGCTCCAATGGCGAAGAAATCCTCCAAAATAGCTCCAAGAATGTCTCCAAGTCGCTCTCTCTCTCTAGGGTTCGTCCCTTGGGTGTTTGGGATCCAAAACCCAGCTCTCTCTCTCCAAAAATCGCAAAACAGCTTTTATACCCGCTGAAACTCGCACCCCCTACTTGCACGGCCGTGCAAATTGAGGTTTTGGCCGTGCACAATTTCCAGCATGCACTCCTAAGCTTCGTTGATCTCGTTTGAGCTCGTTTGACCTCCGATTCAGTCGCCGTTTGATCCCAGACGCTCGTAGTCTCGTCCTCTTTCTTTTTATAACAATCTTGCATGATTCTTTATCCATAAAGTGAGGTAGAAATCCATTCTTCTTCAGGTCATGCCCGAGTTTCTTCTCCCGAATCGTCAATTGATCTCTGATTGACTTGAAACTTGCGCCTATGCTTCACTTTATGTGCTAGGACCTGAAATGTGACAAAGGAACACAACCTAGCATAAAATAGGCCAAAGAAGCGATAATTCAAGCTCAAACAATCAAGAAACAAAAGGGAAAACATGTGCAAATACCGAGTCATCAAATCACGCATACTCTTCCCACATAGTTTTCAACCTAGTGACAAATTTATTAACACTAGAAGTTCCTTGTTTGTAGGAGCACATAAGGTCTGGAGGTTTGCTAATCGAGCATACCTCATTTTCAAATCTTCCACATCACATGAACATTTTCAGTACGGGGTACACTTTATGTTGTCGTTTCATCAAGAGAGTTAAGAAGCCAACCAAGTATCTGTGTGTTTTTGCATCCCATTCTTCAAATGTGGGATCTACAGGATCTGGTTGTGGTCCATATCCATCAATGTGCCTGAGCCTCTTTCTCGGCTTCAAGGATATTTGTAGAGATCTACTCTTGTGGTTGTAGCTCTTCCCATTGAACTTGACTGAGATGATGGATTGTGGTACTAACAGATCAACCGAGTTAGAAGAAATAGTAGTAGACATTTGTCCATTTTTTATGTGGAACTCATGATAAAGAACCCCTGTTAGAAAGATAGTTGTATTTTGATACCATAAGAGTAGTTTATGATAAAACTTTTTATGTGGAACTCATGATAACAAGCATGTTATATATGCGGATGGAGAACCCTACAACCAATTATCAAACTAACTCTGCTAACTAAAATTAAAACAACCAATCGAAGTCGTACAAGTGTCAAATATGGAAAAATTAATTTTATTTTTACCGAAATCAACCTTCGCTCAGCTTCTTTTGTAGAGGAATTTTATGGTATAACCTGAAATTATTCTTTCATATTGTACTATTCTTCGGGTTGTAGCATAAAAACAAAAATTAAAACACCAATACTTTGAAACATTGTAAAATTCCTCCGACATAACTAAATCTGAGTAGTTTAGAGAGGTAAGTCAGCCAGAAGATTCTTCTATTATAATTTCTCAAACGCAGTGAAAATTTAACCCCGTAAACCTCAACCATCCACTCGTCTCCCTCTGCTCACATGACCACCGCTGGCTGGCCGATTCCTTTCAAAAACAAACAGTTAACATATTCCTAGTTTTACGTAAACAAATTATATCAGCAATAATGAGATAATATTGTGCAAATCAATTGGGAATTTCAAGGAGGGACAGCTTAAAAACAGAGATCGAATACAGCGAACTACCTCGACTCTTCGATGCGCTCTCTCTTTCTAGCTAGGGTTTCAAAGCTATTATAAATTTTCATTTTCATTTTCATTTTTACCCTCTTTTATATAATTTTTAATCTTTTTATGATTTCAAGAATTATTATGAGAGATCTACTTCAGAATTTTGTATTGTACACCAGAGAAGAGCCCTACAAAGCAGAGTCAAGATAGTAGGTTCATTCTCCTGTCCTTTCCTGGCACTCTCTTTTGTCTCTTCCGTTGTCCTCCTTCCATAAATATGATCTAATACTTATAGTCACTAAAATGCGCAACACTAACTTAGCAAGCACCAATAATTTGGTCAAAAAATACATAAAAGAAAATGAGGAAAAGGAGGAATATGATGGATTTCAGTAGAGGGAAGATTCGATAAATTGAATGAGTAAAAAAGTCTTTCAACGAGGTTGTGCCAATGTTACTAAGCACATTTATGAATTCGTTATGGTAGCAAGTCTAGTTAGACAATAGACCTGTTGGTCTCAGTATGCCGGAATTCTGTAGTGCCGTACCGGCACGAGTGCCGCCAACGCGTTAGCCGTAGGATTGGCAATGTTTAATTAGGACCATTGATTTTAACCACCACTTAACCAAGTTAGGTTGAACCTGGTTGAACCTATTTTATTTTTAAATCAATTATTATAGTATACAAGTTTCACATTGAAACGGAACATAGGACTTTTTTTTTTGACTTAGGTAGGAAGGTAATAGATAGGGAATTACAAAGAGTTGGAAAATAAATAGCGGTAGTCAGCCAAGTGCTGAACTACCGATTCAAGGGCCGTTTTCGCCACGCAATGGGCAACCCTGTTAGTTCTACGAGGAGAAAAAACAAAGTGACCAAACTCAAACGTGGCCTTCATCAACCGAACTTCTTCTAGTATCACTCCCCCACGGTCATGATGAATATCATTTGCCAACACTCGCCGGATCACCAATTGGGAATCACCACAAAAACAAATAGAGCGAACACCTTGCGTTAAGCACCAATCCATAGCATCTCATAAGGCCAGCAACTCAATTAAAAATGGGTCAGATAAGCCATCATAGTACTTACCGAGCGTACAGATTATCGAGTCAGAAGGTGAGAAGCCAACAAACCCAACACTTCCGCCTGAATTTCCATGGGTGGCACCATCAAAGCAGTTTAACAGTTCATTTGAGGGGCACACTACCACGGGGGAGGATTAGGAGGTCGCCTAAGAGAAGATTCCCCTCTATTTGCTTTGGAAGAAGAAGCAACCCACTCATCCCTTTGGTGTAGGTACTGTTTGTGCAGTGGCCTTGGAAGATATTGGATGTGGTCATAGCATGACCAACAACGCCCTTTCCATACTCGCCATGATAGGAAAACCAGTTCAGCTAAATCAAACTTATTAATCTGCATAGAGAAAAAGAGATGTGTCCATGCCAAGTCAATCGGTTTGGTAGCAACAGCAGCTCGTATGTTTTCTTTCCCAGCCAGGCGCCACACCTCGCGAGCTATCCTGCAATCAAATAGACAATGAGATATGGTTTCTATATCAGGAGAACACACATGGCACATATTCGATGCACTCAAGGATTTTCCGTGAAGGATAGCCAGACAAGGAGGGAATCTTCGAACAACCCTCCAAAGGAAGAACCTCAGTTTAGGGGATCAGGTAAACTCCATAACAGTTTCCAGAACTTGATATCCAGGTAAGGGGGAAGGGCATCGAACATCTCCATTCGTTCATCCGAGAGCAAGTGATACCCTGTCTTTACAGTATACAGCCCTGAAGTTGAGTAGTGTCAAATGAGCCTATCGGGCTGCGGAGTGGCCGGAATTGGAATAGACATAATCCATTTAACACTCTCACTAGTGAAATGCAAACGAAGGAACTCTGCATTCCAAGTGCGGGACAGGGGATGGATATGGGAAGCAACAAATGGATTACCCAGATTGACGCCAGGAAGGAGAGTTGGAGAGAAAGGGGGGGGGGGGCAGCCATGGATCGTGAAGAATTAAAATGGCCGTACCACATCCCTGCCACCTAAGTCCTTTGGAGTAACTTGCGACCCTCGAGAACCCCTTGCCACGCCCACGATGGCCGGGTTCCCACCTGAGCTGAGAGGAAATCACAATGAGCGTGGTAACAGGCCTTATACATCGTTTCCAAAGTAGACGGAGGTTCCATAAGAATCTTCCACGCTTGTTTAGCGAGCATAGCCACGTTAAAGATGTCAAAGTCTCGGAAACCAAGTCCCCCACGGAATTTGCTGACACATAAAGCTGGCTAGGAGATCCAATGCATCCCTCTATCTTTATCCTGACCAGCCCACCAAAACCTCGAGAGCTGCCCATTCATTCGCCGACAAGTAGTAGAGGGTAATCGAAAAGAAAGCATTGCATAGACAGGATTCGCCGATCCCACGGCCTTGATGACTACCTCTTTCCCAGCCAACGAGAGCGCCTTTGATTTCCAGTTATGAATACGTCGGGCTAGCGCATCTTCAATAAACCGGAAAGTTTGAACCTTCGAACGTTGAATTTGGGCAGGGAGGCCTAGGTATTTGTCGAGTTCCCCAATTGAATCCACACCCAAGATAGCTGCCAGATCCAAGGCATCCTGAGTCGAAACATTACCACTGAAGCAAACCTTTGATTTCTGCAAATTAATTTTTTGTCCACTTGCAGCCTCATAAACAGTCAGCAACTGCACAAGTTGAGAGCACTCTACGGATGATGCTCGCAAAAACAAATACGTATCATCAGTAAATAACAAATGGGACGTTATTGGAGCAAGGTGATGAATTTTCAGACCATGTAATTGTTTCGAGGCAAAAGCATTGGTAATCAAAGTTGAGAAAGCTTCAGTATAAAGGGCAAATAAGAGGGGAGAGAGTGGATCACCTTGTTGGATACCCCGTTCCGGGTGGAAGTACCCGTGTACGTTGATATTTAGGAGCACAGAGAAGGTGACCGTCGTTACACAGGCCTTGATTAACTTTAGCCATGAAGCATCAAATCCCAACGCTTCCATGACAGCAAAAAGAAAATCCCACTCAACTTGATCGTAAGCTTTCTCCATATCAAGTTTTAAAGCCATCCATTTCTCCTTACCTTGATTTTTGGTTTTCAGGAAGTGCATAACTTCTTGAGCAATAAAAATGTTGTCAGATATATCTCTTCCTTTGACAAAACTATTCTGAGCATCACTAACAACCGAAGGAAGGACTGAACTCAGCCTAGAAGATAAGACCTTATATATGATCTTATAAAAGAATTGACATAGTCCAATGGGGCGCATCTGTTTCATCGAGTCAACATTTGGAACTTTCGGAAGCAAGGTAATCAAAATATGATTAAAGTTGTGTAAGAGTCTACCTGACCTAAAGAACGATGATGCAGCCACACAGACTGAGTTCCCAATGATGTCCCAATAAGTCTGGTAAAACGCAGCCGTAAACCTATCCGATCCCGGCACTTCTGATGGACCAATGCTGAAGGAAGCCTGTTTGATCTCTTCGCTGGATACTGTCGAGGTGAGGAAGTTATTCTGCTCAAATGAAACCTTCCTCGGGAGACCAATGGCTGCAACCAGGAAGTGGAATGGATTGCCATTTGAAGAGAATAGGTGCTGGAAGTAATTCACTGAAACAGAACCTTTGGCGTTCTCCTCCATGTGAGCCACTCCCATTTCCTCCCAGATCAAATCAATGGTATTTTGGGGTCTCCGTTGATTTGTCATTGAATGGAAGAAGTTGGTGTTAGCATCCCCTACTTGCAGCCAACTATTTCTGGATTTTTGCTTCCAATAAATCTCTTCTTGGGGATATGCATTAGCTAGCTGAGATTCCAATCCTTGTATGACACCCCAATCGACAGCAAGCTGTCCTCTTTCATCCTCAATTGCCAATCGAAGCTCGCGGATTTGTCTTGCTGAATTAGTAGTTCCCTGTCTCGCCCAGCTAACAAACTATTGTCTTGCAGCTTTCAACAGAGAAAAGACCTGAAATTGAGGTGTCCCAACCACCACAGCCTGCCAAGCCTGTAGAACAATGCAGTGTGCTTCATTGTTAGGACACTATCTCCTGTCAAAGTGAAATTGAGGATCAAAGTGATGAAGGTATGGTGGCGGAAACCAGCCATGACTGGTCCCAAACCATCAGATGAGCATTCTCGCATGGAATTGTCGAGGACTAGGCTCCCCCCTGACAATTCCCTCATTATTCGGAGCTATTTGTCGATTCTCTCCTTCGATTATGTGTTTATGTGAAACGAAGTACGATGATGACTTTGTTAATAAGAAGTTATGTCATTTAGGTTTCGTGGTAGTGCGTTGTGTGTCTCCCATTGGTAGGGCTGGGGGTCTTGTTGTTGCTTGTGCCCCAAATGTCCAGTGTCGTGTGCTTGAGGAAGCTTCTTTCTTCTTGTATATTGAAGCTCACCATATAGCATGGGGTCTAGTTGTTGTTCTGTTTGTCCACTTAAGTTATGATGTACATATTCGTTGTTCACAGTTCAATGAAATTTTGCGTTTGATCTCGTCGTGTGATCTCCCACTCATTGTTCTTGGTGACCTTAATTGTATCCTGTTTGCATCAAAGAAAGAAGGTGGCCGACTTGCCTCCTTCTCCGTCTTAGAACAATTTCAATCATTCATTGCCAATGCGGGTCTGCTGGATATAGGATTTAAAGGACCCCCTTTCACATGGTCAAACCGACAGGGCCTTAGTACTCATATTCTTGAGAGACTTGATCGTAGATTAGTATTGGATCTAATATTTAATACTTGGCCAAATGTGCAGGTGTCTCATCTTTCTGATCTTGGATCTGATCATCGAATGATTCTTTTGCAGTTGGTTCCAGGATCAGGGAAGGGTAAACCTTGATCCTGCGAAGCATGATCACACTCCACACGTTGTTTCTTTGGGTCTGGGCTAATGATTTGCAGGCCCAACGTCTCACTGCGATCAAGAGCGAGAGTCAGTTTGCTAGCAACCCCATCCAGAAATGGTGCTCGGCACGAGGTTATCCCATCACCCTGAACCGAGGCAGCATTCAGTATTACCAAGTTCCATTTAGCAGCAGTAGCAGAGGAGATAGCCACCTCTGCTGGGAGGAGTTGAAGAGCACCCGTCTGACGGTGGGGAGCCGGATTGCCATCCTTTCTACGAACCCAGGTGAGGCTACGACGACCCAATAGGTTCCTTTCATTGACTTTGGGGCCAGACTTCAAAGAGATTAAGTGACGGCCATACGGAGTCACCGTTCCTGCAAGCTCATCCCGACGAGGGCATTGCTGGCCAATATGACCAAGAACGCCACACAAATAGAAGAATTGGGAGAGCTTCTCATAATTGATCTCAGCAGAAAATCCACCTTTGCCCACCGTTTCATGGGATGCTGGAACGAAATAGGGAGAGGCTGACGGGAATCAACCCACACTCGGGCCCGCAGATAGATCTCGACCGACTCTTCTGCACGGTGCACAGTAGCAGGATCAGTCTTTCTCAGGAATCCACCAAGTAGAGTGCCCATCCGCCTCGAACAGCAGGCGATTGGAACTCCCCAGAACTGGAGGATGAGAGGGACTCTCCACATTTGTTCTGCAACTGTCGGAGAAACCGCCACCTAGTGGGCCAAGTTCACCATATATTTTGGTAACACCCAAGGCGCCATCCCAAGGATCCGATTCATATCCCCGTCATTGGGGAAGACGAACTGCAGTATTCCTTCCACTGCCAGAAGAATGGAGATCGGACCAGCACAGTTCCAAAGCCTCGCCAAAGTAGACTGCAAATGCCGAATCGGGGGAGACGGGCCGACAATTTTTCCCAAGAGAGAGAGATCGTCTTTTTCCGCCCCAGGCGCAACATCGGCATCACCAAACACAACCACCTTGCTTGAAGCCATTGCTAATAGAGTTGTGGAAAAGGGAGATCGAAGCTTGAAGGGAGAAAAGAGGTAGACGCTCGATTTGCTAATCAAAACCCAAGGCTTCCCAATCCACGGAGGTGGCTTTAATAGCCACATGGATCTGAAGGCCGTCGTCGCCGGGGCACGACGGCAAAGTGGCCGGTCAGGGCTGGTCATGTCGATGAAAATACCCATGTCAGACCCGCCCCAAAACAGACCAAACAGGTCGGGTAAAATGAGTCAGGTCGAAATTGTCATCCCTAATTATACTAGTCCATATAATATGGTATTAATTAGTATTCATACCATATGGTATGTTCGCGTACCTGATAGACCGATAATTACACATGTTTTCACCCCTATTCTGAAGCCGTTTGTGATGTGGAATCTCGTGTTTTAAGCCGATTTCACGTTAGGTTGTGTGTTTATGTCATATTTCAGGACCCGGCGTTGGAATCGAGGCGGAGAAACGAGTTCTGGGTCGAAATGAGCCGAGTTGGGACTAAGGGGGCTGCAGGAGGAAAATACCCGGTCAGGTGGCCATATACCCGACCGGGTATTAACCAATTTTGGGCGCCCGAGAAGCAGAGAGGGGCCCGGGCACAGCAGTTAAATCCCCGGTCGGGGATTTTGGTGGTAGACCGGGGATTTTCCCTGAGGACGAAACGGTGCGCTTCAATTATACCCGGTCGAGACCCAAAATACCCGACCGGGTATTTCGACCGGGTATCGCGAGGGCAGCTGATAAAAGCCGGTTTTGTGCGTTTTTGCAAGAGAGAGCTGGGTTTTGGATCCCAAACACCCAAGGGACGAACCAAAGAGAGAGGGGGCGATTTGAGGGCATTCTTGGAGTGGAATTGGAGGATTTCTTCACATTGAAAGCTCAAGGAACAAGCCCGGACTTGAAGACTGATCATCTGAAGATTCTTACTGCAGTCTCTCTCTTCTCTATGGAGTAACTTCCCTTCACTTAGGTTTTGAGGAACCCTAGCTATGTTTGTTTGATTGGATGATTGTATGAGTACTCTGACTTGATAATCTTGAGTTCATATTCAATCTATGCATGTTTTCACGATTCAATTCTGCTTTAGTCGAGATTATTGATTCTGCTTTGATCCTATGAGAGCGAATACCTGATTAGGTCAATAGAGCACCATAGATTGATAGTAGTGAATCGATTGCTTTAGTCGAGGGTTGATTCACTGCTTTGTATCGATTGAGAACCTCTTTCGATAGAGGGAGTCTAGCTCAGAACGCCTTGATCGGTTGTTCTAGAGAAGGATACGTCCCTCTAGGCAATTGACTCAAGAGGGCCTTGTTCCTTTAGTCGAGACTCAAGGTCTAGTCAAGGATTCTCCGCATTGTGAATGAAAGTGAAACAAGTTAGAGATCATCAATCGTTAATCTGGCTAGTGGCTAGGGGGAATCATACCTAAGTGAGTTCCCAACCTGTAATTAGATTAACTTTAACTGTAGTTTGCTAGAGTAGTTTTAGTTCTTTCAACTTAAGCTGTTTTGCTAGATAACGAACTGAAGCTGAGTAATAGTAACTCTAGAGACCCGTGGATTCGATATTTATTACTTGAGCCACTATACTGCAGTCCCTTTCATTGGTTACACTTGGCCATTGTTAGGAGTTGTGTTTTAGCGAGTTAAGTTTTTGGCGCCGTTGCCGGGGAATTTCTAGATTATTAGGAAAGGCAGAAGTTTGTTACTTTAGCGTTTTTCTTTTGTTTTCCACCCTTGCTTTTCACTTGGGTGTTTTTGTTTTTGTTGGTGCAGATCTGAATCATGGATCCTCATGGCTTCTCCAACCATTGGGGGTATCCACCACCATCCGAGTGGTATTACCCCGAGACACCCTGGAGCAATCAAGGAGGAGAAGACTATGGATCCGGGTTCCAGTACCAACCCCCTTTCTATGGAGAACAATCTGACCCCTGGGCATATCAAGAACAATCTCATTACCAAGAAGACTTTCTCCCACAACCAGAAGGGCCATCAGCGTTGGAGTTACCCATGGCGGCCTTCACGGGCCATTCTGCAGAGCCATGCTACACTCCGCAGCCAGATCCAAACTATGAATTGAAGCTTCTCCTGGAGCAGTTTGTTCGGGACTCCGAGAGACGCAATCGCAGAATGGATCTTCACATCCAAGCCCTCCCCTCTTCCGATCCCTCATATCTCCGTGATATGGAGGAGGCTGTTCAACGCTCGGCGAAGCAAACAGAGTGGGTTGAGCAAGTTTGTGCACAACTTGCTCAAGATCACCCTTCTGCTACCATACAAGAAGAGGAGGAGGAAGAAGAAGGCTACAAGGACATTGTGGAGCACACAGAAGTTGTCACGGAGAGCTCCCGTGATGATCATGATCAGGAATGTCCTGTCGTAGCCGACCACCCTTTCCCACATCCCACACTGCGCTTTGAAGAGGTGGGCATGAGTGAGGAGATGCAAGAAGATCTCATGAAAGAAATTACCTGGCAACTTGCTCTCCAATCCGTGCTAGAAGAAGAAGAGCAAGAAAGGGTGCAGAAAGAGGTTGTGGAGGATGATGAAAGCGAAGCAGGAGTAGTTCTTGATCATTTCCCAGGGGTGATACCACATGAAGAAGAAAGGGAGGTTGAAGAAGCAATTGGCGTCCAGGCTGAGGACGAAGTTGAGGTGGAAGAGGCTTGCACCGGCCATGAGTTACATGTGATATCTCCCCCAAACTTCGAGGAATTGCTCAGCAAGGACCCATTTGCAGTGTCTCTTTGCCAGACCAAGGCCACATCGACATCGGTCCCTCTTGGTGGACGCGATGGTGGCCAATCGATGCTGTCTTATCTGGTTTGGGGCAATGAGACGAGAGAAGAGAAGAAGAGGTCTCGAGGGTGGAGACTTCATCTGCATCAAGTACACGAGCCTTCATCACCTGCCACACCACATGCTCGTGACTTGAGACTCCACCTCATCGACGAGAACCTCAACTTCAAGGAGGTTCTAGCATGGACCGAAACTTAGGAGCCATCGTCCGGCTCACGACGTGAAAGAAGCGCTTGTTGGGAGGCAACCCAACCAGTCGGTTTGCATTTCTTTCTCTATTTATCCTCGGTTGAGTCAGTTTTGTTATTTGATGTTAGAGTCAATAACTCAACCTTTGTGAGATTTTGTGTGGTGTTTGTGTTCTGATTACTCTCTCTTCCTGGAATGCACCGCCTGCCCCGTCCATCATCATTCACCCTTGATCTGGTAACTTCGTTCTACCCTCCTTATCTTTCCTCCATTGAGGACAATGTCGTGCTTAAGTGTGGGGGGATGTTCGATTATGTATGCGGATGAATGTTTGGCTGTTTGTGTGCTTGGAGCCTAGTCCACTGTCCAAATTTTTAAAAATTTGAGGGCTCCAAGTACGTGTTCCTTGCAATTGCCTGCTCAGTATGCTTTGAATTGACAGTCTCTGTAGTGATTTGCAACCTAGGGAGGTAGTGTAGCGCTATGGAGGATGTTGATGCATTTAAGACGTCTCATTTCGTCTTCATAGTGTGTTGGTTGATTGAGTGAACTAGTGATCTTAGGACCCTTGAATTGTGTGGTGTTGTGGACTCTCTGCCTGTCATGGACTCTTGTATCATGTTTTGAATATAACAGGTGCTCGAAAATGTGCTTTAAAATGACGTCTCCCGTGCGAATAGGGCGAAAGTGTGTAAGGGGAGACGGGAATCCGTTCCCAATTTCCACCTACTACCTCCAGCCCCCTTACATGTCTTTCCCCCGCACGAGGCTCGAGACAACTGCTCCTGGCATGGCCGGTAAGAGCCGGGCTCTCGCAAAACCTTTGCTAGGTGGGAGCCCCCGTTTTCTACAAAAACAGGTTGGAACCCTTGAAAAAAAAAGAGAAAAACAGAAAAACAAGCAAAAAGAAGAAAGAAAAGGGGGTTCCAACCATCTCCAAAAAGAAAATCGAGCACCTTAAAAAATGTGAGTCCATGATCTTTTGTTTTTGAGAGTCTCTTCATTCACGATTCATTTGTCCTCTGTTCACTATTTGCCATGATGCCGACTCGAGACTAGCGTTCTCGCCGAAGAAGCTATGAGATGACTTGTGCGTCGGTTGACCTCGTAAGTTGCTAAATGATCTAGGAAGTCCTCTACCTACGATCGAGGTTGTTTGTTGCTATAGAGGTCTGGAGAGTTGCATTGGTTTGAGTTAGGTTTGCTTGGGGACAAGCAAACGGTTAAGTGTGGGGGAGTTTGATAGACCGATAATTACACATGTTTTCACCCCTATTCTGAAGCCGTTTGTGATGTGGAATCTCGTGTTTTAAGCCGATTTCACGTTAGGTTGTGTGTTTATGTCATATTTCAGGACCCGGCGTTGGAATCGAGGCGGAGAAACGAGTTCTGGGTCGAAATGAGCCGAGTTGGGACTAAGGGGGCTGCAGGAGGAAAATACCCGGTCAGGTGGCCATATACCCGACCGGGTATTAACCAATTTTGGGCGCCCGAGAAGCAGAGAGGGGCCCGGGCACAGCAGTTAAATCCCCGGTCGGGGATTTTGGTGGTAGACCGGGGATTTTCCCTGAGGACGAAACGGTGCGCTTCAATTATACCCGGTCGAGACCCAAAATACCCGACCGGGTATTTCGACCGGGTATCGCGAGGGCAGCTGATAAAAGCCGGTTTTGTGCGTTTTTGCAAGAGAGAGCTGGGTTTTGGATCCCAAACACCCAAGGGACGAACCAAAGAGAGAGGGGGCGATTTGAGGGCATTCTTGGAGTGGAATTGGAGGATTTCTTCACATTGAAAGCTCAAGGAACAAGCCCGGACTTGAAGACTGATCATCTGAAGATTCTTACTGCAGTCTCTCTCTTCTCTATGGAGTAACTTCCCTTCACTTAGGTTTTGAGGAACCCTAGCTATGTTTGTTTGATTGGATGATTGTATGAGTACTCTGACTTGATAATCTTGAGTTCATATTCAATCTATGCATGTTTTCACGATTCAATTCTGCTTTAGTCGAGATTATTGATTCTGCTTTGATCCTATGAGAGCGAATACCTGATTAGGTCAATAGAGCACCATAGATTGATAGTAGTGAATCGATTGCTTTAGTCGAGGGTTGATTCACTGCTTTGTATCGATTGAGAACCTCTTTCGATAGAGGGAGTCTAGCTCAGAACGCCTTGATCGGTTGTTCTAGAGAAGGATACGTCCCTCTAGGCAATTGACTCAAGAGGGCCTTGTTCCTTTAGTCGAGACTCAAGGTCTAGTCAAGGATTCTCCGCATTGTGAATGAAAGTGAAACAAGTTAGAGATCATCAATCGTTAATCTGGCTAGTGGCTAGGGGGAATCATACCTAAGTGAGTTCCCAACCTGTAATTAGATTAACTTTAACTGTAGTTTGCTAGAGTAGTTTTAGTTCTTTCAACTTAAGCTGTTTTGCTAGATAACGAACTGAAGCTGAGTAATAGTAACTCTAGAGACCCGTGGATTCGATATTTATTACTTGAGCCACTATACTGCAGTCCCTTTCATTGGTTACACTTGGCCATTGTTAGGAGTTGTGTTTTAGCGAGTTAGTACCACAAGATACCAATCTCCTACCAGGGTGTTATAGTGTGGTATTTTTTGGTCTTGTCTTTTTTAAACCAAAAATTTTTTAGATAAAAAAGATAATGATTAACACGTTCCTTCTGTGCAAAAAATTTCGAAAATAACTTAAAAGTGTAGCATATACCATATGGTATGGAGTTGGTAACGAGAGGTATGGAATTTTTTACAAAAAATATTGAAAATGGATCTCATTTTGTAGAACATAACGAACTCGTTCCATCTGTGTAAAAAAAATTAAATCTATGTTAGAACGAAGGAGATAAGAGCCGATTAAAAAAACTATTTAAGATAAAATATTTTTAATTATCCACCCTTAGATCTTAATTTTCTGAGCTGCTCAAAAAGGAAGGTTTAGATTTAGTTATTTGGTTATGCACCCTAACTTGAGCCTCTAAAACCCAATATCTTGAAGACTCGACTCTACCAAATTAATCACTAAACTTGACTATTCCCAATTCCATGGTGGTCTTTGTTTTCAAATGTGGACAATTCTTGTTGAAGACACCTCCACTTAACCATGGTTAATCTCATTGTTGACCTAATTGACAAATCAGCCCTAGTGATGGCAATTTGAATCTGCCCCGGGGTATTATCTGACCTGCCCCGCGATGGGGCGGGTATTACCCAACCGCAGTAGCGTGGTGCGGGTATTACACGACCCGCAGTTGCGTGGGGCGGGGCATGATTATCTACTTCCGACCCGTCCTGTCCTGATCCGCCCCGTTCTTGGCCCATTCTACCTCTTTTTTTACAATATCTATACATATTTTTCCTATTTTGACTTTTCTTCAACTAGTTAGAGTCGATCTTTCAACTGGTTAGACTCAATTACCTATTTTATTATCACTATTTTTCATTCGTAAAGTGTTTTCTCCTTCGTTTTATCGTAAAAAGTAAACATTTCTTATGTTTTTTTATATAACATGTAAGAGTGGGTCAACGTGCCCCGCCTCGTACCCGCGGGTGTTTTACCCGCCCGAACCGTAGTAGCGTGGGGCGAGGCATGGGTATTGAGGTACCTGCCCCGCCCATTGCCATCACTAATCAGCCCCTATGGTTGACCTTTGTCCGTTCAATTCGTGCAATTTTAGTTTACTCTTAAGTTTTGGCTTCACTAGAATTATATGGGTCATTTGGATATATTGTTTGTGAATTTGATATTTAGGCATAAATACCACACAATTACCATAATAACACAATACATATGTTCAATATGTTGTCTTTATTGTCAAATATCATCTTTAGCAAGGTTAGCGAGGTAATGGAATTGATTATTTGGTATTTCCACTAAAACTTGGTAAAATATCATTTTACTCTTCACATTAGAAACAAAAAATGTATTAAGGATTCACAAAAAGGTCATTACAAAAAAATAATTATAAGAGTGATTAATGAATATTTTTATATTAGAAAAGATACTTACTAAAGATGATAATTAGAGATCCACAAAAATTATGATTAATTAATTAGGAATGGCATAAGAAATTGAAAAATTGGAAAGCGAAAAATAATGACAATTTGAAATTTCAATATAATTCGAAAGGATAGATTGGAAACATAAAAAGGGAAAATCATGGAGTTTACATAATACTAGCTTTTTACCCGACCCGTTGGTCGGATGAATTTAGTTTTATTTATTATATTTTTATATTAATCTATTTTTTTATATTTTCAAATAATTTGGGATCGTCTAAATAATTTATTAGTGGGTTGAAACTAATATTTGTGTGAATTATTGATTGTAACATTAGTTAGTTTATAAGTATTTGTATTGATCATGCTATCGCTGACTGTTGTCTATATATTTTTTACATTTAAGAAAAAAATCACTTCCTATTGTTAGAATAAATTACTTAAAAATATTTCTTCATAAAATTTGATATTATTCACTTATTTTTCTATTATATCCATGAAAATAAAATAATTAAGCATTGAAGTATTAATTATAAACTCCAAGAAATTTTCCCTATTAGTAATTTGGAGGGATAAAAATTTATCAAATAAAGGATTCAAATTTTATGGTCGACAACCATTAGGTACAAATTTAGAAAATACAAAATTATTAACTAATAGTTCACTTTTAAATAATATATATCTCCAAAAGCAGTTGTGGTTGTTAATAGCTAACATTAATGTATACGGATAGCA
The DNA here is from genome assembly GCA_946122785.1 of Linum tenue. Taxonomy (NCBI): domain Eukaryota; kingdom Viridiplantae; phylum Streptophyta; class Magnoliopsida; order Malpighiales; family Linaceae; genus Linum; species Linum tenue. Next base: position 75,739,186 of record CAMGYJ010000008.1, on the reverse strand, counting down.
CAATTGTATTATAATGGACATATCTGAAATATTCCAATTATTTCTTCATAATTTTAATTAAATAAGGCACTCTATAGTTCAAACATACAATCATTTGTTGTGAAAATTAAGTTTCTGAAAAAGATTCATGATTTTAGTAAATCAATATGGATTTTTTATAATTGATTTTGGTGTTGCCTTTGATATCTAAAAGTCAACACTTATAGATTTGTCTACTATGTCATTTGAAAGATTCTAAAAATTTATAACAAATATGTACCACCAACAAATAAAAACTTTTTTGTCAAAAATTTGTGTGCCCATAAATGTGTTCTTAGCTTTGTGCTCGGCTTTTAGCTCGATAGTATAACATATGCTAAATTTACGACAGTCCTTGTGTCTGCCACCTATTTCATAGCATATTAGGTTTCGAGTATCCACAAATATTAGTACGCTTTCAACAATTATGTTTATAGTTACACGTATACTAACATTATGAAGTGAAAATTTACAACAATAAATAACTATAATAAAGAAAATTAATTAAAAAGAATACCATCCGTAAAGCTCAAGAATTATTAGTGAATTAGTTGGTGATCTATTATCCTCTTGCAAAAAAATGGACAATTACATTATGCTCATCGCTATTTTTGGAAGGTCAGATGATCAACAATAAAAGTCGGGGAATTTCAAGAAGATTCCCAAAGATGTTTCCCTCCCTCCAGGCAAATGATCGACTTTGCTTTTGCTAGTAGAGAATGGAGCTGTTATACCTGCATAAAACAATGTCTCTTGAAATAGTGTTTATTTTCAAGAATTTGCACAATTCCAAATTGATTGATAGGTCAACGCGATCACATATTTTATTGACTTATCTGTTGATCATTATAATTAGAAGCAACAAATAAAATGAAAAGAATAATGATAAAGATGACTATTAATACCATAGACCGATAGACGCATCCCTCTTCGCTACTTTCTGTTGGCAACTATGGAAAAATAGAAACCTCTGGGCCTTCGAGAGACTATTGGCGCCGGCAACCCAGTTAGCCTACCAAATCCGGCAAATGCGAGTGCAGATTGATCAATCTTCCAGGAGGATTGGGCAGGTTCTCGGGGAGGCTACAAAGCGGGTGGAAAGGGGAAATAGAATAGGGTTTGGGATTTTCACAAAAAGGCTACAATTTCCCCTTTATTAGTTGTTCTGGGCGTCGCCCACCAAAGTGAAACCGTGTCTCCGAGTGCCCAGGTGCCTAGATCACTTGGATTTTTCGTCCAACAATCTCACTGGCCTAGTTCCATCACCAGGATTGCCTGAGAATCTGGTATATCTAGACTTATCTCACAACCAGTTAAAAGGTGAGATACCGACTCACTGGCAAAGCTTTCAGAAACTTGAGTATATTGACCTCAGGTACAATTCTTTCAATGGAAGCATACCACCATCATTGTTCACCGTTCCATCCCTGCAAAACATTCAGCTCGCCTTCAACCAACTCAAGGGTCAGGCTCCAGATTTTTCAAATCCTGCTTCTTCTGTTCTTGATACTTTTGATTTGAGCAGCAACAATTTGGAAGGTCCCATCCCTCCCTCCATCTTTAAAGTCCAAACACTGAAAGTCCTCATACTTTCATCCAATAGATTTAAAGGAAGTGTACAGTGGAACTGCATCCAGGCGCTCCCGAAAATCACCACTTTTGATCTATCATACAGCAACTTGACAGATATTGCAAGTGGGAACAACAAGAACTCTACCTTATCATCCATTTTTCCTCAGTTTAACACATTGAGTCTGGCATGGAGCAATCTAAGAATATTTCCAGAGTTGGGCAATCAGTCAAGGCTATCCTATTTAGACCTTTCGGGAAACAATATCAGTGGGGTAGTATCCCGTTGGATTCTGGAATCAACTACAATATACCATCTCAATCTCTCGCACAACAACCTAAGGTGTTTCGAGGTACCTATTTCTCTTCCCTATGTCATTACCTTGGACTTGCAACACAACAATCTCCAAGGGGAAATTCCAATCATCTCATCATTAGACATAAGCTACGTGGATTACTCCCATAATGATTTCAATGGCTCGATTACAGCAGAACTGAGCAATCACTTTTTATTTACCAACATCATCATACTATCCAACAATCGTATAGGAGGAGTTATCCCAACCAGTATTTGCACTGCTTCATCACTCCGAGTCCTTGATCTATCGAACCAATGATTTGACCGGCACAATTCCAAGCCGTTTAATGGAGAATTTTGGGATGCTTGCTATCTTAAATCTGAGGGGAAATAAGCTAAACGGAAGCTTCATGCTCAGTAGGAATATTTCTCGCCAATACTTCTAAATAATTTGGGATCCTCTAAAATATTTTGGGTCGTAACTGCCAATACTTCTATTGGAGGAAGATTTCTCGCCAGCCATGCCAGTCGTTGAGAAAAGCTTAGGCAAGAACAGAGATGAAAGCCATATATCAATCAACAAATAAAAACAATAGGACAAATTAAAGGGTATCTTACCCAAGGGAGAACTATTGTGGCTCTGCGTACCGGAACACTTGCAATAAAATTACATCGCACAGAGGCTATGAACCGCCCAGAAAAGGAACTGCCGGTGATTATCCCAGTTTTTTTTTTGTGTTTTTTTTTTGCAAGGGATGACAAGTAAGAGACTGATGGTGGTTACCTGGTAGTAATCATGAAAGGTCGGCTAATCGATTCCAGCAAGTAGTTCCGGCGAACCCATTTTCGTTGGCCCACCCATCGGACGATGGGCCGGCGTCGAAGAAGATATTCGCGGAGGTCTTTCTCTCTCGTCGTCGCTGCAATTCGTCGGCGATTCGATTTCAACTTCCTCCTCATCCTCCTGCAGCAGATCGAAGAATTCAAACGCTCCCTCGGTCGATCCATTACTGGAGCAGCAGGAAACGTCGGAGGCGAGCCGATCAACTTCCGCCTCCACCTCCGCCGCCGTCGCGCTAGGGTACGGGGAGCACCTCTCGATCTCTTCACCTGCCGCCGTACTCAAATCAGGTGGGCTTATTTCAGCCAAACCAAAATTAAATGAAAAATAAATAATAACTAAATGATAACGTGGGAAACCAGGAGAAAAAGGTGGGTAGTGGACGATTCTTAGTTCTGCAATCTGGCGGGGAGTTCTATTTTTTTCCCGCTCAACATCCTGCCACGTCAGCTTCCTAAAATCACTCTATGGACAAGAAAATTTGAATGGGGGTGGCAGTTTTACTTTTCAGCTATAAATTATACTGTTGACTGTTGATTCATCCTTGCCATGGAATTTTCAGAGCTCCACATTTATAGCATTTGAAAAGTTCTACACTCAACATTTTTCACCCAAACATAATATTTGTGTCAAATGCTACCGTCCACAACCAAACAACCCATCACTAAGTAGATATTCTAATTCTTGAACCAGCTGAGCTGAGCTATGGATTTATGACTCAGCCTATACACAGATCCTCGATCTAAAAGATGTCCAGAAATCAGTTGGAAAAAAAAAAAGATGCATAAGTCTTAAAGCAAGTGTAATTTCTATTACTATTTAAGAAAATACACTTTAGAGGAGTCAAATGTTCAGTATAATTATACTTTTAGGCCACCTATATAAATAATAACTCGGATCCTTTCTATAAAACACTCTAGAAGTTGAACATTTTTTTTGGCCTTCCTTTTACGTGAAGTAAAGGAATGAAAAGCTGAGGAGGAGGGTGCAAACTGCAAATTCAACTTTTGAGGACCCATACCATACATTGTGTTAATTAGAAAGACAAGCTCTAATTTATTGGATTAGCCTTCTATGGAACATAGATAGGATTAGAAGGAGGTCTACAAGAATAAAGTGGAATCGAAAAACAACTAAAGTCCATAAGAATCTTTAATTTGACCAAAATAAAAAGGGAAAAGATCAAATGGTAAAGTGGGGTTTTATTATTTGATTAGGTAGGTGAAAGAGGCATGCACGACGACTACTGTTCAAAGGTAATTAAAGTAATAATACTTTAATCTCTCTCTCTCTCAAAGAAGACGACATGGATTTGATTTGCATGCAAAAAGCTCCAATTTCCCCCCATAAAAGACGCCAAAAAAGCATCTTCCTTTGGACTAATACCTCCAAAAGTTTATGCAATTTTCCCCAAAACCCTAGATATACGTACCATAATTCAAAACCAAGACAACAGAAAGCCCCAATCTTGTAAATATTATTTCTGAAGTTCATAAACTATTTAATAGAATTTATGAACTCACATTCTTAAAAATGAAGTGGTGATAGGAATATCATGAGTTTAGGTTCTTGTCCATCTGTGAAATTACCTCGTGAAAGTTTGAAGTTACAAAATAAGTATGTAATTAATTGTTTACAGACGATAATGTTATATTTTATGTTTCAGAAAGAAATTTATAATTGACTGCTATACAGATACATATGTTCCCTTAAACTGAATCGAAACGAAAGATAGGTTAATTTTATAACACTGCTTTCATGTTTAGGGTTTGCATTAGAAGGGGAGAACAACAAGAGTTGTCTTTCCCTTCCACTCTTATCTTCTTCCCCTCTTTCTCACTTTGCCCCCTTTCCTTCTTTTTATCTCCACCTTTCCTTTCCCATTCACCCTTTTCTCCTCTTGTAAAAGCCATTGGTAGAATCCAAATTACATTCATACACATACACCAACTTTACACAAAATTAGAAGCACGGTAGGAAAATGAATGATAGGAGTATATTCTGGCTAGCTAGTGATCGATGAACCCTAAAGGAAAGGCTGATTTTATGTATGATCTACTTTGATGTGATATGTTGTGTGTGTATATATATATATAGGCCCACAAATTCCACTAATGACATGCTTTTTCCCCTCTCTAAAACGGTGCTATTGATGATTCAATTCTCCCTTTGGACAAAGATCTATGGGGCCCTTGAGAATTCTAAGTGTTTTCTTTTTCTTCTTCTTCTCTTTAGTACAGAAACCATGAAATATTCTATGCATGCCCTATAACACACCTTTTTGGTTAATGTCAATAAAGTAATGTTGAAGAACAACCATGACTTAGCGTGGTAATTTATAAAAATTTATACGAGATGTGTTTCTGTCTAATTTTCATAGCTAATTACAATAAGAATAATTCTTTAATGATGATTGATAGTTTTATTTGCAAGCTTGAATCGTCCATCATACGATTTATCAGAATACTGGTGAGGATTGAGATAACCTCAAACACATGTAACTAAGGGAGTCCAAGAAAATAAATTGTGTATTAGGGTTTAAAAAAGCTTTATTAATTATATTGGGATGGAAGAGGGGAACATAAAGGCTGTTGGATCACATGCACATCACAATCTTTCAAATGTTTCTTTTTCTTTCTTTCTTTCTTCTTTCTTCCCTTTGCCCTTTGCGCTTTGCCCCGCCCTTTTCCTTTCAACTTCTGCTACTTCTACTTCTTCTTCCCTTCTTTTCATACTGTGTCTGATTGGATGAAAGATAAAGAAAGAAGAAGGAAAATCTATACACACAAATTCAAGGCTGCCTGCTCTCTGCTATATGCCACCACTGCTATTTTTACTACTACTCCTCAATCCAAGGGATTCCTTTGTGATGATCAAAGCCTTATTTTTATGGGTCCCTCCACCGTTTTGCATGCATATATTTTCAAGGGGAAGAACTAAAAGCAAAGAGAGAAAAAGAAGGGAGCAAAAGAGAAAAAAAGAGAGAGCATGATCCCCTCCTGGATCTCCCTTTCTTTCTCCAAACCTGCTAAAGCAACTGCTGCTGCTGCCTTATGATTACAAACGCCCAGCAATAATTTCATGGTGTAATAAGAACCGCAATCTGCATACAGATATATGTGCACTACTGCACTATGGATCGCACTTCCCCCTTCCACTTGGAAATTTGATTATCATGATCACTTGGATGTTGTCAACACTAATGATGATCACTCCATTTCTTAATCTTGTTTATGGGTGCAAATGCAGGTAGTTTAGTTAGTTGCATGGGCATGTGCTTGTGTTGACATATTAAATAGTTTGGCTTGTTGGGTTCGATGCGGGTAGGAATATTAAAAAAAAACCATCTTTTTGGTTGAATAATACAAGCTATTTATACAAAATAGTTCCTTTTAATAGATGCATTGATCCATGGTAGAACAAAGTCAAATTTAATCGAGTAAATACTAGATTATACAAAAGTACCAAAATTGAATATAAGAAAAGAATTGAACTGAATTGAAATAAAAAGAGCATGTGGTAAATCAAACAGTAACAATGCAAAAACAAAGCGATTTACCAGATTATACTCCTCCTAGATCTGACGGATATCTATGTCGTGTGAGTTGTTTGATTCTTTTGATGGAATTTCATCCTGCCCTATGTCTTACACTTGTTAGATCTAGTAAACTACAGTGGATCGTACATATTTCTCTCTTGAGGAGGCCGCGCAGTGCAATCGATTGTGAGAGATAGTAGACTCCAATCTAATCAAACACCTATAAAAAAAAAGTAGATTCAAAACTATTAACGCGAAAGGAGATAGTTTTGATTAAGCATGCAATCATATTGACAAGAATTCATCGATCATCACATAATAAAATCAATTAATACTAGGATTCTACATTATCTAAATAATCTAAGACTTTAATTATCCACGAATACAAGGGAAATCACAAGTAGATGGAGGGATGTCACCATTATGCTTTCCTTCTTGAATCTTGACTTCCTTCTTCGTTTGAGGTTTTATGATTTTCTCCAAGTCGTATTCTGATGGCTAACCCTACTGGGAATGTCCAAAGTACTGAGATGAGATGACTACTGCTTCTTTCAAAATTGACTTTTATTACGCACTTTCCAAAAAAGCGTGTTTTTAGTCAATCAAACCGTGATTTTGGTCTTCTGACCGCCATTTTGGTATGCTCTCGATTCAGCTCACTTTGAGGGCTTTCAACTTTTGGGTTTTTGAAATGCAAAAACACGCAGCTCCTGGAAACGGCTCTCGAGCTGCCATTTTGGGTTATAATCAACTAAATTTGGCGTCTTTTTATGCTCCAACTCCAGTCTTCATTTCTGACTCCTGACTACTGGATCTTAACATATCCAAATCGTGAAAGGTGGTCTACTAATATACTTTAACCTAAAAGTACATGAAATACTACCCAAAAGAGCATCAAAAGAGTAAAAGTAATCTTAGAAGCTATTTAACGCACATTGGGTCAATTATCAATCAATCTTAAACTAGTATACAACAAAGATATGAAAATGATGCAAATCATGTCATTAAACAGGAGGTGAATAAATTCTAAATTATGTGCCATCATGCACCAATACTAAAGAGAAGAACAAAATGATATGTTTCATCGAAGAAATTTCCACACCTACTAGTTCAAAGTAACGTACCACGACAAAGTTGTATTCCTACGTACATATGATAGTGGCATTCCTAATTCATCTTTCACCACTACCTTGATCATACCGTTAAATTGTGTACTCCTCGACCTCTTCCCATCCCTCCACTCCATCTTTCAGTTAATGTAGTGAAAGAAAAATGTGTACAATATGAAACAATAATCATAAAGATATTATTGCCAACTAATAACCCACTAAGAGAGAGGCTTTATTTTTGGATGGGCAATCATGTCAAGCAAAAAGCTTGTGATGAATAAGATCTCTGTGTTGTAGATCACTCAACCAGCGCACAAACTGGGGATGGATATACACAATGATCATCTTCACTTGCCAATAATTATTATCCATCCACCACCAAGCCCTAAAAAGGAAGAACACACACAGACACACCCAATGTCTTTTTATAAAGAAAAAGATTAACCCCATCATTGATTCCCTCCCTTCCACTCCAAGCCTCCCACCGAATGGGTCTAAGATTAATGTTTTTTTTTTTTTCCTAGTATGAAATTCCTAGCAGATTCTACGCAAATTTTAGGTCTTTGGAGATAAAAATGTTATCCTTCGAAGATCTTTGTTGGGGTTTTCCCCCTTCTATCTTCTTTGTCTTTTTGGTTGCTATAGATAGGACCACTGTTGCCTAAAGTGAAACCATACATCCCCTTAATCGATTGATTGTTATTATTAGCTTATGAATACATGCATATATCTTAGTGGAGATGTATGGATGGTCCTATTCATCCAATACTCATGTTAAGGAATCTAACTTGGAAATGGGTTTATCTCTAAATTTAATAAAATTTAAGCGAAAAATGAACTATATTCTTTTCTCTTATTACTAAATTTTTCGCGTTTGAGTGGAGCAAAATAATGTTGAGATTGTGGGTCGGAATCTGGCTTCAACATTGAATTTTTATTGGGTAGAAGAAGATCTATAAAAATTTAAATTTGTTTAAATTTAGTTCAGATATATCGTCCAATGGACAAGTCATGTGATCAAAGTAATGAAAGGGGAGATGAACAGGGGCGGAGCTACCTTGTGCCTCGGGGGCCCCCCCGAGAATTTTGGAGATCGCGTGTAAAAATATCGGAAATTTTGAAAATTCTGAAGAAGTTAACTATTGTAGAATAACAATAACGTGCAATAATAAACAACAATGTTTGGGTCTAGTCTAACGGAATGCAGCTGCTTGGTATTTGTGAATACCCAGTACCATGGTTCAATTCCTGGCAGCAACATTGTTTTTTAAGTTTTCCTACTTTGGTTGAATTTTTGTTTAAAATTTAGATTGATCACTTAACTTTTGTACTTATTCAAATACTTTTTAATTTCAAAGTTCAAACTAGATAATGAAATTTTGGAGCTTATAATATTTTTCTAATTTAGATAATTAAATTTTGGAGTCTAGATAATTAAATTTTGAAGTTTATGACTCACAATGTAAATATTTCTTAATTTTTTTTTACGGATATTATACAATAAAGTCCGGCCTCCCCGACCACTGGATCCTAGCTCCGCCCCTGGAGATGAAAAAGGAAACAATGTAGAATTAACTCATGTGTTTGCTGAAATTTATCTTGAACGAGTTCCCTCTTTTTGGAGAATGACACCCTCCATGTATATGAATGATTAGGAGAGATCTAACCTTTTTTTTTTATTATTAATGAATAACATCTATACATATTAAGTAAAAGCATGCAGGGGTGCGCATTACTGTCTGCAAAAATATTCCCTCTTCCCATAGAACTTGAGGAAGACAAAGAGATAGAAGCAGGTTACGTTTCTTCAGTAGGACTTTGAGAAAAATTCAGAAGAAAATGCAACTTTTGACAGGCAGGCAGCTAGGCTATGCTGCTATTGATAGAAAAAGAAGGGTTGGAAGAAGACTGAAAAAAAGGATGTACAAACAAACAATGTCTAATGAATAAAGAAGGCAAAAGAGATATACAAAGGTACGAAGTGGAGGTAAGCCAGCCAACAGTCATAGATAGAGATAGATATATTGTGCTTCTGATGCCCCACAAGAACAAAGGAACTAAAGAAAAGAAGGGGAAATGAAAGTAAGGTTGAGGGGGAAAATCAGCTTTATAGGGAATAAGTGCACGAGGAGGACAATGAATATGACTGAACTCCATTCATATTAGAAAAAGGAAATTTCAGGAAAGAAGTGCCAGCTCATCACAACATATTTGTTATAGGTTCAACAATACGATTAATTCTGATAAGTTATACATGAATCTGCATCGTTACATTTATGTTCTTTCGCACTCTATATGTACTCTAGGTATTGTAACTTTGCACATATAGGTTGATAATTCATCTAGCTACAAGTTTTTTTTTTTTTACGGGTCATATACTCTTCTTTAGAATCTTCTAATTTTACTGAAAGGAGCTTATGGGATCAAAATCTGATTGTTACTATCAATCAAGTTTAAACTAGTGATTTACGATTCAAAACAATCATTGATGATACATCATCCTATTGTCAGCAAGAATATGATCGCCTTGTTTACTTGATGAAGCCTAACATGACCCTGTAGATTTCTATTTGCCATTTTGAATGATCTTGTTCAATTATTTATATATTGTTACAACAAAGAACAAAGATATTATTGTGATTAGGCGAGTTCGATTATGTAAGAAACCCGTCATCAAGAAATGATGTAAGAAAGCGATCAATACCCAAAAAACTATGCATCAATGTTGTTAGGCTTCACATAACCCTGTGGTAGCTATTCTTTCATCTGGGGCATTAATCAAGAACTCCCTCCTCCTGGTTAAGCCCACTGAACACCTCAACTGATTTCTGTTTGAAAGCTTGGCTTCTCTTTGGCCAAAGGAGTCCAAGTTGAATTGTTTCATGGTCTAGTAGGCAGGTGAATTTGGGTTAGACACTGAGATTTGGTTAGCTTCCCATTATTCCCAATTTTTTTCAAATCCTATCAATTAACCCCAATCCGGGTACGGGCTATTTCTTCCCACCATTCTAACAAAAAAAGAACAAACTTTTTTTTTAGTAGAAAAAAAGAACAAACTTTGGAGTCAAATAGACAATCGATTCATGAATGATTAGAATATACTGAAAGAGATTTTTTCTGCATTGTAAACAATGATTGTATTTTACAATCTTTACAACATATTATTTCAATATATTTATTTTCTGAAAGAAAACACCTCTATAGAGAATTTCTGATTCCGCCACTAAAAGTGACCAAGTTAAAGAAGGGAAAGAAAAGGAGAAGAATTCAATTAGCAGTAAAATAGGCCACAGTGACATGACAGAGATCGGCTGGGTAATTAGAGGAAGCTTTTCCCCCTTTGATCTTCGTCTTTGGCGGTGGAAGTGGAGGGAATAATCATATCAACAGCATTGCTATAGTGTCCATAGATCTCTCATTGCTATAGTGATTCAAAGAAATGCATGTTATTAATTTGCTGATGAGAGCAACTGAGCAAGCCAATGATGGTTCAAAGCAAAGCTGAAGTGTATGAAGTGAATGGTGGAGGAAGCATATTCACTTTCCTCTTTGTCATCACTTTCCATGGCATGATTAGAAACCAAAGTTTGAAAAAAAGAAGACAAATCTTTCTCTCCTTCCAATCCCCTCTTCTTTTCCACCAAAAGTGTGGCTAATTTTTTTGATTAATTAGTTTTAATTTCGTGATTTGATTTGATACTCATCCCACATAGGACCAATCTACACCAAGACAAAAAATGACTTGCTTCCCAAGGCAGAATCCCTTCCCTTGCATTATTGTTCTTCCCCACAGTCTATTTGCCCCCCTGGAGGACAGTTATTAAACTATGATTTAGTCCACACAAACAAATCCACCACCTTGCCCATAACCCTTTTTAATGAATGCATTTATTAACGATTAATCTTTGCTTCAGCTCAGCTTGGCTCCAGCAAGCTATATGTAGCTCTTCGATTCAGGCCTGGCTGGCTATGTGTTAGTAGTCTTAGTTTATCTTCGTCTTGGGAAGGCTCATGTTGTATATTTCGGAGTACTAAATTATTAATGATAATTCAGTGGATTTAAATAGATTTTATAATACATACATATAGAATATATATTGACACGAGCAGATCAAAATTTTGAGTTGGAACTTGGGAGGATTATGTCCATTTTTGGCTTGGATCACAAGCGAATATTTGTGATCAATTATAAATTTGACTTTATACGTCCAACAAAAACAATAATTTTTTTATAATAAACCTATACAAAATGTCATTTTTTTCATTTACTGCATCTCCGCTCGTAATAGCTCATGGTTGGTGATTGTACGAAGCAATAAACATTCGTATAGTGAAATTCATTTCACATGACAAGGAAAAAATCGCTAATGATAATATGATTAAATTAAAAACAAAATTTATAAATTTATACTTAAAAATCGTATTGACACTAGAATCTACATCATCACTGCTCGGCCCAATTACGGAGTGCCCTGGGCCCCTTGTAATGGCCCGACCATCGTTAAAAAGGACATGGTTTGTAGGTATTCGATTATCACTTCCTTGGCCCAATTTGGAGTGACCCGGGCAATGTGTTAGCATTACCTGCAATGGGCCAGCCATTATGAATGGGCGTGACCTGGTGTGGTCGAACAGGCCTAAATGATCGGGCCACAACGGTGGGTAATACCAATAACCCATGTTTTTGGTTCCCAATCATTAACTTCAGCCTAGAGGCATGGACGACGCTCATTTTCCTTTTCCTCAGTCCTCATTTCTCTAGTAGCATTCTGTAACAAATCTCTACTAGTTTAGGCGATCATGTTTATGTTTATATTTAATTTAATTTTTTTTTTTCATGTTTCAATATTCATTCTCTTTAATTTTTTTTATGAATTGGTTGGGACTTTCATTTCATTCTCTTTTATTGCGGGCCATCTTATAGAATTTTTTTTCTATTAATCGAGTTTGTATAGTGTCTTTTGTTCTTCAGAGCTTTCATAGATATGTCCATGTAGTAACAATAAAAGCTCTTTTATCAGTATTCTGGTTGAATAGTTGGTTATGTAATGTGTTTGTTTTGGTTTTGGCCAGTCATGTCTTGGACAAATAAATTGTTTTTCTGTTTTCATAAAATACCGTTATGCATGTTAGTGTCGCAATGATTGGTTATTGACTTATTTCAATCCTTAATCATAAGGGTAAGATTACTTCTGCAACTCATTACATTACCAACTATTCAACATTTTGTATGATCATTCACAAGTACAACAAGACAGATAGATACTCCTACTGAATATCCAATAGGGATCTATTAGTTCAAATTACATATCAAATCAGGTTGAATCGAACTATAAAGTATTCAATTTCATTTTACAGACTTCGACTGAATCAAGCCTTTTGCGGTTTGAATTGAACTTATCATCAATTTTCATCGAATTTTAATACAATCACGTCGATTTAATTCGATTCTGGAGATACCATCTCAATCCACATTAGATCAAACCGTTCAGAACCAAGAGGCAAGGAGACAAGACACCATTGACAACAAATTCTACAGTAGTATACGTGGCATTAAACCGTTAATGAAGATCATCATTCCCGTGTCTTTTTCCGTTACATATAAACTTCCATCCCAAGAAACTTGGAGGACTGACACAGAGGACAAAAGCTAAGCTTACTCTCGCACTCTTTACACACACACAGATGCTTACACGGCAACAAAAGCATGCACACCTCATTCACTCTGCAAACTTTACAAGTCGTCAGCTCTTTCATGTCCTTGTTCTCCTTAAACAGCATCTGGAAATCGATCCCGCCACCGACGCCGCGACCATTACAGCAGGAAGCCGTGTCGTCCACCTCACTGTCCCCGCACCCTTCTTTGCTCTGATCCCTAGTCCGAGCATAGACCTGCTGAAGATTCAACTTGAGGGCATTTATCAGGTTCTCGTTGGACCTCGCTCGATGCTCCCATGCCCCTGCTTCGGCAGATATTTGCTCCATTTTGTCCTCAAGTTCCGAATTCTTCATGTTGATGCTTTCCATCTCAGTCTCCTTTTCTCGGAGCTTCTGGATAATTTTGTTTTCGAATAATGACATGGTCTGGAGTTGGTCTGTCTGGACTTTGTCTAGGATGCTTTGCCTCAAACGATCACCCTATAAAAGAAACACACTTGCAAACTTCATATTGATGCCCGACTCTCTTAGTGCAGGTTTAGTTGCCAGGACGGCAGCTTCAAGATCAAACACAGAATTCAAAAATCATGAATAGTAGAAGACAAGGAAACCAGCAAGCATTAAGGGAACTTTTAGATACAGCTGCTTGTATTTCAGTGCGTACAGAGCTTAGAGAGCTTTGCAAAACTGAGAATCTCTGATAACAAACAATTTCCCAAGTTGGAAATTGCCGCAAATCACAGATAGCTGGGCCAGAACCCAGTTGTCTGCCAAATCTAGTTTTCACCAAGTGCAAGATTGGTTATGTAGAATAAAATTTATTGCTAAATAATTTGGCGAAAGCTAACCAACCATAATTGGGAAAATCGTAAGTTTTGGAAGGCAGGAACAGGGTTAAGACTTAAGAAGGGGAAAGAGGGAAACGAAAAAACATGATAGGTGATCCACACCAGCTCGAGCTACTTCCCCAACCACACAGTAAAACGCTTAGCCTAGATATTCTCTTGCAATCAATTCTTATTTCCCTCTCATGCTTTTAAAACTCCCACAATCGTTGGAAGAATCAAGCTATAGAATCATGGGAGGTCATCACCGAGTTTCAATAAATCTGACTCTGCAGTACTTCGAACACAAACCTGAACTTTGAGGAATCTATCAACCTCTGCATCCTGACGCTGTAACTCACGATCAATATCATCTCCTATGAGCGACAGCAAAGCGGATTCATTAGAAGATGAAGCACGATTGTTATCGAGGGATAACCCTAGGCCTGTTGAAACGGAACGAGCTTGCAAGAAGTCAATCGATGAAATCTGAGAATTATTCTCCAAAAAGTCCTGCTCCTTCAATCTTTTCCTCCTTGGTTCCAGCCCATAATTCCACTTCAAATCAATTCCCCCATCATTGCCGTCGTTCACCGGTCCCGGAGCAAATCCCACCACATGAACTGAAAGAAATGACACAAAAAGAAACATCAATTTAGGAGTTCGAAGACACTCCTGAGTCACATAACTTCAGCTTTCCTGAATCAGCAGGCGATATATTGCCAGCAAGTTCTAAGGACAACCCTAGACTTAGCAACTCTATGGACTCGGACGACCAAACAAGCCTATCGGCTATCGATCAAGAAGCTAACCAAATTTGAATACAATCCAGGTTCGTCAATGATTAAAATTGCCACCCGAATTGACGAACTAAAGAAAAGGGAGAAGCATAATTGGCAAAAAGGAGAACTCACAGGGAGGAGGAATGTAGGGAGGATGGTGAGACTGGTCTAGCAAATTCGGAGGGTCGTAAAACCCCACCGTCGGCGAGACCTGGGTGTCGAGTGCGTACAAATTCCTGTAGACAATCAAAGTTAAATGGAGGAGAAGCTGATGAAATCAAGATTGAGCACCATGAAATGTTGAGAATTTTGGGGGGAGCAAATTCTTAGGGTTTCTAGAAGGAGCGAGAAATGATCGAAATCCGGACTTCGTACCTCAAGTCGTTCGATTGCTGCTGTTGTTGCTGTGGTGAAGATTGGTATTGTGGCTGAAAATGGTGCTGCGGGAACGCCATTGATCAAAATTTGATAGAATTTGAAGACGAAACGCCTCAGGAACGATGGAAGGGGAGAGAGAGAAGAGAGAGAAA
Organism: Linum tenue; assembly: GCA_946122785.1. NCBI lineage: Eukaryota > Viridiplantae > Streptophyta > Magnoliopsida > Malpighiales > Linaceae > Linum > Linum tenue. Next base: position 75,724,019 of record CAMGYJ010000008.1, on the reverse strand, counting down.
ATGGGCTCCGTCAATACAAGGAAAGGGGAGGACGGTGGTCGAATGCCGATGGATGGAAAGATTCCTATTTGTTTTTGTGTATTTGCAAAAAGATCCCTCAGTTATTCTATAATTTCATTTTTGGTAGTAAACTTGGGTGGATTTATAAATTAACAGGGCCTAGGCCTGATCTAAAGAATATCAGAGGTAACCACAGCATAGAGATGGCGGAGGCCCTTGCAGCGGAGTTTGGAGTTCAAATAGCCAATCAACTGGACACACCCCGGGTTGTGCTTGAGGTAGACTCTTTATGCCTTGTTCGACATATGCAGGAGGAAGGAGAACCCATTTCCGAAATGGGCATCATCTGCCGCAACATCAAGAAGCTTTTGAGGAGACCAGGCAGTGCTGAAGGCGCCATCAGCCACATCCGACGAGAGGCAAACCAAGCGGCGCACATTATGGCTCATAGCAAGACTAACTGGGAGATGAGAGAAGTTTGGCTCGATAGAGCGCCTGTTTTTTTGTTAGACCAGCTACGTCTGGATGATGTAGCCATTGACCTGATTTAAGTCTCTTACAGGTCCCGATAAAAAAAAAAAGAAATTAGAATAACATATTAAAAACGCTTGATGATGGTAGTCTCTAATTAATATAATTGATGAAGTTTATTTCATTAGTTTAGCAAATAATATTATCAAATAGAGTTTGTCTTACTGGTTGGAAATTTTACACCATAATAATCTAAGCCTTATTTGTTGTGTGCTTAGTCCTAGTAACACTTACTTATATGTTCATCTATTTTTTAATTAATGTAGAGTTTAAAAATAAAAAATGTATTTAGTCTTATTTTTCACTCCCCTTTATTCTCTATGAAATCATTGCTCTGCAACCTTTCCTGATGGCGACTATCGCTGACGGAGATCCTCTAATTACCCATCGATGAAACACATACTTCACCCTCTCTACCTCATATCCAGTTCACCCAAAAACACAGAGACGATATAGACGTTGGCGAAGTAAGGAATTGTTCGACGAGGTTGTGTTCCCACCTTTTGACACACACACACATCTACTACCGAATTCGGTCTTACTCATATATTGTATTAAAGCTGGGTCAGATCATAGAAAGCATAGTTAGTAAATCACGGTACGAGAAAGTTACATATAAAAATGTACGGGTATTTTACGTTGTCTCTAATCTAATGTTACGTTTAATTGTACATTAATAGTTATAAATATATACAATTAATTATTTTAAAAATTAATAAATATATAAATAATAGCAAAGTTAACGACTTAATTCACTATATACGGATATTAAACGTGTTATACGGGTTTTATATGTGTTTAGTACGAGAGCCATCAAATGAACGAAAAAAATAAAACGGCTTGATAATAATATGAATACGAAAGTTTTAAACGAATAAAATACAAACGGGTACATATAAAGCTAATGTCATTTTACTGTTGCCTAACCGATCTACTGATTTGTACATGTTGAAACAATTAAATATGTTGAAACAATTAAAGGAATACAATTAACAAAACACTCAGCAAAGTAGGGGAGGGACAAAGCTGACTGTTTCATTAAGAGCCGCTAATGACAAAAGAAGTTGGGAGAAACCAAATCAAAGGAATCACAAAAATAAAAAACACATCAAATAAATTTTTAACTTGAACGGAAAGATATATAAATTTTAAATTAGAATTTGAAATACAAGTAAAATTGTGAGTCAATTACGTCTTAGATTTGATCGGTCAACTATGGGCTAGCTGGTTGTTTGTGATTGGTCATTGAACTGCAAAAGTTGTTCTTATTTGAGTGGTTCACTAATTCAATGTTTTTACCAAAAAATAAAACCACTAAATAATATATGGGAGACACGAATTTTTAATTAGAACTTAACGAGATCGGTAAATCATGAACCAATTACAATATAGAATCAATTTGTGAATTTGATCAGCAACGATGAACTAGCCGGTTGTTTGCGACTAGGCAATGAACTGGAAAAAAAATTATGGGAGGCAAAAACATGAAAAGCTAACTAATTACCATAACAATTTTTTATACTTCTCTATTTCATTTGAATTGCCCATCATCTTCATTTATTTAATTTAGTTCCACATTTGGCTTCTTTGTCCAACACTACTTAGTATATTATATAGGTATTCTAATATAAAAAATTTATAAATGATTCTCCAACCACTCTACAAAAATTAATAATTAAATCATAAGCCATTAATTTTTCAATTACGGTCCAACGCAAAGATTTTCTACTTATTAGTATGCCACCATTTTCCTCTATATTATCTCCCTGGAATTTGAAAACATGTAATTTTGAATAGAATTTCACTTTCTATTTCATTTTCTTCTCTTTAGAGCTTTCCCTCCCATTTGAGTTAGAATCTTCTACAAATATACACAAACTTCAGACTATGTGTATGCATATCAAACAAAATATTTACTAAGAAAGAGAACCAAACATAGAAACATAGTATATATCCTACACGAATCCCTTAAACCAAGGTAGGAAGTACTCGTGACTCGAATTAAACTTATCGAGTAAAGTAATAACAACTTGTCACCGCCGACTGCCGAGGCAGCTCGGCGACAATTAAGGCAGTCAATCCAAGCACAACCCATGTGACTTCATTTCACCCTCGTCCCTTTTTTTTAAGATAAGGTTGATATAGGTTTACTTTTTGTGATTAGGTAGGTACTACTGAAGGGATTTGAACCTGGGTCCTCTAGGTTCAAAGCTAGTGATTTACTTTTTATTACTGCCCCCCATTTCCACACAAAACCACCACCCTCCCTTCCCATTCTCATGGCTTCCCCAATCCTTCTTCTTCTTCTAGTTTTTTTCAGTCTCTCCACGTCACTTAACAATAATGCCAACAAAGTTGTAGTGATGGATGCTGTGCAATGGCAGCAATCCTCATCGCCAGCAGCGATGTCTGTTCACAACGACGAGGGAGATGATGGAAGTAAAGGTTATGGTTGGGAGAGGAGATCTCTGTACTGGAGCTCTGGCAGCGGCGGTGGAGGAGGCAGTTACCGCATATCATATGGGGCGTTGTCCGCAAATAGAGTCCCCTGCCCACCACGCTCGGGATAGCTTCTTAACTGCCTATCTTTTGCTTAACCTTATTAATTAACTCTGCTGCAGTACCCTTTTGCTAGGCCCATCTTTCGCTTTTGGTGACACTGAATGTGTTTTCCCATTGATGGGGAATTGGGGATTGATATGGACGTTCGGGCTTGTAATTTTCTGTTTGTGGGATCTTTGATACTGAAGTGGAGCATATTTAAGTTTTTTCCTTACCCACTTTTTGAATTTGTGTTTTGTAGCTCAAAACGGTAACGGGGATTGGAGACAAAAATTTTGATGTTGGATATCATGAATGCAGAGAGAGCTTACACCTAATTATTGGTTCGTTGGTTCGTGGTGCAATAGGCAATAAAGGCATACCCAAGCTCTTCTTTTTGTTTAGTGACAAAACTGTCTCCCTACGTTTTCTCGTTCTAGTTTACGAACTCATCAAATTCAACATCATGCGCGGATGGTCCAAGACTAGCTCGGGATCAATGGACTCTTTCTACTGATTGGTCCCAAGGGTTCACTCATCATCTTTGAACTCAAGAAATCCGTTTATGCATTGACAAATTGATCATGAGTGAGTGGTGGTTCAATTGCGGTGATTTTATAAGCTTACCGTTTCTCTTAACGGGCCAAAAAAGAAAATTGATGGGTTCCATATACACAAGAAATTACGATTTTGACATAGTATGCCACATAATAAGGTAGATGTAAATGCTAGCAATGCGGAAAGATGGCATAAGCATTATCTTAATGTTACAAGCGGAAATAATTTGGACGCCATGTAGACAATGAAAAACGAAATTCTAGCAAAATCTTAGTAGTCATATGTCATCCACGTAAATGGTTTTTTCTAAAAAATAAACATTTAAAAAATCTCAAATATCCTATTGCATAAGTATTTTCCACTATAGCTTTCTTTTTGCTGAGGCGGTAGGGAAAATGAATGTCACCAATATGAAGGTGATATAACATATATCTCCTTCGAGAAACACAACATATGCTAGCTCACATTCTTAACACTCAATATGATGTTGACGTAGTCGCATCGCTTTCGTAATATATTACTGTATATAGGGTAATATTTTTCAATAAATGGTTATCTACTATTTGGCAAACGATTTCTTGTCTTCTCTTAAGATATTTCTAGTTAGGACTTTATTAAGGGATCAAATGACTCCGAAACATAAAGTAACAAGATCAGAACCCAACGAGTGTACTACTTGGAGCGAGCCAAGAGTCATAAGCACCTTCATCTGGGTGGGAGGACTTACTCATAAGCGGGGACAAGTTGTTTTACCTCTCCTCCTTACTCTCTGATGACGATCCAATACATTGCTCAACTTTGTGGCCCCATTTCTAAAATGTGACATAGTGTCATCCAAACCCCAAACCCCACCTTTGAGGATCCATAATACTTACCTAAAATTTGTTCTTTCCACTACTTCGGGAGCGGATCCAGTCAGTAACCTTTTGGTCAATAATTATGCATAACCCAATCAGAATCCGCCACATCAGTGCCCCTTCTATCTCCTGTAAAGCTTTTAATTTTTTCCATTTTAATCTTTAATGGACGATTTCTCACTCGTTTTAAGTCAAAATTTAATTTTTTTTGCACAGTTAGATCAGATTATTATGCTCCTCAAAATTATATCCACCTTTTTTTGTAAAATGATATCCACTTTGATATACTTTGGAACAAAAAAATTGAGCCATTTTTCACATGGTATTAACTGATATTGAAATAAGAGCATAGCATATGGTATGAAAAGCGTACCATGGTGGTATGAACATACCAAGACTGTAGGATGGTTGAATACATGATAGTATGAGTATACTAACTGTCATTTACGACTTTCAACATTGTGTACCACAAGATACCACCCCGTACCAGGGTGGTATAGCATGGTATTGTGTGGTCTTTTTTGGTACTGTATTTTGTTCACCGAGAAATTTGTAGATCCAATAAATCATGATGAACTCGTTCATTCTATGCAAAAAATTTCAAAAATGACTTAAAAATGAAGAAGATACCATATGGTATATGTTGTTGGTAACGAGAGGCGTTAAATTTTTTTTCTCAAAAAATATTGAAAATGGATCTCATTTTGTAGAGCACAATAAGTTCGTTCCATCTGCGGGGAAAAAAAAAATTGAGATCCGAGTCTAAACGAAGAAGATATGAGCCGATTAAGAAAACAAGGAAAAATAAAAACACTTTTAATTCTCTACCTTTGGATCTGAATTTTCTGAATAAAGGGTTCAGATTTAGTTATGGATGCGTGCATAACTATGTGTTATGCACCGTATCTTGAGCCCTTCGTGGACTCTCTCTACTCCCGTCATCCCTCTCTTTCTTTCCTTATTCACTTTCCTAGGGCTGGCAGGACGGTTTTCGGTTAGCAGTTAACCGGTCGGTTTCGACAGAACCGACCAGTTTTTGGCTAACCGAAAACCGTCCTCAAGTGTCAACGGTCGGTTGTCGGAATAGAGGGGAAGATGCTCGGCTAGCTGATTAACCGTGGACGGAAACCGGCGGTTAACCGGCTAACCGAACTCCTCCCCTTAAGTACAAAACAACCAAGCATCCCCGCCCAAACCGACCCCTCCCAAACCCGACCCCACCCAAAACGACCCCGCTCCAACTCCACCCAAAAGCCAAAACGACCCCCCTGCCTATGAGATGGAAACCCTAATCCCAAATTCCCAATCCCCACTCCCCACTCCCCCAGCCACCCCCAACCCTTTCTCGCAGCCTACCTCTCCTCTCCTAAGTCACCGCCTACCTCTCCTCTCCTTCATCTCTCACTCCCTCCGCGGCCCCCGTGTCTGGCCGCTCCTCGTGACCCCATCGCCAAATCCAATCCCCTTACCCAGTTCCGCCGCCATTCCCCTCCTCCACCCAGCCACTCCCCTACTACGGCGGCGATTGATGCAGCCATGCCGCCAGATGGAGGCCGTCAAGCCTGCTGAGGAGCGGGGTCAAGGCCGGCAGCCTGCTGAGCGCGGGGAAGAGATGGAGGCCGTCGTTGAGGGAGGGAGAGGGAGTGGAGGTGGGAGAGGGCGAGGGAGAAGGCGGCGGGGGAGGTGAGGAGGGCGGAGAGGCGGCGGCGGCGGGTGTCGACGAGGGAGAGGATGGAGGAGGCGTAAGGGCGGTGAGGAGATAAGGAAGGAATGGCCTGTGGGGAGGGAGGAAGGAGAGAGATGGTGTTGAAGCTCAGTACCGTGAGCCGGACCATGCATCTGGCCCATGCAAGGGACGTGTAGTTAGGGTTTCTGGAGATCCCTAATAATGCCGAGTATGGCCATATATATATGCTTGTAATTGTACTGTGATGATTAACTAAGCAATACTATCAGTAGCTCGGAGAGTCTTGAGGCTCTCCCGTGGATTAGTCCTGATCACTCAGGGATACCACGTAAATCGATTTGTTCTTTGTCATTCTGCTATTTCGTTATGTCTAACATGGTATCAGAGCTGTCGTCCGGTGATTCTGATCGCCTCAGTATTCGTCTCGATCCGAAGAATTATGCTGTCTGGGAATTTCAGTTCCGTATATTTGTTGAAGGCAAGGGTCTCCTGTCGATCCTTGATGGTACTCAGAAGAAGCCCGCATCGCCATCTGCTTCTGCGCAAGAGGTTGATCGCTGGACCATGAACAATGCGAGGGTCAAAAACTAGATTCTGCAATCGGTTGATCCCTCGATCGTGTTGGGACTTCGGCTGTTCTCTACAGCTTTTGAGATGTGGTCGCATCTTGCTGCGACTTACACTACCAAGAACTCAGCTCGGCAATTCGAAATTGAGAACGAGTTGTCTCTGTTGAAGCAGGGCGATATGGATGTCGCTACCTATTACAATGATTCAGTTCGCCTGTGGACCGAAGAAGATTTGCTCTTGGCGTCTCTCCGATCCGCCCAGGTCACTGAGGAGGTGCGTGCTGAACGAAATCACTCACGGCTGCTGCGGTTTCTCATGAAACTCCGCCCTGAGTTCGAACCGGTTCGCTCTAGTCTGCTGAATCAGGAAAATCTCCAGTTTGAAGGAGTTTTGGGCCGCTTGCTTCAAGAAGAGACGCGTCTCCGTACCCAGGAGAAGCTGGATGCGCGCCCTCGCGGAGGCGAGGCTGTTTTCTCCGCCGCAATCGCTGCGGACTCGGATGCTTCTGCATATGCTGCTCATCGGGCTCAATTCACTCCGCGACCTGCCTCCGAGCTAACTTGCATCTTCTGTGATGAGAAGGGGCACGTACAGAAGCACTGTCGCAAGCGCAATTTTTGCGTTTATTGCAAACGTTCAGGGCATATCATTAGTGACTGCCGAACCTTGAAGAGTCGAAGCCAGTATGCTTCGAATGGCTCCTCCCACCCTCCGCGAGCTGAGTCTGGTCCTCGTTCAGCTCGTAACCCCGCTGCTCCCGCCTTTGCTGCTCAGCCTGCCACCAATGCGTCAGCTTTGTCCGCTGCTGCAGTTGAGAAGATGATCCAATCAGCCTTGCAAAAGTCGATTCCCGATGCTATTACTTCCGCATTTGCTGCCCTTCAAGTGACAGGTAAATCTAAACCCAGGTTGCTTGACTCAGCCTGCTTTAATCACATGACTAGTGATTCAAAGATACTACGTCATGTTACTCCTGTGAAGAACTTAAGCTTGCAGGTTGCAAATGGATCTCATATTCCCGTTTCCGGACTTGGTTCTTTGGTTAATTCTCATCTTAAGCTGAATAATGTGCTTCATGTTCCGAAATTATCACCTAATCTTGCTTCTGTTGGTCAGCTTGCTGATGAGAACTGTTCTGTTTTATTTGCACCATCTGGGTGCTTTGTTCAGGATCTGACGACGGGGAGGCTGATCGGAAGGGGGAGTAAATGCGGTCGTACTTTTACACTGGAGGAGTTGTCGAGTCGAGCTCCTGGGTCAGTTGTCGAGTCCTCTTCTTGTCCGCAGGTGTCTAGGGTGTCGGATTCTTTGTCGGTTTCTCCTGTTATTTTGTCCAATGAGTCTAGTGATCCTTAGAGTTTATGGCATCGGCGTTTAGGCCATCCCAATTCACATCGTTTGCAGTTTATGTTCAAACAGAATTTACTTGGTAATAAATCAGTTGTTCCTTCGGTCCATCCTGCCTGCTCTGGTTGTGTTGAAGCTAAAGCTAAGAGCATTTCATTTCCGTCTAGCACAACTGTGATCACCGATCCATTTCATCTAGTGCACACTGATCTATGGGGGCCTGCCCCAACTACATCCCGCAATGGATACAAGTATTTTGCCCTTTTCATAGACCATGCCACTCGATACACCTGGGTGTACTTCCTTCACTTGAAGTCAGAACTATTTGATGTTGCTGTGGAGTTTTTGACCATGATTCGTACACAGTTTGGACGGAATGTGAAGATGCTGCGATCGGATCCCGGAAGGGAGTTCAGCTCCACTCCTCTGCTCGCTTATTACAAGACTCACAGCATTCTTTGCCAAAAGTCTTGTCCCGGGGTTTCGCAGCAAAATGGCGTCATGGAACGGAAGAATCGCCATACTGTTGAGCTCACCCGAGCTCTTTTGCTTGCTGCCTCAGTACCCGCCCGGTTTTGGCCCGAGGCAGTGGCCACTGCCATTCGACTGATTAATTACCAAGTAACTCCTGTCCTGCAGAATGTTAGTCCGTACTTTGCTCTCTATCATACTCATCCTCCTTATTCCCGTCTTCGCGTCTTCGGTTGTCTTTGTTTTGTTCTTCTCCCTCGTCGAGAACGTGATAAACTGTCGTCTAAAACCTCTCGGTGTGTCTTTTTGGGGTATAGTGATATCCACAAGGGTTATTTGTGTTTTGATCCTGCTCTTGGTCGTATTCGTATTGCCTGTCATGTTGTCTTTTTTGAGAATGTCATGTTCTATGAGTCCTCGTGTAGTCCTTCTGTGTCTGGTTTGTTTTCCTCGACTCGACTCCCTTGCTTTGATGAAGATGATGATGATGCTGTAGATGCACCGCTCCCCCCCGAGACGCCTCCCCCCTCCCTAGGTACTGCTGGTTCATCTCCTAGCCTTGGTTCGGGCTCGTCCTCATCATCCAGCTCAGGCTCCTCTTCTGGCGCCTCATCAGATGCGCCTCCTGCCCCTGTGGTCCCTCGTCGCTCTGCTCGTGCCAATCTAGGGCACCCTCCACTTTGCTATGGTGAGTATCTTGCTCACAGTGTTGCCCCGATCACTATCCCGACTCGCTACTCGCAGGCCAAGAAGGATCCCCGTTGGAATAATGCAATGAATGAGGAATTTGCTGCTCTTGATCGGAATCATACCTGGACTGTAGTGGCTCGGCCCCCTCCTTCAGTTCCGGTTGTTGGCTGTCGTTGGCTATATAATGTTAAGTACCATTCCGATGGCAGCTTGGAAAGATTTAAGGCCCGCGTAGTTGCTCAGGGGTTCACTCAGGAGTATGGGGTGGATTTTGATGAAACGTTCGCACCGGTTGCGAAAATGCCTACTGTCCGTACTCTTCTTGCAGTGGCGTCTGTTCGGAATTGGCCTCTGTTTCAGTTTGACGTTAAAAATGCCTTTCTCCATGGAGATTTTAAGGAGGTTGTCTACATGGAAATTCCTCCGGGTTATCCTCATGGCTCGCCGGATCAGGTTTGTCTACTGCATCGCTCTCTCTATGGTCTTAAGCAGGCTCCGCGGGCATGGTTTGAAAAATTTCAGCAGACAATCCTCGGTTTTGGGTTTGCACAGAGTCGTAATGATCCCTCCCTATTTGTTCAAACTACAGCCCGTGGATGTGTTATTCTTCTTCTCTATGTGGACGACATGATTGTCACTGGCGATGATCTTGATGGGATCACATTGTTGAAAGATAATTTGCGCTCCCACTTCAGTCTTAAAGAACTTGGCCATCTCTCATATTTTTTGGGTATCGAGGTTCATCGTTCTGATCGTGGTATCTTGCTTTCCCAGCATAAGTATGTTAATGATTTGCTGGCGGATCATCATTTTGCAGACTGTCTTCCTGTGCGGACGCCTATTGAGCTGAATCTCAAACTCGGTCGTGAGTCTGGTGCTCCTATCCCTGATGGTCGTTCCTATAGGAGTATTGTTGGTAGTCTCATTTATTTGGTGGCTACTCGTCCTGATATTGCCTATGTTGTTCAGGTTGTTAGTCAGTTTATGGCTTATCCTCGAGTTGATCATCTTGCTGCTGTTCATCGTATCCTCCGGTATCTCCAGGGGACTCGAGATGTTGGTTTGTTCTTGCCGTCCGATGGAGATCTCTGTTTGCGTGCATACTCGGATTCTGACTATGCTGGTTGCATTGACTCTCGTCGCTCCACCACAGGTTGGTGTGTTCAGTTGGGTTCTGCATTTATATCATGGCATTGTAAAAAGCAGGATAAGGTCTCTAAATCCTCTACGGAGGCTGAGTACAGGGCTATGTCAGATGTTGGGTCAGAGATGGAGTGGCTGCGACGTCTTTTAGGCGATCTGGGTGTTACAGTTCCGTCTCCGATGGTTCTTCATGTTGACAATACGAGTGCCATTCAGATAGCTGTGAACCCGGTTCTTCATAATCGCACAAAACACATTGAGGTCCATGTCCATTACATCCGTGACTTGGTTTCGACCGGTGTTATACAGCTTCGCTACATTCCTACTGAGGAGCAGGTTGCTGATCTTCTTACGAAATCATTCACTACAAGTCGGCATTATTTTCTGGCTAGCAAATTGATGCTTCAGGACCAGCATCAATTTGGGGGAGGCTGTTCAAGCCCAGTACCGTGAGCCGGCCCATGCATCTGGCCCATGCAGGGGACGTGTAGTTAGGGTTTCTGGAGATCCCTAATAATACCGAGTATGGCCATATATATATGCTTGTAATTGTACCGTGATGATTAACTAAGCAATACTATCAGTAGCTCGGAGAGTCTTGAGGCTCTCCCGTGGATTAGTCCTGATCACTCAGGGATACCACGTAAATCGATTTGTTCTTTGTCATTCTGCTATTTCGTTATGTCTAACAGATGGATGGAGAAAGGAAGGAGAGAGAAGGGTGGAGGTCTGGAGGAGATAAGGAAGGAGTGGTGGGAGGATTTTTAGGTTTTCTTTATTTATTATTTTTTTGAAGAAAAGGGAGTGCGGCTAACCGAACCAAAACCGATACCCGACCGGTCGGTGGTCTGCTAACCGCAGTGTCCCTCACGGTCGGTGGCCGGCAGTGGGAGGTGGTGGCTTGATTTAACCGATAACCGATAAATCGGTTTTCGGTTAAACCGAAACCGACTGACAGCCCTACACTTTCCACATAAATCATAGGGGTCGTTTGATTTAAAAAATGGTGTATTACATGAATATAGGTATTATTTTGTTTACAAAACATAGAAGAATGCATGTATTATATATGAAATGAACTATGGATACTAAATCTCACCAAAAAGGTGAGATTAGCTATATAATTTTCTATGTATTATGAATACTTCATACATTCTCTGTACACGCATTCTGTGATTATAACAAGCCAAAAAAACATTGTATTCTAAATAGTTCTTTTAAATGTAGATATGGTTCGAATTCACACTTTATATTCGTTAGGATGATCAAATGACAAAATTTAGGAATGGGGTTGATTATTTAGGTGGTCAATCTAAAGAGAGTAACTATCCAAGTAAAAATTAAATGGAGTGAACTCTCATACAATATAGAGGGGGAAACTTGCATCAAGGGTCCTCAGATAGTAACTAAAATTACTCATCGAATGTCAACTATGGTATTGAAAATTGAATACGTTTAATTCGTACTTGGAGATAATGAAAATATGAAAAAGATTTTTGAGTTCTTGAAAGAAAATCATAGTATTAAAGTGGTCGAGATGTATGTGGAGTTTAAAGATAAGAAGGCACTGAGGGGTATTCGTCTTTGGGTGGATACTATAGTAGTGTGTGCATCTTCACTATACAATGACAGTGGTATGAGATCCTCTCATCGATATTATTGTGATGCGGAAATATTAATGGATATGATTATATATCACAATATGGAGCATACAACTATACGCCACAACCAAATGAATATAATAAGTGGTAAATGAGTGGCGGAGGAGGTCGCTACCCAGGGGCGTAGACATGTTTTGTCCAAGGTAACTTTTTTAATAAAATTTGTAAATTAAAATATATTGGTAGACTAGTAGTAAAAAATGTCAAGAATATCATTCTCTGTCTACACAATAATTACTCTTGATTTAGTAAGTTTTTCATTTTTAATGATATTCTTTATTTATTTATTTATTTTTACAAAAGATAATCTTATATTGATCAACAAAATAGATAATTACATCCTGGAGCGCAACCAGGCCACAAAATCAAAGAAACGGCTCGTAGTCGGGTACACTAGAAGGGCCTTTAATTTCTAGCCACCAAGTGGGCTATCCTATTACTACGCCGACCTACAAACCGTACATTAACTCCACTATGTAACGCTAAACAATCCATAACTTCTGCAAGCACAGCGCCAATCCGGCTATCTCGTGTAACCGCTTGATTGATTTTGTCAATTCATTGGCGTCACCTTCCAGTCTCACCTCCAATAATCCGGATCCTAAGCACCAAGAAATAGCTTCCCGGATAGTGAGCATATCAACAATCAACGGATCATCAATCGTGTCAAACTAACTCCTTTAGCCAAAAGGATCTCCCTATTGATCCATAATAACCATCCCTCTTGCCGAATGAGACCCATGTTTAGTTGCCCCATCCCACCTACAGACCAATGCATTAGGGTGTACCACCCCCAAAGGCTGATCGAGAGGGACATGCAACCGCTGATTATTATCAACAGACAACTTACCCATTCCTAAAGTTGTTGGTGATACTGCCTCATTAAAGCTGGGATCCCAAACTATTTGCCCTCAGAGACAACCCAGTTTCGTGACCTTCAGATCCTCCAAAGCACCGCAGTGACTGCCATAAGCAGCTGAGGTTGATGGATGAGCAACAATAACTTCTTCAAAAAAAGAGGGAAAGTGTGACGAGGAAGCCCTTGTCCCAGATATTCCAAGCCCACAAAACCCCCCACAAGGCCCTAGCCACAGGGCACTCAAGAAAAAAATATTCCATCGTTTCTGATTCTGCCCAACAAACTGGGCACCTAGGATTGACTTGGAAATCTCTTTCAAGTAATGCTTCTGTCGTAGGCAGGATACAGTTAAAAATTTTCCAGAGCAAAACTTTCAATTTGGGGGGGGGGGGGGGGATATTAGCGTCCCACAGTCGGATCCAACTTCCCCTATCCATGCAACTAGCCATGGCTCACCACCGACCATCCCGTCTATCTAGTGAGTCTAGCAAGTGATAGGTTGATTTAACAGTGAAGGAACCGTCAGGCGTACCATGCCAGACAAGCTGATCCTCAACATCCATTTTCGGAAGAGGGATTTCCTTGATAGCCCTGCAAGTAGGCGGTTCAAACCACTGACTAAGCTTTGAATCATATCAACGTCCTTCCCCTTGGCAAATAACTTCCGCAACACACAGACCCCCTACATCAGGCAAGACTTGGGGGTTATAGGTAGGGGCCAGGAGATGGATTCGAGGCACCCAGCTGGAATGCAGCAGCGAGGCTGTCTTTCCATTACCAATTTGCCATCGTAGCCTCTGCACCAGCAGTTGCCGGCCATACAGGATGCTTTGTCATCTCCAAGATGGACGAGAGTGCGCAGTAGCCTCAAGGAAAGTGTTAGTGGGAAAATATTTCCCTTTATATACCTGGGCAAGCGGGGAGGTTGGGTTAGTCAGGATGCGCCACCCAATCTTAGCTAAAAGCGCCTGATTGAAATGCTCAAATCGGCGAAACCCCATTCTTCCCTCATGCTTACTCCTACACATGTTCCGCCAAGACATCCAGCGAATCTTTGACTTACCATCCTCCACACCCCACCAAAACCTCGTTAAGTGTTTGTCCAAGAGGCGTCATAGCGAGAGGGGTAGCTTGAAACTTGACATAACATGTAAGGGCAAAGCTAAAGTGACTGATTTAATCAAAGTCTCTTTCGCTACCCAATACAGAGCTGCTGCTTCCAACCCTAAAGACGAGCCACCAATTTCTCCTACAGGTAACAAAACATCGCCACTTTAGACTAGGCTAATAGGGTAGGCAGCCCCAGATATTTATCTTGAACCCCCCATCGCCCCAACACCCAGAATCTTGGCAAGGAATTCCTGGTCTGGCAGAGCTATGTTCTTACTAAAGCAAACCGCTGACTTGGCCAAATTAGCCCTTTGACCACTAAGTCCTCATACTCGTTTAATACCGTGATTAAGTTCTCACATTCCTGTAAAGAATCTCGCATGAATAAGTAAGAATCATCTGTAAAGAACATATGTGAGATTAGATGACAACGAGGGGCGACTTTGACCCCTTCTAGTTTCCCTTCGAAATGGCTTTCCGCAGGAGAGCTGCAAACCCCTCCGTGTAAATCAGAAACAGGAGAGGAGAGAGTGGATATCCCTACCTGATTCCTCTATATGGTGAGAAGAAACCCGAAGAGTGGCATTCATAAGGACCGAAAAGGACGTTTATCTGAGGCATTCGTGCACCCAGTCTCTCCAGGTCGAGTTAAAGCCCAACTTCTCCAAAATCGCGAGCAGAAATGGCCATTCGACTCTATCATTAGCCTTTTCCATGTCAACCTTCAGAGCCAAGTACCCTTTCTTGCCACGTGTTTTGATTTTCAAGTATAACACGTGCCCTAGAAGGACGTTCTCAACTATCTGTCGTTCCCGGATGAAGGCATTTTGGCCTTCCGATATGATTTGCAGCAAGAAACAGACTAGTCTTTCAGCCATAATTTTGGTAATAATTTTGTAAACAAATTGGCACAGACTTATAGGCGGATCTGCTTCATGGTTTCAACATTTCCAACTTTCGGGATCAATGTCAGCCAAGTATGGTTAAAGCTACGGAGTAGTCTGCTTGTAGAAAAGAACGAGCAGACTGCCTCAACCACAGAATCACCAACAATATCTCAGAAAGCTTTGAAAAAATTTCCAGTGAAACCATCCGACCCTGGTGCTTGTTTCGAGCCCATGGAGAAGCAGTTATGCTCTTGAGATTTTTAGGATGAGCAGCAGTTATGCTCTTGAGAATCATGGAAGAAGAGCCTTCCACAATAAGTTTAAGTTTAAGGAAAGCCTGGATGGCTTCTCATACGTATGAGTTGGCTACCGGACTAGCTAGTGAGGGGTCCCCGTGTCAGTCAAAAGTTCAAGTTGAGAATGAAGTTTTAAGAATGGAGAGTAACTTTAACTCCAATATAGTTTAAGAGTTAAGAATTTTTAGAGTGGAAGTACAAACAACTTCCACCAGTTTAAGTTAAATCTCTTAAGTAAGTGCTCAAGTACTAGAGATTTAAAAACGTAAGGGCGTAGACTGACCTCATCTCACTCACCAGTTTGAAGAGGAAGAGCTAGAGGAGCAGTTAGAGAGCATCGAGTTTGAGAGGAACAGTTCGAGGGCAACCAGTTAGAGGAAGGCGGTACAAGCATCACAGAAGATGCCCAGTCGGGGTTTTCAGTAGCAGCACTAGTAGAGACTATTTAGTTATTTTTAATTTATGATTACGAGTATGGACTGGAGATCAGATTAAAGTTTTTATGATTTGAGTTGGCCCAAGTGTTAGGGCTTCGTGTTTAAGTAATGATAGTTCTTTTTAGTATTTAATAAAGTTATTTATGAAAAGTTTCCGCTACTTTTTTCCAAGTATTTTGAGTTCTTATTTTATTTCACGGTTTATCAAGGGTGTTTTGGTAAAAGTAGTACCCGGTCGGGTTAGGGTGTTATATTTTGGTATCAGAGCCGATCTTCCTCTGTTCCTTGGTCTCCAAGGAATACTGGAATATCGGTATCAGTTTTAAAGGATTTTGTTTTAAATGAAAGGGAAATGAGTCAAGGATCTTCTTTTAAGAGTCTATAGAATCTCCAGTCTACTCTAATCATATTAAGATAAATAACAACTTTAGTCCTAATAAAAGGTTAAGATAAAAAAAAAATTAGAACTGTGGATCTCAGAAGAAAGAGCTACAATCACTAGATGTCAATAGCTATAATGATGGGAGGATTTCAGGGTCCTTGACCCTAAGCAGCGGCGAGGAGGCAATGAGTCAAGAAACGAAGAGATACCACGAGAAGTCCCTCAACAAGTTTTAGTTGTTGACGGCTCGAAGCTATTACAACATAGTGACAAGGAGTAGTGGAAAGCTCAGCTAGGGTAGTATAAATGAAGCAAAAAAGGAAATAAGTAGGTTATAGGGAGTATGAAAGGACGTCAAGAAGTCAATAGGTCAAGGAGGAGAGGAGGCATGGACATTTAAATATGAAGATGAACCCTTATAGATAAACTACGTCACTAGAGAAGAGGGTACATGACCCTGGGGAGTTAGGCTGATAGCAAGCCTTTAAACAGAACAAGACAAGCATCAAGATAAACGAGGTAAAGGACGAGCTTGGATCAAAATAATAATGTGCTAGTGAACAACGTCAAGCTAGAAAGAGGAAGGATTGGGATAGGAGAGACCATACAAACTACCCAGATCACGAACGGTCAGGAGGTCATTGGGACCATTGAAAGGGGAATGGGAGTGTTTGTGATGACCTGTTATGTGGGTTTCCAATCCTAAAAGGAGGGAGCACTTAGCCACCTAGGGTACATAAGGGGTGACAGAAGGAGGAACCTATGTAGTAAGTTGGAACTAGTGGGCTAAGAGCTCGAGTCTCGGAGCTAGCTATAGGACTAAGTCATTCAACCAACCGAGTATAGACAAGCAAGTAGAACGTTCATTGGAAGTTCTAATAAATTTTAGAGAATTCCAGGAGGATTCTCAACGGTCGTGATAAAGAAAATTTGCGTACAATACAAGGAAGAAGCAAGAAGGCCAGAGGAAGTTTGACGAGATTTCAAGAAGTCAATTGATCCAAAGGAAGTCTAGTGAGAAATTTCGATCAATCTTAAGGTGGAATCATGGTCGTCATGAATATAGTCAAAGGGAGTAACTTATGGGTCTAAGTACATAAGTGAGAAAAGAATGTGGGAACCTAGATGACTACATTGAGAACAAGGGACATCTAGAACTAGTGGGGAACATCAAGAAGAAGAGTCACGAGTAAAGAAGTAAGAGGGATATGAGTTTAGGGAACCTTTTCAAATACCCCAAAGTGAAACCACGATCGCCTATGCGGGTGAAAGGTGGCAATCACTCTGGTGAAAATTTCTTGGACGTGGAAACCGTATGAGAAATTTCATCTAGGGTCTAAGAGTGACAGAATGGATAGTATGATAACATCAAATTCAAGTGCCGATAAGGAAGTGCTAAGTTAGGCGCCGGGAGTGATCAAGTATGCAAAATGGAAGGTTATGATTCCTGAAAGGAGTCATAAAGTTTATCGCAAACTAGAGAAAGATGCAAATGATGATTTTATTGCATACAGAAAGTAAAAGCAGTAATTTGAGGTTTCGGCATTAAGCAAGAAGTAAAAGAAGACGACCATTCAGTTTATGGTTAAAGGATAAGACGAAGTATCGAGAAAGGACGTAAGAGATGCAGAGTTAGGAGATACAAGGACCTAGGTGACCGATGTGGTCAACCACATACGAGAACTACGTGAGAAGAGTTTTACGATCTGACAAGAAGAAGAGGTTCAAGGCAGCTCATATCCTACCGGGATGCGAGTTGATCAGAATAAGGTTCAGGAATGCGTTAAGTATCTAGTACGCCGACAGGCAGTAGCCAAGGAGTTACGGCAAATGACAACAATCATCTAGCATAAAGGATGCAAGGAAGGTCCGCGAGTTCGTGAGGATCGAACTTAGGGCTACAGCCCATGGAATAGTGGAAAGTTAGACTTTACGTAATGCGAAGGGGGCACACAAGCATAACAAAGGAGGATCCGGGACCTTATGGATACAGTATGCCCTAATAAGTAAAGTCTACAGTAAGACTTGGATAGGAAGGAGACCACCAGTGAGGTAAGCAATGTAGAGAATGCAGTTGGAGGAAGCACCATGTAGCCAATAAGTATGCAAGACTAGAGTTGTCGCCAACTAAGCCGAGGTACGAGGAGAGATTGAAGAGACCCTACCAGTTATAGTAATCATGGAAGGTCGAAAATCCAAGGAACATGAGGAGCCTTGCCGGACCCAGGTAAGTTAGGAGTTAGAATCTCAAAACTTGCCTAAGCCAAGTCAACGAGCCAGCCGAGGAAAGACAAGATATTAAGACGTTCGAGGGAAGTTCAAATAAATGATAGAGGAAGCAAGTAGAACTTTGAGGAGGAATGGCGAGGGCTACTAAGCTGGGTTCGAGTATCAAAGTTAGAGCTAAGCATCAATAAAGGGGTTGTGAAAGTAAAGGAAATACAAAACCCTATAGTGGAAGGAGTACCTAAGGTGAGACTTTGAATATCAAAAATTTTTTAAGGGGGGAGGAAATGTGATATCTCGACTCCGATTTAAGGTCCGACAATGAGTACCAAATGAGTTGAACCATCGAATCAAACATAATAGGAATCAAACTACTAGACCAAGTTGTTGAATCAGAAGGACAACGAGTCACTGAAAGCTACCCGATGCTACAAAACAAGTTGGGGATACCTATTATGATTAAGAGGAAACATAAGAGGTACAATAAACTACGCGAGACGAGCAAATGGCACTATTGAAGATCATATAGTGAGAATAAACTCTTGGTGCAAAGAATTATAAGAATGGTGTTAATGGAAGAATGAGTCCGAGCGAATTTCGAGGAGGAAATTTTTATAAGGGTGGAGGAAATGTTACACCCTAACATTTGGGTTCCCATTCGACCAAAAAAATGAACAGTTTGATCGACTGTTAGGTACGAAAGCTCGAAACAAACCAATATGAATTTCATGACAATTTTATTTAAAGAGCTTTGGGATGGACCCGGGCCTCAGAACCGGCCTTCTATTTTGCAATTCGAGCCTCTTTGCATGAGGGACATCAGATGAAATCCATTTTTTTCATGAGGTCTCCTTAGATTGAAATATATATGGGTATATTATAAAGAGAGATGAGATGGAAAACCTAGAGCTAAGAGCTTCCCACCGCCACCAAGCCCAATTTCATCGTACTTTTCATTCCTTTGTTGAAACCTATGCCACCACAATACTTTTCTTTCCCATAACAAGTAGAGGGTGGTCACCGTAACCACCATTGATGATGTGGAGGGAGGCAAGCAGTGGCTGGTGAGTTCGGTGGGGAACCCAAAGACGGGATGACGAGGATTATGACGAGAGACTACATTCACAAAGTGGGCGGGGAGAGAAACGCCTTGATGAGCGACCTCATGGCTTGGCGATTTAGTTGTATAAAACGTTCGAGTTCATGTGCGGACCGAGTCGAGGTTGATACCCACGATGATAAGTCCGAGCGGTGATTGAAGAGGCGACTCATGGGAAACTAAGAACGTTGATGAAAAGAAAGTCTGGCTGATCCGAGGTGACTGACCGGTATGGTAATGGCGCTGTGGTTGGTGCTGAATCGGTCTATAAGGGAGACGATGATGGTGATTTGGTGACAAGGACAGAGAGGTTGGATTTGGCTGGCGACCTGGACGGGAGGTAAATATATTATTTTCGGTAGACAACCAGGAAGCACCAAGGTGAAGGAGAACAAGTAAATGATGGTAGATCCTTGCAACCTTAGCGTTTGGAAGCCTGTGCGCGTGTGTGTCAAGCGAGGACAAGCTCGACATAGCAAAGCTTGGCCGAAGCCGAGATTAACATCTAGGAACTATATGCGAGGTACGCCGGCATGGCTAAGTAGAAGAGATTCAAGTTCCAAGGAGACCACGATGCAACCTCTTTACGTCGAGATTTGGTTAGGTATTTGAGGTGACTGTAAAGGGGGTAAATGCTGTCGATGGCCACTACTGTTGCGGTTTACGCTGAGATGAGAATGATGAGAAGGGCTCCCTACTACTGATTTATTATGACTTGCCAAACAAAGAATTCACAGATTCAATTCGATTTCCAATTGATCAAATTGTAGTTTGTATTGGCCGATTAATTCACATATTCTATAAATTTGGGGCAATATAGAAAATTTATTCAATAAAAAGAACAAATTATTTAACAAGAGGGCACGATTTGGTCTTTTTCCCTCTCTTTAAATGGTAAGTTGACAAAAAATTTTAAGGAAGGTTATATTTGAGCAAACGTTGAATTGACAATTTGGTCTTTCCCCCTATCTTTAAACGGTGAGTTGATTATAGGAGGGTACGTTTGTGTAAAAAAAATAGTGGAAGGGTATGTTTGCTAATTTGAAATAGTGTAGGGGTATAAAATGCTATTAATCCTTTTTATATATTGGAGTGCATTTTACATTTTAAAGCAATTGAGTGTCTGTAAACTTATTCTTTACAAAAGTGGATTACACATGTCTTCTATTCTACGACTAAATTACATGTGTGGCCCCTTGAGCAAAGTCACTATTCTCGTAGACCTCGTGTGCGCGGTCAATCCACAAAGGCATCGGAGGTAGAGCTGTATGCATGAGTCTGTAACCGAGTTATGGTGCTGCCACAATCAACTAAGATCCCTCCACCATCGGAATCATCCAGTTCTGAAATTCAGGTAAAAATTAACAATATCTACTCAACGAAGCTCATCACATTCAATACAACATAGTAAAGCATGTTGATATTGTGACTCTTCATCAAATTTGTCATCACAGAAGGCGACGTTGAAACTACATAACAGGGGAATCGGTTAATCGCGATAGGCAGTAGGAGGACGAGAATTCCTTGAGCAGGTAGGTCAAAGAGAGTGGGCCTCTGCTGACCCCAAAAGGCCAATGGTCTTGACGAACAACCTTTGCTTGTCGTGACATCCAAGGGAAATTTTGGATACAAATTCGAATTGGCCAAGAAGACATTCTATTGCAAGCTTGACACCATTAAGGATATTGCAATGGGGATACTGATTGAAGAAATGACGAAGAGGAATGGTGAGGAATTTTATTTGCTCCTCCATATTGTACATGCATAGTACATTACATAAGCTTAACACTATTGAGCTGATTTAATACTTTAAATTATGATTGCTTGGTCAAAGACACTTCTTTATTCTTTTGACGAATCAAGACAAGATTTAATTCATTCTCTAATGCTACTCCAAAGCAAACCTGATACAGAGAGGAATTGTCATTGCTGGGACTCATTGAGGAGATGAGTGAGGTCAAAGTCGGAGTGGGATTAGATAGAGCTTGAGCGATGATCATTTTCCAATTTGTTTTTCCATTTAAGAAAATTCAATATCGATTTTTATTAATTGATATTTCTTAATTTTCACGTCATCAATCTAACGGTTAAAGCTTGCAGTTGGCTGCCAAGGAGAATTTTTTCATGAAATAGATGGTCAGTGACCGATGCTTAAACGGTATAATGAAAGATCAATATGAAAAAAATGATAAACTAAGTGACCAAATATGTAATTTTGCCTGTATCTACTTTTCTAATACAATTTGTAATGCAAATGCACTAAAGAATTATTGCTTTGCCAAATACATCTCACATATTAACATGCAATTAAATGACACGCACTTGTATAATCTTATATCTACATATACATTGAACCAAACGCCCCCAACATTGCTGCATTTCCAATGGCGTAAAAATCATGCTCAATGGTGTGTATCTCATGCAAAATAGAATCTATATTGAGTTCATCATTAGCCAATGCATGGGCAGTATTTCTATAGGCTTGTGCTTGATCAATAATGATACTCGTTCCATAATTTTCTTCGAAAATTTTGACTGGAGAGTTTGTTAGTAATGGTGATAGCTTTCTGGCCTGTATTTCATATGGAAGATTCTGGATGATACAAATTGATAAGACTATACAACACACCATAAAAGATGATGAACTTGGAGAACCCATTTATCTAATCTTTTTTCTTTTATTTTCTGGGTCAAAAGATATTCGAAGGTAAGGAAAAATACGGGTATTTGATTGATTTTTCTTTTAGTGAATGATTTTGTAGTGAATCAATCATTACTGTGATTATAAATTTATAAGGACCACATTAGTTTTTCAAGTACCAAGGATTCGTTATTCTACCTTACAAGGTTGGTATTATTTCTGATAGTTAATTTAATTACGATCGATTGTTCAACATGGAAATAAGTTGAAAACTACATGCAATGAATGCATCAGAGAAATTTTGTCTAACAGAGAACGGGAAAACTAATTATTGGAATTATTTATTTTGTTAAACTTGACATACAATAATGAGAATTTTCATCTTATCTTTGCAACCATATAAGATAAACAAAAGAACATATTAACCAGATTAAAAACAAGCATAATTTTCAAGTGATTAAAGTTTAAACAGTTACCATTTAAATCAGTTACATAATTAATGACATGTCTTTAAAATATAAAGGCTAAAACAAAGAAGGTTTGGGGACACCCTCCAAATCCCTAACACCATTCCTCTGCAGTTTTGATTCCACATAATAATTTTCAAGCCACCCAATGTAATCGCGGCTCTGCTCTTTTAATTCCCCTTTGAAATTGAGCTATATATCGACTTAATGTGTGACAAAAATTGCCCAAAAAAACTAATTTTCCCTGCCTGCAAAAGCGATTGCAGCTTCTCCTCCCGAAATCTAAACGTTTCACTCTTCCATCTCACCAAAAAGAAAGACAAGCCAATGTATTTATCCTGTACCTATTATTAATATCATAAAATGTAAGTGAGATTTCCACTCCCTTCTTCTTTGTTTCTACAATTCAGATTAGCCCATCAAAAGAGTAGGGGTCGTGCACTCGTTATGAGGGGAAACGGCCACTCATATCTAGTTTCTCTTTTTCAAGCGCCCAATTTCTTGTACCCCTGCTAGTTGTTTTAAATCTGGATTTTGGTAAAAAATGAGATTGTATCTAGGAACTGAGTTGGAGATGAGCTCTTTTGTTGTGGCGGCTTTGAAGATTAGGGGTTAGAGATAAGAGTAGATGTGAATTTCTCTAGCGATTTTTCCTTGTCACCAGTGGAACAAGAAAGGTTTGGGGAGATGGAATGACTCAATGGCCATATATGTTCGACCGTTGAGCGAGAACGAGGTAAGGAAGCTCCAGCAACGAGCGGGGGAGGCGGCGAGAGAACGATTGTGAATCCGATTGGACCGAGATAGTGGATGGAGGATATGCGGCAGGTGATGCCGGGGGAGCAGGGTGGCGGGTTGACATGGGAAGCGGCGCTGGTGAAGAAATAAAAGAGATATGAATTTTTGGAGACCCTCGGGGAGGAGGTTTTACCGGCATTTCAATAAGAATTATTTTTTATATTGTAAGTGATCTGAAAAATAGTTAAAAATTGTAATTAAAAATTGCATTTCAAATTCAACGCTGACGCTGATTGGATGTTCTTTTAAAAACTAACGGTCAACACTAATAAAATAATAGTTGATATCATTCTTGTAAAAAAACTACTAATTGTAACTAAATTCTCTCCGCTCTCTCTTTCTCTCTCTAGACGATTAACTCCTCTCCGCTGATCACGGCCCCTGCCGTGGCCGCCGGCGCCGGTGCTCTTCCGGCGTTGGCTCTGTTCACTCTTGAAGATGAAGGAATTGCGCGCTGGCAACACTGCTTGGTGGGGCAATTCCTCTCTACTTCCCCTCTTATTCGTCAAGTCCAATCGTGGGCGAATCTTTTGTGGGGCAAAAAGGGTTCAGCTAGGGTTTCTTGGCTTGGAGATCGTCTGCTTCTTTTCCAATTCCCGGCTGCGGAAACGGCGCACTAGGTGTTCTTGAGTGGTCCTTGGCATCTGAGGAACGATATGTGTTACCTGAGAAAGTGGGAGGCAGGAATCCGAGCTGATGAGCCTCGTCCAACGATTCCTATCTGGGTATGTTTACTGGACTTGCCTCTTGAGCATGTAACTGGGCGAATCTTGACGGGGCTGGCAAGCATGCTTGGACGGCCTCTTTGGTTCGATAAGTCCAGTAGGCTTGGCAAAAGGCTTGGTTACCCTAGGGTCTGTGTTGAGATGGGGGTTGATTCAGAGTTCGCTGAGTTTCTTTGGCTTGTTCCGGATCGAAGGCCTGCTTACATTGTTAGTATTGAATATTATAAAAAACCAGAGATGTGTGGGAAGTGCAGTAGATTTGGTCATAACTGTGAGAAAGAAGTTCAGGAGGCTTCGGATACTCAGCTGGAAGAGGGTGACAATCCAGGGATGATTCAGGTTGAGAATTCTGTGGTAAGTGAGAGAGAGGTTATGGTGGGGTTAAGTATGATTCAAGATGTAGATAATGAAGCTAGTAGAGAGTTGTGTCCTGATGAGGTAAATGCCCAGGCAGCTGTTGCAGAGGTGGAAAGAGCTGAGTCTCCTTCGGAAACTGGTTTGGGAAGTCAGGGAGAGGGTGGCCTTCAAACAGCAGTGGAGAACCTAGTGGCATCCTTGTCTAGGGGATCTGCTTGGCAAGGCTATCTACCTTCTGACAGGGAATTTCAACAGGCAGTTGGCACTAGCAACTCTTTTGAGGTTCTTGCTCCCCAGATTCAGTTTGAAGTAGGGACAATGGCAGTGTCTCCCCTGAAAGACCCTGTGCAGTTCCCAGAGTTAGGGAAGGATGGATAGAAGAAGAAGAAAGGGAAACCAGGTCGGCCCCCAAAGGGGCAAAAACCAACCATTAAAACATGAATGTTTTAGTATGGAACATGAGGGGTTTTAACAGCCCTGAGAAGCAGAAGAGTATAGTGGAGTCAATTAGAAGGTACAAGGTGGAGATAGTTGCAATCCTGGAAACAAGGGTTAGTAAAGAAAAGGTTTAGAAAATAATTGCACAGTTCTTTGTAGATTGGGAACATGTAGATACTTACTCCCAGGCTGGGGTAGGGAGGATCTGGGTTTTATGGAAGAAAGATTTAAAGTTCACAGTTATGGATAGTACTGGCTTCTATGTGCATGGGGTCTTGCAAATGAATGAGCCAACACATCTTACCTTCATTTATGGGTCAAATGAAGTCAATGAAAGGCAGCAAGTTTATCAGGAATTAAAGACGATGGTGGATCCATTGATTCCTTGGTTAGCAGTAGGAGACTTCAATGCTATTTTGAACAGTTCGGGATCTTCAAACTCAGGGAACGTAGGTGAGAGTGCCCAACATTTCTCTAACTGGATAACTGACATGAAGCTTATTGATCAGAGAGTCCTAGGGTCGTGGTACACATGGTCTAATAAGCAAGAAGGTAACCCTATTGCGAAGAGGTTGGATCGAGCTCTTGTCTCGGATAGTTGGCTGGAGTGCTACCCTAGAAGTACTGTCAAAATCTTGTTACCTGGCCTATCAGACCACTGTGGAGTCCTGGTCAATCTAGATTCAGGAATCAAAACTTTACCACGTCCATTTAAGTATTTCAACTTCTGGAAACTCCATCCAGAATATGAAAAACTGGTTACAGAAGGATGGCTTTGTCCCACCATAGGTTCTGCCATGGCACAATTGTATCAAAGGCTGCGCAACATTAAAGTTCGATTGAGAGAGTTAAATAGAGAGAACTACTCAGACATACATAAGAGGGTCAAGGTGGCGTGGAAGGAACTAGCTAGAGCTCAATTAGAAGTGTTGGAGCGCCCTACCTCCTCAGCTTTTCTAGCTGAGAAGAGGTGTATGGTCCAGCTTCTAGAGCTTCAACAGGCAGAGGCATCTTATAATAAGCAGAAATCAAGGCAATTTTGGGTGAATAGTGGAGATTCTAACTCCAAATTCTTCCACAGTATGGTTAAGACTAGGCAGGCAAAGAAAACTGTCAGGCAGTTAGTTACTGAATCTGGAACTGTTTTGGAAGATATTGAGGAAATAGGCCAGGAGGCTGTTCAGTTCTATTATTCTCTATTGGGTACAAGGAATGGAAATTCGAAGCGAGTCACAGTTGGTACTCTTAGACAGCTGCTAATTCATCATTTGGCAAAGGGGGATGATGCAGGTTTATGTGATATGGTTACAGCTGATGAGATACACCGGGTAGTAAAGAATATGAAGAAAGACAAGGCACCATGGCCAGATGGTTTCACAACGGAGTTCTTCAAGGAACACTGGGGATTGGTGGGTATGGAAGTTACTAAGGCCATTCAGGAGTTTTTTGCTACTGGTAGAATGAGGAAGGAAGTCAATTGCACAATTTTGGCTCTGATTCCAAAGGTACCAAATGCTAACACTATGAAGAATTTCCGCCCTATTTCATGCTGCAATTTTGTGTATAAGTGCATTTCCAAAATCATAGCTAACAGGTTGAAACAAGTGCTGCCAAAGGTTATTAGTCCTAATCAATCTACCTTTATCAAAGGCATACTTATAACTGACAATATAATCATGGCAAATGAACTGGTGAAGTGGTATAGAAGGAAAAATGTATCCCCTAGGTGTGCTCTCAAGATAGATATAATGAAGGCTTTTGACAGTGTGGATTGGGATTACTTATATTGTGTACTTCTTGCAATGGGGATTCCAGATAGATTTGTTAATTGGATTAAGGGTTGCCTTGAATCCACTAGCTTCACTGTTTGTATAAATGGGGGGCTTACTGGCCATTTTCCAGCTCAAAAAGGGTTGAGACGGGGTGTCCCCTTTCTCCCTATCTCTTTGCAGCTAGCATGGAGGTCCTCAGTTGCATGTTAAACAGAGCAGCCTCTAGGTCAGTGCTACCCTACCACCCGCAGTGCAGTCGAGTTGGCCTTACTCACTTATGTTTTGCAGACAATTTACTGGTGTTCACTAAGGGTACAGTGGAAGGTGTGACTGTGATTGCAGAGGTTCTTCAAAAATTCTACTTAGTATGTGGTTTGCAGTGTAATCCTAACAAAAGTGAAATTTTCAGTGCTGGGGTGACAAAGGCCTTGAAGAGAGATTTGGTGCAACACCCGGGATTTAGAGAGGGTGCATTGCCAGTCAGGTACCTTGGATTGCCACTGAATGCAGGGAAGCTGACTGCTGAAGACTGTAAATCCTGGGTTAGCAGAATAGCAGGAAGAATCCTAGGCTGGCAGCCAAAACTGCTATCTTATGCAGGTAAGATTGAACTCGTGATTTCTGTGTTAGCAAGCATGACCCAATACTGGATGCAAGTAATCCTACTGCCAAAGAAGATTGTCAAGGAAATAGAGAGTCTGTGCTTACAATTCCTTTGGAGTGAGCTGGAAAAGAAGAAGAGAGCTAAGGTTTCCTGGAAAACAGTAGCTCTCCCTCGAGCTGAGGGTGGTATGGGATTCAAAGATCTACATTCATGGAATAAATCCTGACTGGTTCAACATTTCTGGGGGATTCTATCTGTGCAGGAGACTCTATGGATTGCCCGGTTAAATGAGTACCGACTTCGACATCAGAGTATATGGGAAATACAAACACGAGGATCCTGGATATGGAATAAGATTCTAAAAATCAGAGACCTGGTGGCAGGGAGATTATGTCAAACTGACAGGGGCATTGAATGGGATGGAGAACTCATGCAGAAATTTAAAATTAGCAGGGTATGGCACAGCTTGAGACCCAAAGGTGATCTAGTGTAGTGGTCCGGTTTAGTTTGGAAGGGTGGTATCCCTAAAAACTCAGTTCTGACTTGGCTTGTCTTGCTTCATAGGGTTAAAACACTAGATAAGATTAGACGCTGGAACCCTACTGTTTGCACCCTCTGTCCTCTTTGTGCAGGAAGTTTGGCAAATAGTCTTCCCTAGTCCCTGGCAGTTCCCTTTGGCTGGCTCGCTGGATCAGGTAGTGTTGCAAGCAATGCAGAAGCTGGGGAAGTGTAGAGTCGGCAGAATTCTATGGTGCTTGGTAATAAGTGAAGTATGGAGAGAGCATTGCCGAAGGCTATATGGTCAGAAAAGCCTTAAAGTAGAAGAACTGACTCACAAGATACAGCTAGTTATGGAAGCAAAAGTGCAAGGAGATCCGGGGTTTGCGAGCTCTCCTGCCGCTCGAAAACTGTGGTATCTAGGGAGTAGATAGTTGGAAGTGTGTGTACAGTCTCTTGTAAAAATTGCTTGTTGTTTGAAGGCTGACAGGCCTCTGTGTGTTTTTTTTGTAAAACTCTGATCGTATTTTGATGAATAAAACCACCCATTCATCGAAAAAAAAAGTTTAGGAATAATGGAATATTTGTAAAACATGACAAATGGCATCTTGATCATAGTTCTGGTATAGTAGTGGGACTATAAGCTTTTATTTACCTAAATTATATTTACTTTATTATTTACTAAAGTATCTTTGCTTCGGATATATACACACTATGCATTGTTCGACCAAGAGCTCAAACGAGTCTGGAAAGAAGTCACTTGCTCTTATTTCTGTACTAGCAAAGACCCTCTCGCTTGCGCTTTGCGGCGAGTGAAAAGCGATAATACTGCTAACATAGTTACAATTTGAATAGGAAATTAAATGCCATTGCGACTATAAGCTTGAATCCATATCTGAAACCCAAGTTCTTAATTCTGCTATGGAAAACGCTACATTTTGCAGCACCTAAGATATGACATAAAGCTTGCCTCATATCAGCCCAAACGTATATTGCTTGCCTTTTCGAATTATACATCTTTCAGCTACCAAACAATAAAATAAATAGAGGCATTGTAGTACCAAATGCAAAAATGAAAATGGGATTCTAACACAAAATTCAAAGTAATGGAGAACAATTATTCGTTTACATTCCGCATCACATGGTCTATAGTGCTTCATGCTTACGTAAAGTCGTGAAAGACTGATCATTGGGTAAACCTAAAAATCACCACAAGATGAGAATGACAAGTATTACTTTGTCTGAATGGAAATTAATAATAACCAGTTTGTTTTACATTGTATGGCCAACATAGATATGAATTATTATAGTTGATCTACTTACCAAGGCTAGCAATCAAGATCGATGGTGTTCATAGGGGTATTATATAGAACACGTGAGGAAAAAAATGATAAGTTTCTTAAAAACCACTTAGCTAGCTAAATGATTGAAATGGAAAATGAGAATTGTGTACATATTCCGTTTGTTCTTTTAGCATCAGGTAAAAAAATGGAACAATCCAATCCTCATATTTGGAGCAGTTATCATCAACAACAAGTGCAAGTCATTGTCTATTGCTACTGCTGCAATGGAATACAAAATTAAAAAGGAAAACTATATTATCAAACAAATTAACTATAATTATCCAAGACAACACAAATTAAGCTCAATCCACTGACATGTGCCATAAGTCAATCGAAGGCAACATCAACATCAACTGTAATATCCTTGTAAACCTAAGAAAGAAGAAAATGGAGGAATGTAAATCAAGCACGAGGAGGGATGTGCATTAAAACTGCAGCAACTACTTTCACAAATTGTAACTTCAATCCATAACACAAATTGGTAGGTCTTTCCCTATCCTCTATGACAATTAAAATGTCGGGTTCCAAACACTCATATTTAAAAGACTATTGGCAAGCATACTTATATAAGCAAAACTCTAATCTAAAAGCACATTCCAAACTTTGAGAATCCCCTAGGCTTTTTCTGAGGAGATGTAATTAAGAAGTAGAAAATACTTATCTTAGCATCAATACATAGACAAAGAACTCTCAAAAAGATAGCCGGTTCAATAACCTATTAATATTTCAAAGCTGGTTAACCAATGGGTATTGAACCATTCGGTTCTTTTATTTGACTATGGTCCAGTTTTCATAACATTATATATTAGATTCTTTTTGTTAACATGTAGCCTATACAAGGCATTGATAATTTGTGTAGTCACGTGAAAAAAAGAAAATCAAACTCGTGACTCGATAGAAAATGAGATTAAAAGACAAAATTATTAATTTCGGCCCTAAGTTGGCCAAAACCTAGTCTCATTGAGATTCGTAATCGATAATACTAGCATCCAATCCAAATCATCTCCAAGCCCCAAAACAATGACCCACCAACATTGATTGGTCCCACTAATTGGTAATTGTATGTTTGACAATAGCATGAACATCGAATTCTACCTCCAAACGAATAGCCAGATCTGTTGAGGGAAAAAGGTTATTCCCAAAACTTTTTAGTTTTTTCCATTATATTGTAAAGACATGTCATTGTGTAATCGTTTATAAATGATAATTTTTTATACGTTAATCACTCAACAATCAGCTTAGTTTTTTAATCTAGTAAGGTCGTTCTTATGTTTCTCTAGCATGGTTGCAAAGATATGGGAAATTCTAGTTATTGTATGTCAAGTTTAACAAAATACAAATTCATGCCCAATAATTATTTTTCCAGTTCTCTCTTGGACAAAATATTTTTGATGTGTTTATTGCTTGTAGTTTGGAGCTTATCCCCATGTTAAACAATTGATCATAGTTAGGTTAACCATTAGAAGTAATACCCACCTTGTAAACTAGAGTAACGAATCATCATTTTATTCCTATAAATTTATAGTCAGGGTAATGATTGATTCACATCTCACAAATCATTCAACAAAAGACAAATCAATCAGAGAGCCATATATATATATTTCCTCATAGACCTTTGAATCTCTTTTGATCAAGGAAACAAGGAAAAAAATTAGATAAATGGGTTCTTCGTATTCCTCATCATTTATGGTGTATTGTATACTCTTATCAATTCTTATCATCATGAATCTTTCATATGAAGTACAAGCCAGAAAGCTGTCACCGTTACTAAGAAACCCTCCGGTTAAAATACTTGAAGAAACTTATGGGAAGAGTAGCATTATTGATCAAGCACAAGCTCATGGAAATACTGACCATGCATTGCTTGATAATGACCTTAGTATTGATTCTGTTGTGCATGAGATCCACACTTGGGAACATGATTTTTACGCCATTCGAAATGCAGCAATTTTGGGGACCTTTGGTTCAATGTATATGTAAATTTGGTAGAAGGACATGATATTTAAATTTCATGTTAATATATTAGATGTATCTAGCAAAGAATTAATTACTTTCGTGCATAGGGAAGTAGAATAGAAGACATGTGTGATCGACTTTTATAAAGAACAAGTTTACAAGCACTTTATTTCTTTCAAATGTTTAATGCAGTCAAATACATAAAAAAATTTATTTAATAACATATAATCCTATATTTCATCATTCTAATTACTGGGGATGTCAATTTCGACCTGACCCATTTTCCCAACCTGTTTGGCTTGTTTTTGGGCGGTTTTGACACGGGCATGGGTACCTCTCGTCAACCTGACCTGCCCTGACCCACCCCATTCTCGACATGTTCTTGTCTAAATTACATGTAATCAATTAGCCATGGTCTCAGCTACAATTGTGCGAGTTTCAAGTAATAAAGAACCCATGAGCTATGAACATCATTCACCTACCACAACATAAGAGCGACAGTGACAATCTCGTAGCCCTCTCTTCCACTCTTTTCAAGATTGCTCAAGCTTGAACCTTCCACCAATCACGAAAGAGATGGTGATTCTGAAAATACCACCACCACAACCTCCGGCAACAGCATCGTTGATTCGAATCCAGGTCGAAGAAGAGCCAAAAAAAACCACCACAATTGTTAATCTATGGTTTTAAAAAAAAATTCATATATCAACATCCACATCGCCGAGTCACCATCATGTTAGCCCCATCACCCAGACAAAAACCCAAAACATTGAAGGTAGATTGAGCATAAAATGATCTAAAACTTCTGATTCTCGATGCCCAAAGTAGAACTGTCGTTGCCAACCGCTTCAACCATTCCACCTCTTGTAACCTACACTGTTTCAATGATTTGGCAACGAAGTCGAATATGGGGGAGCGGGGGGAAGGGAGATAGTGGAGGGAGAAGCAAGTTGGTCAATTCTTGGTGATGTGTCTACTGTCGATGGCCACTACTGCTGTGGTTTACGCTGAAATGAGAGCGATGAGTCGGGCTCCCTACTACTTATTTATTATTACTTTCCAAACAAAGAATTCACAGATTCTATTCGATTTCCCAGTGATGAAATTGTAGTTTTTAATGCCCGATTAATTCACATATTCAATAAATTTGTGTCAATATAGAAAATTTATTTAATGAAAAGAACAAATAATTTTACTAGAGGGCACGATTTGGTCTTTTTCCCTCTCTTTAAATGGTAAGTTGACAAAAAATTTTAAGGAAGGTTATATTTGTGCAAACGGTGAACTGACAATTTGGTCTTTCCCCCTATCATTAAATGGTGAATTGATTATAGGAGGGTACGTTTGTGCAAAAAAATAGTGGAGGGGTATGTTTGCTAATTAGCAATAGTATAGAGGTATAAAATGCTATTAACCCTTTTTATATATTTGAGTGCATTTTACATTTGAAAGCAATTGAGTGTTTGTAAACTTATTCATAACTAAAGTGGATCACACATGTCTTCTATTCTACGACTAAATTACATGTGTGGCCATCGAGCAAAGCCAGTATTCTCGTAGACCTCGTGTGCGCGGTCAATTCACAAAGGCGTCGAAGGCAGAGCTGTATTCATGAGTCTGTAACTGAGTTATGGTGGTGCCACAATAAACTAAGATCCCTCCACCATCAGAATCATCAAGATTTGAAATTCAGGTAAAAATTGACAACATCTACTCAACGAAGCTCATCACGTTCGATACAACATAGAAAAACATGTTGATATTGTGACTCTTCATCAAATTTGTCATCACGGAAGGCGAAGTTTAAACTACATAATAGGGAAATCGGTTAATCGCGATAGGCAGTAGGAGGACGAGAATTCCTTGTGAAGGTAGGTCAAAGAGAGTGGGCCTCTGCCGACCCCAAAAGACCAATGGTCGCGATGAACGACCTTTGCTTGTCGTGACAGCATCCAAGGGATATTTTGGATACAAATTCGAATTGTCCAAGAAGACATTCTTTTGCAAGCTTGACACCATTAAGGATATTGCAATGGGGATACTGATTGAAGCAATGACGAAGAGGAATTGTGAGGAATTTTCTTTGCTCCTCCATATTGTACATGCATAGTACATTACATAATCTTAACACTGTTGAGCTGATTTACTGCTTATGAATTATGATTGCTTGATCAAAGACTTTTTTTTTCTTTTGACGAATCAAGACAAGATTTAATTCATTCTCTAATGCTACTCCAAAGCAAACATGACGCAGAGAGGAATTGTCATTGCTGGGACTCGTTGAGGAGACAGTGAGGTCAAAGTCGGAGAGTGATTAGAAAAAGCTTGAGCGATGATAATTTTCCAATTTATTTTTACATTTAAGAAAATTCAATAATGATTTTTATTAATTTATATTTTTTAATTGTCACGTCATCAATCTAACGG
This sequence comes from Linum tenue, assembly GCA_946122785.1. Lineage (NCBI taxonomy): Eukaryota > Viridiplantae > Streptophyta > Magnoliopsida > Malpighiales > Linaceae > Linum > Linum tenue. The sequence continues at coordinate 75,690,641 of CAMGYJ010000008.1, read as the reverse complement.
TTAAAGCTTGTAATTGGCTGCCAAGGAGAATTTTTTCATGAAATAGATGGTCAGTGACGGATCCTTAAACGGTATAATGAATGACCAATATAAAAAAATTGATAAACTAAGTGACCAAATATGTAATTTTTCTTGTATTTACTTTTCTAATACAATTTGTAATGCAAATGCACTAAAGAATTATTGTTTTGCCAAATACATCTCACATATTAACATGCAATTGAACGACACGCGCTTGTATAATCTTATATCTACATATACATTGAACCAAACGCCCCCAACATTGCTGCATTTCCAATGGCGAAAAAATCCTCCTCAACGGTGTGGATCTCATGCACAATAGAATCTATATTGAGTTCATCATTAGCCAATGCATGGGCAGTATTTCTATAGGCTTGTGCTTGATCTATAGTGATACTCTTTCCATAATTTTCTTCGAGAATTTTGACTGGAGGGTTTGTTAGTAATGATGATAGCTTTCTGGCTTGTATTTCATATGGAAGATTCAGGACGATACAAATTGATAAGAGTATAACACACCATAAAAGATGAAGAACTTGGAGAAACCATTTATCTAATCTTTTTTCTTTTATTTTCTGGATCAAAAGATATTCAAAGGTAAGGAAAACACGGGTATTTGATTGATTTTTCTTTTAGTGAATGATTTTGGAGTGAATCAATCATTACTGTGATTATAAATTTATAAGGACCATGTTAGTTTTTTAAGTACCAAGGATTCGTTATTCTACCTTACAAGGTTGGTATTATTTCTGATGGTTAACTATATTACGATCGATTGTTCAACATGGGAATAAATTGCAAACTACATGCAATGAACACATCGTAGAAATTTTTTCCAACAGAGAACGGGAAAACTAATTATTGGAATTCATTTATTTTGTTAAACTTGAAATACAATAATGAGAATTTTGATCTTCTCTTTGCAACCATATAAGATAAACACAAGAACATCTTAACCAGATTAAAAACAAAGCATAATTTTCATGTGATTAAAGTTTAAACAGTTACCATTTATATCCGTTACATAATTAATGACATGTCTTTAAAATATAAATGCTAAAACAAAGAAGGTTTGGGGAACACCCTCCAAATCCCTAACACCATTCCTCCCTCAGTTTTGATTCCACATAATAATTTTCAAGCGACCCAATTTAGTCTCGACTCTCCTTTTTTAATTACCCATTGAAACCGAGCTATATATCGACTTAATGAGTGACAAAAATTGCCCAAAGAAACTAATTTTCCCCGATTGCAAAAGTTATTGCAGCTTCTCCTCCCGAAATCTGAACGTTTCACTCTTCCATCTCACCACAAAGAAAGACAAGCGAATGTATTTATCCTTTACCTAGCATTAATGTCATAAAATGTAAGCGAGATTTCCACTCCCTTCTTCTTTGTTTCTACGAATCAGATTAGCCCATAAAAAGAGTAGGGGTCGTGTGCTCGTTGGGAGGGGAAACAACCACTCATATCTAGTTTCTCTTTTTCAAGCGCCCAATTTCTTGTACCCCTGCTAGTTGTTTCAAATCTGGAATTTGGTAAAAAAAGGAGATTATAGCTAGGAACTGAGTTGGAGATGAGCTCCTTGGTTGTGGCGGCTTTGAAGATTAGGGGTTACATATGAGAGTGTATGTGAATTTCTCTAGAGCTTTTTCCTTGTCACCACTGGATCAAGAAAGGTTTTGGGAGATGGAATGACTCAATAGCCAGATATGTTCGGCCGTTGAGCGAGAACGAGGTAAGGAAGCTCCTGCAACGAGTGGGGTAGGCGGCGAGAGAACGATTGTGAATCTGATTGGACCGAGACAGCGGATGGAGGATATGCGTCAGGTGATGGCGGGGGAGCTGGGTGGCGGGTTGATAGGGGAAGCGGCGATGGTGAAGAAATAAAAGAGATGAATTTTCGAAGACCCTCGGGGAGGATGTTTTACGACTATTTCAATAAGAATTATTTTTTATTTTTTAAGTGATCTGAAAAATAGTTAAAAATTGTAATTAAAATTGCATGTCAAATTCCACGTTGACGTAGATTGGATGTTCTTTTAAAAACTAAAGGTCAACACTAATAAAATAATAGTTTATGAATAATGGAATATTTGGCACTAATGGCATCTTGATCATAGTTCTCGTATAGTAGTAGGACTATAAGCTTTTTATTTACCTAAATTATATTTACCTTATTATTTACTAAAGCATCTGTGCTTCAGATATATACACACTATGCATTGTTCGAACGAGAGCTCAAGCGGGTCTGGAAAAAAGTCTCTTGCTCTTATTTCTGTACTAGCTAAGACCCTCTCGCTTGCGCTTTGCGGCGAGTGAAAAGAGATAATACAGCTAACATAGTTACAATTTGAATAGGAAATTAAATGCCATTGCGACTATAAGCTTGAATCTATATCTGAAACCCAAGTTCTTAATTCAGCTATGGCAAACGCTACATTTTGTAGCAGCTAAGATATGATGTAAAGCTTGCCTCATATCAACCCGAACGTATTTTGCTTGCCTTTTCGAATTACACATCTTTCAGCTACTAAACAACAAAATAAATAGAGGCATTGTAGTACCAAATGCAAAAATAAAAATGGGATTCTAACACAAAATTCAAAGTAATGGAGAACAATTATTCGTTTACTTTTCTGCATCACATGGTCTATAGTGCTTCATGCTTACGTAAAGTCGTGAAAGACTAATCATTGAGTAAACCTAAAAATCACCCCAAGATGAGAATAACAAGTATTACTTTGTTTGAATTTAAATTAATAATAACCAGCTTGTTTTACATTGTATGGCCAACATAGATATGAACTATTACAGTTAATCTACTTACCAAGGCTAGCAATCAAGATTGATGGTGTTCAGAGGGATATTTTATAGAACACGTGAGGAAAATATGATAAGTTTCTTACAAAGCACTTAACTAAATGATTGAAATGGAAAATGAGAATTGTTTACATATTCTGTTTGTTCTCTTAGCATCTGGTAGAAAAAAATGGAACAATCCAATACTCATATTTGGAGTAGTTATCATCAACAGCAAGTGCAAGTCATTTTCTGTTGCTACTGCTGCATTGGAATACAAAATTAAAAAAGAAAACTATACTATCAAACAAATTAACTATAATTATCCAAGTCAACAAAAATTTAGCTCAATCCACTGACACGGGCCATAAGTCAATCGAAGGCAACATCAACATCAACTGTAGTATCCTTGTAAACCTAGGAAAGAAGAAAATGATGGAATGTAAATCGAGTACAAGGAGGGCTGTGCATTAAAACTGTAGACCCTACTTTCAGAAATATTTAATTCAATCCATACAACAAATTGGTAGGTCTTTCCCTATCCTCTATGACAATTAAAATTTAGGGTTCCAAACACTCATATTTTAAAGACTATTGGCAAGCATGCTAATATAAGCAAAACTCTAATCTAAAGCACATTCCAAACTTTGAGAATCCCCTAGGCTTTTTCTAAGGAAATGTAATTAAGAAGCAGAAAATACTTATCTTAGCATCAATACAGAGACAAAGAACTCTAAAAAAGATAGTCGGTTCAATAACCTATTAATAGTTCAAAGCTGGTTAACCAATAGGTAGTGAACCATTCGGTTCTTCTGTTTGACTATGGTCCAGTTTTCACAACATTATATATTAGATTTTTTTTTAACATGTAGCCTATACACCATAAAAAGGAAAGTGAAATCAAGTCATTTATAATTTGTAGAGCCACATGAAAAAAAGAAAATGAAACTCGTAACTCGATAGAAAATGAGATTAAAAGACAAAATTATTAATTTCGGCCCTAAGTTGGCCAAAACCTAGGCTCATTGAGATTCGTAATCTATAATACTAGCATCCAATCCAAATCATATCCAAGCCCCAAAACAATGAACCACCAACATTGATTGTGCGCACTAGTTGGTAATTGTATGTTTGACAATAGCATGAACATCGAATTCTACCTCGAAACAAATAGCCAGAACATATGAGGGAAAAAGGTTATTCCCCAAACTTTTTTGTTTTTTCCATTATATTGTAAAGACATGTCATTCTGTAACCGTTTATAAATGATAACTGTTTATTCATAAATCACTCAACAATCAGCTTAGTTTTTTAATCTAGTGAGGTCGTTCTTATGTTTCTCTATCATGGTTGCAAAGATATATGAAATTCTCGTTATTGTATGTCATGTTTAACAAAATACAAATTCATGCACAATAATTAGTTTTCCAGTTCTCTCTTGGACAAAATATTTTTGATGTGTGTATTGCATGTAGTTTGGAGCTTATCCCCATGTTAAATAATTGATCGTAGTTAGGTTAACCATTAGAAGTAATACCCACCTTATAAGCTAGAGAAACGAATCATCACTTTTTTCCTATAAATTTGTAGTCACGGTAATGATTGATTCACATCTCCCAAATCATTCAACAAATAACAAATCAATCAAAGGGCCATATATTTCCTCAAACACCTTTGATCTCTTTTGATCAAGGAAACAAGGAAACAAATTAGATAAATGAGTTCTCCGTATTCATCATCATTTATGGTGTATTGTATACTCTTATCAATTCTTATCATCATGAATCTTTCATATGAAGTACAAGCCAGAAAGCTGTCGCCATTACTAAGAACCCTCCAGTTAAAATACTCGAAGAAACTTACGGGAAGAGTAGCATTATTGATCAAGCACAAGCCTATGGAAATACTGACAGGCATTGCCTGATAATGACCTCAATATTGATTCTGTTGTGCATGAGGTCCACACTTGGGAACATGATTTTTACGCCATTGGAAATGCGGCAATGTTGGGGACCTTTGGTTCAATGTATATGTAAATTTGGTAGAAGGACATGATATTTAAATTGCATGTTAATATATGAGATGTATCTAGCAAAGCATTAATTACATTCATGCATTTGCATTGGAAATTGTATTCGAAAAGTGGAATTGAAGACATGTGTGATCCACTTTTATAAAGAACAAGTTTACAAACACTCTATTTCTTTTAAATGTTCAATGTAGTCAAATACATAAAAAAAATATTATTTAATAACATGTAATCCTATATTTCATCATTCTAATTACTGGGGATGTCAATTTCGATTTGACCCGTTTTACCATACCCGTTTGGCCTGTTTTGGGGCGATTTTGATTTGGGCATGTGTACCTCTCGTCAACCTGACCTGCCTTGACCCACCTCATTCTCGACCTGTTCTTTTTTAAATTACATGTAATCAATTAGCCATGGTCTTTGCTACAATTGTGCGAGTTTCAAGTAATAAAAAAACCCATAAGCTATGAACATCATTCACCCACCGCAACATAAGAGCGATAGTGACAATCTCGTATCCCTCTCTTCCACTCTTCTCAAGCTTTCTCAAGATTGAACATTCCTCCAATCGTGAAAGAGATGTTGATTCTGAAAATGCCACCACCACAACCACCGGCAACAGCGTCGTTGATTCAAACTCACCAATGGCATTTTTAAAATAGTTCTGGTATAGTAGTGGGACTATAAGCTTTTTATTTACCTAAATTATGTTTACCTTATTATTTACTAAAGCATCTTTGCTTCATATATATACATAGTATGCATTGTTCGAACGAGAGCTCAAGCGGGTCTTGAAAGAAGCCTCTTGCTCTTATTTCTGTACTAGCAAAGACCCTCTAGCTTGCGCTTTGCGGCGAGTGAAAAGCGATAATACTGCTAACATAGTTATAGTTTGAATAGGAAATTAAATGTCATTGCGACACCCTAACATTTGGGTTCCGATTCGACCAAAAAAATGAACAGTTTGATCGACTGTTAGGTACGAAAGCTCGAAACAAAGCGATATGTATTTCATGACAATTTTAATTAAAGAGCTTTGGGATGGACCCGGGGCACAGAAACCGACCTTCTATTTTTCAATTCGGGCCTGTTTGCATGAGGGACGTCAGATGAAATCCACTTTTTCATGAGGACTCCTTAGATTGAAATATATATGGGTATATAAAGAGAGATGCGCTGGAAAACATAGAGCTAAGAGCTTTCCACCGCCGCCAAGCCCAATCTCATCGTACTTTTCATTCCTTTGTTGAAACCTATGCCACCACAATCCCTTTCGATCCTCATAACAAGTAGAGGCTGGTCACAATAATCAACATTGATGATGAGGAGGGAGAGAAGCAGTGGCCGGTGAGTTCGGTGGGGAACCCAAAGACGGGACGACGAGGATTGTGACGAAAGACTACATTCACAAAGTGGGCGGGGAGAGAAACGCCTTGATGAGCGACCTCATGGCTTGGCGATTTAGTTGTATAAAACGTTCGAGTTCATGTGCGGACCGAGTCGAGGTTGATACCCACGATGATAAGTCCGAGCAGTGATTGAAGAGGCGACTCGTGGGACAGTAAGAACGTTGATGAAAGAAAGTCTGGCTGATCCGAGGTGGCCGACCGGTATGGTGATGGCGGTGGGGTTGGGGCTGAATTGGTCTATAAGGGCGATGATGATGGTGATTTGGTGACAAGGACAGAGCGGTTGGATTTGGCTGGCGACCTGGACAGGAGGTAAATATATTATTTTCGGTAGACAACCAGGAAGCTCCAAGGTGAAGGAGAACAAGTAAATGATGGTAGATCCTTGCAACCAAGGCGTTTGGAAGCATGTGCGCGTGTGCGTCAAACGAGGACAAGCTCGACATAGCAAAGCTTGGTTGAAGTCGAGATTAACATCTAGGAACTATATGCGAGGTACACTGGCATGGCTAAGCATAAGAGATTCAAGTTCCATGGAGACCACGATGCAACCTCTTTACGTCGAGATTTGGTTATGTGTTTGAGGTGAGTGTAAAGGGGGTAAATTCTACGCCTTACGTATTCTTTCAAGTATTAGAGTTTTCAGTATTTTTGTGAAGTGTTACTATAGTTGTTTATGGTCATGATTGATGATATGTGCTTATTTGAGCTGTGGTCTATAGTGAATGTCTGTTGTTTGCTTTAAAGCTTTACGTTTATGAGTGATTGTTAAAGTTAAGAACAAGTCTTTTTGTTTTAAGAAGTACTTCACCTTCAAGAATGTGAAGTCGTTTAAATGTTTTTTTGTCACTAGCGCCAGGCCGTTGCCATTTGAGATTTTCATATGGAGCAGCAGTTATGCTCTTGAGATCTTTGAGACAGCAGCATCAATTATGCTCTTGAGATTTTTAGGATGAGCAGCAGTTATGCTCTTGAGAATCATGGAAGAAGAGCCTTCCACAATAAGTTTAAGTTTAAGGAAAGCCTGGATGGCTTCTCATACGTATGAGTTGGCTACCGGACTAGCTAGTGAGGGATCCCCGTGTCAGTCAAAAGTTCAAGTTGAGAATGAAGTTTTAAGAATGGAGAGTAACTTTAACTCCGATATAGTTTAAGAGATAAGAATTTTTAGAGTGGAAGTACAAACAACTTCCACCAGTTTAAGTTAAATCTTTTAAGTGCTCAAGTACTAGAGATTTAAAAACGTAAGGGCGTAGACTGACCTCATCTCACTCACCAGTTTGTAGAGGAAGAGCTAGAGGAGCAGTTAGAGAGCATCGAGTTTGAGAGGAATAGTTTGAGGGCAACCAGTTAGAGGAAGGCGGTACAAGCATCACGGAAGATGTCCAGTCGGGATTTTCAGTAGCAGCACCAGTAGAGACTATTTAGTTATTTTTAATTTTATGATTACGAGTATGGACTGGAGATCAGATTAAAGTTTTTATGATTTGAGTTGGCCCAAGTGTTAAGGCTTCGTGTTTAAGTAATGATAGTTCTTTTTAGTATTTATTAAAGTTATTTATGAAAAGTTTCCGCTACTTTTTTCCAAGTATTTTGAGTTCTTATTTTATTTCACGGTTTATCAAGGGTGTTTTGGTAAAAGTAGTACCCGGCCGGGTTAGGGTGTTACATTTTTGTATCAGAGCTGATCTTCCTCTGTTCCTTGGTCTCCAAGGAATACTGGAATATCGGTCTCAGTTTTAAAGGATTTTGTTTTAAATGAAAGGGAAATGAGTCAAGGATCTTCTTTTAAGAGTCTATAGAATCTCCAGTCTACTCTATCATATTAAGATAAATAACAACTTTAGTCCTAATAAAAGGTTAAGATAAAAAAAAAAATTAGAACTATGGATCTCAGAAGAAAGAGCCAGAATCACTATATGTCAATAGCTATAATGATGGGAGGATTTTAGGGTCCTTGACCCTAAGCAGTGGCGAGGAGGCAATGTGTCAAGAAACGAAGAGACACCATGAGAAGTCCCTCAACTAGTTTTAGTTGTTCATGGCTCGAAGCTATTACAACATAGTGACAAGGAGTAGTGGAAAGCTCAGCTAGGGTAGTATAAATGAAGCAAAAAAGGAAATAAGTAGGTTATAGGGAGTATGAAAGGACGTCAAGAAGTCAATAGGTCAAGGAGGAGAGGAGGCATGGACATTTAAATATGAAGATGAACCCTTATAGATAAACTACGTCACTAGAGAAGAGGGTACATGACCTTGGGGAGTTAGGCTGATAGCAAGCCTTGAAACGGAACAAGACAAGTATCAAGATAAACGAGGTAAAGGGCAAGCTTGGATCAAAATAATAATGTGCTAGTGAACAACGTCAAGCTAGAAAGAGGAAGGATTGGGATAGGAGAGACCATACAAACTACCCAGATCACAAACGGTCAGGAGGTCGTTGGGGCCATTGAAAGGGGAATGGGAGTGTTTTTGATGACCTGTTATGTGGGTTTCCTATCCTAAAAGGAGGGAGTACTTAGCCACCTAGGGTACATAAGGGGTGACAGAAGGAGGAACATATGTAGTAAGTTGGAACTATTGGGCTAGGAGCTCGAGCTATAGGACTAAGTCATTCAACCAACCGAGTATAGACAAGCAAGTAGAACGTTCATTGGAAGTTCTAATAAATTTTAGAGAATTCCAGGAGGATTCTCAACGGTCGTGATAAAGAAAATTTGCGTACAATACAAGGAAGAAGCAAGAAGGCCAGAGGAAGTATGACGAGATTTCAAGAAGTCAATTGATCCAAAGGAAGTCTATCGAGAAATTTTGATCAATCTTAAGGTGGAATCATGGTCGTCATGAATATAGTCAAAGGGAGTAACTTATGGGTCTAAGTACATAAGTGAGAAAAGAATGTGGGAACCTAGATGACTACATTGAGAACAAGTGACATCTAGAACTAGAGGGGAACATCAAGAAGAAGAGTCACGAGTAAAGAAGTAAGAGGGATATGAGTTTAGGGAACCTGTTCAAATACCCCAAAGTGAAACCACGATCGCCTATGCGGGTGAAAGGTGGCAATCTCTCTGGTGAAAATTTCTTGGACGTGGAAACCGTATGAGAAATTTCATCTAGGGTCTAAGAGTGACAGAATGGATAGTACGATAACATCAAATTCAAGTGCCGATAAGGAAGTGCTAAGTTAGGCGCCGGGAGTGATCAAGTATGCAAAATGGAAGGTTATGATTCCTGAAAGGAGTCATAAAGTTTATCGCAAACTAGAGAAAGATGCAAATGATGATTTTATTGCATACAGAAAGTAAAAGCAGTAATTTGAGGTTTCGGCATTAAGCAAGAAGTAAAAGGAGACGACCATTCAGTTTATGGTTAAAGGATAAGACGAAGTATCGAGAAAGGAAGTAAGAGATGCAGAGTTAGGAGATACAAGGACCTAGGTGACCGACGTGGTCAACCACATACGAGAATTACGTGAGAAGAGTTTTACGATCTGACAAGAAGAAGAGGTTCAAGGCAGCTCATATCCTACCGGGATGCGAGTTGATCAGAATAAGGTTCAGGAATACGTCAAGTATCTAGTACGCTGACAGGAAGTAGCCAAGGAGTTATGGCAAATGACAACAATCATCTAGCATAAAGGATGCAAGGAAGGTCCGCAAGTTGGCGAGGATCGAACTTAGGGCTACAGCCCATGGAATAGTGGAAAGTTAGACTTTACGTAATGCGAAGGGGCACACAAGCATAACAAAGAAGGATCGGGGACCTTATGGATACAGTATGCCCTAATAAGTAAAGTTTATGGTAAGACTTGGATATGAAGGACACCACTACTGAGGTAAGCAATGTAGAGAATGCAGTTGGAGGAAGCACCATGTAGCCAATAAGTATGCAAGACTAGAGTTGTCGCCAACTAAGCCGAGGTACGAGGAGAGATTGAAGAGACCCTACCAGTTATAGTAATCATGGAAGGTCGAAAATCCAAGGAACATGAGGAGCCTCGCCGGACCCAGGTAAGTTAGGAGTTAGAATCTCAAAACTTGCCTAAGCCAAGTCAGCGAGTCAGCGAGCCAGCCGAGGAAAGACAAGATATTAAGACGTTCGAGGGAAGTTCAAATAAATGATAGAGGAAGCAAGTAGAACTTTGAGGAGGAATGGCGAGGGCTACTGAACTGGTTTCGAGTATCAAAGTTAGAGCTAAGCATCAATAAAGGGGTTGTGAAAGTAAAGGAAATACAAAACCCTGTAGTGGAAGGAGTACCTAAGGTGAGACTTTGAATAATCATGATGATCAAATTTCGAGGTCAAAATTTTCTTAAGGGGGGAGGAAATGTGATATCTCGACTCTGATTTAAGGTCCGACAATGAGTACCAAATTAGTTGAACCATCGAATCAAACATAATAGGAATCAAACTACCAGACCAAGTTGTTGAATCAGAAGGACAACGAGTCACTGAAAGCTACCCGATGCTACTACAAAACAAGTTGGCGATACCTGTTATGATTAAGAGGAAACATAAGAGGTACAATAAACTACGCGAGACGAGCAAATGGCACTATTGAAGATCATATAGTGAGAATAAACTCTTGGTGCAAAGAATTATAAGAATGGTGTTAATGGAAGAATGAGTCCGAGCGAATTTCGAGGACAAAATTTTTATAAGGGTGGACGAAATGTTACACCCTAACATTTGGGTTCTGATTCGACCAAAAAAATGAACAGTTTGATCGACTGTTAGGTACGAAAGCTCAAAACAAACCGATATGAATTTCATGACAATTTTATTTAAAGAGCTTTGGGATGGACCCAGGCCCCAGAAACTGGCCTTCTATTTTGCAATTCGAGCCTCTTTGCATGAGGGACGTCAGATGAAATCCATTTTTTCATGAGGTCTCCTTAGCTTGAAATATATATGGGTATATAAAGAGAGATGAGATGGAAAACCTAGAGCTAAGAGCTTCCCACCGCCACCAAGCCCAATCTCATCGTACTTTTCATTCCTTTGTTGAAACCTATGCCACCACAATACCTTTCTTTCCCATAACAAGTAGAGGCTGGTCACCGTAACCACCATTGATGATGTGGAGGGAGACAAGCAGTGGACGGTGAGTTCGGTGGGGAAACCAAAGACGGGATGACGAGGATTATGACGAGAGACTACATTCACAAAGTGGGCGGGGAGAGAAATGCCTTGATGAGCGACCGCATGGCTTGGCGATGTAGTTGTATAAAACGTTCGAGTTCATGTGCGGACCAAGTCGAGGTTGATACCCACGATGACAAGTCCGAGCGGTGATTGAAGAGGTGATCGTGGGAAACTAAGAACGTTGATGAAAAGAAAGTCTGGCCAATCTGAGGTGGCTGACCGGTATGGTAATGGCGCTGGGGTTGGTGCAAAATCGGTCTATAAGGGCGACGATGATGGTGATTTGGTGACAAGGAAAGAGAGGTTGGATTTGGCTGGCGACCTGGACGGGAGGTAAATATATTATTTTCGGTAGACATCCAGGAAGCTCCAAGGTGAAGGAGAACAAGTAAATGATGGTAGATCCTTGCAACCCTAGCGTTTGGAAGCCTGTGCGCGTGTGTGTCAAGCGAGGACAAGCTCGACTTAGCAAGGCTTGGCTGAAGCCGTGATTAACATCTTGGTACTATATGCGAGGTACGCCGGCATGGCTAAGTAGAAGAGATTCAAGTTCCAAGGAGACCACGATGCAACCTCTTTACGTCGAGATTTGGTTATGTATTTGAGGTGACTGTAAAGGGGGTAAATTCTACGCCTTACGTATTCATTCAACTTAGAGTTTTTAGTATTTTTGTGAACTAATTTGTTTCCATGATTTGGCAACGAAGTCAAAGCTGGGGGAGCGTGGGGAAGGGCGACAGTGGAGGGAGAAGCAAGTTGGTCAATTCTTGGTTGTGTGTCTACTGTCGATGGCCAATACTGTTGCGGTTTACGCTGAGTTGAGAATGATGAGAAGGGCTCCCTGCTACTGATTTATTATGACTTGCCAAACAAAGAATTCACAGATTCAATTCGATTTTCAATTGATCAAATTGTAGTTTGTATTGGCCGATTAATTCACATATTCTATAAATTTGGGGCAATATAGAAAATTTATTCAATAAAAAGAACAAATTATTTAACAAGAGGGCACGATTTGGTCTTTTTCCCTCTCTTTAAATGGTAAGTTGACAAAAAATTTTAAGGAAGGTTATATTTGTGCAAACGGTGAATTGACAATTTGGTCTTTCCCTCTATCTTTAAACGGTGAGTTGATTATAGGAGGGTACGTTTGTATAAAAAAAATAGTGGAGGGGTATGTTTGCTAATTTGAAATAGTGTAGGGGTATAAAATTCTATTGATCCTTTTTATATATTGGAGTGCATTTTACATTTGAAAGCAATTGAGTGTTTGTAAACTTATTCTTTACAAAAGTGGATCACACATGTCTTCTATTCTACGACTAAATTACATGTGTGGCCCCTTGAGTAAAGCCACTATTCTCGTAGACCTCGTGTGCGCGGTCAATCCACAAAGGCATCGGAGGTAGAGTTGTATGCATGAGTCTATAACCGAGTTATGGTGCTTCCACAATCAACTTAGATACCTCCACCATCGGAATCATCCAGTTCTGAAATTCAGGTAAAAATTAACAACATCTACTCAACAGAGCTCATCACGTTGAATACAACATAGTAAAACATGTTGATATTGTGACTCTTCATAAAATTTGTCATCACGGAAGGCGAAGTTTAAACTACATAACAGTGGAATCGGTTAATCGCGATAGGCAGTAGGAGGACGAGAATTCCTTGAGCAGGTAGGTCAAAGAGAGTGGGCCTCTGCCGACCCCAAAAGGCCAATGGTCTTGACGAACAACCTTTGCTTGTCGTGACATCCAAGGGAAATTTTGGATACAAATTCGAATTGGCCAAGAAGACATTCTATTGCAAGCTTGACACCATTAAGGATATTGCAATGGGGATACTGATTGGAGCAATGACGAAGAGGAATGGTGAGGAATTTTCTTTGCTCCTCCATATTGTACATGCATAGTACATTACATAAGCTTAACACTATTGAGTTGATTTAATACTTATAAATTATGATTGCTTGGTCAAAGACTCTTCTTTTTATTCTTTTGACGAATCAAGACAAGATTTAATTCATTCTCTAATGCTACTCCAAAGCAAATCTGACACAGAGAGGAATTGTCATTGCTGGGACTCATTGAGGAGAGGAGTGAGGTCAAAGTCGGAGTTGGATTAGATAGAGCTTGAGCGATGATCATTTTGCAATTTGTTTTTCCATTTAAGAAAATTCAATATCGATTTTTTATTAATTGATATTTCTTAATTGTCACGTCATCTATCTAACGGTTTAAGCTTGCAGTTGGCTGCCAAGGAGAATTTTTTCATGAAATAGATGGTCAGTGACCGATGCTTAAACGGTATAATGAATGACCAATATGAAAAAATTCATAAACTAAGTTACCAAATATGTAATTTTGCCTGTATCTACTTTTCTAATACAATTTGTAATGCAAATGCACTAAAGAATTATTGCTTTGCCAAATACATCTCACATATTAACATGCAATTAAATGACACGCACTTGTATAATCTTATATCTACATATACATTGAACCAAACGCCCCCAACATTGCTGCATTTCCAATGGCGTAAAAATCATGCTCAACGGTGTGGATCTCATGCACAATAGAATCTATATTGAGTTCATCATTAGCCAATGCATGGGCAGTATTTCTATAGGCTTGTGCTTGATCAATAATGATACTCGTTCCATAATTTTCTTCGAGAATTTTGACTGGAGGGTTTGTTAGTAATGGTGATAGCTTTCTGGCCTATATTTCATATGGAAGATTCAGGATGATACAAATTGATAAGACTATACAACACACCATAAAAGATGATGAACTTGGAGAACCAATTTATCTAATCTTTTTTCTTTTATTTTCTGGGTCAAAAGATATTCGAAGGTAAGGAAAAATACGGGTATTTGATTGGTTTTTCTTTTAGTGAATGATTTTGTAGTGAATCAATCATTACTGCGATTATAAATTTATAAGGACCACATTAGTTTTTCAAGTACCAAGGATTCGTTTTTCTACCTTACAAGGTTGGTATTATTTCTGATAGTTAATTTAATTACGATCGATTGTTCAACATGGGAATAAGTTGATAACTACATGCAATGAATGCATCAGAGAACGGGAAAACTAATTATTGGAATTTATTTATTTTGTTAAACTTGACATACAATAATGAGAATTTTCATCTTATCTTTGTAACCATATAAGATAAACAAAAGAACATCTTAACCAGATTAAAAACAAAGCATAATTTACAAGTGATTAAAGTTTAAACAGTTACCATTTAAATCCGTTACATAATTAATGACATGTCTTTAAAATATAAAGGCTAAAACAAAGAAGGTTTGGGGACACCCTCCAAATCCCTAACACCATTCCTCTGTCAGTTTTGATTCCACATAATAATTTTCAAGCCACCCAATGTAGTCTCGGCTCTCCTCTTTTAATCCCCCTTTGAAATTGAGTTATATATCGACTTAATGTGTGACAAAAATTGCCCAAAAAAACTAATTTTCCCCGCCTGCAAAAGCGATTGCAGCTTCCCCTCCCGAAATCTAAACGTTTCACTCTTCCATCTCACCAAAAAGAAAGACAAGCCAATGTATTTATCCTGTACCTAGCATTAATATCATAAAATGTAAGTGAGATTTCCACTCCCTTCTTCTTTGTTTCTACGAATCAGATTAGCCCATCAAAAGAGTAGGGGTCGTGCGCTCGTTATGAGGGGAAAAAAATGAGATTGTATCTAGGAACTGAGTTGGAGATGCGCTCTTTTGTTGTGGCGGCTTTGAAGATTAGGGGTTAGAGATAAGAGTAGATGTGAATTTCTCTAACGCTTTTTCCTTGTCACCAGTGGAACAAGAAAGGTTAGTGGAGATGGAATGACTCAATGGTCATATATGTTCGGCCGTTGAGCGAGAACGAGGTAAGGAAGCTCCCGAAACGAGCGTGGGAGGCGGCGAGAGAACGATTGTGAATCCGATTGGACCGAGACAGTGGATGGAGGATTTGCGGCAGGTGATGCCGGGGGAGCAGGGTGGCGGGTTGACAGGGGAAGCGGCGCTTGTGAAGAAATAAAAGAGATATGAATTTTTGGAGACCCTCGGGGAGGAGGTTTTACCGGCATTTCAATAAGAATTATTTTTTATATTGTAAGTGATCTTAAAAATAGTTAAAAATTGTAATTAAAAATTGCATTTCAAATTTAATGTTGACGCTGATTGGATGTTCTTTTAAAAACTAACGGTCAACACTAATAAAATAATAGTTGATATCATTCTTGTAAAACAACTACTAATTGTGACTAAATTCTCTCCGCTCTCTCTTTCTCTCTCTAGACGGTTAACTCCTCTCCGCTGATCGCAGCCCCTGCCATGGCCGCCGGCGCCGGTGCTCTTTCGGCGTTGGCTCTGTTCACAACTATTTCTTCGAGGGTGAAGGAGGGATGGAATCGAGTTTGCACACGTCGTGGAAATCTTGGGCGGAACTTTTCGGAATCGCGGAAGAAAATCGATTGGTGTATATCGAGCCGGAGATAGTAGATGGGGGTCTTCGCATTCCTGCTGAGCTTGAAGACGAAGGAATTGCGCGCTGGCAACACTGCTTGGTGGGGCAATTCCTGTCTACTTCCCCTCATATTCGTCAAGTCCAATCGTGGGTGAATCGTTTGTGGGGCAAAAAGGGTTCAGTTAGGGTTTCTTGGCTTGGAGATCGTCTGCATCTTTTCCAATTCCCGACTGCGGAAACGTCGCACTGGGTGTTCTCGAGTGGTCCTTGGCATCTGAGGAACGATATGTGTTACCTGAGAAAGTGGGAGGCAGGAATCTGAGCTGAGGAGCCTCGTCCAACGATTCCTATATGGGTACGTTTTCTGGACTTGCCTCTTGAGCATGTAACTGGGCGAATCTTGACGCGGCTGGCAAGCATGCTTGGACGACCTCTTTGGTTCGATAAGTCCAGTAGGCTTGGAAGAAGGCTTGGTTACCCTAGGGTCTGTGTTGAGATGGGGGTTGATTCAGAGTTCCCTGAGTTTCTTCGGCTTGTTCCGGATCGAATGCCTCCTTACATTGTTAGTATTGAATATTGTAACAAACCAGATATGTGTGGGAAGTACAGTAGATTTGGTCATAACTGTGAGAATGAAGTTCAGGAGGGCTTCAGATACTCAGCTGGAAGAGGGTGACAATCCAGGGATGATTCAGGTTGAGAATTCTGTGGTAAGTGTGAGTGAGGTTATGGTAGGGTTAAGTATGATTCAAGATGTAGATAATGAAGCTAGTAGAGAGTTGTGTCCTGATGAGGTAAATGCCCAGGCAGCTGCTGCAGAGGTGGACAGAGCTGAGTCTCCTTCTGAAACTGGTTTGGGAAGTCAGGGAAAGGGTGGCCTACAAACAGCAGTGGAGAACCTAGTGGCATCCTTGTCTAGGGGATCTGCTTGGCAAGGCTATCTACCTTCTGACAGGGAATTTCAACAGGCGGTTGGCACTAGCAACTCTTTTGAGGTTCTTGCTCCCCAGATCCAGTTTGAAGTAGGGACAATGGCAGTGTCTCCCCTGAAAGACCCTGTGCAGTTCCCAGAGTTAGGGAAGGATGGATAGAAGAAGAAGAAAGGGAAACCAGGTCGGCCCCCAAAGGGGCAAAAACCAGCCATTAAAACATGAATGTTTTAGTATGGAACATGAGGGGTTTTAACAGCCCTGATAAGTAGAAGAGTATAGTGGAGTCAATTAGAAGGTACAAGGTGGAGATAGTTGCAATCCTGGAAACAAGGGTTAGTAAAGAAAAGGTTTAGAAAATAATTGCACAGTTCTTTGTAGATTGGGAACATGTAGGTACTTACTCCCAGGCTGGGGTAGGGAGGATCTGGGTTTTATGGAAGAAAGACTTAAAGTTCACAGTTCTGGATAGTACTGGCTTCTATGTGCATGGGGTCTTGCAAATGAATGAGCCAACACATCTTACCTTCATTTATGGGTCAAATGAAGCCAATGAAAGGCAGCAAGTTTATCAGGAATTAAAGACGAAGGTGGATCCATTGATTCCTTGGTTAGCAGTAGGAGACTTCAATGCTATTTTGAACAGTTCAGAATCTTCAAACTCAGGGAACCTAGGTGAGAGTGCCCAACATTTCTCTACCTGGATAACTGACATGAAGCTTATTGATCACAGATTCCTAGGGTTGCGGTACACATGGTCTAATAAGCAAGAAGGTAACCCTATTGCGAAGAGGTTGGATCGACTTTTGTCTCGGATAGTTGGCTGGAGTGCTACCCTAGAAGCACTGTCAAAATCTTGTTACCTGGCCTATCAGACCACTGTGGAGTCCTGGTAAATCTAGATTCAGGAATCAAAACTTTACCACGTCCATTTAAGTATTTCAACTTCTGGAAACTCCATCCAGAATATGAAAAACTGGTTACAAAAGGATGGCTTTGTCCCACCATAGGTTCTGCCATGGCACAATTGTATCAGAGGCTGCGCAACATTAAAGTTTGATTGAGAGAGTTAAATAGAGAGAACTACTCAGACATACATGAGAGGGTCAAGGTGGCGTGGAAGGAACTAGCTAGAGCTCAATTAGAAGTGTTGGAGAGCCCTGCCTCCTCAGCTTTTCTAGCTGAGAAGAGGTGTATGGTCCAGCTTCTAGAGCTTCAACAGGCAGAGGCATCTTATAATAAGCAGAAATCAAGGCAATTTTGGGTGAATAGTGGAGATTCTAACTCCAAATTCTTCCACAGTATGGTTAAGACTAGGCAGGCAAAGAACACTATCAGGCAGTTAGTTACTGAATCTGGAACTGTTTTGGAAGATATTGAGGAAATAGGCCAGGAGGCTGTTCAGTTCTATCATTCTCTATAGGGTACAAGGAATGGAAATTTGAAGCGAGTCACAGTTGGTACTCTTAGACAGCTTCTAGTTCATCATTTGGCAGAGGGGGATGATGCAGGTTTATGTGATATGGTTACAGCTGATGAGATACACCAGGTAGTAAAGAATATGAAGAAAGACAAGGCACCAGGGCCAGATGGTTTCAAAGCGGAGTTCTTCAAAGAACACTGGGGATTGGTGGGTATGGAAGTTACTAAGGCCATTCAGGAGTTTTTTGCTACTGGTA
This sequence comes from Linum tenue, assembly GCA_946122785.1. Classification (NCBI taxonomy): domain Eukaryota; kingdom Viridiplantae; phylum Streptophyta; class Magnoliopsida; order Malpighiales; family Linaceae; genus Linum; species Linum tenue. The sequence continues at coordinate 75,672,143 of CAMGYJ010000008.1, read as the reverse complement.
GAATGAGGAAGGAAGTCAATTGCACAATTTTGGCTCTGATTCCAAAGGTACCAAATGCTAACACTATGAAGAATTTCCGCCCTATTTCATGCTGCAATTTTGTGTATAAGTGCATCCAAAATCATAGCTAACAGGTTGAAACAAGTGCTGCCAAAGGTTATTAGTCCTAATCAATCTGCCTTTATCAAAGGCAGACTTATAACTGACAATATAATCATGGCAAATGAACTGGTGAAGTGGTATAGAAGGAAAAATGTATCCCCTAGGTGTGCTCTCAAGATAGATATAATGAAGGCTTTTGACAGTGTGGATTGGGATTACTTATATTGTGTACTTCTTGCAACGGGGATTCCAGATAGATTTGTTAATTGGATTAAGGGTTGCCTTCAATCCACTAGCTTCACTGTTTGTATAAATGGGGGGCTTACTGGCCATTTTCCAGCTCAAAAAGGGTTGAGACAGGGGTGTCCCCTTTCTCCCTATATCTTTGAAGCTAGCATGGAGGTCCTCAGTTGCATGTTAAACAGAGCATCCTCTAGGTCAGTGCTACCCTACCACCCTCAGTGCAGTCGAGTTGGCCTTACTCACTTATGTTTTGCAGACGATTTACTGGTGTTCACTAAGGGTACAGTGGAAGGTGTGACTGTGATTGCAGAGGTTATTCAGGAATTCTACTTAGTATCTGGTTTGCAGTGTAATCCTAACAAAAGTGAAATTTTCAGTGCTGGGGTGACAGAGGCCTTGAAGAGAGATTTGGTGCAACACTCGGGATTTAGAGAGGGTGCATTGCCATTCAGGTACCTTGGATTGCCACTGAATGCAGGGAGGCTGACTACTTAAGACTGTAAATCCTTGGTTAGCAGAATAGCAGGAAGAATCCTAGGCTGGCAGCCAAAACTGCTATCTTATGCAGGTAAGATTGAACTCGTGATTTCTGTGTTAGTGACACGCTAAAACACAACACCTAACAATGGCCAAGTGTAACCAATGAAAGGGACTGCAGTATAGTGGCACAAGTAATAAATATCGAATCCACGGGTCTCTAGAGTTACTATTACTCAGCTTCAGTTCATTATCTAGCAATCTAGATTAAGGATTGATTGATAAACTACTCTACTGACTACTCTACTAATTACAAGTTGGGAACTCACTTAGGTATGATTCCACCTAGCTCCTCAATTAGGTCCAAGTTGCAATTACCTTTGGTTGATCTACTATTGATTAAACTGCGGAAGATCCTAAATTAGCTTGGAATCTCTTAAACTGACCAAGCCCTCTCGGACAGAATACCCGGCAGGAGACTAGCCTTCACCGGGATAGACTGCTAAGGCGATTCACACAGATCTCCACTACTGGAATGAATTCCAGTACAAAGCAGTGAATTGGTTGACTCTCGCACAACCAATTCACCACTATCAATCAAGGAAGCTCTCTTAACCTAATCAAATTCTATCTATCATAGGTTAAAGCAGAAATCAAGAGAATTTGATCAAGATTCAATTGACTCAATAAATCATGCCTCAATTGATTATAATCAAACAATATAGCATCCAAAACTTCATACAAGAAAGATCCTAACACATGGAACTAGGGTTCCTCAAAACCTAAGTGAAGGGAAGTTACTCCATAGAGAAGAGAGAGACTGCAGAAATCTGATCTAGATCTTCAATCTCCATCTCCAAGTTTGATTCCCGAGCTCCAATGACGAAGAAATCCTCCAAAATAGCTCCTAGAATGTCCCCAAGTCGCTCTCTCTCTAGGGTTCGTCCCTTGGGTGTTTGGGAACCAAAAACCCAGCTCTCCCTCTTTCCTTTTGCTGAAAATTGGGTTTTAAACAGAAATTCCCGATGACGCGGCCAGGCCACACGGCCGTGTGGGTTGTGCCCGTGTGTCTTGCTCAGCCTCTGTTTAATGCTTCGTTTCTCCCTCGTCCGAACTCCGAATCAGTCGCCGTTTGATCCCAGACGCTCGTAGTCTCGTCCTATTTCTTTTCATGACAAACTTGCATGATTCTTTGGCCATAAAGTTAGGTAGAAATCCATTCTTCTTCAGGTCATGCCCGAGTTTCTTCTCCCGAATCGCCAATTGATCTCTGATTGACTTGAAACTTGCGCCTATGCTTCACTTTATGTGCTAGGACCTGAAATGTGACAAAGGAACACAACTGAGCGTAAAATAGGCCAAAGACGCGATAATTCAATCTCAAATCAAGAAACAAAGGGGAAAACATGTGCAAATACCGAGTCATCAGTTAGCAAGCATGACCCAATACTGGATGCAAGTAATCCTACTGCCAAAGAAGATTGTCAAGGAAATAGAGAGTCTGTGCTCACAATTCCTTTGGAGTGAGCTGGAAAAGAAGAAGAGAGCTAAGGTTTCCTGGAAAACAGTAGCTCTCCCTCGAGCTGAGGGTGGTATGAGATTCAAAGATCTACATTCATGGAATAAAGCCTGCCTGGTTTGACATTTCTGGGGGATTCTATCTGTGCAGGAGACTCTATGGATTGCCTGGTTAAATGAGTACCGACTTCGACATCAGAGTATATGGGAAATACAAACACGAGGATCCTGGATATGGAATAAGATTCTAAAAATCAGAGAGCTGGTGGCAGGGAGATTATGTCAAACTGACAGGCGCATTGAATGGGATGGAGAACTCATGCAAAAATTTAAAATTAGCAGGGTATGGCACAGCTTGATACCCAGAGGTGATCTAGTGCAGTGGTCCGGTTTACTTTGGAAGGGTGGTATCCCTAAGAACTCAGTGCTGACTTGGCTTGTCTTGCTTAATAGGGTTAACACACTAGATAAGATTAGACGCTGGAACCCTACTGTTTGCACCCTCTGTCCTCTTTGTGACAGTTCAGAAGAAACAAGAGACCATATTTTTTTCTCGTGTGATTTTGTGCAGGAAGTTTGGCAAACAGTCTTCCCTTTGGCTGGCTCGCTGGATCAGGTAGTGTTGCAAGCAGTGCAGAAGCTGGGGAAGTGTAGAGCCGGCAGAATTCTGTGGTGCTTGGTAATAAGTGAAGTATGGAGAGAGCATTGCCGAAGGCTATATGGTCAGAAAAGCCTTAAAGTAGAAGAACTGACTCACAGCAACTAGTTATGGAAGCAAAAGTGCATGGAGATCCGGGGTTTGCGAGCTCTCCTGCCGCTCGAAAACTGTGGTATATAGGGAGTAGATAGTTGGAAGTGTGTGTACAGTCTCTTGTAAAATTTGCTTGTTTTTTGAAGGCAGACAAGCCTCTGTGTGTTTTTTTTGTAAAACTCTGATCGTATTTTGATGAATAAAACCACCCATTCATCGAAAAAAAATAGTTTAGGAATAATGGAATATTTGAAAAACATGACACAAATGGCATCTTGATCATAGTTCTGGTATAGTAGTGGGACTATAAGCTTTTATTTACCTAAATTATATTTATCTTATTATTTACTAAGGCATCTTTGCTTCGGATATATACACACTATGCATTGTTCGACCGAGAGCTCAAGCGAGTCTGGAAAGAAGTCACTTGCTCTTATTTCTGTACTAGCAAAGACCCTCTCGCTTGCGCTTTGCGGCGAGTGAAAAGCGATAATACTGCTAACATAGTTACAATTTGAATAGGAAATTAAATGCCATTGCGACTATAAGCTTGAATCCATATCTCAAACCCAAGTTCTTAATTCTGCTATGGCAAACGCTACATTTTGCAGCACCTAAGATATGACATAAAGCTTGCCTCATATCAGCCCAAACGTATATTGCTTGCCTTTTCGAATTATACATCTTTCAGCTACTAAACAATAAAATAAATAGAGGCATTGTAGTACCAAATGCGAAAATGAAAATGGGATTCTAACACAAAATTCAAAGTAATGGAGAAAAATTATTCGTTTACATTTCCGCATCACATGGTCTATAGTGCTTCATGCTTACGTAAAGTCGTGAAAGACTGATCATTGAGTAAACCTAAAAATCACCACAAGATGAGAATGACAAGTATTACTTTGTCTGAATGGAAATTAATAATAACCAGCTTGTTTTACATTGTATGGCCAACATAGATATGAATTATTATAGTTGATCTACTTACCCAGGCTAGCAATCAAGATCGATGGTGTTCATAGAAATGATAAGTTTCTTAAAAACCACTTAACTAAATGATTGAAATGGAAAATGAGAATTGTGTACATATTCCGTTTGTTCTTTTAGCATCAGGTAAAAAAATGGAACAATCCAATCCTCATATTTGGAGCAGTTATCATCAACAACAAGTGCAAGTCATTGTCTATTGCTACTGCTGCAATGGAATACAAAATTAAAAAGGAAAACTATATTATCAAACAAATTAACTATAATTATCCAAGACAACACAAATTAAGCTCAATCCACTAACACGTGCCATAAGTCAATCGAAGGCAACATCAACATCAACTGTAATATCCTTGTAACCCTAAGAAAGAAGAAAATGGAGGAATGTAAATCAAGCACGAGGAGGGATGTGCATTAAAACTGCATCAACTACTTTCACAAATTGTGACTTCAATCCATAACAGAAATTGGTAGGTCTTTCCCTATCCTCTATGACAATTAAATTGTCGGGTTCCAAACACTCATATTTAAAAGACTAATGGCAAGCATACTTATATAAGCAAAACTCTAATCTAAAAGCACATTCCATACTTTGAGAATCCCCTAGGCTTTTTCTAAGGAGATGTAATTAAGAAGTAGAAAATACTTATCCTAGCATCAATACATAGACAAAGAACTCTCAAAAAGATAGTCGGTTCAATAACCTATTAATAGTTCAAAGCTGGTTAACCAATGGGTATTGAACCATTCGATTCTTTTATTTGACTATGGTCCAGTTTTCATAACATTATATATTAGATTCTTTTTGTTAACATGTAGCCTATACACCATAAAAAGGAAAGTAAAATCAAGTCATTGATAATTTGTGTAGTCACGTGAAAAAAAGAAAATCAAACTCGTGACTCGATAGAAATGAGATTAAAAGACAAAATTATTAATTTCGGCCCTAAGTTGGCCAAAAATGATAATTTATAAATGATAATTTTTTATACGTTAATCACTCAACAATCAGCTTAGTTTTTTAATCTAGTAAGGTCGTTCTTATGTTTCTCTAACATGGTTGCAAAGATATGGGAAATTCTAGTTATTGTATGTCAAGTTTAACAAAATACAAATTCATGCCCAATAATTAGTTTTCCAATTCTCTCTTGGACAAAATATTTTTGATGTGTTTATTGCTTGTAGTTTGGAGCTTATCCCCATGTTAAACAATTGATCATAGTTAGGTTAACCATTAGAAGTAATACCCACCTTGTAAGCTAGAGTAACGAATCATCATTTTTTTCCTATAAATTTATAGTCAGGGTAATGATTGATTCACATCTCACAAATCATTCAACAAAAGACAAATCAATCAGAGAGCCATATATATATTTCCTCATAGACCTTTGAATCTCTTTAGATCAAGGAAACAAGGAAAAAAATTAGATAAATGGGTTCTTCGTATTCCTCATCATTTATGGTGTATTGTATACTCTTATCAATTCTTATCATCATGAACCTTTCATATGAAGTAAAAGCCAGAAAGCTGTCACCGTTACTAAGAAACCCCCCGGTTAAAATACTCGAAGAAACTTACAGGAAGAGTAGCATTATTGATCAAGCACAAGCCCATGGAAATACTGACCATGCAATGCCTGATAATGACCTCAGTATTGATTCTGTTGTGCATGAGATCCACACTTGGGAACATGATTTTTACGCCATTCGAAATGCAGCAATTTTGGGGACCTTTGGTTCAATGTATATGTAAATTTGGTAGAAGGACATGATATTTAAATTTGATGTTAATATATGAGATGTATCTAGCAAAGCATTAATTACTTTCGTGCATTTGCATCGGAAATTGTATTAGGAAAGTAGAATAGAAGACATGTGTGATCGACTTTTATAAAGAACAAGTTTACAAGCACTTTATTTCTTTCAAATGTTTAATGCAGTCAAATACATAAAAAAAATATTTAATAACATGTAATCCTATATTTTATCATTCTAATTACTGGGATGTCAATTTTGACCTGACCCATTTTCCCGACCTGTTTGGCCTGTTTTGGGGCGATTTTGACACGGGCATGGGTACCTCTCGTCAACCTGACCCACCCCATTCTCGACATGTTCTTGTCTAAATTACATGTAATCAATTAGCCATGGTCTCTACTACAATTGTGCGAGTTTCAAGTAATAAAGAACCCATAAGCTATGAACATCATTCACCCACCGCAACATAAGAGCGACAGTGACAATCTCGTAGCCCTCTCTTCCACTCTTTTCAAGATTACTCAAGCTTGAACCTTCCTCCAATCACGAAAGAGATGTTGATTCTGAAAATGCCACCACCACAACCTCCGGCAACAGTGTCGTTGATTCGAATCCAGGTCGAAGAAGAGCCAAAAAAAACCACCACAATTGTTAATCTATGGTTTTCAAAAAAAATTCAGATATCAACATCCACATCGCAGAGTCACCATCATGTTATCCCCATCACCCAGACAAACCCCCAAAATATTGAAGGTAGATTGAGCATAAAATGATCTAAACTTCTGATTCTCGATGCCCAAACTAGAACTGTCGTTGCCAATCGCTTCAACCATTCCACCTCTTGTAATCTACACTGTTTCAATGATTTGGCAACGAAGTCGAATCTGGGGGAGCGGGGGGAAGGGAGATAGTGGAGGGAGAAGCAAGTTGGTCAATTCTTGGTGATGTGTCTACTGTCGATGGCCACTACTGTTGTGGTTTACGCAGAGATGAGAGCGATGAGCCGGGCTCCCTACTACTTATTTATTATTACTTTCCAAACAAAGAATTCATAGATTCTATTCGATTTCCAAGTGATGAAATTGTAGTTTGTAATGCCCGATTAATTCACATATTCAATAAATTTGGGGCAATATAGAAAATTTATTTAATGAAAAGAACAAATAATTTTACTAGAGGGAACGATTTGGTCTTTTTCCCTTTCTTTAAATGGTAAATTGACAAAATTTTTTAAGGAAGGTTATATTTGTGCAAACGGTGAATTGACAATTTGGTCTTTCCCCCTACCATTAAATGGTGAATTGATTATAGGAGGGTACGTTTGTGCAAAAAAATAGTGGAGGGGTATGTTTGCTAATTTGCAATAGTATAGGGGTATAAAATGCTATTAACCCTTTTTATATATTTGAGTGCATTTTACATTTGACAGCAATTGAGTGTTTGTAAACTTATTCATAACTAAAGTGGATCACACATGTCTTCTATTCTACGACTAAGTTACATGTGTGGCCCTTGAGCAAAGCCAGTATTCTCGTAGACCTCGTGTGCGCGGTCAATTCACAAAGGCATCGGAGGCAGAGCTGTATTCATGAGTCTGTAACCGAGTTATGGTGGTGCCACAATCAACTAAGATCCCTCCACCATCAGAATCATCAAGATCTGAAATTCAGGTAAAAATTGACAACATCTACTCAACGAAGCTCATCACGTTCGATACAACATAGAAAAACATGTTGATATTGTGACTCTTCATCAAATTTGTCATTACGGAAGGCGAAGTTTAAACTACATAATAGGGGAATCGGTTAATCGCGATAGGCAGAAGGAGAACGAGAATTCCTTGTGAAGGTAGGTCAAAGAGAGTGGGCCTCTGCCGACCCCAAAAGACAAATGGTCGCGATGAACGACCTTTGCTTGTCGTGACTGCATCCAAGGGAAATTTTGGATACAAATTCGAATTGCCCAAGAAGACATTCTTTTGCAAGCTTGACACCATTAAGGATATTGCAATGGGGATACTGATTGAAGCAATGACGAAGAGGAATTGTGAGGAATTTTCTTTGCTCCTCCATATTGTACATGCATAGTACATTACATAAGCTTAACTCTGTTGAGCTGATTTACTGCTTATGAATTATGATTTCTTGGTCAAAGACTCTTTTTTTTTTTCTTTTGACGAATCAAGACAAGATTTAATTCATTCTCTAATGCTACTCCAAAGCAAACATGACAAAGAGAGGAATTGTCATTGCTGGGACTCGTTGAGGAGAGAGTGAGGTCAAAGTCGGAGAGTGATTAGATAGAGCTTGAGCGATGATAATTTTCCAATTTATTTTTCCATTTAAGAAAATTCATAACGATTTATTAATTTATATTTTTTTAATTGTCACGTCATCAATCTAACTGTTAAAGCTTGTAATTGGCTGCCAAGGAGAACTTTTTCATGAAATAGATGGTCAGTGACCGATGCTTAAACGGTATAATGAATGACCAATATGAAAAAATTGATAAACTAAGTGACCAAATATGTAATTTTGTTTGTATCTACTTTTCTAATACAATTTGTAATGCAAATGCACTAAAATTTTATTGCTTTGCCAAATACATCTCACATATTAACATGCAATTAAACGACACGCGCTTGTATAATCTTATATCTACATATACATTGAACCAAACGCCCCCAACATTGCTGCATTTCCAATGGCGTAAAAATCTTGCTCAACGGTGTGGATCTCATGCACAATAGAATCTATATTGAGTTCATCATTAGCCAATGCATGGGCAGTATTTCTATAGGCTTGTGCTTGATCTATAGTGATACTCTTTCCATAATTTTCTTCGAGAATTTTGACTGGAGGGTTTGTTAGTAATGGTGATAGCTTTCTGGCTTGTATTTCGTATGGAAAATTCAGGATGATACAAATTGATAAGAGTATACAACACACCATAAAAGATGAAGAACTTGGAGAACCCATTTATCTAATCTTTTTTCGTTTATTTTCTGGATCAAAAGATATTCAAAGGTAAGGAAAAATACGGGTATTTGATTGATTTTTCTTTTAGTGAATGATTTTGGAGTGAATCAATCATTACTGTGATTATAAATTTATAAGGACCATGTTAGTTTTTTTAAGTACCAAGGATTCGTTATTCTACCTTACAAGGTTGGTATTATTTCTGATGGTTAACTTAATTACGATCGATTGTTCAACATGGGAATAAATTGCAAACTACATGCAATGAACACATCGTAGAAATTTTGTCCAACAGAGAACGGGAAAACTAATTATTGGAATTTATTTATTTTGTTAAACTTGAAATACAATAATGAGAATTTTCATCTTCTCTTTGCAACCATATAAGATAAACACAAGAACATCTTAACCAGATTAAAAACAAAGCATAATTTTGAGATTTTTCCAAAAATAGCACTGTTTAAAAAAAATTCCAAAATAGCACCCAACTCCGAAAAATTCCAAAATAGCACCATTTTGTAAAACCGCAACCCGGAGGTGCGTTTTTCGATGAAAACCGCCACCCGAAGGGCGCGTTTTTCGATGAAAACCGCACTGGTAGGGAGCGGTTTTTGCAAACCGCACCCCCAGGGTGCGATCTGCCTTTTTTTTTTTTTTGCAAACCGCACCCCCAGGGTGCGATCTGCATTTTTTTTTTTGAAAAATCCTAATTTAGGTGGAACTTCAAACGAACGTATCTTTATGTTCGGGTATCCGATCGTCGCGATTGTTTTTTTTGATTCCGCATAACTTTTTGAGATCTTGCAAGCCGAAGACTGCCAAAGGTGGTTTGGTCTCGCCTTCGTCCAAAAAATGTCGTTTGCTACCCTGAACGAACTTTTTTCTGATTTCGTCAAACTTTGGACAACCATAACTTTGTGCTCCAAATCCAAACGACATGAATTTTTTTTTTATTCACATAAATTTTTAAGGAATACAATTTTTATCATAGACATAATTCAAAATGTATGTGGATTGCTGAGAAGGGAAGATAAGCTATTCCCAAAATCCTGTATATCCAAAAATAATTCCTGTTTTGAAAATACATTCCTAGTAAAAATTATAGTCCTTAAAAAGTTATGCGAAATAAAAAAAAAATCATGCCGTTTGGATTTGGAGCACAAAGTTACGGTTGTCCAAAGTTTGACGAAATCGGAAAAAAACTCGTTCGGGGTAGCAAACGACATTTTTTGGTATGAAGGCGAGACCAAACCACCTTTGGTAGTCTTCCGCTTGCAAGATCTCAAAAATTTATGCGGAATCAAAAAAAATCGCGTCGATCGGATACCCGAACATAAAGATACGTTCGTTTGAAGTTTCTACCTAAATTAGGATTTTTCAAAAAAAAAAAAAAAAAGACAGATCGCACCCTGGGGGTGCGGTTTGCAAAACCGCTCCCCACCAGTGCGGTTTTCATCGAAAAACGCGCCCTCGGGTGGCGTTTTCATCGAAAAACGCACCTCCGAGTTGCAGTTTTACAAAAATGGTGCTAATTTTGGAATTTTTCGGAATTGGGTGGTATTTTTGGAGAAAAAAATTTAAACAGTGCTATTTCTGGAAAAATCTCCATAATTTTCATGTGATTAAAGTTTATACTGGTACCATTTATATCCGTTACATAATTAATGACATGTCTTTAAAATATAAATGCTAAAACAAAGAAGGTTTGGGGAACACCCTTCAAATCCCTAACACCATTCCTCCCTCAGTTTTGATTCCACATAATAATATTCAAGCCACCCAATGTAGTCTCGGCTCTGCTTTTTTAATTACCCATTGAAATCGAGCTATATATTGACTTAATGAGTGACAAAAATTGCCCAAAGAAACTAATTTTCCCCGCTTGCAAAAGTGATTGCAGCTTCTCCTTCCGAAATTTGAACGTTTCACTCTTCCATCTCACCACAAAGAAAGACAAGCCAATGTATTTATCCTTTACCTAGCATTAATGTCATAAAATGTAAGCGAGATTTCAACTCCCTTCTTCTTTGTTTCTACGAATCAGATTAGCCCATCAAAAGAGTAGGGGTCGTGCGCTCGTTGGGAGGGGAAACAACCACTCATATCTAGTTTCTCTTTTTCAAGATCCCGATTTCTTGTACCCCTGCTAGTTGTTTCAAATCTGGAATTTGGTAAAAAAGGAGATTGTAGCTAGGAACTGAGTTGGAGATGAGCTCTTTGGTTGTGGCGGCTTTGAAGATTAGGGGTTAGATATGAGAGTGGATGTGAATTTCTCTAGAGCTTTTTCCTTGTCACCACTGGAACAAGAAAGCTTTGGGGAGATGGAATGACTCAATAGCCAGATATGTTCGGGCGTTGAGCTAGAACGAGGTAAGGAAGCTCCTGCAACGAGCGGGGGAGGCGGCGAGAGAACGATTGTGAATCTGATTGGACCGAGACAGTGGATTGTGGATATGCGGCAGCTGATGGCGGGGGAGCTGGGTGGCGGGTTGATAGGGGAAGCGGCGATGGTGAAGAAATAAAAGAGATATGAATTTCCGAAGACCCTCGGGGAGGATGTTTTACCACTATTTCAATAATTATTTTTTATTTTTTAAGTGATCTGAAAAATAGTTAAAAATTGTAATTAAAAATTGCATGTCAAATTTCACGTTGACGCAGATTGGATGTTCTTTTAAAAACTGAAGGTCAACACTAATAAAATAATAGTTTATGAATAATGGAATATTTGGCACAAATGGCATCTTGATCATAGTTCTCGTATAGTAGTGGGACTATAAGCTTTTTATTTATCTAAATTATATTTACCTTATTATTTACTAAAGCATCTCTACTTCAGATATACACACACTATGCATTGTTCGAACGAGAGCTCAACCAGGTCTGGAAAAAGGTCTCTTGCTCTTATTTCTGCACTAGCAAAGACCCTCTCGCTTGTGCTTTGCGGCGAGTGAAAAGAGATAATACAGCTAACATAGTTACAGTTTGAATAGGAAATTAAATGTCATTGCGACTATAAGCTTGAATCCATATCTGAAACCCAAGTTCTTAATTCTGTTATGGCAAAGGCTACATTTTGTAGCAGCTAAGATATGACGTAAAGCTTGCCTCATATCAACCCGAACATATATTGCTTACCTTTTTGAATTATACATCTTTCAAATACTAAACAATAAAATAAATAGAGGCATTGTAGTACCAAATGCGAAAAGGAAAATGGGATTCTAACACAAAATTCAAAGTAATGAAGAACAATTATTCATTTGCTTTTCTGCATCACATGGTCTATAGTGCTTCATGCTTACGTAAAGTCGTGAAAGACTGATCATTGAGTAAACCTAAAAATCAACCCAAGATGAGAATAACAAGTATTACTTTGTTTGAATTTAAATTAATAATAACCAACTTGTTTTACATTGTATGGCCAACATAGTTATGAACTATTACAGTTAATCTACTTACCAAGGCTAGCAATCAAAATCGATGGTGTTCATAGGGGTATTTTATAGAACACGTGAGGAAAAAAATGATAAGTTTCTTACAAAGCACTTAACTAAATGATTGAAATGGAAAATGAGAATTGTGTACATATTCCGTTTGTTCTCTTAGCATCTGCTAAAAAAAATGGAACAATCCAATACTCATATTTGGAGTAGTTATCATCAACTGCAAGTGCAAGTCATATTCTGTTGCTACTGCTGCATTGGAATACAAAATTAAAAAAGAAACTATATTATCAAACAAATTAACTATAATTATCCAAGACAACACAAATTTAGCTCAATCCACTGACACGGGGCATAAGTCAATCGAAGGCAACATCAACATTAACTGTAATATCCTTGTAAACCTAGGAAAGAAGAAAATGGTGGAATGTAAATCGAGTACAAGGAGGGCTGTGCATTAAAACTGTAGCAACTACTTTCAGAAATAGTGACTTCAATCTATACAACAAATTGTAGGTCTTTCCCTATCCTCTATGACAATTAAAATGTCGGGTTCCAAGCACTCATATTTTAAAGACTATTGGCAAGCATACTTATATAAGCAAAACTCTAATCTAAAAGCACATTCCAAACTTTGAGAATCCCCTAGGCTTTTTCTAAGGAAATGTAATTAAGAAGCAGAAAATACTTATCTTAGCATCAATACAGAGACAAAGAACTCTAAAAAAGATAGTCGGTTCAATAACCTATTAATAGTTCAAAGCTGGTTAACCAATAGGTAGTGAACCATTCGGTTCTTCTGGTTGACTATGGTCCAGTTTTCACAACATTATATATTAGATTCTTTTTGTTAACATGTAGCCTATACACCACAAAAAGGAAAGTGAAATAAAGTCATTTATAATTTGTAGAGCCACATGAAAAAAAGAAAATGAAACTCGTGACTCGATAGAAAATGAGATTAAAAGACAAAATTATTAAGTTCGGCCCTAAGTTGGCCAAAACCTAGGCTCATTGAGATTCGTAATCCATAATACTAGCATCCAATCCAAATCATCTCCAAGCCCCAAAACAATGAACCACCAACATTGATTGTGCACACTAGTTGGTAATTGTATGTTTGACAATAGTATGAACATCGAATTCTACCTCCAAACAAATAGCCAGAACATATGAGGGAAAAAGGTTATTCCCCAAACTTTTTTGTTTTTTCCATTATATTGTAAAGACATGTCATTCTGTAACTGTTTATAAATGATAACTGTTTATTCATAAATCACTCAACAATCAGCTTAGTTTTTTAATCTAGTGAGATCGTTCTTATGTTTCTCTAACATGGTTGCAAAGATATAGGAAATTCTCGTTATTGTATGTCAAGTTTAACAAAATACAAATTCAGGCACAATAATTAGCTTTCCAGTTCTCTCTTGGACAAAATATTTTTGATGTGTTTATTGCATGTAGTTTGGAGCTTATCCCCATGTTAAACAATTGATCGTAGTTAGGTTAACCATTAGAAGTAATACCCACCTTGTAAGCTAGAGTAACGAATCATCATTTTTTCCCTATAAATACTCGAAGAAACTTACGGGAAGAGTAGCATTATTGATCAAGCACAAGCCAATGGAAATACTCACCAGGCATTGCCTGATAATGACCTCAATATTGATTCTGTTGTGCATGAGGTCCACGCTTGGGAACATGATTTTTACGCCATTGGAAATGCGGCAATGTTGGGGACCTTTGGTTCAATGTATATGTAAATTTGGTAGAAGGACATGATATTTAAATTGCATGTTAATATATGAGATGTATCTAGGAAAGTGGAATAGAAGACATGTGTGATCCACTTTTATAAAGAACAAGTTTACAAACACTCTATTTCTTTCAAATGTTCAATGTAGTCAAATACTTAAAAAATATATATATATATATATATATATATATATATATATTATTTAATAACATGTAATCCTATATTTCATCATTCTAATTACTGGGGATGTCAATTTCGATCTGACCCGTTTTACCAGACCTGTTTGGCCTGTTTTGGGGCAGTTTTGATACGGGCATGTGTACCTCTCGTCAACCTGACCTGCCTGACCCACCTCATTCTCGACCTGTTCTTTTTTAAATTACATGTAATCAATTAGCCATGGTCTTTGCTACAATTGTGCGAGTTTCAAGTAATAAAAAACCCATAAGCTATGAACATCATTCACCCACAGCAACATAAGAGCGACAGTGACAATCTCGTAGCCCTCTCTTCCACTCTTCTCAAGCTTTCTCAAGCTTGAAAATTCCTCCAATCGCGAAAGAGATGTTGATTCTGAAAATTCCACCTTCACAACCACCGGCAACAGCGTCGTTGATTCGAATCCAGGTCGAAGAAGAGCAAAAAAAAAAACCACAATTGTTAATCTATTATTTTGAAAAAAAAATTCATATATCAACATCCACATCGCCGAGTCACCATCGTGTTAGCCCCATCACCCAAACAAAACCCCAAAACATTGAAGGTAGATTGAGAATAAAATGATCTAAAACTTCGGATTCTCGATGCCTAAACTAGAACTATCATTGCCAATCGCTTCAACCATTCCACATCTTGTAAACTACACTGTTTCCATGATTTGGCAAACGAAGTGGAAGCTGGGGGAGCGGGGGGAAGGGCGACAGTGGAGGGAGAAGCAAGTTAGTCAATTTTTAGTGATGTGTCTGCTATCGATGGCCACTACTGCTGCGGTTTACGCTGAGATGATAGTGATGAGTTGGGATCCCTACTACTAATTTATTATGACTTGCCAAACAAAGAATTCACAGATTCAATTCGATTTCCAAGTGATCAAATTGTAGTTTGTATTGGCTTATTAATTCACATATTCAATAAATTTGGGGCAATAGGGAAAATTTATTCAATAAAAAGAACAAATTATTTAACAAGGTGGCACGATTTGGTCTTTTTCCCTCTCTTTAAATGGTAAGTTGACAAAATTTTTAAGGAAGGTTATATTTGTGCAAACGGTGAATTGACAATTTGGTCTTTCTCCCTATCTTCAAACGGTGAGTTGATTATAGGATGGTACGCTTGTGCAAAAAAAATAGTGGAGGGGTATGTTTGCTAATTTGCAATAGTATAGGGGTATAAAATGCTATTAACCCTTTTTATATATTTGAGTGCATTTTACATTTGAAAGCAATTGAGTGTTTGTAAACTTATTCTTTACAAAGAATTCACAGATTCAATTCGATTTCCAAGTGATCAAATTGTAGTTTGTATTGGCTTATTAATTCACATATTCAATAAATTTGGGGCAATATAGAAAATTTATTCAATAAAAAGAACAAATTATTTAACAAGGTGGCACGATTTGGTCTTTTTCCCTCTCTTTAAATGGTAAGTTGACAAAATTTTTAAGGAAGGTTATATTTGTGCAAACGGTGAATTGACAATTTGGTCTTTCTCCCTGTCTTCAAACGGTGAGTTGATTATAGGAGGGTACGCTTGTGCAAAAAAAAAATAGTGGAGGGGTATGTTTGGTAATTTGCAATAGTATAGGCGTATAAAATGCTATTAACCCTTTTTATATATTTGAGTGCATTTTACATTTGAAAGCAATTGAGTGTTTGTAAACTTATTCTTTACAAAAGTGGATCACACATGTCTTTTATTCTACGACTAAATTACATCTGTGTCCCCTCGAGCAAAGCCACTATTCTCGTAGACCTCGTGTGCGCGGGTCAATCCACAAAGGCATCAGAGGCAGAGCTGTATGCAATGGGGATACTGATTGAAGCAATGACGAAGAGGAATTGTGAGGAAGTTTCTTTGCTCCTCCATATTGTACATGCATAGTACATTACATAAGCTTAACACTGTTGAGCTTATTTACTGCTTCTGAATTATAATTGCTTGGTCAAAGATTCTTCTTTTTATTCTTTTGACGAATCAAGACAAGATTTCATTCCTTATCTAATGCTACTCCAAAGCAAACATGACACAAAGAGGAATTGTCATTGATGGGACTCGTTGAGGAGAGGAGTGAGGTTTAAGTCGGAGAGGGATTAGATAGAGCATGAGTGATGACCATTTTCCAATTTTTTTTCCATTTAACAAAATTCAACAATGATTTTTATTAATTTAAATTTTTTAATTGTCATGTTATCAATCTAACGGTTAAAGTTTGTAGTTGGCTGCCAAGGAGAATTTTTTCATGAAATAGATGGTCAGTGACCGATGCTTAAACGGTATAATGAATGACCAATATGAAAAAAATTATTAAACTAAGTGACCAAATATGTAATTTTGCCTGTATCTACTTTTCTAATACGATTTGTAATGCAAATGCACTAAAGAATTATTGCTTTGCCAAATACATCTCACATATTAACAGGCAATTTAAACGACACGCAATTGTATAATCTTATATCTATATATTCATTGAACCAAACGCCCCCAACATTGATGCATTTCCAATAGAATCAATATTGAGTTCATCATTAGCCAATGCATGGGCAGTATTTTTATAGGCTTGTGCTTGATCAATAATGATACTCTTTCCATAATTTTCTTCGAGAATTTTGACTGGAGGGTTTGTCAATAATGGTGATAGCTTTCTGGCCTGTATTTCATATGGAAGATTCAGGACGATACAAATTGATAAGAGTATACAACACACCACAAAAGATGATGAATTTGGATAACCCATTTATCTAATCTTTTTTCTATTATTTTCTGGATCAAAAAATATTCAAAGGTAAGGGAAAATACGGGTATTTGATTGATTTTTCTTTTAGTGAATGATTTTCGAATCAATTATTACTGTGATTATAAATTTATAAGGACCATGTTAATTTTTCAAGTACCAAGGATTCGTTATTCTACCTTACAAGTTTAGTATTATTTCAGATGGTTAACTTAATTACGATCGATTGTTCAACATGGAAATAAATTGCAAACTACATGCAATGAACACATCAGAGAAATTTTGTCCAACAGAGAACGGGAAAACTAATTATTGGAATTTATTTATTTTGTTAAACTTGACATACAATAATGAGAATTTTCATTTTATCTTTGCAACCATATAAGATAAACACAAGAACATCTTAACCAGATTAAAACTGAGCTTGATTTGCAAGTGATTACAGTTTAAATAGTTACCATTTATATCCGTTACATAATTAATGACATGTCTTTAAAATATAAAGGCTAAAACAAAGAAGGTTTGGGGAACACCCTCCAAATCCCTAACACCATTCCTCCCTCAGTTTTGATTCCATATAATAATTTTCAAGCGACCCAATTTAGTCTCGACTCTCCTTTTTTAATTACCCATTGAAACCGAGCTATATATCGACTTAATGAGTGACAAAAATTGCACAAAGAAACTAATTTTTCCCTCTTGCAAAAGCGATTGCAGCTTCTCCCCCCGAAATCTGAACGTTTCACTCTTCCATCTCACCACAAAGAAAGACAAGCCAATGTATTTATCCTTAACCTAGCATTAATGTCATAAAATGTAAGCGAGATTTCCACTCCCTTCTTCTTTGTTTCAACGAATCAGATTAGCCCATCAAAAGAGTAGGGGTCGTGCGCTCGTTAGGATGGGAAACGGCCACTCATATCTAATTTCTCTTTTTCAAGCGCCCAATTTCTTGTACCCCTGCTAGTTGTTTCAAATATGGAATTTGGTAAAAAAGGAGATTGTACCTAGGAACTGAGTTGGAGATGAGCTCATTGGTTGTGGTGGCTTTGAAGATTAGGGGTTAGATATGACAATGGATGTGAATTTCTCTACCGCTTTTACCTTGTCACCACTGGAACAAGAAAGGTTTGGGGAGATGGAATGACTCAATGGCCAAATATGTTTGGCCATTGAGCGAGAACGAGGTAAGGAAGCTCCTGCAACGAGCGGGGGAGGCGGCGAGAGGACGATTGTGAATCCGATTTGACCAAAACAGTGGATGGAGGATATGCGGCTGGTGATGGTGGGGGAGCTGGGTGGCGGGTTGATAGGGGAAGCGGCGTTGGTGAATAAATAAAAGAGATATGAATTTCCGGAGACCCTCGCGGAGGAGGTTTTACCTGTATTTCAATAATAATAATTTTTTTATTTTTTAAGTGATCTGAAAAATAGTTAAAATTGTGATTAAAAATTGCATGTTAAATTCCACGTTGTCGCTGATTGGATGTTCTTTTAAAAACTAACGGTCAACACTAATAAAATAATAGTTTAGGAATAGTGGAATATTTGAAAAACATGACACAAATGGCATTTTTAACATTGTTCTGGTATAGTAGTGGGACTATAAGCTTTTTATTTACCTAAATTATGTTTACCTTATTATTTACTAAAGCATCTTTGCTTCATATATATACACAGTATGCATTGTTCGACCGAGAGCTCAAGCGAGTCTTGAAAGAAGTCTCTTGCTCTTATTTATGTACTAGCAAAGACCCTCTAGCTTGCGCTTTGCGGCGAGTGAAAAGCGATAATACTGCTAACATAGTTATAGTTTGAATAGGAAATTAAATGTCATTGCGACACCCTAACATTTGGGTTCCGATTCGACCAAAAAAATGAAAAGTTTGATCAACTGTTTGGCACGAAAGCTCGAAACAAACCGATATGAATTTCATGACAATTTTAATTAAAGAGCTTTGGGATGGACGGGGGCCACAAAAACCAGCCTTCTATTTTTCAATTCGGGCCTCTTTGCATGAGGGACGTCAGATGAAATCCATTTTTTCATGAGGACTCCTTAGATTGAAATATATATGGGTATATAAAGAAAGATGAGATGGAAAACATAGAGCTAAGAGCTTTCCACCGCCGCCAAGCCCAATCTCATCGTACTTTTCATTCCTTAGTTGAAACCTATGCCACCATAATCGCTTTCGATCCCTTAACAAGTAGAGGCTGGTCACCGTAACCAACATTGATGATGAGGAGGGAGAGAAGCAGTGGCCGGTGAGTTTGGTGGGGAACCCAAAGATGGGACGACGAGGATTGTGACGAAAGACTACATTCACAAAGTGGGCGGGGAGAGAAACGCCTTGATGAGCGACCTCATGGCTTGGCGATTTAGTTGTATAAAACGTTCGAGTTCATGTGCGGACCGAGTCGAGGTTGATACCCACGATGATAAGTCCGAGCGGTGATTGAAGAGGCGACTCGTGGGAAAGTAAGAACGTTGATGAAAGAAAGTCTGGCTGATCCGAGGTGGCCGACCGGTATGGTGATGGCGCTGGGTTGGGGCTGAATCGGTCTATAAGGGCAATGATGATGGTGATTTGGTGACAAGGACAGAGCGGTTGGATTTGGCTGGCGACCGGACGGGAGGTAAATAGATTATTTTCGGTAGACAACCAGGAAGCTCTAAGGTGAAGGAGAACAAGTAAATGATGGTAGATCCTTGCAACCCTGGAGTTTGGAAGCATGTGCGCATGTGTGTCAAGCGAGGACAAGCTCGACATAGCAAAGCTTGGCCGAAGTCGAGATTAACATCTAGAAACTATACGTGAGGTACGGCGGCATGGCTAAGCATAAGAGATTCAAGTTCAAAGGAGACCACGATGCAACCTCTTTACGTCGAGATTTGGTTATGTGTTTGAGGTGAGTGTAAAGGAGGTAAATTCTACGCCTTACATATTCTTTCAAGTATTAGAGTTTTTAGTATTTTTGTGAAGTGTTACTATAGTTGTTTATGCTCATGATTGATGATATGTGCTTGTTTGAGCTATGGTTTATAGTGAATGTGTGTTGTTTGGTTTGAAGCTTTACGTTTATGAGTGATTGTTAAAGTTAAGAACAAATCTCTTTGTTTTAAGAAGTACTTCACCTTCAAGAAGGTGAAGTCGTTTAAATGTTTTTTTGTCACTAGCGCAAGGCCGTTGCCATTTGTGATTTTCATATGGAGCAGGAGTTATGCTCTTGAGATCTTTGAGACAGCAGCAGCAGTTATGCTCTTGAGATTTTTAGGATGAGCAGCAATTATGCTCTTGAGAATCATGGAAGAAGAGCCTTCCACAATAAGTTTAAGTTTAAGGAAAGCCTGGATGGCTTCTCATACGTATGAGTTGGCTACCGGACTAGCTAGTGAGGGATCCCCGTGTCAGTCATTAGTTCAAGTTGAGAATGAAGTTTTAAGATGGAGAGTAACTTTAACTCCGATATAGTTTAAGAGTTAAGAATTTTTAGAGTGGAAATAGAAACAACTTCCACCAGTTTAAGTTATTTCTCTTAAGTAAGTGATCAAGTACTAGAGATTTAAAAATGTAAGGGCGTAGATTGACCTCATCTCACTCACCAGTTTGAAGAGGAAGAGCTAGAGGAGCAGTTAGAGAGCATTGAGTTTGAGAGGAACAGTTCGAGGGCAACCAGTTAGAGGAAGCGGTACAAGCATCACAGAAGATGCCCAGTCGGGGTTTTCAGTAGCAGCATCAGTAGACACTATTTAGTTATTTTTAATTTTATGATTACGAGTATGGACTGGAGATCAGATTAAAGTTTTTATGATTTGAGTTGGCCAAAGTGTTAGGGCTTCGTGTTTAAGTAATGATAGTTCTTTTTAGTATTTATTAAAGTTATTTATGAAAAGTTTCCGCTACTTTTTTCCAAGTATTTTGAGTTCTTATTTTATTTCACGGTTTATCAAGGGTGTTTTGATAAAAGTAGTACCTGGCCGAGTTAGGGTGTTACATTTTGGTATCAGAGCCGGTCTTCCTCTGTTACTTGGTCTCCAAGGAATACTGGAATATCGGTCTCAGTTTTAAAGGATTTTGTTTTAAATGAAAGGGAAATGATTCAAGGATCTTCTTTTAAGAGTCTATAGAATCTCCAGTCTACTCTAATCATATTAAGATAAAGGGCAATGTCTATTTTTTACCCAAATCTTTTTCAGATTCTTTTATTTTAACCAAACCTATTGAATTCCTAAAAATTATCCAAACGTTAACTCTCCGTCAACTTTTTTGTTAGTAATGCTGACTAAGTATGACCATAATGAGTTGACTTCCTACGTGGCGGTCAGAATACCATCATTTACTATTTTTAATAAAAAGATTATCAAAAAACAAAACAAAATCCCACCTCTCACGTGGACGAAATAAGTAACGGTAACAGAATGAATGCCCATACTTTGATAAATTATAATACGTTTGGATAATAAATAGAATTTCTATAGGTTTGGTTAAAATAAAAGAATCTGAAAAAGGTTTGGGTAAAAAATAGACATTGCCCTAAGATAAATAACAACTTTAGTCCTAATAAAAGGTTAAGATAAAAAAAAATTAGAACTATGGATCTCAGAAGAAAGAGCTACAATCACTAGATGTCAGTAGCTATAATGATGGGAGGATTTCGGGGTCCTTGACCCTAAGCAGTGGCGAGGAGGCAATGAGTCAAGAAACGAAGAGATACCACGAGAAGTCCCTCAACTAGTTTTAATTGTTGACGGCTCGAAGCTATTAGTGGAAAGCTCAGCTAGGGTAGTATAAATGAAGCAAAAGAGGAAATAAGTAGGTTATATGGAGTATGAAAGGACGTCAATAGGTCAAGGAGGAGAGGAGGCATGGACATTTAAATATGAAGATGAACCCTTATAGATAAACTACGTCACTAAAGAAGAGGGTACATGACCCTGCGGAGTTAGGCTGATAGCAAGCCTTTAAACGGAACAAGACAAGCATCAAGATAAACGAGGTAAAGGACGAGCTTGGATCAAAATAATAATGTGCTAGTGAACAACGCCAAGCTAGAAAGAGGAAGGATTGGGATAGGAGAGACCATACAAACTACCCAGATCACAAACGGTCAGGAGGTCGTTGGGATCATTGAAAGGGGAATGCGAGTGTCGTGATGACCTGTTATGTGGGTTTCCTATCCTAAAAGGACGGAGCACTTAGCCACCTAGGGTACATAAGGGGTGACAGAAGGAGGAACCTATGTAGTAAGTTGGAACTAGCGGGCTAAGAGCTCGAGTCTCGGAGCTAGCTATAGGACTAAGTCATTCAACCAACCGAGTATAGACAAGCAAGTAGAACGTTCATTGGAAGTTCTAATAAATTTTAGAGAATTCCAGGAGGAGTCTCAACGGTCGTGATAAAGAAAATTTGCGTACAATACCAGGAAGAAGCAAGAAGGCCAGAGGAAGTTTGACGAGATTTCAAGAAGTCAATTGATCCAAAGGAAGTCTATCGAGAAATTTCGATCAATCTTAAGGTGGAATCATCGTCCTCATGAATATAGTCAAAGGGAGTAACTTATGGGTCTAAGTACTCAAGTGAGAAAATAATGTGAGAACCTAGATGACTACATTGAGAACAAGGGACATCTAGAACTAGCGGGGAACATCAAGAAGAAGAGTCACGAGTAAAGAAGTAAGAGGGATATGAGTTTAGGGAACCTGTTCAAATACCCCAAAGTGAAACCAAGATCGCCTATGCGGGTGAAAGGTGGCAATCTCTCTGGTGAAAATTTCTTGGACGTGGAAACCGTATGAGAAATTTCATCTAGGGTCTAAGAGTGACAAAATGGATAGTACGATAACATCAAATTTAAGTGCCGATAAGGAAGTGCTAAGTTAGGCGCCGGGAGTGATCAAGTATGCAAAATGGAAGGTTATGATTCCTGAAAGGAGTCATAAAGTTTATCGCAAACTAGAGAAAGATGCAAATGATGATTTTATTGCATACAGAAAGTAAAAGCAGTAATATGAGGTTTCGGCATTAAGCAAGAAGTAAAAGGAGACGACCATTCAGTTTATGGTTAAAGGATAAGACGAAGTATCGAGAAAGGAAGTAAGAGATGCAGAGTTAGGAGATACAAGGACCTAGGTGACCGATGTGGTCAACCACATACGAGAATTACGTGAGAAGAGTTTTACGATCTGACAAGAAGAAGAAGTTCAAGGCAGCTCATATCCTACCGGGATGCGAGTTGATCAGAATAAGGTTCAGGAATACGTCAAGTATCTAGTACGCCGACAGGCAGTAGCCAAGGAGTTACGGCAAATGACAACAATCATCTAGCATAAAGGATGCAAGGAAGGTCCGCGAGTTCGCGAGGATCGAACTTAGGGCTACAACCCATGGAATAGTGGAAAGTTAGACTTTACGTAATGCGAAAGGGCACACAAGCATAACAAAGGAGGATCGGGGACCTTATGGATACAGTATGCCCTAATAAGTAAAGTCTATGGTAAGACTTGGATAGGAAGGAGACCACCAGTGAGGTAAGCAATGTAGAGAATGCAGTTGGAGGAAGCACCATGTAGCCAATAAGTAAGCAAGACTAGAGTTGTCGCCAACTAAGCCGAGGTACGAGGAGAGATTCAAGAGACCCTACTAGTTATAGTAATCATGGAAGGTAAAAAATCCAAGGAACATGAGGAGCCTCGTCGGACCCAGGTAAGTTAGGAGTTAGAATCCCAAAACTTGCCTAAGCCAAGTCAGCGAGCCAGCCGAGGAAAGACAAGATATTAAGACATTCGAGGGAAGTTCAAATAAATGATATAGGAAGAAAGTAGAACTTTGAGGAGGAATGGCGAGGGCTACTGAACTGGGTTCGAGTATCAAAGTTAGAGCTAAGCATCAATAAAGGGGTTGTGAAAGTAAAGGAAATATAAAACCCTGTAGTGGAAGGAGTACCTAAGGTGAGACTTTGAATAATCATGATGATCAAATTTCGAGGTCAAAATTTTCTTAAAGGGGGAGGAAATGTGATATCTCGACTCGATTTAAGGTCCGACAATGAGTACCAAATGAGTTGAACCATCGAACCAAACAGAATAGGAATCAAACTACCAGACCAAGTTGTTGAATCAGAAGGACAACGAGTCGGTGAAAGCTACCCGATGCTACAAAACTAGTTGGGGATACCTGTTATGATTAAGAGGAAACATAAGAGGTACAATAAACTACGCAAGACGAGCAAATGGCACTATTGAAGTTCATATAGTGAGTATAAACTCTTGGTGCAAAGAATTATAAGAATGGTGTTAATGGAAGAATGAGTCCGAGCGAATTTCGAGGACGAAATTTTTATAAGGGTGGAGGAAATGTTACACCCTAACATTTGGGTTCTGATTTGACCAAAAAAATGAACAGTTTGATCGACTGTTAGGTACGAAAGCTCGAAACAAACCGATAGGAATTTCATGACAATTTTATTTAAAGAGCTTTGGTATGGACCCAGGCCTCAGAAACCGGCCTTCTATTTTGCAATTGGGGCCTCTTTGCATGAGGGACGTCAGATGAAATCCATTTTTTTCATGAGGTCTCCTTAGATTGAAATATATGTGGGTATATAAAGAGAGATGAGATGGAAAACCTAGAGCTAAGAGCTTCCCACCGCCACCAAGCCCAATCTCATCTTACTTTTCATTCCTTTGTTTAAACCTATGCCACCAAAATCCCTTTCTTTACCATAACATGTAGAGGCTGGTCACCGTAACCACCATTGATGATGAGGAGGGAGACAACCAGTGGCCGGTGAGTTCAGTGGGGAACCCAAAGACGGGATGATGAGGATTATGACGAGAGACTACATTCACAAAGTGGGCAGGGAGAGAAACGCCTTGATGAGCGACCTCATGGCTTGGCGATTTAGTTGTATAAAACGTTCGAGTTCATGTGCCGACCGAGTCGAGGTTGATACCCACGATGATAAGTCCAAGCGGTGATTGAAGAGGCGACTCGTGGGAAAGTAAGAACGTTGATGAAAAGAAAGTCTGGCCGATCCGAGGTGGCTGACCGGTATGGTAATGGCGCTGGGGTTGGTGCTGAATCGGTCTATAAGGGCGAAGATGATGGTGATTTGGTGACAAGGACAGAGAGGTTGGATTTGGCTGGCGGCCTGGATTGGAGGTAAATATACTATTTCGGTAGACAACCAGGAAGCTCCAAGGTGAAGGAGAACAAGTAAATGATGGTAGATCCTTGCAACCCTAGCGTTTGGAAGCCTGTGCGCGTGTGTGTCAAGCGAGGACAAGCTCGACATAGCAAAGCTTGGCAGAAGCCGAGATTAACATCTAGGAACTATATGCGAGGTACGCCGGCATGGCTAAGTAGAAGAGATTCAAGTTCCAAGGAGACCACGATGCAACCTCTTTACGTCGAGATTTGGTTATGTATTTGAGGTGACTGTAAAGGGGGTAAATTCTACTCCTTACGTATTCTTTCAACTATTAGAGTTTTCAGTATTTTTGTGAACTAATTTGTGTCCATGATTTGGCAACGAAGTCGAAGCTGGGGGAGCGTGGGAAGGGCAACAGTGGAGGGAGAAGCAAGTTGGTCAATTCTTGGTGATGTGTCTGCTGTCTATGGCCAATACTGCTGCGGTTTACGCTGAGATGAGATTGATGAGTCGGGCTGCCTACTACTGATTTATTATGACTTGCCAAACAAAGAATTCACAGATTCAATTCGATTTCCAATTGATCTAATTGTAGTTTGTATTGGCCGATTAATTCACATATTCAATAAATTTGTGGCAATATAGAAAATTTATTCAATAAAAAGAACAAATTATTTAACAAGAGGGCACGATTTGGTCTTCTTCCCTCTCTTTAAATGGTAAGTTGACAAAAAAATTTAAGGAAGGTTATATTTGTGCAAACGGTAAATTGACAATTTGGTCTTTCCCCTATCTTTAAACGGTGAGTTGATTATAAGAGGGTACATTTGTGTAAAAAAATAGTGGAGGGGTATGTTTGCTAATTTGAAATAGTGTAGGGGTATAAAATGCTATTAATCCTTTTCATATATTGGAGTGCATTTTACATTTGAAAGAAATTGAGTGTTTGTAAACTTATTCTTTACAAAAGTGGATCACACATGTCTTCTATTCTACGACTAAATTACATGTGTGGCCCCTTGAGCAAAGCCACTATTCTCGTAGACCTCGTGTGCGTGGTCAATCCACAAAGGCATCGAAGGTAGAGCTGTATGCATGAGTCTGTAACCGAGTTATGGTCCCTCCACCATTGGAATCATCCAGTTCTGAAATTCAGGTAAAAATTGACAATATCTACTCAACGAAGCTCATCACATTCAATACAACATAGTAAAGCATGTTGATATTGTGACTCTTCATCAAATTTGTCATCACAGAAGGCGAAGTTGAAACTACATAATAGGGGAATCGGTTAATCGCGATAGGCAGTAGGAGGACGAGAATTCCTTGAGCAGGTAGGTCAATGAGAGTGGGCCTCTGCCGACCCCAAAAGGGCAATGGTCTTGACGAACAACCTTTGCTTGTCATGACATCCAAGGGAAATTTTGGATACACATTCGAATTGGCCAAGAAGACATTCTTTTGCAAGCTTGACACCATTAAGGATATTGCAATGGGGATACTGATTGAAGCAATGACGAAGAGGAATGGTGACGAATTTTCTTTGCTCCTCCATATTGTACATGCATAGTACATTACATAAGCTTAACACTATTGAGCTGATTTAATACTTATAAATTATGATTGCTTGGTCAAAGACTCTTCTTTTTATTCTTTTGACGAATCAATACAAGATTAATTCATTCTCTAATGCTTCTCCAAAGCAAACATGACACAGAGAGGAATTGTCATTGCTGGGACTCATTGAGGAGAGAAGTGATGTCAAAGTCGGAGAGGAATTAGATAGAGCTTGATCGATGATCATTTTCCAATTTTTTTTCCATTTTAGAAAATTCAATATCGATTTTTATTAATTGATATTTCTTAATTGTCACGTCATCAATCTAACGGTTAAAGCTTGCAATTGGTTGCCAAGGATAATTTGTTCATGAAATAGATGGTCAATGACCGATGCTTAAACGGTATAATGAGTAACCATAATGAAAAAATTGATAAACTAAGTGACCAAATGTGTAATTTTGCCTGTATCTACTTTTCTAATACAATTTGTAATGCAAATGCACTAAAGAATTATTGCTTTGCCAAATACATCTCACATATTAACATGCAATTAAACGACATGCACTTGTATAATCTTATATCTATATATACATTGAACCAAACGCCCCCAACATTGCTGCATTTCCAATGGCGTAAAAATCATGCTCAACGGTGTGGATCTCATGCACAATAGAATCTATATTGAGTTCATCATTAGCCAATGCATGGGCAGTATTTTTATAGGCTTGTGCTTGATCAATAATGATACTCGTTCCATAATTTTCTTCGAGAATTTTGACTGGAGGGTTTGTTAGTAATGGTGATAGCTTTCTGGCCTGTATTTCATATGGAAGATTCAGGATGATATAAATTGATAAGACTATACAACACACCATAAAAGATGATGAACTTGGAGAACCCATTTATCTAATATATTTTTCTTTTATTTTCTGGGTCAAAAGATATTCGAAGGTAAGGAAAAATACGGGTATTTGATTGATTTTTCTTTTAGTGAATGATTTCGGAGTGAATCAATCATTATTGTGATTATAAATTCATAAGGACCACATTAGTTTTTCAAGTACCAAGGGTTCGTTATTCTACCTTACAAGGTTGGTATTATTTCTGATAGTTATTTAATTACGATCGATTGTTCAACATGGGGAATAAGTTGAAAACTACATGCAATGAACACATCAGAGAAATTTTGTCTAACAGAGAACGGGAAAACTAATTATTGGAATTTATTTATTTTGTTAAACTTGACATACAATAATGAGAATTTTCATCTTATCTTTGCAACCATATAAGATAAACACAAGAACATCTTAACCAGATTAAAAACAAAGCATAATTTTCAAGTGATTAAAGTTTAAACAGTTACCATTTAAATCCGTTACATAATAAATGACATGTCTTTAAAATATAAAGGCTAAAACAAAAAAGGTTTGGGGACTCCCTCCAAATCCCTAAGACCATTCCTCCGTCAGTTTTGATTCCACATAATAATTTTCAAGCCACCCAATGTAGTCTCGGCTCTCCTCTTTTAATTCCCCTTTGAAATTGAGCTATATATCGAGTTAATGTGTGACAAAAATTGCCCAAAAAAACTAATTTTCCCCGCCTGCAAAAGCGATTGCAGCTTCTCCTCCCGAAATCTAAACGTTTCACTCGTCCATCTCACCAAAAAGAAAGATAAGCCAATGTATTTATCCTTTACCTAGCATTAATATCATAAAATTTAAGCGGGATTTCCACTCCCTTCTTCTTTGTTTCTACGAATCAGATTAGCCCATCAAAAGAGTAGGGGTTGTGCGCTCGTTATGAGGGGAAACGGCCACTCATATCTAGTTTCTCATTTTCAAGCGCCCAATTTCTTGTACCCCTGCTAGTTGTTTTAAATCTGGAATTTGGTAAAAAAATGAGATTGTAGCTAGGAACTGAGTTGGAGATGAGCTCTTTTGTTGTGGCGGCTTTGAAGATTAGGGGTTAGAGATGAGAGTAGATGTGAATTTCTCTAGCGCTTTTTCCTTGTCACCAGTGGAACAAGAAAGGTTTGGGGAGATGGAATGACTCAATGGCCATATATGTTCGACCGTTGAGCGAGAACGAGGTAAGGAAGCTCCTGCAACGAGCGGGGGAGGCGGCGAGAGAACGATTGTGAATCCGATTGGACCGAGACAGTAGATGGAGGATATGCGGCAGGTGATGGCGGGGGAGCAGGGTGGCGGGTTGACAGGGAAAGCGGCGCTGGTGAAGAAATAAAAGAGATATGAATTTTCGGAGACCCCCGGGGAGGAGGTTTTACCGGTATTTCAATAAGAATTTTATTTTATTTTTTAAGTGATCTCAAAAATAGTTAAAAATTGTAATTAAAAATTGCATTTCAAATTCAACGTTGGCGCTGATTGGATGTTCTTTTAAAAACTAATGGTCAACAATAATAAAATAATAGTTTAGGAATAATGGAATATTTGAAAAACATGACACGAATGGCATCTTGATCATAGTTCTGGTATAGTAGTGGGACTATAAGCTTTTATTTACCTAAATTATATTTACCTTATTATTTACTAAAGCATCTTTGCTTCGGATATATACACACTATGCATTGTTCGACCGAGAGCTCAAGCGAGTCTGGAAAGAAGTCACTTGCTCTTATTTCTGTACTAGCAAAGAACCTCTCGCTTGCGCTTTGCGGCGAGTGAAAAGCGATAATACTGCTAACATAGTTACAATTTGAATAGAAAATTAAATGTCATTGCGACTATAAGCTTGTATCCATATCTGAAACCCAAGTTCTTAATTGTGCTAAGGCAAACGCTACATTTTGCAGCACCTAAGATATGACATAAAGCTTGCCTCATATCAGCCCAAACGTATATTGCTTGCATTTTCGAATTATACATCTTTCAGCTACTAAACAATAAAATAAATAGAGGCATTGTAGTACCAAATGCGGAAATGAAAATGGGATTCTAACAAAAAATTCAAAGTAATGGAGAACAATTATTCGTTTACATTTCCACATCACATAGTCTATAGTGCTTCATGCTTACGTAAAGTCGTGAAAGACTGATCATTGAGTAAACCTAAAAATCACCACAAGATGAGAATGACAAGTATTACTTTGTCTGAATGGAAATTAATAATAACCAGCTTGTTTTACATTGTATGGCCAACATAGATATGAATTATTGTAGTTGATCTACTTACCAAGGCTAGCAATCAAGATCGATGGTGTTCATAGGGGTAATTTATAGAACACGTGAGGAAACAATGATAAGTTTCTTAAAAACCACTTAACTAAATGATTGAAATGGAAAATGAGAATTGTGTACATATTCCGTTTGTTCTTTTAGCATCAGGTAAAAAAATGGAACAATCCAATCCTCATATTTGGAGCAGTTAATCAATAGCAAGTGCAAGTCATTGTCTATTGCTACTGCTGCATTGGAATACAAAATTAAAAAGGAAAACTATATTATCAAACAAATTAACTATAATTATCCAAGACAACACAAATTAAGCTCAATCCACTGACACGTGCCATAAGTCAATCGAAGGCAGCATCAACATCAACTGTAATATCCTTGTAAACCTAAGAAAGAAGAAAATGGAGGAATGTAAATCGAGCACAAGGAGGGATGTGCATTAAAACTGCAGCAACTACTTTCACAAATTGTGACTTCAATCCATAACACAAATTGGTAGGTCTTTCCCTATCCTCTATGACAATTAAAATGTCGGGTTCCAAGCACTCATATTTAAAAGACTATTGGCAAGCATACTTATATAAGCAAAACTCTAATCTAAAAGCACATTCCAAACTTTGAGAATCCCCTAGGCTTTTTCTGAGGATATGTAATTAAGAAGCAGAAAATACTTATCTTAGCATCAATACATAGACAAAGAACTCTCAAAAAGATAGTCGGTTCAAAAACCTATTAATAGTTCAAAGTTGGTTAACCAATGGGAATTGAACCATTCGGTTCTTCTATTTGACTATGGTCCAGTTTTCATAACATTATATATTATATTCTTTTTGTTAACATGTATCCTATACACCATAAAATGGAAAGTGAAATCAAGTCATTGATAATTTGTGTAGTCACGTGAAAAAAAGAAAATGAAACTCGTGACTCGATAGAAAATGAGATTAAAAGACAAAATTATTAATTTCGGCCCTAAGTTGGCCAAAACCGAGTCTCATTGAGATTCGTAATCAATAATACTAGCATCCAATCCAAATTATCTCCAAGCCCCAAAACAATGACCCACCAACATTGATTGGTCCCACTTATTGGTAATTGTATGTTTGACAATAGCATGAACATCGAATTCTACCTCCAAACAAATAGCCAGATCTGTTGAGGGAAAAAGGTTATTCCCAAAACTTTTTACCTTTTTCCATTATATTGTAAAGACATGTCATGGTGTAACCGTTTATAAATGATAATTGTTTATACGTTAATCACTCAACAATCAGCTTGATTTTTTAATCTAGTGAGGTCGTTCTTATGTTTCTCTAACATGGTTGGAAAGATATGGGAAATTCTTGTATTTTATGTCAAGTTTAACAAAATACAAATTCATGCCCAATAATTAGTTTTCCAGTTCTCTCTTGGACAAAATATTTTTGATGTGTTTATTGCTTGTAGTTTGGAGCTATCCCCATGTTAAACAATTGATCGTAGTTAGGTTAACCATTAGAAGAAATACCCACCTTGTAAACTAGAGTAACGAATCATCATTTTTTTTCTTATAAATTTATAGTCAGGGTAATGATTGATTCACATCTCACAAATCATTCAACAAAAGACAAATCAATCAGAGAGCCATATATATCTTTCCTCATAGCCCTTTGAATCTCTTTTGATCAAGGAAACAAGAAAAAAAAATTATATAAATGGGTTCTTCGTATTCCTCATCATTTATGGTGTATTGTATACTCTTATCAATTCTTATCATCATGAATCTTTCATATGAAGTACAAGCCAGAAAGCTGTCACCGTTACAAAGAAACCCTCCGGTTAAGATACTCGAAGAAACTTACATGAAGAGTAGCATTATTGATCAAGCCCATGGAAATACTGACCATGCATTGCCTGATAATGACCTCAGTATTGATTCTGTTGTGCATGAGATCCACACTTGGGAACATGATTTTTACGCCATTCGAAATGCAGGAATTTTTGGGACCTTTGGTTCAATGTATATGTAAATTTGGAAGAAGGACATGATATTTAAATTTCATGTTAATATATGAGATGTATCTAGCAAAGCATTAATTACTTTCGTGCATTTGCATCGGAAATTGTATTAGGAAAGTAGAATAGAAGACATGTGTGATCGACTTTTATAAAGAACAAGTTTACAAGCACTCTATTTCTTTCAAATTTTAAAGCAGTCAAATACCTAAAAAAAAAATATTTAATAACATGTAATCCTATATTTCATCATTCTAATTACTGGGGATATCAATTTCGACCTGACCCGTTTTTCCGACCTTTTTGGCCTGTTTTGGGGCGGTTTTGACACGGGCATGGGTCCCTCTCGTCAACCCGACCTCCCCTGACCCACCCCATTCTCGACATGTTCTTGTGTAAATTACATGTTATCAATTAGCCATGGTTTCTGCTACAATTGTGCGAGTTTCAAGTAATAAAAAACCCATAAACTATGAACATCATTCACCCACCGCAAAATAAGAGCGACAGTGACAATCTCGTAGCCCTCTCTTCCACTCTTTTCAAGATTTCTCAAGCTTGAACCTTCCTCCAATCACGAAAGAGATGTTGATTCTGAAAATGCCATCACCACAACCTCCGGCAACAGCGTCGTTGATTCGAATCAAGGTCGAAGAAGAGCCAAAAAAACCACCACAATTGTTAATCTATGGTTTTCAAAAAAAATCATATATCAACATCCACATCGCCGAGTCACCATCATGTTAGCCCCATCACCCAGACAAAACCCCAAAACATTGAAGGTAGATTGACAATAAAATGTTCTAAAACTTCTGATTCTCGATGCCCAAACTAGAACTGTCGTTGCCAATCGCTTCAACCATTCCACCTCTTGTAATCTACACTGTTTCAATGATTTGGCAACGAAGTCGAATCTGGGGGAGCGAGGGGAAGGGAGATAGTGGAGGGAGAAGCAAGTTGGTCAATTCTTGGTGATGTGTCTACTGTCGATGGCCACTACTACTGTGGTTTACGCTGAGATGAGAGCGATGAGTCGGGCTCCCTACTACTTATTTATTATTACTTTCCAAACAAAGAATTCACAGATTCTATTCGATTTCCAAGTGATGAAATTGTAGTTTGTAATTGCCGATTAATTCACATATTCAATAAATTTGGGGCAATATAGAAAATTTATTCAAGGAAAAGAACAAATAATTTTACTAGAGGGCACGATTTGGTCTTTTTCCCTCTCTTTAAATGATAAGTTGACAAAAAAATTTAAGGAAGGTTATATTTTTGCAAACGGTGAATTGACAATTTGGTCTTTCCCCCTATCATTAAATGGTGAATTGATTATAAGAGGGTACGTTTGAGCAAAAAAATAGTGGAGGGGTATGTTTGCTAATTTGCAATAGTATAGGGGTATAAAATGCTATTAACCCTTTTTATATATTTGAGTGCATTTTACATTTGAAAGCAATTGAGTGTTTGTAAACTTATTCTTAACTAAAGTGGATCACACATGTTTTCTATTCTACGACTAAATTACATGTGTGGCCCTCGAGCAAAGCCACTATTCTCGTAGACCTCGTGTGCACGCTCAATTCACAAAGGCATCGGTGGCAAAGCTGTATTCATGAGTCTGTAACCGAGTTATGGTGGTGCCACAATTAACTAAAATCCCTCCACCATCAGAATCATCCAGATCTGAAATTCAGGTAAAAATTGACATCATCTACTCAACGAAGCTTATCACGTTCGATACAACATAGTAAAACATGTTGATATTGTGACTCTTCATCAAATTTTTCATCACGGAAGGCGAAGTTTAAACTACATAACAGGGGAATCGGTTAATCGCGATAGGCAGTAGGAGGACGAGAATTCCTTGAGCAGGTAGGTCAATGAGAGTGGGCCTCTGCCGACCCCAAAAGGGCAATGGTCTTGACGAACAACCTTTGCTTGTCGTGACATCCAAGGGAAATTTTGGATACACATTCGAACTGGCCAAGAAGACTTTCTTTTGCAAGCTTGACACCATTAAGGATATTGCAATGGGGATACTGATTGAAGCAATGACGAAGAGGAATGGTGACGAATTTTCTTTGCTCCTCCATATTGTACATGCATAGTACATTACATAAGCTTAACACTATTGAGCTGATTTAATACTTATAAATTATGATTGCTTGGTCAAAGACTCTTTTTTTTTTCTTTTGACAAATCAAGACAAGATTTAATTCATTCTCTAATGCTACTCAAAAGCAAACATGACACAGAGAGGAATTTTCATTGCTGGGACTCGTTGAGGAGAGAGTGAGGTCAAAGTCGGAGAGTGATTAGATAGAGCTTGAGCGATGATAATTTTCCAATTTGTTTTTCCATTTAAGAAAATTCAATAACGATTTTTATTAATTTATATTTTTTAATTGGCACGTCATCAATCTAACGGTTAAAGCTTGTAATTGGCTGCCAAGGAGAATTTTTTCATGAAATAGATGGTCAGTGACTGATGCTTAAACGGTATAATGAATGACCAATATGAAAAAAATTGATAAACTAAGTGACCAAATATGTAATTTTGCTTGTATCTACTTTTATAATACAATTTGTAATGCAAATGCACTAAAGAATTATTGGTTTGCCAAATACATCTCACATATTAACATGCAATTAAACGACACGCGCATGTATAATCTTATATATACATATACATTGAACCAAACGCCCCCAAAATTGCTGCATTTCCAATGGCGTAAAAATCCTGCTCAACGGTGTGGATCTCATGCACAATAGAATCTATATTGAGTTCATCATTAGCCAATGCATGGGCAGTATTTCTATAGGCTTGTGCTTGATCTATAGTGATACTCTTTCCATAATTTTCTTCGAGAATTTTGACTGGAGGGTTTGTTAGTAATGGTGATAGCTTTCTGGCTTGTATTTCATATGGAAGATTCAGGACGATACAAATTGATAAGAGTATACAACACACCATAAAAGATGATGAACTTGGAGAACCCATTTATCTAATCTTTTTTCTTTTATTTTCTGGATCAAAAGATATTCAAAGGTAAGGAAAAATACGGGTATTTGATTGATTTTTCTTTTAGTGAATGATTTTGGAGTGAATCAATCATTACTGTGATTATAAATTTATAAGGACCATGTTAGTTTTTTAAGTACCAAGGATTCGTTATTCTACCTTACAAGGTTGGTATTATTTCTGATGGTTAACTTAATTACGATCGATTGTTCGACATGGGAATAAATTGCAAACTACATGCAATGAACACATCATAGAAATGTTTTCCAACAGAGAACGGGAAAACTAATAATTGGAATTTATTTATTTTGTTAAACTTGAAATACAATAATGAGAATTTTCATCTTCTCTTTGCAACCATATAAGATAAACACAAAAACATCTTAACCAGATTAAAAACAAAGCACAAGCCTATGGAAATACTGACAGGCATTGCCTGATAATGACCTCAATATTGATTCTGTTGTGCATGAGGTCCACACTTGGGAACATGATTTTTACGCCATTGGAAATGCGGCAATGTTGGGGACCTTTGGTTCAATGTATATGTAAATTTGGTAGAAGGACATGATATTTAAATTGCATGTTAATATATGAGATGTATCTAGCAAAGCATTAATTACTTTCGTGCATTCGCATTGGAAATTGTTTTCGGAAAGTGGAATAGAAGACATGTGTGATCCACTTATATAAAGAACAAGTTTACAAACACTCTATTTCTTTCAAATGTTCAATCCAGTCAAATACATAAAAAATAATATATATATTATTTAATAACATGAATCCTATATTTCATCATTCTAGTTAGTGGGGATGTCAATTTCGATTTGACCCGTTTTACCAGACCTGTTTGGCCTATTTTGGGGCGATTTTGATACGGGCATGTGTACCTCTCGTCAACCTGACCTGCCCTGACCCACCTTATTCTCGACCTGTTATTTTCTAAATTACATGTAATCAATTAGCCATGGTCTTTGCTACAATTGTGCGAGTTTCAAGTAATAAAAAAACCCATAAGCTATTAACATCATTCACCCACCGCAACATAAGAGCGATAGTGACAATCTCGTATCCCTCTCTTCCACTCTTCTCAAGCTTGAACATTCCTCCAATCGTGAAAGAGATGTTGATTCTGAAAATGCCACCACCACAACCACCGGCAACAGCGTCGTTGATTCGAACTCACCAATGGCATTTTTAACATAGGTCTGGTATAGTAGTGGGACTATAAGCTTTTTATTTACCTAAATTATGTTTACCTTATTATTTACCAAAGCATCTTTGCTTCATATATATACATAGTATGCATTGTTCGACCGAGAGCTCAAGCGGGTCTTGAAAGAAGCCTCTTGCTCTTATTTCTGTACTAGCAAAGACCCTCTAGCTTGCGCTTTGCGGCGAGTGAAAAGCGATAATACTACTAACATAGTTTTAGTTTGAATAGGAAATTAAATGTCATTGCGACACCCTAACATTTGGGTTCCGATTCGACCAAAAAAAATGAACATTTTGATCGACTGTTAGGTACGAAAGCTCAAAACAAACCGATATGAATTTCATGACAATTTTAATTAAAGAGCTTTGGGATGGACCCGGGCCACAGAAACCGACCTTCTATTTTTCAATTCGGGCCTCTTTGCATGAGGGACGTCAGATGAAATCCATTTTTTCATGAGGACTCCTTAGATTGAAATATATATGGGTATATAAAGAGAGATGCGATGGAAAACATAGAGCTAAGAGCTTTCCACCGCCGCCAAGCCCAATCTCATCGTACTTTTCATTCCTTTGTTGAAACCTATGCCACTATAATCCCTTTCGATCCCATAACAAGTAGAGGCTGGTCACCGTAACCAACATTGATGATGAGGAGGGAGAGAAGCAGTGGCCGGTGAGTTCGGTGGGGAACCCAAAGACGGGACGACGAGGATTGTGACGAAAGACTACATTCACAAAGTGGGCGAGGAGAGAAACGCCTTGATGAGCGACATCCTGGCTTGGCGATTTAGTTGTATAAAACGTTCGACTTCATGTGCGGACCGAGTCGAGGTTGATACCCACGATGATAAGTCCGAGCGGTGATTGAAGAGGCGACTCGTGGGAAAGTAAGAACGTTGATGAAAGAAAGTGTGGCTGATCCGAGGTGGCCGATCGGTATGGTGATGGCGCTGGGGTTGGGGCTGAATTGGTCTATAAGGGCGATGATGATGGTGATTTGGTGACAAGGACAGAGCGGTTGGATTTGGCTGGCGACCTGGACGGGAGGTAAATATATTATTTTCGGTAGACAACCAGGAAGCTCCAAGGTGAAGGAGAACAAGTAAATGATGGTAGATCCTTGCAACCCTGGCGTTTGGAAGCATGTGCGCGTGTGCGTCAAGCGAGGACAAGCTCGACATAGCAAAGCTTGGCTGAAGTCGAGATTAACATCTATGAACTATATGCGAGGTACGCCGGCATGGCTAAGCATAAGAGATTCAAGTTCCATGGAGACCACGATGCAACCTCTTTACGTCGAGATTTGATTATGTGTTTGAGGTGAGTATAAAGGGGGTAAATTCTGTTTTTCGGACCTCACTTTGAAGGACTTCAGCCGTAAGACTAGCATTCATATCATCAACACTATGTGCTATAGGGAGATCAGCCATCCGAGCAACCATGTTAAGAACTTGGTTTTCTAAAGAGAAGAGTGTTTGATAAAAATCAGTGGCAATGTCAGCCTTTCCTTTCTCATCAGTGATCTACTCCCCATTATTATTACGGAGGCTTGTCACAAAGTTCTGTCTTCTACAAGCCCTGGTGACCGTATAGAAGTATGACGTATTCTTGTCGTCCTTCTTAAGCCACCGGATTCTCAACTTTTGCTGCCAATAAATTTCCTCAGCCTCCCATTGCCTATTCAACTCTGTCTCCAGAACCTCACCGCATCCCAATCAATTGGATGAATTGCCTTCACATGATCTATTTCTGCAAAGAGAATTAGTAGTACATGCCCTGCTCCAATCATAAAGAAAATGGTGGAGTTTCTTAAGTCTCTCCCAGAGTTGATAAATCGGTGATCCTTGGACTTCCACCTGCCAAACATAATTAACCATGGCCTTAACCTCCGGGTTTTCCGCCCAGCGAGCATCAAACCCGAAAAGAGTTCGGCTAGTCTGGATATAGGGTTTATCTGATAAGAGCAGAGCTCGGTGATTAATCCTTGGTCCGTGAAATGTTTGACAAGGGTATCTGGAAAGAGATCAATCCAGTTTTGGGAGCATAGAGCTCTATCAAGACGTTCACGAATACAGGTCGTACCCATACGCTTGTTTGTCTAAGTAAACTTTTCCCCTTGATAACCAGGGTCATGGAGGCCCAGATTATGGGAAAAATTGCGGAGAGTAGGATTGGGCAGCATTCCATGCAAGGCCGCCATCTTTTTCACTCTCGTGGAGAATCACATTGAAATCTCCTATCACTTCGTAAGGCAGGGTGAGCCTATCACAAATCTCATGAAGATGATCCAATTGATTAGCTCTTATTAACTCAATGCAACTTATGTAGACGCAAATCACAACATAAGAAAAATCTACTTCATTAATTTGAGTACAAATGTAGAAGTTGGAATGGAAAAGAACCGAAGCATTAACTTTAGGTAACCAAGCTACTATAAGACCACCAGCTGCATTAATAGCATCTACTAAGAAACAATGTGAAATATCCAAACCTAGACCCCTCATGTGATGGGAAACTACTCTCCGACACGATCTTGTTTTTTAAAAGAAAACAAAGTCCGGGTTATTAGAATGAAATAAACCGACAACTGTTTGGAATGTGAGGGATGACCCTTTTCCTTGCACATTACATACCAGAAGCCTCATTTATCGGATTGGGGCCACTCAAGGCTAGCTTCCTCCACCTTATCATCATTCTTCGAAGCTTCCACAAATTGTTTCTTGGGTGTGGGGGTTTTCTCCATCTCACCTCCCACCTCATCCAAAGGCCGTTTATGACCCCCAATAGCACGATCCAATATATTCTATCCATATTCATCTACCCTCGGGGTCATCCTCCCTTCCTCTCCTTTGGGACGGTGCACCACGTCCTCAAAAGTAGCTTCCTCACCATCAGTAGCAATGACCAGGCCGGTTTCGAACGCCGCAACCACTTGGCGAACATGCCCTTTGGTGTTACGGTGAACCTTAGCTCCAGCAGCAACAAGAGTGCGTTGTTTCAGCTCGAAGGTACTATCGTCGTCTTCCGAGAGGGAGGTTGCCGAAGCCGACTCGACTTGACCTATTGCATAGGCCTCATCACCTACGCTGGTTACACAAGCACCCACTGACGGGGGTGAGTTCAGAACCTCCTCATCCTAGCCTTCCCTTTCCAAAACCTTGGAGGGACTAGCCCCCCTTTTTGCCTTGTGTTTTGGGATCAGGACATCCCCCTCCATAGTATGGGTTTCAATACCTCGACTGAGGTGATTCTTCTTTCGAGCTTGAGTAGCTGTCCTAGTGTTACTCAGTGAAGACATCACAATCATCTTGGCCTTAGATTTAGCCGAGCCTCGAGCGCTACGACGATTTCATCTATCCTGAGCAATGGTTGTCGAATCACGTCCATGCATGGGAGAGCATGGTAAGTTCTTGATCAGCAGATAGAGTACGAGGCGCAGTGGTCAACTCCTTCTCCTAGAATGCGAAATAATCATCCGAATCCTCAGCCAGGATTAATCTCCTACGGTGGGCTGCCTCCTGAGTACCACGAACGTCATCAAGGGGGCCAGATTCTTCCATCCGTCGCAAGGAAGAATCGCTTACCGTCACTGCATCTCTGTCATGTTCAGCTCGAACTCGATCAACCTTGATAAAGTAGTCACATCAGTCAGGATTTGGTGGCAGGTTCCGCACCTGACGACCCGCCTGGAATCGAGGCGATTTCGATAAGTTGAAACCACGCGAACTGCCTCATCGCGCTGCTGGTTTTAGGTTCTCCCGATTCAGGGCTCCCCTTTCAATGCCATAAGACCGAGACGAGGGTTCCCCCTAAGGATTAGATTCGGCAGTTTTTGCTCCACATTTTTATCATCCAAATTCTTGGTATCTCATCCACGATTCATCCTTCCCAATCAATTATTGTTTTCGCGAACGTCCTTGTTCACCCATACAGATCGTCGACCTCCTACAAATGGTTGGTTGACATCCTCCTCATCATAAATATTCATTCCCAACTTTTTCGTGGACATGTAGGGTCCAAATTTTTCCTTACGAGTTGGAGGATCATATGAGCACTCACGCTGCAAATGACTCATCCGCCCACAGTGGAAGCAGAAGCTGGGCAGGTATTCGTATTTGAGGTTGACCCAAAAGCAGCCAATCTCCTTGCTTGCGGCCATCCATTGGGATCGCAATGGCTTGGTAAAATCAATGAGAGCTCTGAATTTCACAAAGTTCACAGCAGTCTCCTTGCAGGCGAACACACCTGTTTCTAGGACTTGTCCAATGGTAGTAGAGATAATTTTTTGGCCAAGTTGCTTGGTACAACAATCCTCTTTCACACCCCAGAGCTGGATGCGGAACAGGGCAATTGCCAGCTCTTCGAAGGTCTTTAATGTGATGGTAGGTGCCCAGGATTGTTGGTTTATGATTTTATCTTTAACAATCCATGGGGAGCGCTTCATAACCCAAATTTTGGACTCTTCACTAGGAAGCACGAAGTCGAACAATCCATGTTTGGGCATGGAGACTCTAGTCTGACCCATTCCCTGCCATGCTGTATTCACAACATCTTTCAGCTCCATCGTTGTAATCTTGCAATCAGTGAACAACCTGCCCAGCAAAGATCGGTAGGTGCAAATTTTTGTACATTAGACTTCTTCCAGCGAAAACTGAACCACATGATCCTCCGTGACATGAGCCATAATAGTCTCCTGAAAAAGGATAGGTGAAATCGAGCAATCGTCAAAATTTTGTTGTGTAGGTTGTTCCGTCATAGTCCTCATGAACAGAGCAAACAAATTATATGTAGAAACAGGCTGGATAGTAGCCAATGGAGAAAGACTAATCAACGAGAAAGGGCAGGGAGAATGTAATTTTTCAGCAGCCCTATACCTGGGTAGATCGCGACGTCAGCTCGTTGTTGCAAGGGGGTAACTAGTTGTTTGCCCACCACCAACGACTCACTTTTCATGCAGTCCCAGCAAGACATGGAGCCGACGTCCTAAGGCTTAGCGTAGTCATCCTGGAATTATGAGACATTTTTGGAATTTTAAAAATAGGATAATTGGACTGGATAGTTAACCCCCTAATCCCCCCAAACCGAGAAATAATATTCGAAGAAAATATTTTCCTGAACGTCCAATCTGTGTCCATCCAATTTCACACTCAGTGGTTCCACTCTTTTTGCGTTTGCCCCACTGGTCGGAGCTTCGTTGTTTTTGCTCACGAGGGACACGTTTATCGTCGCGGTCCATGGACGTGAGTTCATATATGTGTGTCCAACGAATGCCCTGGATAATGCCCAGTTTCTTAGCAATCTTTCCATTCATCTGTCGGATCCAATCCTCTCGATGATTCGTCAGACTGGCGTCGAATACAGCTACTAGTGCATCGAGGAGCAGTCGTCCGAGCAAAAGGCAAAAGCCGATGAGAGAGGAGAGAGCTCCTCTCATCTTTTTTTTTTTTTTTTGTTTCTTCAACTTCCCAGATCAACTAGTGGTATTCTTTGTCAAGAACCGTTTTGTATCCATAACTCGAGTTGTTGGGAGAGCTTCAATAATAGATTGTATACCAAATAATTATTCATGATTTAATTAATCGTTTACTTATAAATGGTGTTCTTTGTCAAGAACCGATTTGTATTAATAAATGGAGTTGTTGTCAGAGATTAAGTAATAGATCTTGTACCATTTACTAACACCCATATAAAAAATGAAACTTATATGGGTTTTTTTAGGGTAGAAACTTAAATGGGTTGAAGTTTACAGAAATTTGAATATAATGTGATTAATAAATGAAATCTTCTACAAATACATAACCTCTCTATCAATCATTATCAATTAAATGCACCATAATTTTTATTATCTATTAACTATTACACTCAATTCATCCATTTTCTCCCAAACTCACCATGTTACACTCTCCTCCGCCATGGTGGATAGCGTACCACATATTATATGCAGTGTTGTCCGCAAACAGAGTCCTTTGCCCACCACGCTCGAGAAGATCTTGCCATACCAATTACTGTTATACTACTAAGGTTGACTCGAATGCGGTCGACGGTTATGGGCTCCTCGACATTTATGGCGATAATCGCCATCTGGTTCCCCATTTGTGGCGAAGGGAATGTCGATTTCCAGGAGTTTTTGGGATTGGGCCAACACCTTTTTTGTTTAATTAGGGGTTAGGGGTTTGAAAAAAAATTCTATCGGAAAATTTGTATTTAAATATGATTACGAACTATGCAAAAATTCACATGAAGAAATTAGATTAAAATGATAATAAGTACATTTTTAAGTGAAGGAAAATTAAAAAAAGGGAGATCCCCAAATTTGAAGATGGTAGCATACTAGCATTGGAGAAAAATGATGTAAATGGAGATAATCCCCAAATTTGGAGATCAAGGTCCCTAAATTTAGGTATTAGAATTGGAGTTGGTCTAAGCAGCATGCTAGTCCTTGTCAGCGCGGTAGCTCTTGCATCGTTCATTGCAGGAGATAACTTCTTAACTAGCTATGTTTTGCTTAACCTTATTAATTATCTCCTATAATAGGATCCCCTGATAATTGGTTTATAGTTGCATTACTCTTTAGTTGGATCAGACAAATCAAATATTCTAAGTCATAAACACACACTTCTCTTTGATTTAATGGAGTTTTCAATTTCATGGAGAAAGATCGTTCATGAAATATTGTTCTGAAGCAATCTTTCATGAAACAATACTTTATGGATGAAGACAACTTTTTATAAAGCAATGTAATGTTTCAAGTTGAAATAATGTAAAAATTGACCTTATTAATATATGTGGAAATGATGATGCAACTAGGGCCTTAAAAAAAATTCCCCTTCTGGCTAACTTATAAATTTGCTTTTGCATTTTAAGCTAGAACCTAAAATGGTGATAATTTAACCACAAAAGAAAAAAAATTAACCCAAAATTTTGTAATGGATAAAAATATTATTTATGAAAATGAACATAACTAAGGAGCCACGACCATATTAAAATAATAATCTTTCAATTTCAAACGATCATACGACACCTAGCTTTTTTTTTTTTTTTGTACTTTTAATTACTTTTGGCGGTTCCCGCCTCCACCAATAATAA
Source organism: Linum tenue (assembly GCA_946122785.1). Lineage (NCBI taxonomy): Eukaryota > Viridiplantae > Streptophyta > Magnoliopsida > Malpighiales > Linaceae > Linum > Linum tenue. The sequence goes on along the minus strand of CAMGYJ010000008.1, from coordinate 75,628,939 downwards.
AAGAAAAAGATATCTATGAATAGGGATGTGAAAAAAAAATAGTGATTCGGAGAAGGTGCTGAAAGCAAAATAAAGAGGGATAGAGGGAAGTGGGAACTGCATGTGGGTAAGTGGGTGGGGAGGCAAGAAAGGAACCCAGAAGGTAGGGGTGGGCAACGAAAATGAGTATTTGAGTATATCCATACTCATCCCATTTTTTTAGGGTTACGGGTACCCAAATAGCAAATACTCGTAATTTTTTTTATGGGATGAGCCTTTAGATCAACAATCACCACTTTGGTTACCCGCGGGTTACCCATTAATACCCGTTTGGGTATTACGGGTACCCGTTATACCCATTAGTCAAAAGGGTTTGGTAACTTACTTGTGTGTAGAGTTTTGCAGAGAGTATATATATAAGACGATCAATTTAATGAAGAAGCCAACCCTAGTGTACTAGGAAGTGCTGCCACTATGTTGGTTCACGATGATGAGGTTGGTGATTGTGTAGCAAGGGTCGTTGTATAAGCAAGTTGACATGTAAGCCTTAATCGTGTTGATTCATATAGGCCCACCGCAGTAAGAGGCCCATGTATATATGTCCATGTTCATGTACGTAGAGGAGTTAGGGTTTGTGAAGTAGGGTTTTGGGTTATGAAACCTATATATATTACTTGTACTCTGTATGCCGATTTAAGAAAATAAGAGAGTGTACCTGCTTTAGCCGTGGACTAGTCTCGTTCATCCTGAATGAGGAAACCACGTAAACCTCTGTGTCAGTTTTGCATTCCATTTTCGATTCAGTTCCGTTTCGTTACATGGTATCAGAGCTTGCTATGGATTCTGATCATATCTCCGTACGACTTACCTCAAAGAATTATGCTCTTTGGGAATTCCAGTTTCGAATTTACATTGAAGGAAAAGGGTTACTTGGCTATATTGATGGCTCTGATCCGAAACCCACCTCGCCGCCTGGAACAGCTGAAGCCTTGCGGAAGTGGCACCTAGAGGACGCCAAAGTCAAGACTGCCATTTTGAATTCCGTTGATCCCACCATAGTGCTGGCACTCCGTCTCCTTCCCACGGCTGCTGCGATGTGGAAGCAGCTCACCGAAACGTATGCCACCGCCACAGCCGCTCGACAATATGAAATTGAAGTCGAACTCTCCCAGCTTCAACAAGGCGATCGAGATGTAGCATCTTATTTCAATGTCGCGTGTCAGCTCTGGATCGAGCAGGATTTGGTGATGGCCTCGCTTCAATCCCAACCTGTCTCCGCTGAGATGCAATCGGCGCTGGAGAGGACCCGCTTGTACCAGTTTCTCATGCGCCTTCATCCTTCCTTCGAGCCGGTCCGTGCAACACTGCTGAATCGGGAGTCCCTGAAGACAGCCAAAGTTCTCAGCTATTTGGTGCGGGAAGAAACACGCCTGCGCACGCTGGCCTCCCTTGATAGTCGCCCTGGTCACGGCGACGTCTTCTTTGCACCTGAACGGGGAAGCAGCCGGCACGCAAGTGGTGGACAGCGCGAGTTCTCCCGCAAGGAGGATGTGGCGGACGAATCTTCCGAACCTAATGGCACTGTTTATGCTACTGGTCGGGGCCAATTCCAACGTCGCGTCTCTTCTAGGGAGGTTGAATGCCATTTTTGTCGTCGTAAAGGTCATACATAAAAATTTTGCAGGACCAGGAACTTTTGTGTGTAATGCAAGAAATCAGGACATATCATACCTGATTGCCCGGTGCTTCAAGGTCGGATTAGAGAGGGCAGCTTACCTGGAAGCGCCCCTGGGTCTTCGTCTGGTCCTCCTCACCGTCACCCAGCTCCAGCCTACGCCGGGACTCCAGCCCTGCCCACCGACAGCCCCATCATCTCTGCGGACAACCTTGAAAAGTTTATTAGTAAAGCAATCGCATCTGTGTTTGCTAGTCTCGAATACTTTACATGTGCCTAACCATTGACCGCGTCAGCATTTTAACGGTCAATGGGGCTCGAATACTTTACAAGTTGCTAATGGGGCTCGAATACTTTACCACGTCAGCATTTTAACGGTCAAACTTAACCATTGACCGCCACATAGGACAGATTTAACGGAACTAGACGGCGAGTGACCAAAGATGATATAAACGAGTAGTATCAGTGGCTAAATTTAAGCGAAAGTTATTTGGGCGGCTAACTTGTTACAAATAGATAATATGAGTGACCAAACTTGCAATTCACCTCACTGATGCATTTTAGATTGATCGTCTCCTATTTGTACCCAACCATACACACCGACAACTTAATTCCCCTATCTCATATGCCCCGTATAATTTACCAAAGAGGCAAAGATGTCCAAGTAAAACCTGTTGAACCAATCTTTTCCTTTCTACAGAGGATAAAGAAAAGTTACAGTTAGCAATATTTAAGATGCCTCGTCTTGTTCGTTCTTTGTTGGTGAAGAGCCTAAATGGAGGACCAACCAGAGAAAATGCTTGATTCAGCTTGGCCGCCTCCACTTCTAGTGGTTATTCCACTTCTGCATCTCATCTTCCCCCTCAAGATTGGCAGCAAGAGCATAAGCAAACTTAAGTCAAAATCTTCCATCACGTTCAAGCCCCCGTGACATTTTGTCCTCTCCGAGCTCAGGGTTAGGTGGTTCTGCACCTGCAATCAAAGATAATAGCTCATTAGGGAGGAGAGGTTGCCGTTTCTTCCAGTTCCACTTACCTGTTTGGGTGACCCAGTTGGAGACTGGTGAATCCCTTTCTCAGTGGTGATCTCCTCACAGAGGTAGTCATCGAGAATAACCCCACAATCAAGCAGGGATGCTTAGAAAAGTTGGTTGTCTCCCCATTGCGAATGCTTCAGCAGGAAGCTTCCTTCATAAGAGGCATTGCCTGAACAATAGCTTTCCACAAGCTAGAATGGTTAAATTTTTCATTGAAATAATTTCACCATTTTATGCTTGTAATATTTCCGTTGGATGACTCTAACCCAAAGGTCGTTTTCATTGTTGAAAATATTCCAAGCAAGTTTGATCATATTTGCTTCCAAGACACAAGGCTGCACGCATATCTAAGCCCCAAAACCCCCGGCTTCTTAGGTCTACAAATTTGCTTCCAAGACACAAGGTGAGCTTTTCTTTTCCCCTCCTGAGATCCCGAAACAAAACCACGAATTTTCTTATCAATAACATCACACACACTCAAGGGGATAGGGGTTGTCTGCATGACATAGGTGGGAATAACATTCAAAACCGAGGTGGCAAGAGTGACCCTGCCAACAAGGGAAAGGCTTCTAGCCTACTATGATGTAAGCTTCTATCAATTCTATCGAGAATGTACTTGTAGGTATTCCTAGTGATCCTCCCATGAATAGCAGGAACACCAAGATACTTACCAAGATCATTTGTTTCCTGTATTCCAAGCTTAGCACAGATATTCTGCCTAGTATTGGTTCTAACATTTTTAGGGGAAAAAAACACAAGATTTTTCTTTACTAACAAATTCACCAAAGGCTAAGCAAAACCAACCAAGGTAGTTAAGACATCATTAGCTTGGTCAGGGCATGCATTGGAGAAAAACACAAGATCATCAGCGAAGAAGAGCTGGGTTAAAGCAAGACCATTAGAAGATAAAATGACAGGTTTCCAATTCCCTTCCCTACACTCTTTCAGAATGCATTGGCTCAGACGTTCAATGCATAAAGTAAAGAGGTAGGATGATAGAGGACAACGAGTGAGAGTATAACTCTTAGATTGCTTGAGTTGGTGTAGCAAGTAGAGACTCTTTTTAGCTAATAGCTTGTGAGGAAGAGAGGTCCTTTGATTTTGGTTATGCAATTATAAAAGCGTTTGAATTCCACCAAAAGAATTCAACTTGGGGTTAGCTTGATAAATAAGAAAAACACTAGAAAACCTAGGTCTCAAAGGGCATACACCTTTGAGCCGAGATGTAATCAATAGATTGAACCCGGTTAACAAAAAATATTGTGTCATCTCTGCGTTGTGCTCCCTTTCTCTGCATATCTGTTGTGTACTATGTTTTCAAGCAACACTTTATTTTGCAGGCAGTGTTGAAGGCGGGAAGGTCATACAAACTTACCGTTGTTGTGTCTTCAGACTGGTCGAGTGAGCTGCTATCACGAATGGGGTAGTGGCTAGGTCCATAGTTTAGTATGGAAAACCATGATGTGGACCAGACCAGAGCACACTAAGAGGTCAATACATCCTATAATATAAATCATAAACCAGATTAGATTATTCTTAATGGTCTACGATCCGTACAAAACTGAACTGTGCGATGCAGTTTGGTCCATAATTTTTTAAATGGTCCGGTCTATTTTTTCAGCCATACAACCTACTGCGTTGAATTTTTGTTTGTATTAGTGTATTTCTTGGTCAAGCCATCAGGATTTATCTTGGGCAATGTAGTCAAAATTTCATTTTAAAGATTAAAAATTTACAATTTTTCAATTTTAGAACACCAAAACAGTTTTACATAAAAAAAATTTAAAAAAATTTAGAACACCAAAACAGTGTACTATCTCAGCCCAAATCAGCTTCATATTCGTTGGTCACGCTTGGATGATAGATAATAAATATCACATGATAACAAATTCCACTAAACACAGGGTGTATCTGTATCGTATCCACATTATTAATCAATCACCCATGCAATTTAAATCTCCAATTTTTAAACTTACCGCTTGTTCTTCTGTCACTTATCCGTCAGAAATGCAGCGGAAAAATAAAAATATATTACATAAATAGACTTTAATATATATATATATATATATATATATATATATATATTGGGTTAATGCCACATTTGGTCACTGTGATTACTAAATTGTGTCAAGTTTAATCACTAGAAAAAATTAATATCAAATTTGGTCACTCTAATTACTGAAACAGGTCACGTTTAGTCACTCTCCGTTAGTCTCCGTCCAACACCGTTAAGGGAGTCCGTTATGTGCTGACGTGGCTAACGGGATCGCCTAGTCATCACCATTTTGGGTCAGAAATGGTCAAACCCGACCTGCCACGTCACTAAACCCGCCATGTCATACACCCAACCCACTAACACGACCCGACCCAAAACCAAACCCTCGCCCACTTAACAAAACAAGATTGGAAAATCGATCGGGTTAGTGGCCATTTCATACCAAAACCCTTTCTCCTTCCTCGCTTTGCTCCTTTCTTGAATCAATCCCCCACAAATAAATCCCCAAATTCGTCAAAAACCAGAATCCCTAGAAGCACGTACGTTCGATTGAAGCAAGCTGGCGATAGCTCGATGGAAGATTCAGATTAAGAGTATCCAGAACTCGACGAACTGGCAGGTGACTTACTCTAAGCGCCGCAAAGGGCTCTTCAAGAAGGCCAACGAGCTCACCGTCCTCTGCGACGCCAAAGTCTCCAGCACCGGCAAGCTCCACGAGTTCATCAACCCCTCCGCCACGTCAGTCTACATCACCTCTACTTTCATTCAATCTCTCCCTTCCTCTCTCCGAACCCCTAGATTCCCGATTCCAAATGAGAGCGAGCTGAATCCGAGTTGATCAGTCTTCGTCTTCGTCTCGGAAGTTTCAATCCAAGCTTGGATAGCACAATTTTTCAATCTCGTTGAGCTGAGCGTCAAATTTTTGCTTTTGTTTTTGTTTGTGTGGTTTGGTTGGGAGCGCAGAAGCAAGGGGATGTTGGATCAGTACCAGTGAGCTCTCGACGTAGACATCTGGATTACTCACTATGAAGTCCGGTCTCTCTTCATCTACTTCTTCCCTCCTGTCATCTTCCATGTTTGCTGAACGAGAGGACGGACCTCACTCTCCCTCTCCCTTAATCAATCTCTTTGTATGAGTGCAGAAGATGCAAGGTCAATTGAAGGAGATTTTTTATGATGAATTTGGGGATTTTTTTGGTGGGGGAATTGATTCGAGGAAGGAGAAAGGGTTTTGGTCTGAAATGTCCAATAACCCAATCGATTTTCCAATCTTGTTTTGTTCAGTGGGTGAGGGTTTGGTTTTGGTTCGGGTTGGGTTGGGTGTATGACATGGCGGGTTTAGTGACGTGGCGGGTCGGGTTTGACCATTTCTGACCCAAAATGGTGCTGACTAGGCGCTCCCGTTAGCCACGTCAGCACATAACGGACTCCCTTAACGGAGTTGGACGGAGACTAACGGAGAGTGACTAAACGTGACATGTTTCAGTAATTAGAGTGACCAAATTTGATATTAATTTTTTCTAGTGACTAAACATGACACAATTTAGTAATCACAGTGACCAAATGTGGCATTAACCCTATATATATTTATAGGTAGGGAACAAGTAGGAAATAGAAATAAATCAAAATTAAAAAGAATAAAGGTTGGTTTTTTCTTTTTCTGTATGGTGACTCGCACAAGTCACCACCACCACCGCCAAACGAATCCAACGTTTTCCTTTTCCTCCACTCTTCTTCGGGCAACCGGGCAGCACCTCATATAGCAAAAAGTCCAATCTCAGCGTGTTCCTCACAGCCTGCCCCATGAGCTGGCATCTCATCATTCTCACTTTCCTTCCTCACTTACTCCCCTCAGCTAACACGCAGCAAAGAATAACTAATTACGATTGCCAAATTACAAAAAGATCCCTCAACTCCTCCACCGTCCCTCTCAGATCCTCGATTCCATCAATCAATCGTAAGTGCAGGCATGCTTGAGCGAGATCGTGGCGTTGGCCTTGTTTGGATTGAACGTGATGTCGCACCCAATCGTCTTGTAGAATCTCGGCTTCACCAGTTTGCCCAGAACGTAAGCTTTGGACCGGACGGTGAAGTTCAGCGTCAGGTGGACCGGCAGCAGCGGCTTCCCGGTGGCCGTGCTGCTCAGCCCTGCCCCGCTACCGTACATTGGGATCTTGTCGCCGGCGATGGATATCGCCACCGACCTCTGGCTACTCCTCTTCTGATAAAACCGCTTCACCTGCGAAATTCACCGTGTTGACCGATTAACACACTTAATTATGCACAAGTTCCATACGAATTGATAATGTTTCGTAGAGATTATAAAAGCTTTACCGCTCCCGTGGCAATTGCGAGCTGTGAGTAGGACAGATCCAGAGGCGTCGAGGTCACGTGGACGCCGAAGAAAGTCCCGGTGTTGCGGTAGATCATTCGGACGGTGGAGTTCACTGTGATCATATCAGTAGCTACTCCGGAGGCGTCGGAGCCGGCTTGGATGTTGAAATGCTCGAACTTAATGCTCTGCAAAACATTAATTAAACCCCAAACTGAGCTACCCAATTGGAAATTACATCTCTAGATTTGGGGGAAAACTGAATTGAAATTAGAGCTTAGTACCTTCATTGTGATCTTGGGCTTCTGGGGTCTGCTAGCTCCCCAGAAAATCAGAGAGAAGAAAGAGAAGAGAACGAAGAACCCCAGAACAAAAGCGAGGACATAGCAGCGGCGAGGGATTCCCCTGCGCCGCTCTTCGTCTTCGAGCAGCCCTTCTTCCTCAATCACATCGACTTCTTTCCACTGCTTCTGGTTCCCCTTCCGGTGCCCGCCGCGGCCTCCGGAGGCGTCGTTGGGAGAGATCTTCCTAGATCCGGGCTTGAGCGAGCCGGAGAATCGGGTGGAGGAGGATTCCCGGGAGTGGTGGCCGACGGAGGAGTGGGAGTGAGGCGGGGAGGCGACGGGGCTGAGGACCGGGGTAGAGTGAAACGACGTCGTGGTCTTCTCGCCGTCGTGGGAGTCGCGGGAGGGGCTCTGGACGAAGTAGGCAGGGCGTCGGGGAGATCTGGTCGGCGACGACGGCGCCAGGCTGGTCACCTCGGAGTCGGTTTTGGCATGCATTTTTTGGGTTTTGTTTGGGGTAATGGGAGTGAACGGGAAAGCTGGGTGAAGCAGAGAGAAGCTTGTTCAGGCGGAGGAGGGAGAAAAATGGGTTTTATGGGAATAAGGGCAGTGAAGGGGAAGGCGGAAAATGGTGAGGGAGCTTCGTGTTCGTGAGCTCCAGCGGAGGCTGATGAGAGATTAGTCGGCGGAAATTGGTAGTTTAGTGACAGATTGTTTTTAGAAACAAAAACATTATTAATTAATTTAGCTTGGAGTGGAGACAGAGCAGAGAGAATAATAGCGCGTGGAATGTTTTTGGGGGACAGATAACAATGGGGAGTGTACTAAGACGGTGGGCTGCGGTAGGAAGGATTCGGCTCATGAATATTTCAGTTGAGCCTGGGATGTGAAGCCCATTTTCCTTCAAAGATAGGAAAAAGAAATTCGATGATGAAGCCCAAACTTAAATTCCTAGTGGTAAGACAGAAAGTTGTCGACTCGGTTTCTCCAGTTGATCCGAGTGAGCAAGTATGATAAGGATTAATGATCTGATCCATTTAAACCCTTTTAGTTTGAATATGTGAAAAGTATATTGCCTTCGTATATAAATTATTTTCAAAGTTAACAATCTACCAATAACACGATGGATTGAAGCAAAAGGGAAACTAAAAAAAGAAACTCACTCATCACAGGGTTAAAGAACGCTCAAACACATCATAATATTTCTATGTATAGTCTTTTCTATCAGTATACATTGGATGGAGAATGTATCAAAATAATATGTTTAATCGAAAAACCAACTCAACAACATCTAATAAGTTTCTCAGATCTCATCACCCCACCCCAACATCATATAATTGGTGAAATCAACCAGCCCAGTTCAAGTTGGGACTAGGAAAAGACTAGAATAAATCAGAAAGGGGAAATAATTTCATTGCATTGAAATGTCATTTATGGATAAGCTTGTTAGAGTAGTCAACAATGAGTGAACTCGGTGAAGTACCACATTGGTGGGAGAAGGAAATTGCAAGTGTTTTATAGCCTAACTACTTTATTTTATTGTATAAAGTAATAAGTGGGTTTGGAGTGAGTGTGTGCAATTTAATTTGACATATTAAATCGCATTTAGCAATTTGAAATTTTGTCTAATTAATTATCGGAATTATTTTTTATTAGTTAATTCTGAATAATTATTTGATTTTTGTGAAACGACATAACCCTTTGGAAGGGAACTGTCGTTTTCACAATAAAAGACTTCTGCAGCCAATCTTCTTTTCCAACGTTCATCTTCTTCTCCTTGTTTTTCCTTCTCCAAAAACACTAACACAGAAGTCAGGAAGGTGTTGCTTTCGAACTTTGATTGGAGGAGGGACTCCTGGAGGTGGCTTGCCTAAATCCTACCAGCAACAACGTAGTGGGGGCAAATAACACTCTAAGGAGAGTGTTCAAAATCATGCCTAAATCCTCTTCCCTACCGTTTCCCTGACAAAGCTTCCCTACATACTGGCAAATGAGTTGCCTCCAGTGGCTAATTCTAATTCATTGAATGAGCCCAAACACAAACACTACAGACTCAAAATCGGCAATGAGTAATTTATCTCCCTGCGACCCCGCCTACCTCGGTGGATATTACTATTTCTCACAAGAATACCTTGTTGGTTGCTACTCCATCGAGTGAGGCTCATCCATGTCAACATCTACCATTCTTCTGCAATGCTTTCTTGCTCATAAAAATCTGCATCGCATCCGAGATTCTAGACTACAATTCATCGACCGATGAAAATAGCATCAACAATGTATTCATCGTGTTGTTTCCTCTGAACGAGGATTTCGACTGGAGTATAGAATCCCTTTATGGCATTGCAATTGCGTATTTATGTATACTCTATTTCACTCTATCGAAATAGGGGACTTTTGTAGTGGCCAAGATTTTTCTACCCGTGAAAGTTTGAGCGTCCTTTGAGTTTATCTTTGTTCGAATGAGAATGATATTTACTTGTTTCAATTTCAATTTTGGGAATAGGAGGAAGAGTGGAAGAGAGAGAGAGAGAGAGAGGTCAATACTTTTTTGTTTTGTTTTAGTTTCGGCTTTTATCTTCCATGTCTCTTAACTTTATTATGTAATATGTGACTCAACAATTTAGACTGAGCTAGAATGATGATGTGGATGGAAAAGTACCTTTATTCTCCTTTAAGTTTTTGGACCGAACAGAGTGTGCAACGAAAATTGCGTTTCAGTGCTTTAGTTGAAATATCTTTTGAGATCCTTATCAAACCCAGTCACCGACGAAGATATGTTTCTCTATAGTTATACACAAGTGATCCACAGGTTCAGCGGGAGGCTCACTACACCTTAACTGGCCAAGATCGAGGAGTGGGCAACCCATGTTGCAACATTTCCGGAGACATTTGGGGCATTGTTCACCACCCACACTCCCGGCTTCTTAGGTCTAAATCATGTCTCGGGCTTATGGCTAAAATCTTCGTATGGTCGTGGCATAATTGTGGGGTAATCGATGGAGGGATCTGGCCACTAAGCAAAAACTTTGGCGACCTAGGGATGCCACCTATATCGGAAAAATGGAATGACAAGTGTGAAAATAGGCACAATTTCAAAGCTTCCTACTGGAATCGAATGCTTATTGTGCTCAATTTTGATCACTATTACAATGGCACCAAAGTTGCTTCTTGCCTTGCTGATCACTATTACAACGCCACAACCGGCCCTCTGGAGGTACACTTTGAAAGGCATGTGACCCACATGTCCTCCATTGCGGCAGGAAACTTCTTCCTTGAAACTAGATTCTTTTAGATACGGAAAGGGACAACAAGGGAGTCACTCCGAGAGCTGACATTGACATGTAAAAAGTCATCTAGGAAGTCGAAGACAATCAAAACTGCCATGCTGCACACTTGGACGTAGATATTATGCCATTGTCCATCAACTTCCCATTTTTGAACTTTAACAAGGATCTTATATCGAAGGGTTCGCTCGCTGCTACTGGAAGAAGGATTTTCGTCGAAAGTCCTCAAAACTAACCCATGCCTCCGTCAGGCAGTGACCATATTATCAACGGAGCCCCGTGGATCATGACCGTGCGAGCTGACATGGTTGATCAAAGTTGCATAGCAGAAAATGACACTTCCAAATAGAGTTGAAATAAAGGGGTATTCTTACTTCCTGCTGGGTAATATCCGCCTTCGATATGACTATGTACTATGCAGGAAAGGTGGCATGCTCTGCTACTTACTCCCTTAATCGCTCACAAGTTACAGGGAAGTTTATCATCTGTGAAAACGTGACCGAAGATCAACTAACATATATGGCTTTGAGGCTTGAGCAATTGGGCGCTTTTGGAGGAGTGTTGATCACTGAAAAGCCAACAACTTTGTTAGACCCAGTTGATTGTTCGATTTCGTTAATAGCTCTGCCTTAAATTTAGGAGATTTGGTAAGGAACTATGTGGCTGTTGTTTTTGCTGAGCCAAGCTACGGAGCATCGGATTTCAGTTGATTAAGATCGGGATCAAATCGAATATCTAGGATGGGATTTTCACTTGCAGAGGGCCCGACCGATTCAATTTAGGGATTTTGAAGATGGATGTTGTGCCTCTTGGAGTTAAAATCTTGGCAGCCTACTTGCGAAGGGTTTCTCACATGTCACGAAGAGATTATGATATGATGTCAGAGTACGCCATGCTCTTTGGCACATCCATGGTGACCCTGCACATTGCTCGCGTGCGACGCTTCTCAAATCCGTCTACCCTACATGGAGCCCAATTGCACTTAGATCGACTATGATGACCACTACTTTTGTGGTTGACAACACGAGACGACATTTGACAGAGAAGCTTATGATTCTTGAAATATCCCGGTCGATTTATAAGTTGGACACATCAATCCTAACAGGGCCCTGGATCCAGGGTTGGTGATAGCATCGTATTTGCACGTGTTTTCACTCTGGTTTCCTGCCCATTTTGGCTCGAATTGATTGTTCCTTGGCCTATTTTACGCTAGGTTGTGTTCCTTTGTCACATTTCAGGTCCTAGAACATAAAGTGAAGCATAGGCGCAAGTTTCAAGTCAATCAGAGATCAATTGACGATTCGGGAGAAGAAACTCGGGTATGACCTGAAGAAGAATGGATTTCTACCTCACTTTATGGACAGAGAATCATGCAAGCTTGTCATGAAAAGAAAGAGGACGAGACTACGAGCGTCTGGGTTCAAACGGCGACTGATTTGGAGTCCGGACGAGGGAGAAACGAAGCTTTGAACAGGAGCGGAGACAGAATTACGGGCAGCCCCTGCCAAATTACGGCCGTAATTGGCCAGGGCATGCCCGTAATTTATTGGCCGAGCCTTCTACCCAGAATTCCCTCGCGGTGATAAAATTACGGGCAAGACCCCAAGAATTACGGCCGTAATTCCTAAATTACTGGCGGTAATTGGGAAATTACGGCCGTAACTTCTCCTCTGCCAGCTTAAGTGAAACGCGCGTTTTGGTGCGAATTACGGGCAGGAAGTAATTACGGCCGTAATTCTGCCCGTAATTCGCCCAGAGTCGGGTTTTTGAAGGCAGATTCGAGCCAAGGAGAGGGAATTCGATTTTCTGGGCAAAAACAGAGTTTTAGAGAGAGAAAGAGCGAAGAACAAACCCTAGGAGCTATTTTGGAGTGGATTTCTCATCATTGAAGCCCAGATTGCGTCCCGAGGAGTGAAGATTGACATCCCAGAGCAGATTTTCCTCATCTTTATGAGTATGGCTACTCTGATTTCTGTTTTCCTTTCTCTCTCTATGGAGTAGAACCTCTCTCTCACTTGGGTATGAAGAACCCTAGTTCCTGATGTTAGGGTTTTGATTGTAATGACTTGGGAATGATATTATTGTTTGATTTTAATCGAATGACGCATGTTTCATGAATTGATTTGAGTCTGATCAACTTGTTTCAATTTCTGCTTCAACCTGAGATAGATAGAATCTGATTAGGTTGTTAGAGCTTCTTCATTCGATAGTAGGAGATTGGCTATACGAGAGTTAGCCAGTTTACTGCTTTGTACTGGTGTTCTTAACGCCAGTAGTGGAGTTCTGTGTTTATAGCCTCAGCTTTCTATCCCGGTGAAGACTAGTCGTCTGCCGGGTAGTTAGACTGAGAGGGCTTGGTCAGCTTAAGAGATTCCAAGCTACTGTCGGATCTTCCGCAGTCTAATCAACAGTAAATCAACCCAGGGAATTGCAATTGAACCTAACTAAGGGGCTAGGGGGATTCAATCCCGAGTGACTCTTAACTGCTTTTGAAAACCGAACCAATTCCTGCTTTCTTACTGCTTTTGCTTTTAAACAACAACACTCGACTTAGTTTGCTAGATAATAGAGAATCACGGAGTAAGCAGTAGATCTAGACCCCGGGTTGATAGTATAACTTGCCTGTTACTGCATTCCCGGACTGCGATTGCACTTGGTCGCAGTTTGGTGTTGTGTTTTGGCGTGTCAAGTTTTTGGCGCCGTTGCCGGGGACCCTCTAGGTTATTGGAGAAACGTGATAATTTGTTACTCTAGCTTTTATTTACTGCATTTTATTTCTTCCACCTGTGTGCCTTCACGGGTTGTTTCTTCTGAGTGTGTGCAGGTAGTGCATGACCCGTAGCCAGTCGGGAGATCTACTACCATTAGACCAGGAGCTTGAACGAACTTGTAGGAACTTCAAGCGGGCTCTAAAGGCGCGACTGGCTGCGGAGGAGGCACTGTCACAGCTGCAGCTAGGAGAAGAAGAAGAAGAAGGCGAGATGGGGGATCCGCAGAACAACGATCTGATCCCCGAGGAGCAGACCATGGGATCCTACTGGGCCGCTAGGGCTGCGGACATGAGGTCACCCATTCAGCACCCTCATGTCCCAGCCAACAACTTTGAGGTGAGCACCTCCGTGATCACCATGCTGCGCGGTTCAGTAGTGTTCCGTGGTAAGGAGGGAGAGTGCCCTCGATCACATCTCAGGCGATTCCACGAGCTCATCGATGGAATCAAGATCAATGGGGTACCAGCAGATGCCATCCAGCTGAGGTACTTCCCATTCACTCTGGAGGGGCAGGCCAAGGAGTGGCTAGACACTCGACCTCCGGGCTCCATCACCACGTTCGCCAACCTGGCGGACAAGTTCCTCACCCGCTACCATCCTCCATCCAAGACAGCTGCCCTGCAGAAGCAAATTACACATTTTGCTCAGGATGAGGATGAGACCATCAGGGATGCATGGGAGAGGTACAACAGTCTTTTTCTCAGGTGTCCCAATCATGGTTTTAATGATGCATTCAAGGTGGGCACCTTCTATCACGCTCTCTTCCCGGAGGACAAGCAGCTGATCGACTCGGTTTGTGGCGGGAACATGCTGACCAAAACCCCGCCACAGCTGAATCAACTCTTTGAAGAGATGGCGGAGAATGGTTATGATTGGGGCACTGCCAGGAGATCGAGGAGAGCATCAGGCCGGGGTGTGCATGCTGTGGGCACCCAGTCATCTGATTTGGTGCAGGTAGTGTCGAAGCTGGTCTCAGCTATCGATCGGTCCGGGATGATTCCAGGGACCGGACAGCAGCAGGCGATGCTCTGCCAGTGGTGCGAGAGCACCCATCATATGGTGGAAGACTGCCAGGCGATGAAGGAATCGACCACACCCCAGGAGCAGGTGAACTTCATCAACAATGTCAGGCGCAATGACCCCTACAGCAACACGTACAATGAGGGGTGGCGCCAGCATCCTAACTTCGCCTGGGCTGGGCCGAATCCCAGACCACCAGCTCCACAGGGACCACCGGGCTTCCAGAGACCACCATATCAGCCCAGACAGGGGCAATTCCAACAGCCGGGTGCAGCCCCTGCTGCCCCAGCGCAGAATGATCAGATGACTGAACTGCGGGACTTGGTGGGTTCTCTCGCCAGTGTTAGCGCTCAGAAATTCAACACTTTTGAGCAGTTCATGGAGAAGGCCTCGGGTCAACTCCTGTCTCTGGAAGCTGGTCAGAGGAATACACGGGCTGTTTTGCAGGATATCCAGACCCAGCTGGGAAGCGTGGCCCAAGCAGTGGCTCAAAGGGCGCCTGGTACTCTACCAGCGCAGACCATCCCTCCTCCTCGCGACCCTCACGAGACTGCCCATGCCATCATTACCAGGAGTGGCAAGCTGACTGTTGATCCCCCTGCTCGGGAACCGGAGAAAGAAAGCCCTGTTGCAGCATCTCCAGCGGTGGAACAAGAAGTAGAGAAGGAGGTTGAGGTGCCTGCACCTAAACCGCAACCAGTAGTGAAGGAGTATGTCCCTAAACTCCCTTTCCCTACTCGGTTGCACAGAGACAGGCTGGAGACAGAGTTCGAGAACTTCATGGCCATGCTCAAGAAGCTGAATGTCCAAGTGCCCTTCCTGGAGGCACTATCGCAAATGCCGAAGTATGCGAAGTTTCTGAAAGAGCTTCTCTCAAAGAAGCAGAAGCTGAGTGAGCTGGCCACTGTGGAGCTCAGCGAGGAGTGCTCGGCTATTCTGCAGAACAAGCTTCCGCAGAAGAAAAAGGACCCAGGTAGTTTTACTATCCCGTGCTCTATTGATAAATTGCATGTAGAGAAGTCCTTGGCGGATTTAGGTGCTAGTATCAATGTTATTCCATACAAATTGTTCATGAAACTAGGCCTAGGTGAACCCCGTGCTACTAGGATGACCCTTCAATTAGCTGACAGATCGGTAGTGCATCCTAGGGGTATAGTGGAAGACCTTCTGGTCAAGGTTGGCAAATTCACATATCCTGTGGATTTTGTTATCCTGGACATCAGTGAGGACACAGAAGTGCCTCTTATACTGGGAAGGCCTTTCCTGGCCACCGCCAAGGCTCTCATAGATGTGCATGATGGGACCTTAGTTTTGAGAGATGGCGAGGAGCGAATAACGTTTTCTGTTGCTGATACTATACCTGCTTCGCTACCTCTGCATGCTGTATCTCACCAGGAGCACGAGTCTGTCGTGTATCCTTCTGTGCTGCCTATTTTGCAGGAACCGCCTCCCACACCTTCGCCGCCACTCCGGACCACCCCGTCATCCAAAGAACAGATCAAGGAGGAGTGGCGGCCGAAACTGCAGGCAGCTGAGCCCGCTCGAAAGAAAGCCGGAGACCACTATGAGCTGGTCCCGCCCCCACCTTGGCCATCCGAGTATTCACTCGCTTGCATCCTGCCAGATGGCCAAGTCGAGCTGGCAAATGCAGGTGGCCACATTCGTCGCGTCCATGGCCACCAGTTGAAGCTGTACCTCAAGAGCGATGTGGATCCGCTCTTGAAGGCACCTGATCCTACACTTCCCTGAGCATCCATACTGGCGTCCAGCTAAAAGACGGTAAAGAAGCGCTTGTGGGGAGGCAACCCCACCAAGGTTTGTTTTTCTTTCGTTTGTTTTTGTCGGTTTGTCCACTTGGAACTATGGTTTCTATCACCCAGTGTGTTTTGCTGATGCTAGCCCGCTGACTGGTCCACTTCCAGTCCCCCAGCAGTGTTCTTACCCGGTAACATCGTTTCCCTTATCTTTCCCTCTGCTCCATTGAGGGCAATGTCGTGCTTAAGTGTGGGGGGATGCTTTGTATCAGTTGGACTATTTATGACGGTGCTTGGAGCCTAGTCCGCTGTCCGAATCTTACGATTTGAGGGCTCCAAGTACTGCTGTTTGATCATATTGGCACTGTGTTTTTGATGGATGAACTGATTGGTTTTCGGATTAATGCATGACAACTTGTTTGCGACTAGGACAACCTATGATGAGGACTGTGATGTGCAGTAGAACGATGTAGGAGTTCAGTTTTTCGACTGTTTGCTTGCCAACTGTGACTTGATCTGACTTGATCTGATTACTTGTTCTTAACAGTCGTTTATGCATCTAGTTCAGGGTATCAGAATGTGAGATAGAGCATATAGGTAGCCATGTGAGATTTGAGCCTGCTCGTTTCTTTCTTGTGCGATAGATCCCTCTTCCATGATGTGTAGCATTCACGTTGTCACTAGCTAAGATGATGGGGGCATAGGATTAGCCCACGCCCAAAAACTGACTGTCCTGATGTGTCATATCCCCTAGTCAGCCCCTTTGAGCCGTGTGTTATCCTTTCTTTTGGTCTATAATGAAAAAATCACCCTTGTTGCATCTTTTAGAAGGTTCCACAGAGTGGTTTTTACATATTCTCTGCTGTTTCTGCTAAAGTCTATGTGAGTGTTGGAGGTAGTGCTTAAAGGTTGGGCAGATGTTTGAAATATGTGCAGAAGTGGTGGCTCTCTTAAGAAATGAAAAGAAAAATAAAAGAAAAACAAAGAAAAATTGAAAGCAAAAGAGAGCCACTACAAAAAATCTGAATAATGCCCAGTAAGTAGTGTTTCTTAGCGGTATGGCTTGGAAATGCTGATGTTTATGCCTCCTTCGCTCTTGTGCTCTTGAGATGTTGAGTATTGCAGAATAGCAGAAAGGAAATACCGGTTTGTTTGACTGTGATTGTGTGTTTGGGAAATGTGGAACCTTTTGCTATGAATACTTCCACCACCTAAAAGGCTTTTTCCCCATGTCCAAGACCCTAGCCAGTCATTTGAACCTGTGTCTAAGACCTCCTGATTAGTTAGTGATGACATTATGTATGTGAACTCTAGCATTTAGAGGCTGCCATCATGGTGAAGAGATGTTAGGGATTGAGAGAAATAGCATGCGCATTTTTCGCATTAAATTGTCCTGACCCCACTGGTCGAGAGTGAGTGATTCATTTTCATATTCTCTATACTCTTGTACCCCGGTGAGGACCTAGATTGCTCGGTCTCTGTTCTGATGTCTTGAGTTGGATGCATGAGTTGACTGTTTTGAGTGAGTGGTCGAGTTAAGTCTGGGTTGGTTGGTGAACAGAAGGAAGACTCTTCCTTTACTCGATTTGCTGCACTCGAATGTCCTTTGTGGTGGTTGTCCAGGTTGCTATTAAAGTTGTTCATGTGTTGATGTTTGAAAACCAGTTTGATTCACGTGTTCTGTGCCTTTATGACTTGTCCCCAATGTTGGTTGACTGAAATATGTGAGCTTACCTTGTGTAGTACTTGGTTTGCTTGGGGACAAGCAAACAGTTAAGTGTGGGGGAATTTGATAGCATCGTATTTGCACGTGTTTTCACTCTGGTTTCCTGCCCATTTTGGCTCGAATTGATTGTTCCTTGGCCTATTTTACGCTAGGTTGTGTTCCTTTGTCACATTTCAGGTCCTAGAACATAAAGTGAAGCATAGGCGCAAGTTTCAAGTCAATCAGAGATCAATTGACGATTCGGGAGAAGAAACTCGGGTATGACCTGAAGAAGAATGGATTTCTACCTCACTTTATGGACAGAGAATCATGCAAGCTTGTCATGAAAAGAAAGAGGACGAGACTACGAGCGTCTGGGTTCAAACGGCGACTGATTTGGAGTCCGGACGAGGGAGAAACGAAGCTTTGAACAGGAGCGGAGACAGAATTACGGGCAGCCCCTGCCAAATTACGGCCGTAATTGGCCAGGGCATGCCCGTAATTTATTGGCCGAGCCTTCTACCCAGAATTCCCTCGCGGTGATAAAATTACGGGCAAGACCCCAAGAATTACGGCCGTAATTCCTAAATTACTGGCGGTAATTGGGAAATTACGGCCGTAACTTCTCCTCTGCCAGCTTAAGTGAAACGCGCGTTTTGGTGCGAATTACGGGCAGGAAGTAATTACGGCCGTAATTCTGCCCGTAATTCGCCCAGAGTCGGGTTTTTGAAGGCAGATTCGAGCCAAGGAGAGGGAATTCGATTTTCTGGGCAAAAACAGAGTTTTAGAGAGAGAAAGAGCGAAGAACAAACCCTAGGAGCTATTTTGGAGTGGATTTCTCATCATTGAAGCCCAGATTGCGTCCCGAGGAGTGAAGATTGACATCCCAGAGCAGATTTTCCTCATCTTTATGAGTATGGCTACTCTGATTTCTGTTTTCCTTTCTCTCTCTATGGAGTAGAACCTCTCTCTCACTTGGGTATGAAGAACCCTAGTTCCTGATGTTAGGGTTTTGATTGTAATGACTTGGGAATGATATTATTGTTTGATTTTAATCGAATGACGCATGTTTCATGAATTGATTTGAGTCTGATCAACTTGTTTCAATTTCTGCTTCAACCTGAGATAGATAGAATCTGATTAGGTTGTTAGAGCTTCTTCATTCGATAGTAGGAGATTGGCTATACGAGAGTTAGCCAGTTTACTGCTTTGTACTGGTGTTCTTAACGCCAGTAGTGGAGTTCTGTGTTTATAGCCTCAGCTTTCTATCCCGGTGAAGACTAGTCGTCTGCCGGGTAGTTAGACTGAGAGGGCTTGGTCAGCTTAAGAGATTCCAAGCTACTGTCGGATCTTCCGCAGTCTAATCAACAGTAAATCAACCCAGGGAATTGCAATTGAACCTAACTAAGGGGCTAGGGGGATTCAATCCCGAGTGACTCTTAACTGCTTTTGAAAACCGAACCAATTCCTGCTTTCTTACTGCTTTTGCTTTTAAACAACAACACTCGACTTAGTTTGCTAGATAATAGAGAATCACGGAGTAAGCAGTAGATCTAGACCCCGGGTTGATAGTATAACTTGCCTGTTACTGCATTCCCGGACTGCGATTGCACTTGGTCGCAGTTTGGTGTTGTGTTTTGGCGTGTCAGTTGGTATATGATATCAAGATCCAGGATTACATTGATTTGTTGTGTGGGAAGAACCTAACTACAAAACAACATGAAGCCATCTTGCGGGGCCGTGGATGAAAATGATCCACCGACCATGAAAACCCAAGTAGAGCAGGCGACACTTTTATTTCTGCACAAGAAAGTGATCAAGAATTTCTGGATCAGGGTGGACATCGTGGAAGATTCACTGGCGATGACCTACTGTTTTATCCGTGGGGGCGATCAACACAACCACGTAGTTTCCAGCCCCATCGTTGCCCACATGCGGGATCACTAAATCATGTGTTGCAGAGCAGCTACATCGGCTGTCTATTCTTTATTTCAAGGTGACATGGCAATCATTTGTCATTTCATGATTGTAGTCAACCATTTCAACAATGAAATATTTCATTAGATGGAAGAGC
This sequence comes from Linum tenue, assembly GCA_946122785.1. Classification (NCBI taxonomy): domain Eukaryota; kingdom Viridiplantae; phylum Streptophyta; class Magnoliopsida; order Malpighiales; family Linaceae; genus Linum; species Linum tenue. The sequence goes on along the minus strand of CAMGYJ010000008.1, from coordinate 75,609,029 downwards.
AAATAAAATTGGAAGTGGGGGTAGCAAGTGGGCCCACTTCAATTGGTTAGAGTATAAAAATTATTTAGTTATATTAAAAATGAATCGCCCACCATATGAAATTGAAGATAGATTTCATGGATGTAAATGAAATGAAAGTTAAAGAATGAAATTGTAAAAGGTGTATACGTGGCGGCAGGGGCCACATATAAAATAGATATGCTATTTCATGGTTGTTGATGGTCTAACCGACCATGAAAACCCAAGTACTGGGGCATGTTTCCTATATCTTAGCAGTCGAGAAAGCCTTTTATGGCTGAACTTGGTTATGGCTATTAGTAGTAGAAGCAGAAATTTGTCAGTTCAATTATTGGCAGAAGTTAGGAACGTGATCAATCGAGGGGCTGGTTTGCACCGTATTTCTGGTGCAAAGGCTGTGTTCTTAAAAATTAACAAATTGTTTGGCTCGTGCTCCGCCGTAGTAAGAAACTAATGATTTATTTGAAATCAAACTATTCAAATAATATTCCTACATAAATGTCACACAGTGTATTGATCATTACGAATAACATATGTCATTCGTTTATTTAAGTGGTACATAATAAATAATTATCCCTACATAAGGTTTACATAGTGTTTAATCATTATGGAAAATTTACATAATATTTTTGTTTAATTGGCACATAAGAAATGATCATCTATTCATGAACTTTAGTAGTGTGTTAATCATTAAGAAAGATTAATGTAATATATTTGCTTATATAATAGTCATCTTTTTATAAAATTTAGTTTATCTAGTGTCTATAAATTTTGTTTATGTGACTGTTACAAATTTATTTAATTGTTATAAAACATTACGGTTATATAATATTGTTACATATAACTTTCATGTGCGATCTAATAATAAAATCAAGTTATAGAAAGTAACATTTGATGAATTCTTAATTTATGTTACTGTTATAGAACCTTGTTATAAATTTTCAAAATGTGTGGTCTGATAATAAAATCACACTTTAGAAAATAAGATACGATTAAAACTGTTATGTCAAAGTTAACTAACCTTGCGAAATTTTTGTATAATGCAAATTGATGACATTTTAATTATTTTAGTTAACAATGAAGGAATTTCATTGTTGTGGACATTTTAATTATTTTAGTTAACAACCGATCACATTTTAATTTCATTGTTGTGGAAACATGGCGGGTGGTAATTGGTTGGGTGCACCAGGTCATCATTCCTAGTTGGTACACCCTTCCCACTAAAGAATTTCTTGCAAAGAAACCTCGAGGCCCGAGTCAATAAGAACCGGTCAACCAAATTGCTAGTGGTTTTTAATTGGATCCAAATTGATCTTGCATTCGAGTCCCAATTTTACCGATACAACCGACTCAGTTCGATTTTAACAACATTGTAATTAACCATAAACAACACAAAGTAGTAAAGTTCTATCGTACGAAAGGACCATCTGCTAATCGATAAAACAAAGTGTATGATATCAGCACAAATCCAAATTATTAATTCATATAATATCTACTAATCTATGAACCGCACATAGTTTACAAGATTGATGGGCATAAAGTGTACTTATATGATTCCAGATAAATGAAAACAGAAAACGACTTAAAAGAGAGCTTTGCTACCACCCACCCCAATGCAATAAACTACCGCAACCATTCAAGATTACTGGGACCATAATTTATTATTGATCACCAGAGAATCAGCTTTCATAGTTTTCTAAGAACAAGGATGAAATTAGCAGGCTGGATTTCCTGAATGGCCATTTCTTCATCCACCAATCTAGCAAAGATGTCAAACAAACTGTCCAAGCTCAAACCTTCCCCAAAATGGTGTCCCAACATCGATTCCTGTACACTCCTAACAGTCCTCGCAACTTCTCTGCCAAAGCTCTCTTTAGCCTCATCAAATTTCACTTCCATCCCAAATGTCTCGAACCTCTCCAACTGAAACCAACCATCTCTCCTGATCTCAGCTTCAATCTCACCCCTACATGGTGCATAGAAATGCACATCATAGGAATCAAGTTTCCCTTCCTCAATAGCCCCCTGCAATAAGAAAATGGTTACTAAAACGTTCCAAAATTTGCGGTTTATACGATGCTAATCCCTTATCATTCAGTACCTGAGCAGCTAAAATGGCTAAAGATCTAGAGAGCAGCTCCCATAACAACGAATTCCCTCTATCCACATGGTCATGACCGATTCTCCCGGTCAAGATCAGCACCATTCTCCCATGGGCATCAAGCTCCTCTGCTCGCGACCTGAGGAACAAAGCGAAATCCTCCTTGAATTGATCTATGTACGCATTGGATACACTCGGTGGACTGGATTCAGCAATGTAGACTTTCCCTTTGTTGATTGATTTCCCTTGTTCATCATACAACCCTGGAGGTATCTGCGGGCAGAATTTTGGCAGTGTAGTTCAGAACCAAAATCAGACTGAAAGGCGAAAACAGAGGAAGTGGGGGAAAAGATGAGGGCTTTATGATGATTTCTGCATAACTCGCACCCTGGATAGCCAGTGAAGGCTGTACGAAGAGTAAACGAATTGGAGGGAAGAAGTGGGGAAAACCCTTCCGTAAAACGACCCCGGATGAGCAGAAACGAAAACGGTCGACGACCCACCGGCGACGCCGTCGGTTCCGGCCTTGCGAAGTTGACGGTAGAGGTCCGGGAGGGATCTGAAAATGGAATTGAAGTCGTTAGTCGGGAGATCGTTGAGGCAGACGCGGATCTCGGCCGGCGGCGGGGTGATTTCACGGGTGAGGGCTTCCACCAAATCTGTGACGATGGAGAGCGTATTGGGGCCGGAGGAGCAGCCCAAATCGGCTATCCCGAAGCTATTGGGCCGGATCGAGAGGTAGGCTTGTTGGATCGTCTGGATCGTTATGTGCTTCACCATCTCAGAAGCCTTCTTCTGCCAAAATTAAACCACCCAGAGGTCAGAAAAGTGACTGCGGGGTAAAAATTGGGGAGATGAATTTGTTACCGACCTGGAAATGAGAGTTCTTGGCGTAGCTGTTGGCGCCATCGCCTCCGTTCATGTGGAAGACTTCCTCTACATTCATGTTTGTGGGTGTGTTGTAAATTGTAATGCAGTTTCCACTGTTTCTCTTTGGGAAAGATGAGGTTTTGATATCAGTGTTTAAAGGGGTGGGAAGTCTCCACGTCGGGCTTTACTTTACCCCTTTTAGGAGTGAGCCTCTCTTAGCTTTTGACTTATGGTTTGTGATTGTGAGCACTACTACTTTCGATCATGTCATCCTGTGGAAAAGCTATTATACAACTATGATTGTCATTAAGTATGGTTGGACTTCCAGTGTTTATAGGCCAAAGTGCAGTTGAAAACTTTCATATCTGAGGCTCAAGTAACACTTTAGACAACCCAAAGTGGGTAGGCCGTAGGGGGAAATGGATTGGTGGGTGCTTTCAATTTTGGCCCAAGGAGGCTGTGAAAAGTGGAGAAAGTGGGGGCAATTTCGCATGGAAGGGGGCCGGTGACAATTTTGCCTGGAGTGTGTGTCGCACAACATTATAAAATCAGTTTATATGGTTACGATTGGTTTGGTTTGGCAAGTTGTATATTTTTATTAGTGTTATAATCGGTTTATACTAGTTCATGTCGGTTTTAGCACAACACATTTAGAAGTAAGAAATAGTGAACACTATATAAAATTAGGCATATATAACATATTTGAAGAAGATCTCTCTAAATGCTACATTCATATCTAAAGAAAATATATTTCAAATAAAATGAAAGATTCTCATATTTAAATACAAAATTTAATGTCAACATCCGAGCGTTTATACTTGAATTCAACAAATAACAGAAAATTCTTAGAATACATACTTGAATCCAACAAATAACATCAATAGTTAACTCTCACATTCATAAAAAAAAAATAACTTTTTTTAATTAAAATAATCAAAAAGACATATTTTTTTAGAAACTTGAAATCGGTCGTGCTAGTAATTCCTACCAAATTTGTAACTGGTATCTATTAAATCCAATTCTATAGGATGGTATGTCATTAGTTTGATAACCATAGTACAAACTTGTGACCAGTTACTTTTGATACAAATTTTTTTTTTGTCAACTTTTATGTTGTAATAAGATTTAAATGCCTCTCAAACGTCACTTTTCAATGATCATTTTTCACTCTATAATTAAAAATGTTGGAAAATACAGTATTGTTCCAACAACACAACTCATTATGTCAAACATGTTATCAATCTATGACAATCTGATTAATTATTGTGTTTATGTCATGTTTAATAAATTGGTGACCAATATTTCTGTTGAAATAATAAAAAAAGTTACATTGAAAGATTCATCTTAGTATCTTTTACTACCAATATAAGTAGGGGTGGGCAACGGGAAACGGGTATTTGGGTATACCCGTACCCGTCCCGTTTTTTAAGGGTTACGGGTACCCATATTACCCGTAATATTTTAAACGGATGGGACTTGGGATTGTACAGTCCTAATATGGGTACCCGTGGGTTACCCGCGAATACCCGTTTGGGTAATATGGGTACCCGTTGTACCCATTCAAATTACAAAGACATATTTAATTCAGCCCATCCCATGCGCCCAGGCCCAACCCAATTCAAAATCCATTCAAATTACAAAATCCATTTAATTCAGCCCGTGAGTGTATCTGTCTTGCCTCTGCTTCCTTCTTGGCTGTGTTGATTGTGGCAGTGGGAAAATCCGAAAATGGCAGTGGGTTTGTTTTTTTGGATGTAATTGTCTTTAGCTAAATTGTCTTTAGCTAAAAAGTCAGTGAGGAAAATTAATGATTGTGTTTTGAAATGAATGCTTTGGATGTAATTGATTAATTGTCTTTAGGTAAAATGTCATTTAAACTTTGGGTATTTATGGGTAGTATGGGTATCCGTTATCCGTCCCGTACGGGTAATGGGTACCCGTTTCCCATATGGGTTTGGGATATGAGATGGACTTTGGTCTCCAAATGGGACTAGGTACCCATTTAAAACGGGACGGGTATCCCGTCCCGTCCCATTGCCCACCCCTACATATAAGGATACGGACTGAATAATATAGAAAAGTGATAAAATCAAAACTAAATTGGTTACACTCACAAATCCATTCATGCTTTTTCACCCCAATTTTTTCTTCTACCGAGTGATCTTAGTTTCATTTGTATTCCACACATTTGATTTAAATTGTCATAGTAGTAATTAACTAATTATGCCATGACGCATTGATAAGTATTAAATATTCACAATTATCAGAACCAAGGCAGTTTAGATGGTCCATAGTTAGAGTTCTTAAGATACATATCCATTAATCCAATCCAATTAGGGATGACAATTTTACTATGCTTATGGTATTTTGCTGCCCAATCGAATTAGGTGGAGTATGAAATCCAAATATATGATGGGCTAGTTCAGTTTTGCTGTAGTTTTTGCAGAAGCAGCTTTTGGGTGGAATTTTTAGAGAAGTACTTTTTTAAAAAGGCAGTTGAGTGTTTGGCTGAAAACTATTAGAAGTGCTTTTTAATATAAGTGATTATGTAAAATGACTATAAAGGATTTATAATATAAAATATGAATAAAAATTCTAAACATTAAAAAGTAGTCAAAATAGATCTTGTTAAATTTCTGTTATATTAAATAATATGATTTTATAATTTATTTTATTTCTAAAATGATATAAATGAAATAAAATGATATATTCTTTGATAAAATTAAAATATGATAAGGATAATCTTGTATTTTCAGAATATCGTTTCACAGAAGGTGTAAATCGAAGCTTCTGCTTTTATGTTATTCAAAAGCACTTTTCAACTTTTTAAAAGCTTTTAGAGGTGTTTGGCCATGCTTAACCTTTTGAAGTCGAAAAACACTTCTACAAACCGGGCCAAACATAGGCGATATGCTAGTAGAGTTTGATGGATTTGTACCCATACCCATTTATTTGGGTTGGATTGAGTTTTTATTTTTACATCCATGGATTTGGGTTTGTATATATATATATATATATATGGGTGATTCTATCGTACCTTGGGTAAAATCAAGGGTACAACATACCTTGAGTAAAAAATGATATCTAGACCTCGAATTGAGCATAGTTTGGCGTCTGATATTATTCCCAAACCCTTAAGGATTAAAATCTAGGTCTTAGTTTTATAAATCTCATACACTAAGATCAATTTAATTAGAAACAAAAATCAACGGCTATGATTTGTCGAAATATATGCAACAAATTACAGGCACAATCTTAGGGATTAGGCTCTTTGATTTAGAAATCTAAGACCTAGGTTTCAATCATCAAGGGTTAGAGTATAGTATCATGTCCAAAAATTCGGTTAATTCGAGGTCTAGATTGCATTTTTTTACTCATGGTATGTCGTACCCTAGATTTTACCCAAGGTACGATAGAAGCCACCATATATATATATATATGAAAATTATAGTTTGGTACCTAAACTTATTAGATCTTTAGATTTAGTAATTAAACTTAATTTTTTTTGCATATAAGTCCTCAAAATATCAATAGAAAATTATATTTTATTACCTAAATTTTTTTATTATTGCATTTTGATACCTAAACTTTTTAATTTTTACAAATAGGTCCAATTTTCTATGTGTAGTTAAATCACTCTCAACTAAATGGGTACTCACATCCAACCCATATCCATTTAGATTGTGGAAGCGATATCCAAATCCTACCCAAACCCATATACAAACCCCCAAACCTATCATATACTACACCCTACCCTACTCTACCCTACCCATAATCAATGGATCTATTTGGATTTGGGTAAAATTACTCATGGGTGGGTAATTGTCATCCTTAAATCCAATCCAGTCCATCCACTAAAATATCTAACTAATCTAATCCTTTTGATCCAAAGCTAATTGGAATGGGGAATCCATGAATCCAAATGGCAAATTACAATTTAATACCTATATATTTTTTATATTTTATATTTTGATACATAAAATATATTTTTTGACTTAAAAATATCATTGGAAAATTACGTATTGGTCACTTAAAATTTTTATTATGACATTTTAGTACCTTAACTTTTCAAAATTTATATATTGATTCAAGGATTGAATGTCATTTGGATTCATTGATCAATCCACTAATTCATTTGATCCATAGATACACCAATCCAACATAGGAAATAAATGGTTGCGGTAGTTTCCATCATGGGAGCTAAATCAAACATTGTTTGCAACGTTATATTTTGTTGTCTCATCTCCTACTCCGTTCCCAACCAGAGGCTATGGTCCTCCTATTGTTTATACCTTCATTCCCTCAAAAGTCAAAATACCACACCTCTAATTTTGGGTGGTAAGCTAGCACAATAACAAGTTGAAATAAATTTAATGGGATTAGATAAGTCTATTATGATTTTGCCATGATTACGAGTTCCAATAACATTGAGTCCACGACTCTGGTCATTTGGCGCCTAAGTTTACCAATTGGCAAGAGTGAATCCAATATTTCTAGGGCAGTTAATGAGTCGAAACGAGTCGAACTTTGCTATAGTTCGGGCGCGACTCGTTAGTATATTTTCAGGCTCGAGCTCGGCTCATGTTCATCACGAGTTTTAATATGCAAGTTCGAGCTCGGCTCGTTTATGAAAATGAAAGCTCGAGCTCGGCTCGTCAAATAAGTTTAACGAGCCTAAAATCGAGTTCAGCTCATAAAATGTTCACGATAGCTCAAGATTGACCTAGAACTGAGCACAAAATTACATTTAAACCTGTAGCAAAGTTTATCAAAGTAAAACACAACATTTATCCCAATTTCAATACATAAAATTCATGAATTTTAATCTTTTTTTATGCCAAACCATTAAATGAGCTTGTTCGCGAGCTTTCGAGCTGAACATGGTATGGCTCGAGTTTGGCTCGTTTAGTTAACGAGCTTGTTCGCGAGCCGGCTTGATTAAGACGAATCGAGTGTCCAACGAGTTTTTTTTCGAGTCGAACACCGAGCCGTTCATGAACAACTTGGTTCATTAAAAGCCCTAAATATTCCCAATGTCCCATCCTTTATTACATCGTGAATTTCACTCCCGAAAACACTCACGGAATGTTTAATTCAGGGTATAGCTAAGCTAGGTACGAATCACGAAAGCTGGAGACAGTGGCGGACCCAGAATTCTTGAATAGGTGTGTCGGCTTATAAAATAATATATTAAATAAAAAATTGTTGGGGGCATAGCCACTGCCCAAGAGGGTTTGGCTTACCTGGCCCAAGGGGAAGGATTGATAAGCTAAGTAGTAGAGCCCAACCCGGTAGGCCCAGGGGGGTATGAGGGAAATCGGCCCACTCAACAAAGAGGAACACCCAGGCCAGGTGGGACCAAGGCTCTGACACAGGGCGCATACGACAAGGGTTCGCAGCGGATAAGAAGGTACGGAGGAGGGACCAGCTGACGTCATGCGCCTCAACCGTCTGAGTAGGGAGTCAGATGGTCGAGGCGCATGGGACCTGATCGTACGGCACATTTAATGCGTGCCTGGTGACATGCGGGAGATGGGGATGTTGGTCGGCCAGGCCCGGGGTATAAATAGGAGAGTTGGTGAACCTCATTTACTCAGGTTGGAACTTCTCTCTAGAATTACTATTCACTTCTCTCTCTAAAAACGGTAGCTGACTTGGGCGTTGGAGTGCTACGAGCCCTGCCCTGGGCTCAAGTTAGTTCAGTTGTGTGCAGGGAAAGGCGCACCGTAGGGCTGACGTGCGAAGGTTCGGGACGCATAGTTGCTGGGCACAAACAATTGGCGCCCCAGATAGGGGGCATTAAAATCATACTTCCGGGTGAAGGAGAGGTCATGGAGGCGCCAGGGGGAGTTGAAGGAGAAAGAGGACCGGCGGGAGCTGAGGCGTCCCGGGAGGCGCCCGTGCTGTTAGGAGAGGCGCATGCGGGGGTTGATGACGAGGCGCAGGAGACGGCCCAGTCCGAAGGCGTCACCCTCACGAAGGAACATCTACTTCACATAATTGGAGAGCAAGACCAGGCGCTGGAGGCACTCAGAAAAGAAGTGGAGATGCTGAAGAAAGAAGCGGAGGCGGCGCCCCCTCTGGGGGAAAGAGAAGGGACAGAGAGGAGGATGAAGAAGGGGCGTCCAGCGGATTGAAGCACACGGAAGACTTGGGGCACCTGACGAAGCATATGGCCTCGGACTTTGACGAACACAACGGGTGGGCGCACCGTCGCCATGGAAGAGCGTGGGGGAGGGGGGGGTGAGGCAGCCGCTCGCACGAAGCATACTGGCCGAACAAGCAAACTCGGTCATCCCGGCGCTCCCCAGTTATGACGAGACGACTGATCCGGAGGACCATCTGAACAATTACTTCACCAAAATGCAACTGTATAATAGCTCGGACGCCACCTTGTGTCGCGTCTTTCCCTCCACGTTCACGGGCGTGGTTTTGGATTGGTACCATCAAATCGAGGAGGGGAGGATTGATGGGTTCGAGCAGTTTGCGGCCCTATTCCTCTCAAAGTTCGCCAGCCGGAAGCGCCGGAGCCTCACTAGCAGCGCTCTATTCAAGGTCAGGCAGCGTAAGGACGAGGCGCTCAGGGACTTCTATGAGCGCTGGATGTCAGTGGCCATGGCGGTTAAGGATGTCAAGCCCCCGGTCCTGGGATGTTGCTTGGACGAGTGTACCACGAGTGAGGAGTTGTGCCGAGCGCTGTCAAAGCGGGACGTGGTGTCCACGGAGGATCTGGACCGTAGGGTGCAAAAGGTGATCATGTTGGAGGAGACATTGGCGGCGAGGAGGATGGAGAGGAGAGACGTGCGCCCTGAGGAGGTAGATGGGGCCAGAGCGCAGCGCATGCCGCCTACCCCGAACCCACCTTCGTTCTACCCGGCGGGCGCGCGGCGCCCTGATCTGCCGCGTCTTGCGCCCAAGGGAGGCGGGAATTTCACCGAACTCAACGACTCGCTGAAGAATGTGCTGCAGTTTGTGAAGGAAAAGGGATATCACATCCGTTGGCCGGGACCCATGAGAGGGCTCCCGAACGAGCAAAATCTTGACAGGTAATGTGATTTCCATCGTGAGAGGGGTCACCATACCGTCGACTGTTACCAACTCAAGTCCGAAGTCCAAGGATTGGTGGACCGAGGGATGCTGAACGAGTTCGTCAGAAGGGGGGAAGAGAAGGCGCAGAGGACGTTTATGGCACAGGAGAAAAGGACGGAGGAGACGCTCGGGAGTATTGTGCTCGGTCAGGATGAGGCCCCCGCGGAAATCGGGGAGCTGCCCCCGCCCCCATTCTGTATCGAACCCGAGGCACACCCAGAGCGCGTGAGATTGACGATCGATGCAATTTCGGGCACGATGGATCTAAGGCAGAAGTTGGAGGAAGGGAGACGCCTGAAGTCGGACACCGCTAGCGCTCGCGCGGCAGTGCAAATTCATTTTAACGAAGCCCCCGAGGAGGCATGTCGGGTGCCATCCGTGGAGGCGCTGGAAATCAGGGGAGTCGTGGCCGGGTGCGAGGTGAAGAGAATGCTGGTCGATACGGGGAGCTCGATGGACGTGTTGTTCAAGTCCAACTACGAGAAAATGCAATTATCTCCAAGCCTCGTCCGGCCGGCAGATTCGGTCTTAATTGGGTTTTCGGGGGTACCGGCACGAGTCGTCGGGCGCGTGCGCCTGCCCGTGACGTTGGGGGAAGAGGAACATCGCGTAACGCACACGGTAGAGTTCGGTATTGTGGACTGCCCCTCCCCATACAATGCCATCTTGGGGCGCCCGTTGTTGGCCCTTTTCAATGGGGTCGCGTCCTCCTACCACCAGGTCTTGAAATTCATTACCCCGAGAGGGGTGGGAGTGTCTCGTCGGGAGGCATCGCCGGAGGCGCGGCTCGCAAAGAGGGTGCGGATGTACAACATCGATGTGAGGCCAGAGGACACGCCAAGGGCGGAAGCTGCTGATACAGAGATCCAAATTCCCCTGGATTCGGAGCGCCCCGAGCAATGTGTGCGCATATCCGCACACACGACCGGTGAGGCGGCCGAGGCTCTGGTGGAGCTCCTAAAGGAGTTCGCTGACTTGTTCGTGTGGAGCGCCAAGGATATGCCAGGAGTCAAACCCGAGATTGCGTTGCACCACCTTTCGGTGGAAGAAGGCGTGCGCCCTATGCAACAAAAAAGAAGGCCCCTTTCGGAAGAAAAGGAAGAGGCCTTGCGCAAGGAAGTTGGGAAGTTGCTAGACACCGGATTTGGGGAGGAGGCGCGATGTGTAACATGGCTGTCGAATGTAGTGCTCGTGCCCAAGGCAACGGGGGACTGGAGAACGTGTGTTGATTATACCAACCTGAACCGGGCATGCCCCACGGATGCCTACCCCATGCCACGCATTGACCAATTGGTGGATGCGACCGCGTATCATGAGGCGCTGAGCTTCCTCGACATATTTTCAGGGTACCATCAGATCCTCATGTGCGAGGAGGACCGGGATAAGACCGCGTTCATCACCCCTTTTGGCAACTTTCGGTACCGGGTCATGTCATTGGGGCTAAAGAACGCGGGCGCCACCTATCAGCGCATGGTCAATACCGTATTCCAACAACAGATTGGCGAAACATGGAGGCATATGTGGACGACCTGGTGGTCAAGAGCAAGAAGAAAGAGGAGCACTTGAAGGATCTGCGGGAGACTTTCGAGATGATGCGCGCTCACTCTCTGCGCCTCAACCCGTTGAAATGCGTGTTCGGAGCGGAAGCCGGGAAATTCTTGGGCTTCATGATAACTAAGAGGGGAATCGAGGCTAACCCCGGGCAAGTGGAGGTGATCAGGCGCCTCCAACCCCCGAGAACGCCCAACGAAGTGCAGATCCTGAATGGGCGCCTGGCGGCGTTGGGACGGTTTATTCCCCGGTCGGCAGACAGAGGTGCCCCTTTCTTCAGAATTCTGAAAAAGGCCACGCACTTCCGATGGACAGAAGAGTGCGATAAGGCGTTCGAGCAGCTGAAAGACCTATTGGCAACACCCGCGGTTATGACTGCACCACGTAAAGGGGAAACTCTGTAACTATACATCGCGGTGTCGTGAACCGCCGTGAGTGCTGTCCTCATCTCTAGAGCGGGGCTGGATAAGGAAGAGCGCCCGGTATATTACGTAAGCAAAGTCATGACGGGCCCTGAAACACGATATGCCCCCATTGAGAAGGCAGCATTGGCGGTGGTGGCTGCGGTGGAGAAGCTGCGCCCATACTTTCAGGTGCACACGATAGTTGTGCTTACCAATCTACCACTGAGGAGCACGCTGGGTTCCATGGATGTTGCGGGGCGCATGGTAAAGTGGGCCGTGTAGCTGAGTGAATACGATATCAGGTATGCGCCCCGCTCGGCAATTAAGGCGCAAGTCTTGGCTGACTTTGCGGCAGAAGGAGGGGAAGAGCGTGGGCGAAAGTTGGTTGGTGTACGTCGACGGAGCGGCTAGTCGAGTCGGGGCCGGCGCTGACATAGTGGTCATCAACCCCATGGGCACGATCCACGAGCTGGCGCTCCGGTTTTTGACGTTAAAGACAAACAATGCGGCGGAATATGAGGCCGTAATTGCTGGGTTGCGAACGGCGCGCGAACTAGGAGCGCAACGGCTACGGATTTTGAAAACGAAAGGTATGTGATCGTGTCCAAGGAGCAGCCCCAGGAGGAGTGTGTGATATGTAGCGTGGAAGGAGGGAGTAAGGAGGAAGAGAATTGGATGACCCCAATCAAGGAATACCTGCTCCACGGGGCAGTCCCAGAGGATGCCAGGCATGCATGGCAAGTGAGGCGCAAGGCCGCCCGGTGCGTGATCCTGGAGGGCTAGCTGTACAAGCGATCGCATTCGGGAGCGTACCTCAGGTGCCTTACGCAGGAGGAAGGCGAACAGGCAATAGCGGAGGTACACCAGGGCGCCTGTGGTATGCATGCAGGGGCGAGAAGCCTAGAGAAGGTGTTATTGCGACATGGCTACTACTGGCCCACCATCCGGGCAGATGCAAAAACACATGTCGACAGCTGCCACCAATGCCAAATCCATGCCCATGACACCCACATCCCCAAAGCGCCCATGCAGGCAACGTGGGCGCATGGCCGTTCTCGCAGTGGGGGATGGATCTGTTGGGGCCCTTCCCCAAGGCGCCGGGGCAAATGAAGTACTTGATTGTAGCGGTGGACTACTTCTCCAAGTGGATCGAGGCGGAACCCTTGGCAACCATCACCCAGGCCCAAGTCAGGAAGTACACTACCAGGAATATCTTTACTTGTTTCAGTCTACCGGAGTCCATCGTAGCAGATCATGGCAAGCAGTTCGACTGCCAAAAGTTCATTGAGTTCTGCGACGAAAGCGGAGTGGTCCTGCGATTCTCATCCGTGGCTTACCCCCAGGCTAACGGGCAAGCGGATGCGGCTAACAAGAGCATCTTACACGTCCTCCACACCAGGCTGTTGGGTGCTAAAGGAAGGTGGGTGGAAGAGCTCCCGGGCGTGCTCTGGGCATATCGGACGACATACAAGGTAGCGACGGGGGAGACGCCATTCGCATTGACTTACGGTAGTGAGGCGGTCATCCCAGTGGAGATGCGCTTCCCCACATATAGGATGATGGGTTACGAGGCACAAGCCAATGAGGGGGAGCGCATCCATGACCTCGACATGTTGGAGGGGCGCAGGGATGTTGCTTCTGTGCGTTTGGAGGCAATGAAACGACAAGTGGCCAGGTACTACGATCGCAAGATGCGCCCCCACCAGATTGGCATAGGAAGTTTGGTACTGAGGCGCGATTTTCGTCCGAAAGCTTGTGAGGGCAAGTTAGCGCCCAAGTGGAAGGGACCACACCGCGTCAGGGAAGTAGTGGGACCTGCTACCTTCAAAATCGAGCGCATGGGCAGGAAGGCTGTAAAGCGAACGTGGAATGCCATGAACTTACGAGCGTACAAGGGTACGGCGGGAGATGAGGTTTCAGAGTGAAAGACATGGCGAGGAAGCCGGACGCTTTGATTTTGGCCAGCTGGTGAGGATAGCTCACCAGGCGGGGGGAGGTATACTTACTGCAAGCGTGGTATCCCACGCGCCTCAACGAATGATTGTAAAACGCCCTAAGGTTTTACTTCTGCATTATGTTACTGTAAAGCGTCCTGTCTTTCGCGCCCCGTTTGAGTAATCTAAAGGGAATGTAGTTAGTTGCATGTGTAAGCTCTTATTTTGTAAAGCGCCCTGGACAGTTTGCGCCCTCCTAAGGGAGATCTTATGAGCAAATTGTTAGCTTGCGTTGAAAGCCCATCCCTCCGTAAAGCGCCCGAAATCTTGCGCCCTTAAGTAAAGAGCCCAATCTCTCGCGCCCCGTGGGCAACCTAAGGAAACCACAGTTAATCATATATGCTCTCATGTCTCGTAAAGCGCCTTAATAAGTTCGCGCCCTCCTTCTGTGACCTTAAGTGTTCCGATATTTAGCTCTTCGTAAAGCGCCCTGGACAATGTCGCGCCCTAACAATAACAAACATAGATGAAAAGAGGAATGCCGAAAGAGAACAAAGATAGCTTAAACGTCTCAACAAAAACAATAGTCACGCAAAGCGAACACTGGAAAATGACAACATAAAAACTAGAAAGGGGACATATCCCAACGAAGTTTTAACATCAACCCTCAACATCAACCTCCTCTCTGTTGCCTTCCTCGTCGCCCGTGCCTTCATCACCAGCATCCGACGCATCACTACCGCTGGGGTCGACCCTCTTGTCAGCGCCCTGATCGTCATCAACTCCCTGCGCTCCGGAGTCCTCGGCGCCCTGCACAGTTCATGCCTCATCCTCTCCCTGTGCCTCACTCTGTGCGCCCTGCGCCTGCCCATCCTCATTCTCCGGGGTTGCCTGCTCCATCACACCAATGATATGGCCCATCAAGTCCATGGCGTTGAAGACCCAATCTGGATGATCGGCGTTGAGCTTCTGCTGGGCTATCTCCACCGTGCTAATGACTGTATCAGCCTGAAGATATTTCCCGGCAGTGGAGTTCTTATAATCGGCCAGGTCACGTCTCAGACCCTCCTCCACCACTCGGGCCTTCTTTAAGTCCCGGTGATAACGCCTGCTGGACTTCCTAGCCTTCTTGCCGGCCTCCTCCAAATCGCGCACCGACTCTCGGAGGGCGTCGCACTCCCTAATTAGGGCGCCCTCCCTCTCGCGGAGCGCCTTCTCCACCCCCGCGTGCCTCGCCTGCTCCTCGAGGCGCACCTTCGCGCGTTCCACCTCGAGCTTCTCCTCGAGCTGAGCAGCGTAATCAGAAGCCTTCTTGCGCGCCTCGTCGCACGCAGAGGTCAGTTCCAGTCGCTGCTTGTCCGCAACTTCCAGGTCGGATTAGAGGCGCGTAGCAGCCATGGCAGCCTCTTCGCCTTCGGGCCTGATCTTCTCTACCTCGCGGGTAGTGGCCTCGCAAAGGAGCATCATCTGGGGCGTATCGGAAGAGTTAGGAAAAAAAAAAGAGAGGAATAGGGGGAATAAACGAAGACAAGAACAGTAGAACAGAAACCAGTACTTACTTGCGCGGTGAGGTTGGTCATTGCGCGCCATGGCCTGTCGGAAACTAGGCCCTCCGGGTGCTCGACCACGTTGTATTGGGCGCGTGCTTACTGAACGGAGGCGCCTAACTCCTTGGCCGCCTTCACAGGCACGCCGACAGCAACCTTAGTGAGTGGGCGCTTCGGAGGTTGGAGATAGGGGGGAATCTCCTCACCTGTATGAGGCCCGATGGTGGGTGCCACGAAGCTGGGTGGAAACCCGGACGTACCAGGCTGGGGCGCCTTCGTCCGCTTGGCGGGGCGGGCTTGGGCGTCCCCAGACCTCTTTCGCGTAGCGGGCGGCGGCGATGGAGGCGTATCCACCTCCCTTATTGCACGAGGAGTGGATCCCGAGGCGGGAGTTGTGGGAGAACGCGTGCGCTCCCGCACAGAAGGGCCGGCAGAGGCAGAGGGGCTGCCGGCGCCCGCACCAGAGCTCTGATACGGCGAGGCCTCACCTGAGGCGCCCGAGGCAGAAGCGGAAGGAACCGCCATCGCCTTAGCCTTAATCCGGATCGTACGCCTCGGAGGCTCGGAGACAGATGGCCCGGAAGCGCCGGACGCAGGGGAAGCACTCCCGGTATCCTGACCGATCCCCAGCCTGGATCGGATGATGGACGTCACCGAAGTGAAGTCGGTACCTGCAAAAGAGAAAGAGAAGGCGAAGGTTAGCAAATAGAGGAAAGGCGCATGTCAGAAATGGGAACTAAGGCGCCCGAGCCAGGATACCGTCTTGATAAAAATCGGCCAAGAGCTGCACGTAAGCATCATCGTCGTTAAGATCGAAGGGCTCCTCGGCGAGGCGCTTAGCGCTGGCCAACTCCGACTTGCCCCGAGGAGCGGGCTTGTTGAAATAAAAGGGTGTTCCTAGTGACCACTCCATCATTGCGGGGCGCCCGCTGGCAAAGAAGCGTGTTTCTCGAGAAGCTTATTAAGGATGAGGCAGTTGGTGCTCCTCGACATAGTGAAAAAATGGTTGAAGAGTTTGAAGGTGGGTATGATGCCTAACTACTGGCACTTGTGACGAAAGAGGACGGAGTATAACACGACGGCAGGGGAGAGGTGCCCGAGCGGGCATTGGCACGTATCAAGGACCCCTTCGAGAACGAGGTCCAAAGGAAAGCGCAAACAAAACCTGAGGTACTCTTGGTAAATCCCCATCCAGCCGCTGTCACCGCAAACACCTATCCTGGCCGAGCGGGGCGCATGACAATACCGACAAGGCACAGGCATCTGCGCGGCCACCAGCAGTTTTTCAAGGCGCACACGTACCAATTTGGAGGGATGCTTCGGGCCCGCCGACTCTACGGGTAGACCAGCTACGTTGCCAGGCGATTGCCCCGAGGCCCAAGTCGACTCCCACGAACGAAACGCATAGCTTTGCGATGCGTCAGGGCCTGGGGCAAGGGGCAAAGATTGGTCAGGAAAGAATTCGAAGACGGAATAGGAGGCGCAAGGCGCATCAGAAGCGGAGTGGACGAAGAAAAAGGAGGATGCGAAGGGGAAAATCGAGGGCGCGTAACCCTAAAAAAAAGGGGGGGGGAGAAGAATCGTACCGCGAGGCGCAGCGCCTGAAGACGGGGGAGCACCAGCGGCAGGCGCCGAGCGCACAGAACCAGGTTGCTGAGAAGTCGACATTGGAAGCGTATGTGGTGGGCTCGACGAAGGCAGAAGCAAGCGCGGGGGAGAAGTCGATCGGACTTAGTGAGAGAAAGAAGAGAGAGGTCAGAGCAAGAAGAGAGAGGTCAGAGCAAAGTGAGCAAGTGAGAGTAACAGGCAAGGGGAGGGAGGAATATATAGTGGAGATGGAAGCGGCAAGAGAGGGTGTTAGTCCGTTTCGAAGTTCGAAATTCGAAATTCAAATTTCGAAACGGACTAGGGGGGAGTAGAAGGGGAAGCCCAAGAGTCTCACAGAGTAGGGGAATACCAAAGGTCTCGCGAGGGGATGATGGGGAAGTTCAAAAGTCTCGAAAGGGGGGAGAGCCCCGAGAACCTCATAATGGCGGTCAGGAAAGGGGAAGCCGAAAAGGCGGCGATGGGGCAAGGAACAAGGCGCGCAGGAACAACGAAGGTGAGGAGTAGCTAGGGCAAGGGGCAAGACGCATGGGGGACGAGCAAGACGACTTCTTCGGGAAATCCAGTCAGGCGCCTATGAAGAGGCTATAAGCGCCTGACTGGGGGGGGCAATTGTTGGGGGCATAGCCACGACCCAAGAGGGTTGGGCTTACCTGGCCCAAGGGGAAGGATTGATAAGCTAAGTAGTAGAGCCCAACCCGGTAGGCCCAGGGGGGCATGAGGGAAATCGGCCCACTCAACAAAGAGGAACACCCAGGCCAGGTGGGACCAAGGCTCTGACACAGGGCGCATACGACAAGGGTTCGCAGCGGATAAGAAGGTACGGAGGAGGGACCAGCTGACGTCATGCACCTCAACCGTCTGAGTAGGGAGTCAGATGGTCGAGGCGCATGGGACCTGATCGTACGGCACATTTAATGCGGGCCTGGCGACAGGCGGGAGATGTTGGTCGGCCAGGCCCGGGGTATAAATAGGAGAGTTGGTGAACCTCATTTACTCAGGTTGGAACTTCTCTCTAGAATTACTATTCACTTCTCTCTCTAAAAACCGTAGCTGACTTGGGCGTTGGAGTGCTAACGAGCCCTGCCCTGGGCTCAAGTTAGTTCAGTTGTGTGCAGGGAAAGGCGCACCGTAGGGCTGACGTGCGAAGGTTCGGGACGCATAGTTGCTGGGCACAAACAAAAATAATTAACAAAATTTACAATATCATTTACAACAAACCACGCCGACTTTCATATCTTGAAAGGTTTGTAAAATATATTCATCGTCCATGTTGCAAATCAAAGATTTTTTTGGTATACACAACTAAACAATCATTAATAAATTGGTAATTCAATCAATTCCGAAGATTGTTCTTGATTACCTTCATAGCTAAAAAGGCTTTTGGAAACTTGTAGTTGCAATAGATAAAGTCAATACTAACTTCAGAACCAAGTAAACTAAAGACAATATATATTTATATATTTTATTAACTATATAACAACAAATTTCTTGTAGAATAATAAAGGTGTGTCGCTTACAATTATTGAGGTGTGTCGAAAGTCTCGAGTTTCAATTTTTTTGCACCGTCGAAAGCATGGTCTCTCACAAAATTTTCGACCCAAGGGGTGTCGGGTGACACACCTTGCTCTAACTTGGGTCCGCCCCTGGCTGGAGAAATGCTAGCTTTGAACTCGTGGTGAGTTTACTAGCTTTTACTTCGTCCTTCACCGAATGAGTTTTGTTTTATTTTTTGTATTGGTTAATTTATAATTATATTTAAAATATTTAGCTGACCCGTTGGTCGGATGAACTTTATTTTATGTTGATCAATTTTTTCATGTTTTAAAATAATTTGAGGTTTTCTAAATTAACTAATTCATTATTTTAAAGTAATCTTTATGATATTTGTTGATTATAACATTAGCGATAATTAGTTAATATGTATTTTTTTATCAAGTCGTCCTAGTTTGCTGTTTTGTATTTTTTCGCCTATATCTTAGAAGAAATTTGCGGACTTTTTATTATCGGATATAAATTTGAATTTGGAAGGAAATATGTGTCATCTAGAATTGGTAGAAATTGACGGTATATAAAAAAATCAAGAGAATAAAGAAAAGATTATGCCTCAAAATCTCAAATATGAAAGAATACGAAAAATAATGCTTATTGTATAAATTATTATGATTTAGTGTATAGGCTTATTTGAATAATAAGTGGGGGTTGTTAAGTGTTAGATACTAATGCACGTACCAAATTTAAGAGAATCCAAACATTATAAAAGCTTAAATTCTACTCTACCAATATACTCTTTGACTTTCCATGTGGAGTTAATAGCATAAATTGTCACTCTATTATCCATTTTTCTCAAATCTATCCCTCTATTATTTTTCAAATCAAACATGTCCTTGTAATATATAGTATATAAGCATTATCAAATTAAATTTAACCCCTTTTATGGTTTATCTTCTCCATATGCAAAAACTTGTCTGTCACGAAAGAAACTTGAAGACCGACTTTTGAATTTCAACCTCTAAAAATCCACAATTATTGATCAACTTGACTCAAACACCAAATTTTTTAGAATATATGGATTAAAGATCAAAGGTTGTCAGCCCTGTTTAGCCCGTTGGACCGGTTGATTAAGTTGGTTGAGGGTTAATGGTTCATTCATTTTAGTCCGCTTTTGCCCGGATATATGAAGAAGACATTATATTGTTCATATATTTATAAATTATATAAAATCTCATCTATATATGGATAATATTCTTCCTCGCCTGAACTATCTACATTTGTTTCTCTATCTGCTACTTTCTGTTATCCTCCTTCGAGCTCCTAAAAAGCACTGCAGCAACATGTATTCATCATGCGACAAAGGTTGCACTCCTATGACACCGGTGTGTGTCAGATGTGAAACTAATGAGGAATGACCAAGTGAGAATTGAGCGTTGGGGTGCTTGCGAGGGAAGGCAATATGTGATGGAAGGCGAATTCTAATAGTAGTCTCTTTGTATACAGAATTGACTCGATGGATTTAGCTTACCAATTAGCAGAGTAGGAGCTAGAACGGGAGCGTAAGAGCGTATATTCTTTGAGAATTATAACTTGAGTGCGCCGAAAGAGCGTGAATATTATATTATTTTAATTAATATATAATTTAATTTACTAATATTTTTTAGTCAAAATATTCCAATAATGCAGCTGAAAAATAGACTAAAATAATTTTAGTAGGATAATAGTTTTAAATAATCTGATTAAGCCCGAAAAGGGAATAGACTTCAAAAGTTGAATAGAAACACACCAAAGTTTACGATACTGTTTTTTGTTTTTATTGAAGTTCTTAGTTTTATTTTTTTTAAAGGAAAAGAGAAATGAATGCATCGTTTATCCACCCGCATGCACTCAATTCGTTTATCCACCCCCCCCCCCCCCCCCCATGCATCGTTTCTTCCCCTTCGATTCTTTGTTTCCTAAGCCGACGCTGGAGATCTCATATAGATGTACCAAATTGGCAAATTCTATATCATCAGTCATCTAACTAACCTCTTATCCTTTTATTTGGCCACAAGCCCGTGATTTGATGATCTATTTTACAGTCCCCATTTAAGAACTTGTGGTGTACCATTTTCGTCTTTGCTCTCCAGAACTTTGATGGCACCCCATGTATTCCTTTCTCCCACGAAGAAGCGAGCCATCGTCTTCGAGCCAAAGCTGTTGATTTGGCTATAACTTGTTTCATTTTATTTTTTTATAGAAAGAAAAATCTCTCAAATAAGTGATATATGAAATAGAATTTCGAACTTTGATTTTCAATGCTATGATATTTTAGTTTGAGCTACAAATTAGTAACATTAATTTAGTTGCGAACTTTGATTCTCTCAAATTAGTAACATTAATCATTGGGTTAATATCATTTTATACCCCTTTACTTTTGCAAATTAACAAACGTGCCCTTCTACTAAATTTTTGCACGAGCATACCCCTTATATTACTAAAATGTAACGAATTTACCCTTCTGTCTAATTATATGTTAAGTGACCGTTAAATGGGCTAGGAAATGACCAAATTGCCCTTCATTGAATTTTGTTTTAATTATTTTCTATCCCAAATAAATTAAAAATTAAATTCAAATCCCTAAACTAATCCCCTCATTCGTTCTTCTCCTCAAGCTGCCTGACTCCCTGTTATTGCAATCTCCATGAAGTCTTCCCCTCCGTTTAATCCTCCCTCCGGCTTTTCCTCGCCGGAGGCTGGAGCAGAAACGATCAAGATGCTCACTATCCCGGTTGCTCCTCCCTCAAGATATTCACTGTTCTATAGTTGTTGCCACTAACTACTCTAGCAATCGCTACTATTCGATGATACGGGATTCTATATGGATCAATCAATCTTAATTATATAAATCCCAAGTAAATATTAAATATTCAAGCCAATTAATGGATTCAATTTCTGATGGCGATTGCCAGAGGATATGGAACTGGAATAAGAATGTCAGTGGTGTTCAGTGAAGAATTGAAAAGGAGGGAAAAGTGTTTAGCGTTCACGAGATGGACGTTTCTGTTGTGAAATGTGAATAGTTTGTAAAAATTAAAGGAAAGTCCTTGAAAAAGGTAAGTGAAGTTAATTCGGTTTAATTCTCCGTATTGAAGGAAACGTTTCTTCAATCAGAATTTATTGACCGAATTAACGGAAAGTTCAATCAATTGGATTGATTTTCCATATTGAAGGAATTTTTCATGATCAGATCAATTGCCCATACTAACGGAAAGTTTCAATCAATCGGATTGATTTCTGGTATTAAAGGAAACTTTAATCAATCGGGTTAATTGTCTGCATTAAAGAAAGGTCTAATCAGGAGTTATTACTCTTGATTTCCTTCATTAAGAAGATTCTCAAATCCTCCACCAAGAGGGGAAGGCTGAAGGTCTCATCCAATATAAATAGATGAGTTGCCTAACCATAAACGAGACAACAACGAGCATAAACACAATAGAGAGAGTGTTCAGAGAACTCGGGTTTTCGCACAAAACCGCGAGTATTGATAGGAGTTGTTTCATCCTGGAGACGACCGGTTGATAGTCTGCCGTGCGCATCGAGGGCAGTGCCGCGAACATCTTAAAGAGAGCGACCTAATCCGCGACTCAGCTCCAGATTCGGTAACCTTGTTCCTTGTTGTTGTTCTATTCTTAACAATTTTAAGACGCTCGGCTGCTGCTATGTCGACTGAACAGAACAACGTCGCCGGATCTGGTGCTGTCGATATCAATCGACCCTTTCGATTCGTTGGAGTCAACTTCCGTCGTTGGAGACAAAAGATGGAGTTCTACATGACGACCAAGAAGTTGGCACACTGCCTCACCAGCATGCCCGTGGAGCTGCCGGAAGAAGCGACCGATGAGGAGAGGGCTGCTTCTGCCAAGGAAAGGGAGCATGACTTCCTGTGCAAGAACTACATCCTTAACAGCCTGGCAGACGATCTCTACGACTACTATGCGGACAACAAGAACACCGCCATGATGATCCGGGAAGCGCTCCAAAAGAAATACGACACGGAGGAGGCTGGAGCTAAGAAGTATGTTGTCAGCCGCTACCTGAGCTACCAGATGGTGTATGATAAGTCCGTCGAAGTTCAGTCCCACAAACTTCAGAAAATAGCTCATGAGATCGTCTCTGAAGGTATGCCTCTGGACGATCAATTTCAAGTTGCTTGCATTATTGATAAGCTGCCCCCTTCGTGGAAAGATTTTAAGAATATGCTTAGATATAAAACCAAAGAATTTTCACTGGAAAGCTTGATTACTCACCTAAGGATTGAGGAAGAGTCCCGCAAGCAGGATATGAAAGAAGAGGTGATGGTCGTCACTGCTAAACGACCCACCCCTAGAGCTTTTAAACCTAACAAAAAAGGGTTTAAGAGTAAGAACCCGCAGGTCCCCCCCCCCCCATCAGAATGGTGCCTCTCGAGGTAACCAAAGAGTCATGGCCCAAAACTCTAAGAATGACCCACCGTTTATCTGCTATAACGGCGGTAAACCGGGTCATATGGCAAAAAAGTGCAGGAACAAGCATAACCTTGTTGCTGCGGCCAGGGTTAACTTGACAGAAGAGGATTTGATAGCCATGATCACAGACTATGATCGCTGAAGTTAACATCACCGGTGACTCAGAAGGATGGTGGCTGGATACAGGTGCATCGAAGCATGTATGCAACAATCATGCTATGTTTAAAACATACAGAGAAGCGTCTGCTGACAAGAAAGTGTTGCTGGTGACTACTCACACCACTATGGTTGCTAGTTCTGGTGAAGTGGAGCTGAACTTCACCTCTGGGAAGAAGGTGGTGCTCAAGGATGTGTTGCACACTCCAGAGATAAGAAAGAATCTAGTTTCGGGATATTTTCTTATTAAGGTTGGGTTTAATCAATTGGGGCAGACTTATATACCCTTACTAAGAATGGGAGTTTTGTGGGAAAGGAATATGCATGTAATGGGATGTTCAAGTTGAATGTTGAAATTAATAAGATGAATTCTTCAGTTTACATGGTGTGTGATTTGAATGTCTGGCATGCTCGTCTTTGTCATGTGAACACACGAATTGTAAAGAATTTAAGCAAGCTAGGACATATCCCTAAACTCTCAATGAATGAATTTGATAAATGTGATTTCTGTAGCCAAGCTAAGATAACGAAAATGCCCCATAAATATGTGAGTAGAGAATCAGAACCCTTAGATCTGATTCATTATGATATTTGTGAATTAGATGGGACGTTAACTAGGTCTGGCAAGAGATACTTTATCACTTTCATAGATGATTGCTCTTATTATTGTTTTGTTTATTTGATGAAAAACAAAAGTGATGCACTTGATATGTTTAAGGTATTTGTGATTGAATTCGAAAATCAGTGCAATCGAAAGATAAAAAGACTTAGGAGTGATAGAGGATCAGAGTATGACTCTAATCCCTTCAAGGAATTCTATAGCTCACATGGTATCATTCATGAAACCACGACACCATATTCACCAGAAATGAATGGTAAAGTTGAGCGGAAAAATAGGACGTTTACAGAATTACTTGTGGCTGTTATGCTCAATTCTGGAGCTGCTTCTTCTTGGTGGGGTGATATTTTGTTGACGGTTTGCTATGTGCTAAATCTTCTTCCAAAGACAAATAGAAAGAATCACCCTATGAGATCTTGAAGAATAAGCCACCTAATATGTCCTATTTAAGAACGTGGGGCTGTTTGGCCTACATAAGAATTCCAGATCCTAAGAGGATTAAGTTGGCTAGTCGAGCATATGAATGTGTCTTTGTTGGCTATGCGGCCAATAGTAAGGCATATAGATTCTATGATTTGAATGCTCGTACTATTGTAGAATCCATTGATGCTGATTTCTTTGAGACTCAATTTCCATTTAAAACGAGAAATAGTGGGGGGTAATGTACTACCCGCTATTAGAGATTACGGAACTAGTGGGGGTGTTGGATCTGAGGATGAACTCAGAAGAAGTAAAAGAGCTAGAATCTCTAAAGATTTTGGTGATGACTTTACTGCAGTATACACCCTCGAAGATCCAAAAAGTTTGCAGGAAGCATTAACTTCCATAGATGCAGATTTTTGGAATGAGGCCGTTATAGATGAAATGGAATCGTTAGAAGCTAATAAGACTTGGATCAATCAATCTTAATTATATAAATCCCAAGTAAATATTAAATATTCAAGCCAATTAATGGATTCAATTTCTGATGGCGATTGCCAGAGGATATGGAACTGGAATAAGGATGTCAGTGGTGTTCAGTGAAAAATTGAAAAGGAGGCGGAAGTGTTTAGCGTCCACGAGATGGACGTTTCTGCTCCAGCCGCCGGCCAGGTGAAGCCGGGCGCAGCGGTGGGATTAAGCGGAGGGGAAGACTTCAGGGGAGTCGGGCAGCTTGAGGTACATGGAACGTTTCCTCATTCGATTGTTTTAATTCATAATTTATTTGCAATAGAAAATAATTAAAACAAAATTAAATGAAGGGTAATTTGGTCGTTTTCTAGCCCACTTCATGGTCATTTAACAAATAATTAGATGGGAGGGTAAATTCGTTACATTTTAGTAATACAAGGGTATGTTTGTGCAAAAATTTAGTAGAGAGGTACGTTTGTTAATTTGCGAAAATAGAGTGATATAAAATGCTATTAACCCTTAATCACTATCTCAATGATCTTGTGTCCTCAATTTCAATATAGGTAACACATCTTTCAGAAATGATTTGTGGTCTCTTGCATTATAATGTATTCTTAAAAGTAATTTTCAGTTCCTCGTTGTGATCTTAATAAAGGTTTAAGAAACCATGACCTTTTTTTTTTTTTTTGACAACGAAACCATGACCTTGCATAGGGGTAATCTTTCAACTACCCATTTAATATTTAGCTTTGATCTTGTCTTTCGATAGTAAATTTCGTAATATATAAGTTCATTGTTCGTCGTGGACTCTAATAAATAGTCATTAAATTGTATTTCAAATATAGTAATAATTATTATTAAAATTCACATGAATAAAGATTGAAAACACTCAACTTAGCCAATTTTATTTTCCCAGGGTCTCTCGCAAAATCCTTATTTCGAAAGCGAGGTACTGTTCTGTTGAAGAAGAGAGTGAGTTTAGGAGGTTGAGGTGTCTCCGATTTTGCAGAACGTAAGAGTTCGGAAACTAAAGCGAAGCAAAAAAGTATATCTAAGCTAATTGATGAGTGAGAGATCAGAGAAGGAAGATATTGCATAGGCAAACTCCCCTAGGTCTGCTAACCATGCACCCTCGATGATAGGTAGCATAAGAGCTATCGACTTCTTATTTCATTAGATCTCACCTTGTGTCAAAGCATTTACCCAAACTAATGGGTGACAAGGACCCTTCGAATTTCTCCCTTAAGGCGTCACATTGTTCGATCGAATGAAGGTTGATCGAGTAGGACTGTTATTTTTAGTCTCATCCTAAATGATAGGCGTTTTCAATCCTTGCACCTCGAAGGAGTGTGGATCTGGTTGTAAGCTCTCATTCGAATCGATAAATGACGAAATAGAGGAAATCAAGCATCACACATATAAAAAACAAACAATCGTATTAAAATAATCAAATTGTCATATACATTACTTTACTATATTTATACTTAATATTGAATAGTTAAAGTAACAAGAGTTTTAATTGTATATTTACTATCAATGTTATACATTGTCTCAATTCTTAATTATTCATTATTAATATTGACATTGAGCTGAATTTAAATTTCTTATTTAAATTTTTGTAAATTTTTTTAAATAAATTAATGTTCAAGTGAACTTCAGGTTTTAATTTTTGTAATTAAAAAATTATAATTTCAAGTGAATTTCATATTTTGAACTTCCATTTACGAAATTAAATATGGTTTTACTTGTGTTTAGAACCAAAAAAATTATTTTTAAAGACTATATGTGATATAATATAGTAATTATCCATGTCAATCGAGCGGGTTCTGCTTAGTTGAGTTGGAGCCAGTCGGGTTGCGGGCCATTCGGGTTATGAATTTAATTGGGTTGCGGGTCGATCGGGTTTGAATTAATTGGGTTGTGAGTTAATCGAGTTGCGGGTCATTCGAGTTATAGATCAGGCGGATTACAAACCGTTGACTTTTAGCCAATTTAAATTACGGTCGAATTACAGATCGAATTGATCGAATGGGTTACTCGGATCGAGTTCTGTTTTGACACCTATACCTGTCTCAACTATTCTATTGATAGAAGAGGAAAGTTGAATCGTTTTTGGGGAGTGGGAAATCGTTCTGTGGCTGTTGAGAAAGTGACGATGTCAATTCCTCAAAACCTAGGTTGATCTCAAGTTCACGGGAAGGGAAAAAGAGCAAGACAACTGATGGAGATATAACTTTCAACTCTGCTACTTCTTCTCATTTTGGGTATCAGACTCCTTCCACCCTGAAACAACTTCCCACATTTACAGATGACAGAGTCTTCATCTGTTCCTACCTTTTCACTTTGTATATAAATTGACCATAGTTGCAGGCTTGCAGCTCATTTTCCTTGCATCAAACTTCCATCCATCTTTTTTTCCCTTGGAGCTAAGCACCTCAAAGCTAAGCATATCAACAAAACAACGGCTGTTACAACTACCTTCGTTCTTCTCAACTTTCTGTGACTACTCCATTTTGTTGTGGCATCCATTGAGCCTGATCCCCAATACCAAACTTACATAATTCACCTAGACTAGAATCACTTAGCTATTCGACAAGCCCCAAAAGTGCACCTCATGTGACTCAAGAATCCTTGATGAATATGTGCAGCTTTGTTATGGGCACTAGCTATTCTGGCTATGGAGAATGCATAGCCAGTGGAATTATGCTCCGTGCTCACATTACTGTGTACAAAGTGGCATGGAATTCAATTCACACCGCATTTAGTATGTGGACACATGGCACCCGGCCACTTTTTGCATTGTGATGCGAACACATGGCACAACTCCGATCCACTGGTCGTGCCATTTCTGTAGCCGGAATAACTCACGCCCAAGACAAAGTTGATCGCAGCTGTGGCCTGTGGACAATATGTTACTTCATTGCTTACAAGGCCGGGGCTTGCTGAATTGTGGCTATGGATCAGTACGTAGTCAGCTGCCACAAGATATTGCTGGTATTTCAGTGAGCCGCGTGTGAGTTATTTTCTTGTGTAGATTCCCACGAATGTTTGTTCATTCTTTTTATGAAATAAGATACTTTAACTCGTATAAAAAAAAAAAAAAAGTTCCACATGACATTCGGGGTCTGTAATGGTGTGTGTATTTGTAAACAAGTGCTGTACTTTTAGTTGCGCATGTGGTTTATAAAAGGGTTAATAGCATTTTGTATATTTTATTATTGCAAATTAATAAACGTATCCCTCTACTACGTACATTTTTGCACAAACATATATTTCTAATATTAAACTGTAACAAGTATACTCCTCCGTCTAATTTTCTATTAATTGATCGTTAAGTGGACTTAAAAATGACCCAAATGCCCTCATATAATTTTGTTTTTATCATTTTTTATCAGCCCAATTAAAAATTACCATTCTCTTCCGCGCCCGCCGCCGTCGAAGACTGCCCACACTCCGGCGCACCCTGCTTATAAGTTCCCCTTGACAGCGGCTGCATCTTGTTTTTTCTCGCCGGCGGCTGGGCGGTTAGCGACCGGAGCAGACAAAAAGCAACCAGCTTTCTCCCGGTGTCGACTTCTGAAGCTTCTTCTCCCTCCATCAAGAAAGCAGACGACACCCTAGTAGATGGACTTTGGACTCTAGAGCTGCGGTTTAATAAATGGAAGCAACCACACAATCTCTCCCCTCACAAGGAAAAGATCACCCTTGCGAAAGGCCTCCAAGAAATACATTGCAGTTTTTCGAATATTAAATCAAACAGACATGAAAATACGGCAAAAAGATAACAAGAGTAAAGTGGTGAGCACAAGCAAGCAACCATTTAACAAAAAGTCAAAAAGGATTTTCCAGCGCAAAAATAATGTTCTCATTAGCTCCGCCGTCGCAGAGGCTTAGCCGGAGTCTCCGGCGGCGGATTCGTCGTTTCTCAACCCTACCAAACGATCACCCACTGCTTTTCTTCGCTTCCCACCATCGTGCTCGCCGCCCGCTGAAGCTTGCTCCAGCCGCTGCCAAGGACAAGCTCGGTGCAGCCGGGATGATTGGCGTTGGACTCTCTAATTTTAGCTTGTCTTTCATTTTTTTTGTCTCTAAATTTAGAATGACATAAACTTCAAGTTTTACATCTCCAAGGTCAACCTTGAATTTCTTCACCTATTCTTTATTTAGTTTGCCCTTCTATATGCAATCTTCACCTTCCTACTAACCTCCTTAGATTGCATAATATTGCCTTATGTTTCCACTCCATTTAGGATTACCACCACCACTTCTGCTCCCCCTGTTGTCTGTCTTCTACTATTCTTTGTCAGATGTGAAGGAGAGGAAGAATAAAAGGGATTAACATGGCTGGGAGTCTAGGACAATGGAAGGTTGGGTGATTGAAAAGAAAAGTTATTGGAGAAGGAGGGATGTGACCGGAGAGGGTGACCCGATGGAGTATGGAGAATGATTTGTGAGGAAAAGAGAGGGAAGGTGAAGTTTTCTACTTTCATGGTCAGTAGTGAGAGGTAACGTGAAGGGCAGTTCATTAGTACTTGTGGAAGTCTCTCTCTCTCTCTCTTTTTTTTTTTTTTGACAGGCTATAGGTGGGGTGTTTTCTTTTCACCATTATTCATTAGTGCAAGGAATTGGGGAAGGGGCAAGAAGACTCTCTAGCTAGAATTCACTAAACTCCAAAAATTCATTAAACTTGCAGTAGACTAGCAATATGCAAACCACAATAAGATATGCATAATGAAGATTTGCAAAGACTGCGTTAATATTTAACAAACAAATGAATTCCACAATTCAAGATTTCTTGTCCATTGTCCCCTTGCCTTGATCCTGTCTATTGTTGAAAACCAAAACTCAAAAGCTCAATCGTATGATAGTGTATCGCTTGTGATAGCAATTAAACAAATAAGCTCTTAGACTTAAGGAAGCAGACTATAAAATAAGAAAATTAATAAACAGACATTAACCCTATTTTATGACAGAGGTGGTTAAGGAAGCATATATAAATAAACTACCAATGAGATGAAGGTAACTGTATAATCTATAAATATAGGGTTCCCGTCTCCCTTAGGTAGAAAGGACTGGCACTGTCCGAGGCATGGCCTTTGGTAGAAAGCAACACTAATTAGGGTTCAGAGGATGGGTGAGATTGAAGCGATGCCGTATAAAATGAGGTTTGTAGGATAATGGGATGGATGGTCATCAAGGCAAAGGGCGATGGTGGAGGTAGTACTGTCAGCTACAATGGATCCCTGCAAATTGGTTTAAGGGGGGTTGGAAGTGATGGAAGCAATGTGAACCGATACACTCGTAGGGTGAGGGTAGGGAAGGCCATGACGTGCAAGGGTGGTGAAGGAGGCGACGGTTGCTGTACGAATCTGAAGGGAACGATCTTCCAAGCAATGCAGTAGTTAGATATTATGGGCCCATTTCCGTTTAGAGGGTGACGGGCCTTTTATCGGCCCTGTTTGGTCGACGGACATTTTCTGGTCCATTTGTATTCGACTTTTGATAAATTGGTGGCGAAGAGAAGTTCAGGCCCAGTTTTGGTTTGAGGACTACAATGATGAAGTGTACATTGGTGGGCCCAAATTAATATATACCTCTTGGCAAGGCTTCTCATTGTCGTCTCGTTCTTGTGACCGAAATGCATATGATACCAATGCCATTTTTTTAAATTGGCAAGATGGAAATCCAATTGTTGATAAATTTAAAAGTGACGGGGTGTAGTATTTTAGAGCAGAGCATGTAATCCTGATCTACAGATTTTGGAGTGGGTATCTTTGTTGTCATGGTCAAGATGGGTTTTTGGTCAAGATCAAACATTGTAAGTTTACAAAGCAGACATCAACCTAGAAATTTTGGAACATGTAAGAAAATAGAGAGTAGAATGGTGGAGAAAGCAGGCAACGATGTTAAGGGAACCTAGCATAAGGAAGTGGTACGCTACATGTATGCACACCAAATCACTAACCTGAACTGCTCCCATGCTTGGACAAAATGAGTGTTGTTGAATCAAAAGAGTACATAAGCAAGATACAGGTCCGCAATAGAGTCAAATTACATAATCCATCACATACTTTTTATAAACAAACCAGACGAAACACATTCCATTATGGGTACACAATAGAGTCAAATTACATAAACCCAACACAACATAGATAAAAGAACGGCAACATATGAAGTTCTATAACTGGTATTTTCAATAAAATACATTGACATGGTACCAAGAGCAGAGGAAATAAACCAATAGATAACACCTAAGAATGGAATACTTAGAGAGAATTAGGTGGACGTAAAGTATTATAAAGGTATGTAAGTACTGTTTATTCCATGCCATGAACCTTGTTCTAATTACAATAGGACTGGGGACAACATTAGGTCTAACTGTAGACCACCCTTAACACGCCATCAGCCACCAAAGACCCTGCAAAAAGTGGTCAAACTGAGTCTCGCAAACTGCAGAACTGAAACATGGCAAGCGTAAAAAAAGTCTGATCGGCTTACTAAATTGATACTATAACTGAGAACTAAACTTTATTATGTAAATATAGTACCTGTACAAGCGAAAGCAAAAAAGAACAAGGAAATAACACAAAAAAGCACAAAAGTTAAGTGGGCAAAAGCATCAAGACGAATGATAAACGACCCAAAAAGGTACGCTTGTAGTTAGGCAGTTGTCACTGGCGACCACATTCTGCAGCAAAAATCCATTTCCACCTACCATGGAAAAACGTTACATTGCATGACCAGCTACATAGTGCATTTAGTTGAAGGGTACCCGTTAACACGATTAGGGGAAGCAGCAGATAAAGCATTGGCGGACACCAACAGAAGTGTTTCTGCAGTTTGGCCCAACAACATAAACAGAGCGCATGCCGAATCATCATCCTAACCCATCAGTCGAATACGAAAGATGTGTGTGGAAAACCACAACAAACACGAGGAACACATCAAAGAGCTTGAAAGTGTAGGAGATAGGTTAAGAGAAGTGGTCAGATGGTTTGGACGTACCATTGTTTCAGCTGATGCAGGATAAATGTTGCCTCGCATTTGTCACACCATAATGGAGCATCACGACGAACCACCGCTTTGCAACTGATATCACAACCGAGGTAGCACCACTCTCGTGTTGTATCTATGTCGGTAATTGTGACCTTGCAGCGGAACTTGTCACCCTACAATTCCAAATAAACCTAAGTCAGGCAACCCAACAATGCTAAACACATTTGTTTTAGTTTGGGCGACACAGTAGCCACAATGGAGAATTAATTACCATTGAAGCAGTGGACTGAATGAGCTGAAGTTCCAGAATTGTTCGGAAGGAATCACGGTAGATTGTCAAAGCCTTCTGAGGAGTGTCACATTCAGTTGGTAAAATTCATATGGTCCCTATAGCATCACCAAAGCTGTAAAGAAGAGATCAGGGTGGAGATTCAGGCTAGTAACACGTAAAGTTAAGAAGAACCATGCTCGATTCTCCACTTACTGCACAACCAGGGACTGAGTCTGCAATACCCTTGGGGACACGACAATGCGAGTTGCAGAGATGTTTGATGCACCTACATTCCCTGAAGATAGTATAAGAAAAGTCTAAAAGTTGAACTGACTATACAAAACTATGAGAAAGACAGCAAGAACGGTGTGCAGCTAGGCTTCAGGCTACCACAAGTTGCAAGAAGGCAACTATAGTCTTGATAAATGAATTGGGAAGAAGTGGGGCAAGGCGAACCTCGCCAAGTCAAGAGATTCAGGCTAGTAAATGCAACAATAACCGGTGCAGCTACGTCCATCTGAACCAGTTCTGGAAGGCAAGCCTATCAGCAAAATCCGCCCACAATGTGATCGACAGAGTCTTTTTGCTGTAACAATTAGCAACGACATCAGAGTTGGGAAAGAAACACACCACCAGCAGAGAACAATGTGGAAGAGAACCTACCGTTCATTCTCAAGTACAACAGTTTGCTTCCTTCTGGTCCTATCTTGCTTTTGGAAATAAGTTATAGGCGTGACAGAGACCAGGCGTCCAAAAACATCTAGTAAAAGGGAAACAATTCAGAAACATGAGACAAAGTATCCTAAGAGGAAGCAAGGGAGACTTACCCACTAAAAACTGAGGCGCGACAGCAATTGGTTCAAGTTCTTCCAACTGACAGAACTCAAAACTATCAGCACAGAAATTGGAATCGTCATCAGGAGATGGAGGAAAGACGTGTTGGATGTGAATTGAAGGTTCCGGACGTTGGAGCAAGGAGCCCACCGCTCCTGGACTCTCGTTGGGAAAATTAGATGATGAAGTAAAGGAAGAGTACTTTCCTGAAGGCCGGAAGCTAGCTGCGGGGGCGCGAGTCCCTGGACCAGCACACCCCGAGGATAGAAAAGGAAAAGTACTTAAATGATAATCAGTCTGAGAACTATTTGTTGTTGGGCGTAGGAATCAAGAACATAGGGTACGAACCAGCATCTGTCCAAAGTATCGCGAATTCGGCGAAGTCAGGCCGCAACGAATTTCCGTCCTGGCAGCACAATTTGGAAAGGACAGTGTAATTCATTGTTGCAAGCAGAAGAAGTCTGACGCAAGAAAGAGGGGTGAAAGAGCATTTTTATATAGGGAACAAAGAAAGGTAGGAACAAAAGTCCAATTCCAATGGCGAGCGGAGCTGAGAATAGGATACTAACAGAGAGACACCACCTCTTTGGCAAACTTAGCATGGTTTCCTCCGTTTGCCGTACAAATTGATTGGTCCTTCGCGTGTAGGTAGAGCTATGCAAAAGTAGCATGGGCAGCGGCGTGGAGGAGCAGATGCAGAGAGTAGGAAACTGGAGAAAGGACAGCTGAAGTTGACGAAAGGGCAGGGGAAACGCACCAACTGAGGAATGGGGGGAAAGCATGTACGAACAGTTGCAGCAGGCGAGACCCGTTGGCGGGTCGATGAGGAGTTCTTTTGTGGAAGGTTTTAGGGCTGGACGCACAACACGCCAAAAAGTGAAACAGTAGTAAGGATGTTGGGCAAAAAAGCGTACCCACTAATTACATATAGAAAGAATTGGGGGACTTGTGATAAAAAATGATAAAAACCAAATTATACGAGGGCATTTGGGTCATTTTTAAGTTCATTTAATGGTCAATTAATAGAACATTAGACGGAGGAGTATACTTGTAACGTTTTAATATTAAAAGGGTATGTTTGTGCAAATATTTAGTAAATGGGTACATTTATTAATTGTAATAATAGAGGGGTACTAAATGCTATATATAAACCATTTATAAAATTATAGTTTAGTCTAGTGGAAGACTTTTAATTACTACAAATAAAGAAAAACATGTAGTACTCATTTGTCTAGAGTATCTTATCTTTCAAAAATCCATCCAGTATTACTCCTGTATATTTTTATGCATTTTTATTACTTGTGTTATTCAAATACACTGATATTCCAAACACCCTCCTTTCTGATATAACTGATCGATAAAAAGGTCGAAGCCAAAGCCTTTAAATGAGGATTGTAGCTGGCAAACAACCATTTCTATAGTCTCCTACTCCTAGTGATGCAGACTGATCACCAAACAGCAAACATTAATTAAGAAACTGAACCGGGGAGTATGCTTCTTCACTAGAAACCGGTGATTTATGCAAAGAGAAAAGGGAGATGACGGAGAGAGAACATAGAGATTTGAATGGAGATTTTACGAAGAGCGAAAAGAAAACTCCCACCGAAGAGGAGAAAGATTTTTATCAAAAGTGGGACAATAAATTCTGAGTTGAAGTTTGTAATTGCACTTATAGATTGATGGAAATTTGTTTAAGATATGTGTTTGTGAGAATATAAGGATGACTCACACAAATGTTGATCTTAAAACATAATCTCGCATTAAGGGATAATTAAAGATGCGGCAGGGGCAGGGGCAGGGGCAGGGACTATTTAACATCTTTAGTGGCAAACAATCAATTATTAAGCTCATAAAATAAACACAATAGTTTTTCACTAGGAACAATACTCCAATTGAGAATCATTTGCGATTTTGTACTACAATATCGAATCACCTAAATAGCATCTAATGATGAACAAAAATCTAAATCACCATTATATTAGAAAAAACAAGGATTGAGAACAATTAAACAAAGCCATGGATTGACTATCTTGGCTTATTTTAGCAATTTAGCTCGTAAATGTTAAGTTGATAAAAACTTAAATGATTTCGACAGAGGTCGATAAAATCTCACTCAGTGGCGAACCCAGAAATTTTATCAAAGGTATTCAATAATAAATTCATAAACTACATAGATTCATCAATTTTCAAAGGGGTCACAATGTGTTTTTATTCATATAAGTTTCTAAAATACACTCATCACTTCTGCCGCGACTCACACTTTTTAATGAGTGTAACCAAGCAATTATTCATAATTGGTCCCTCATACAATTACGACGATCGTTCTTGATGAATTTCGTGGTCGAAAAGATCTTTTGAACTCTTGCAATCACAATAGGTAAAGTCAAACACCAATGTAATAAGTAAGCAAATTAAAAATAACAATTATATTTTCATGTCTTAACCATTGACCTAGCTAGATTATTGATTTTTTATAAGGGTGATATATGTTTGTCTTTTCTATAGTTAGGTAATATTTAATAGATCAAAATCTGATACCTCATGGATTCAAGTTCAATGGTTATACCTAGGGCTGCAAATGAGCCAAGCCGCTCGTGAGGAACTCGACGTTCGAATCGGAAAAAACTCGTTCGACACTCGACTCGTTGTTTAACAAGCCGGCTCGTTAGTAAACGAGCCAAGCTTGAGTTAGGCCATGCTCGGCTTGATAAGCTCGTGAGCTAGCTTGACTCGGTGGCTTGTTGAGCTAAGCTCGCGAGCTGGCTTGTTTAAAGCTTGTGGAAGGATTAATTACTCTTCTGAACATGAAAATTATCTTGTTAATAAGGATGTTTATGGAAGTTAGATGTTATTTTTAGTTTCTAGTGTTCTTTTTATCATTTTTAATTTCTAATTTTCTTATTTTTACACAGTTTTCAGCAAGAATGGTTTCAAATCGAGTTTATCTTGAGCCGAGCTTGTACTCAGCTTGACAAGCTGTGTTGATGAGCATTTACCGAGCTCGAGCTGGATTATTTTTAATCGAGTCGAGCTCGAGCTCGAAACTCGGCTCGACTCGGCTCGTTTGCACCCCTAATTATACCACTAGATCAAACCATTAATTGTTTGCAATTCTTTGAAGGCCTAATACATTCAGATTAGTGACACAACCTTAATAGATTTAAGAATTTATTTAGGTTATAGAATTGAAATCACTAATAAAACATTTGCTTTGTATTTTTATAACAACAATTGTGTTGTAGCTTACCCAAAGGCTAAAACATTCCGTTCAAAATTGTAAGGGTTGTCAATTGGTTTGGGGTTCCAATACAACCAGCGCAAACATAGACTCCAACAAAGTAACTTGGTCCGAAAATTATAGTTAAGGTTTGTCAAGTGACAACCCTAAGGTATGAATGGATCCGCCCCTGATCTCACTTAATGAATAAGGTTAGAACATACAAACAACGTCTGAAGAAATAGTTGTTGAATTCCAGGGTATAACTATCTTTTTTTCAATCAATATATTTATCTTTTGTAAAAAAAAAAGCATACAAACAACAATCCAAAGATCAAGAGTATATAAACAAACACCATCGAACCAAACACACATACTCAACCATCACGGTTGTTTTCAATGTTATTAACTTAGCCAATAAAATACCTTTATTTTAGGTTGATTGATTTTAAAAATCTTATAAGAAAATAATGGCGCCCGTACGAATCGTACTCGACCTTGGATCAATATCCCCAAAGCAAGGAGTATGACCGATGTGTTTCAACTTTCAACGAGAACATGCAAAAAAAACACAAAGCTACTATATAACTATCATTAAAAAAAAAAAGCAAGTGACTAGAATACCATTTAGTCATTTACCCTTGGCGTACGCCAGAGTCAAGACCTCATTAAGTCAAATCTTGGACTCATGGTTGCTACTGGACGAGTATCTCCGGGTCCACCCAACGCAATTCGATCCATCATTTAAGCCCAAATTGAGAAAGGGCCGACCGAACTAAACCTTCAATTGATCCAAATATTTGAAGGCCAGGCCTGACGGTCTAGAAACCTGACTCTGCTCCAGACAATTACTGCCATGCCCGTTGACCTCCGAAAGATGCCAAGTTAACTATGGTAACTTGCGAGACCACATAATTCATATTTTTGGATTTATAACCGCGCTGCTACGGTCGGAAAATCCATAGAATCGACAGAGCAAAAAAAACAAAAACAGAAAGCGCACGACACACAACTTACTTGGTTCATTAACACAATGTGTGTTAGCTAGTCCACGGGCAGGAGAGCCAATTTCTCCATGTAGGTCTAAACCTAATCCAATCTAGTAAAAAAACGGTTACAGACCAGGCCCAGGCTCAGAACCCGAACAG
Organism: Linum tenue; assembly: GCA_946122785.1. Taxonomy (NCBI): domain Eukaryota; kingdom Viridiplantae; phylum Streptophyta; class Magnoliopsida; order Malpighiales; family Linaceae; genus Linum; species Linum tenue. The sequence continues at coordinate 75,571,797 of CAMGYJ010000008.1, read as the reverse complement.
AAATAACATTGAGCCCGTACATCATAGGTCGGGGGCGTTACCCCTAAACCCCACGTCCCCACTCGCTAACCAGTCAGCGAGACCCCGACTATTCCAATAGTATCGACTAATAATCCGATTCAAGTCACATCAACACGAGACACTCTCGCGACCTCATATTTCCCCATTCTTGTTGTGGACTGTGGAGTCGTCGTCTCGTCTGCCTCAAAGATGAGCCAATTGATTGGCAGTTTTGTAGTTTACTGCCCAATGCCCATACTCCACGCCCCTTCCCCTCCACTCTTGCCGGACTCAAATGCGTGATTATATCTCAAACTCAGTGATGGTAACAAACAAACAAGCAACACTATCATCATTCAAAGAGGTTACGTGGATATTAAAAAGAAAACCCAAAGATCCATTACTACATTATAATAATTTTCAATCTAACCGGCCCATATCAATGTATCATAGAGTATATATACAATATTATCATCCATGCTCATGATTTCACGTATTAGTCTCATCATTATTTTAAAGTTTTCGAATTATAATATGTGGACTCTAAGTCAAAGTTCCCCTTCATTTTTCCTCCCACACAAAGAGACAATCAGAAATGTTATTTGTACAAAAAATACGACAAAGTGATAGTACTCTAATCCATACTCTATTTGTTCGGTTCCACCAAGTTGGGTTGAAACTTGTGGAAAGACAGAAACTATTCTTTATTTGCACCGTGACAATCCCGGTAATGTTTGGAATTGGTCGAGCTTTTGATAGATAAGAGCTAGAGAGATGGAGAAATCGAGTATTGGGAGACTTTATTATACAAGGCAAGAACTGAAACTCTTATGTCGAGCAAAATTTTGTGAACTCCGCTGGGTACTCAACTACAGAATAAACTCACAGAAACATGACAACCTTAATAGATCTCTGTTTCTTCTCGTTGATTGGTTTGCGCCGGAGTAACCCGTCTCGCACGCGCAAGACTGCCGAAAGCTAGCTAGCTAGTATAGCAAAGTTGCGGTCCACACCATTACCGACCCTTATGCCCACCAAACCAAGGCGTATAAGGCATTGCACCCCATCTCATTCCTCTGTTAAAATTCCACACGCATTCCCTCTATCCATCCCATCCCACAGAAGATTCTTTCCTCCAATCTCGCCTCTCCATCACCCCCGTCAAGATTGGAAGCACATGCATGACTCCAAGTCAAGTGTGCAATGCAAGGTTTCAGCTGACTTGGTCTGAGTCCCCATGAAGAAAATCCAAACATGAGGCTCCAATCATCCATGGCTCCACTTCTCCACATATCATCATAATCTACTTTTCCTTCCAAACCCACAAGTTGAGTTGAAAGCATATTAAAAAATGAGAAAACCCCATTATTGTTTCTGAAAGGTTTACATCCTTTCTCATTGGTTCAGCTTTTTGTCTCCCTATATAAGCTCACCCCAACACCCACCTAAAACACCATCCCCAGCTCCCACTTCCACCACCATGGCTTCACATTCACTTCACTCGATTCTCTGTTCTCTAATCTCTACTAGCCTTATAGTACTCATCCTGTCTCTCATTCCTTCCTCTTTGAGCTCCCTTGTAGACCATTACATAGTTTTCATGGACCCAACCGCCATGCCAAAAGCCTACTCTGCTTCACACCACTGGCACTCAGCCACTCTTTCCGCTCTTTCCCAAACTACCTCGGCCAACAATAATTTAGCTTCCTCCAACCTCATCTACAGCTACTCCCACGTCATCGATAGGTTCAGCGCGACTCTGACTCCAACAGAGCTCGACGCTCTGCAGAATTCCCCTGGCTACATTTACTCAATAAAGGATCTGCCCGTGAAGCACGACACCACTCACTCGACCCAATTCTTGGGCCTGACGGCTTCCTCCGGAGCCTGGGAGGCGTCCAATTACGGCGAAGGGATGATCATTGGGCTCGTCGACTCGGGGCTCTGGCCCGAAAGCCAGAGCTACTACGACCACGGCATGGGTCCAGTGCCGGCAAAATGGAGAGGTGAATGCGAGAAGGGAACTCAATTCAACGCCTCGCTGTGCAACAACAAGCTGATTGGAGCTCGTGCTTTCCCCCGGGGACTGATCGCGAGAAACATCACTGTGGAGATGAATTCTACCCGCGACACGGAGGGCCACGGGACCCACACTTCCAGCACGGCGGCGGGGAACTTTTTCGACGACGCCTCGTTTTTCGGATACGCTCCAGGGACGGTCAAGGGAGTGGCGCCGAAGGCGCACGTGGCGATGTACAAGGCTCTGTTCGATGAGGGCGCTTTTACCTCGGATATCATTGCGGCAATTGATCGAGCACTTGGCGACGGGGTCGACGTCCTGTCCATGTCGCTTGGATTGGACGGCGTCGCTCTGTACGAGGATCCAATAGCGCTGGCCACGTTTGCTGCCGTTGAGAAGAACGTCTTCGTCGCTACTTCCGCGGGGAACGAAGGTCCGTTCCTCGGCTCGCTCCACAACGGGATTCCGTGGGTGTTGACCGTCGCGGCGGGGGCGATGGACCGTCAATTCGGCGCCGAGGTGAAACTCGGCGGAAGCGGAATGTCGGTTTTCGGTTCGTCTCTTTACCCGGGGAGCTACTCTCCAGCCGAAGCTCCGATCGTGTTCATGGGCGACTGCCTGAACGCGACCCAATTCGGCAAATTCGCCGCGGGCAAAATCGTGGTCTGTCAAGAAAGGAACGACACCCTGAGGGACCAAATGGCCAACGTCCAGAATTCCACCGCGATTGGCGGCGTTTTCATAACCAACACCACTTCGTCACCGGACATCGAATTCTACATCCAGAGTTCGTTCCCGGCAATGTTCATGACATTGAAGGACGGCGAGACGGTGAAGAAGTACATCAAGAGCAGCAACACCGAACCAAAAGCGAGCTTGCAATTTAGAGTCACGAATCTCAACACGAGCCCGGCACCAACGGTGACGAGTTACAGCTCGAGGGGCCCATCGCCGAGTTGCCCATTCGTTTTGAAGCCCGACATAATGGGCCCGGGCTCGTTGATCCTAGCGGCGTGGCCTTCCAACGTCGAGGCCGCGGAGGTGAACTCGAAGCCCGTGTACTCGAACTTCAATTTGCTGTCCGGTACGTCCATGTCCTGCCCGCATTTGGCCGGAGTCGGGGCGTTGATAAAAAAAGCTCACCCTGATTGGAGCCCCGCCGCCATCCGATCGGCAATGATGACGACGGCCGATTCTCTCGATCTCTCCGGCCAGCCAATCAAGGATTCCGGTTACGGTAACCGCCCGGCCACGGGTCTGGCCATCGGGGCGGGTCAGGTCAACCCGAACAAAGCAATGGACCCGGGCCTGGTATACGACGCGACCACAGTCGATTACGTGAACCTGCTGTGCGCGATGAACTTCACCGCCAAGCAGATCCAGGTCATCACGCGATCTTCCACCAACAACTGCTCCAGCCCGTCTCTGGACCTCAACTATCCATCGTTCATCGCGCTTTTCAGCGCGAACAGTTCTTCTTCTTCTTCTCATGCCAATCAGGTTCTGGAGTTCAGCAGGACGGTGACGAATGTTGGTGAGGATGTGTCGATTTATACATCCACGATCACGCCCCTGGAAGGGTTGGTGGTCAGCGTGGTGCCGGAGAAGTTAGAGTTCAAGAGCAAAGGAGAGAAGCTCGGCTTCAAGCTCGTAATTGAGAGTGATAATACAGGAAAGAGCAGACAGTTTCTAGCTTCCGGTTATCTCCGGTGGAAAGAAGATGGAGGCGGCAGTCATGTTGTGCAGAGTCCCATTGTGGCTACGAACATTGCCTTCGATTCCCTCTCATCATCTTCTAGGAATTAACCCTTATTAATAAATAATGCAAGCTCATCATCATGTGACATTTATTTTTCTAGAGTGTACACCATCTATTATCTATACAGTCAATAACCTCATAATGCGTGCTTAATTATGAAACCAAAACTTTCTATCGCGATATTTCTTGCAATTTACGTACTATTCCTTTTTTATAGATTCTGAACGCACTATATAAATTGGCATTTGACTGAAGGATTCGAACAGGACCGCGAAAACACCGAATTTCAACCTTTCGGATTTTGCTGGTAATAAAAAAGGTATCGTATATTACGTCCAGCAATAAAAATAAGAATCTTATAAGCTCTTCTAAAGTTTTTCCTTTCCGAAAGTGATGGGGATCGAATGTGTGTGGCTGATAAATGGTTCGGTATTGTAACTTTCGCGTTGAATCGCAAGGCCATAAATTCCCAGCCGGCCAGTGTATGCCAAAAGAGTAAATATTATATCTCAGCTATATAATAAAGAAAACAGCGTATTAATTATTGTATCTGGCCAAAAGCACAATTTACGTTGTGGACAAAATTAATGTAGCTGTCCGTTTTGGGGATTCTTTTGGCTTTTTGCATGGCTGCGTTGCATGTGAACAAGACTGCCCTACAGGATGATTGATCGAAAGAAGACATGATGATATCCAACCAAATCTTCTTATAATTAGAGGTTGGATGTGCGTATATGCCTTATATATAATAATTGAGTACGTAGTTTATTTAATGTCGTGGGATTTTGTCTGTGCTTCTTCCTAGCTACCTCGGTTAGGCAAGGAATTAGGCAGAGCTTTACGTTTTGATTCTTCGAAATGGGGGAAAAAAACAATATTCTTGATTTTGACATTCAGAAACTATAAAAGCCGATGATAAACAAATAATGAAGTCTTTCCCTTTAATGTTCTCTTAATGCTGGATCTTCTTTTCACCCAGATGACAATTTCGATCTGACCCGTTTCACCCGACCTATTTGACCTGTTGGGTCGACCTATTTCTAATGTTTTTCATATAAATTGCATACCCATTGGGTCGACCTGCCCCGACTGATGGAGGCACGCATTAGTGATGTGTCGCCAGCCTATTACCTTAATTACGTCATTATTATTATTATTATTATTATTGTTATTCAAGGATATTTATTGAAGATTTTAGAGGATTTGGGATTATGGGGAATAATTGGGGATAATTAGAGATTGTTATGGTAGTTGTTAGGGGAAAAGACTATAAGTCTACGTAAGATGCCACGCTGTGGGTAGCTCGAGCAGAGAGGTGGTTCCGGCATCAGAATGTGCCAGAAGAACGACAAGCTTACCTCGCGTCGTTCTACTTGGAGGTCGGAGCTCAACAATGGTGGGAGTGGCTGGAGCATACTTATGCTGAAAAAGAAGAGTTGATCACCTGGGAGCGATTCAAAGAGGAGTTTGCTGATCGGTTTGGAGGAACGAGCGAGTCGGCTTCGGAACAGTTGGTCAAACTCAAACAGACCGGCACTGTAAGTGACTTTCAGTTCGAGTTTGAACGATTGAGAAATATGTGTTATGGCATCTGTAGACACCACATTTTGTCCGGAATAATTATTTTACTGGAAATAATTTTTGTAACATCGAACTACGGTTATATTTAAAAAGGAAGCTGAAGATAGTTTGGTTGAGACTAGCAGTTGCAAGTCAATATGAACCAACAACTACCAAATTTGCTCCTAGTCGATTCTAGGGCATAATTAGTTAATTAGTTAAGATAGGATCGGTTTAAGTTAAGATTAGCAGTGGCAAATCTTAAATTATAAATTCTCGGTTGGATGAAAGAGTGACTATAGTACAAATTTTGTCTCTCGAGTTTGGAATTGGATTTTGAAATGGGACTAATTGAAGTGGAATGAGCTTTATTATCAAATATTCAAAGTTGATACATTGTACAACTTGGGTAATGACCTCTAAATAAAGCGAGAATTAGAACTAATTACAATATTGAAGTCATTGCCCTCCTACTTTGAGCCCAAACCAGATCACAAACCTGCAAAATGAAAAAAAGAAAACGATCAGAATACAACCCAAAACAGAGCCCAATTCGGCCAAAAAAGAGCCCAAGTTCAAGACTAGGCCAAGCCCAGTACCGGCCCAAACGAATTCAAGGCCCAACTCGGCCCAACCTAATCCGTCAGCCCAACCAACATCGAATTGTGTGCCAGCCTATCCTGAACAGGCCCTGAACAGTCAGAACCGACCATGCAAGGTGGAGGCTATTGGGGCAGCCTCAAAATTCGACCTATCAGGAAGAAACACGGCATTTCAAGTCCTAACAAAGACTAATGGCGAAGCAACACGTGGCATACGATTTATCAATAAGTAGAGCTCTTCAGCTCCTGATTTTGGGGGACGAGGGGAGTGGAAAGAAAGAAAATTACATTACAGAAGTAAACAAGCAGTTTGAGCTCATTTTTTCTTTACATCCGTCTTTTACACAAGATTGACGCAGAAATTTGTGGAATTAAGCAGTGGAAGGCCTTTCTTAAGCTAAGAAACTCCAACCAGGTTAGTGCTCCAACTCTTTCATCCTTTTAATAAGATCTGATCTCATTTTTGTTTTCGTCAAATTCATGCTCAATCATTGTACGGTCGTAATCGTCTATCTACTTGCCCATTTATATACTCGATGGTCGTACTTTGCAAACTATTTTACATTTAAGCACTCTATCTATTTACTTAATACAAGATTTGCGCTTAGCAACCCAACTCTGGCATTAAGCTTCTTTCAATTGAGCATTTACTTGCTTTTCTCATCAATTGATAGACTACTTTATAACATGTCACGTTGTAAACTTCCTATCTAGCAAATAGTTGATGAATACTTTATTATCATGTGTAAATGAATGAAAATATTCGAGTAGAGTTCAAATAGACAAAGGTCTATAGAAAGAAGAAAAAAACTCTTCCCTAGGATTACGATCACCCCCGATCTAGATCTAGATCCAGATCCAGCAGAAATCACCCAAACACAATTAAACTTCATATTTCAAACTTCATTTTGGCAAAGTCACAAGCAGAGGCAGTGACTTTTAGTTGCCAAAATTATCAATTTTAGAACATGTTAATTACTTCCCAGTTATTGAAAATTCCCTTTTTTTTTTCTTTTTCATTTGTAGAAAAATCTAGCATCCCAAAACCATCCACCAAGCAACTAAGCATAAAAATTTCGAGATCACCAAACACCAAAATTATCGAACTCATACATAACCATTTTTATTGAAAACCCAGATCTGCAATCAGATTCAACCCATCTTTTTTGTTCAAGATCACACTAAGCTAAGTTTAGAAACCTTACCCAGTCCTGTCAATTTCAAAACCTGCGTAGAGACCAGAATCAATTAGAACCAATACCAGTCAAGAAAAAAAAATTAATCGAAGCAATCCTCACCTGCCGCCGCCGTTGTCAACTCATCGCCGGCGAAATTTTGTCGGTAGGGATCTTAGCCGCCAAAGATTCCCTTCTTCTCCTCCGCCCAACCAAAAAAAACATATTAGAACCCAGAAATCCAAAAATACAACCGATAAACCAAAAACGAAACCAGATCCGAGCCTACGTTTAAATCGTACCTCGGTCTGGCGACCTCCTCACTGCTTCTTTTCCCTCGTCCGAAACCAAGCCTCAAAGTCACAAGAAAACGAAAGAAAGTTAGACAAATCCTAATAAAATCACCTAAAACGAATAAAAAATACCATGCATGTCTCACTCTTACCTGGATCGAAACCCTCTCGGTTGATTTAGTACGAAACGAGCGGACTCCTTAGCTAGCCGAGAGCACAGAGAACAAAGTAGAGAATCGGGAGAGGGAGAGGGCGATTGTTCTTCGTTTTTTTGGTTTTCGGTTTACTCTGGAGGAAACGAGAAGAGAGAGAGGCGAGGCGAGAAGAGAGGCGGCTAGGGTTTCGTTTGTTTTTTTTTCTCTCTGGAAGAGAAGAAGAGAGGTGAGAGCAGAGACGAGAGAGAGGGGTGAGAGGCGGCTGCACTTGTGGTTAGGTTTAGGATTAGGGTTTCCAAAAGAGGTTTATATACCTCAACATAGTAATTGACTGTTTTACCCTTGGGGTTTCCGAAAATTAACGGGCCCCGCCAACGTGTTTTGGTGAAAGTTCGAAACTACCCTTCCCCTTTTCTCTGAAATAAAACGAGAAACAAAAAAAGGTGGTGGCAGCTGGGTTTCGAACCCGTACTCTCGCGATCGTGTGTGTTGTACGACTGGCGTTTTAGCCAGTTGGGCTGCTGGCACATCATTAGTAAATTCAATCATCCCATTCAACTTTACTTGTTTTTAAAATCCCTAATACGAAATGTTGAATGCGGATTAAGTTTATCTTGTTTCTTTTCTAATACCTCAAAATACTTCCTAATAACTAAAATCCTTGCATTTATTTTCGTAACATCATAATAATCTAAATGAAATTTTATTAACAAAATTGTAATACGAGAATTACGTTCGGTGGAACGTGGTGAAAAGGTCACAATTAAACTATCAAAGTTCTAACGAACTACGTGGACTTTGATCCCGTGACACGGGTACGTAGGCAACCGATAAGGTTCGAGTCCAAATAACCAATTAACTTTATTTTTTTACGTCAGTGGGCGTATAATTAAATTACAACTAATATGATAAAATCATTAAATGGTCCAGTGGGACCCTACAAATATCAATAATTATTAAAAACACCCAACTTGTATAAACTTATCAAACTTAAGTAGTACCGATTTAGGGCGTTGTGGGGGTGTTGCTTAACTTCCCCACACGTAACCGTACTCCCGAACCCATATCTCTTAATCGCAGACCATATCTCGGTTATGGCCCTAAGGTCAGAGCCGATTCGAAGAGTGTTCGATCCACTCCTAATAAGATCGATGGCGACTCCCAAAAACAGCCGACGCGACGACATCGGACCCCCCGGAGGGACGGTTGCGACAGCATCCCGGAGGAGACCTTGGTTGGCTTGTGTTTGGCTGGGTTGAAACTAGAGATTGCAGCGGCTGTCAAGGTGTTTGAACCTAACTCGGTGCGGGTTACTTTCCGGGTGGCAAAAAGGAAGGAGGAGGAGCTACTCGGCTGGAAAGGGCTCTTAGCCAGCCAACCAAGGCCGACCGGAGTGGCCGCGACCGGACCAGGGGGTGCCGGAGGAGCTGGGGTAGCGGTGGGCGCCGGCGGGGCGGGAAATGGAGGAGGACCGCCAACACCAGCGGGCGGAGGAGCGGCAGCAGCTAGGGGAGGACCACGTTTGCCATCTGGTGGATTCATACGCCTCACTCCGGCAGACATGGAGTGCAAGAGGAGGGATGGGAAATGCTATAACTGCGACGAACGCTACACCGTCGGTCACCGCTGTGTCAACGCCAACCTCATGCTCTTGGTCGGGACATTCGAGAATGAAGCAGAGGAAATGGCAGCAGAAGCTGCCAAGGTCAACGCAGATCGTCAACCTTGAGGACAAGGTTCGGCTGAAGCGGTGGGGACTGATGGAGGCACGAATTAGTGACGTGTTGCCAGCCTATTACCTTAATTACGTCATTATTATTATTATTGTTATTCAAGGATATTTATTGAAGATTTTAGAGGATTTGGGATTATGGGGAATAATTGGGGATAATTAGAGATTGTTATGGTAGTTGTTAGGGGAAAAGACTATAAGTCTACGTAGGATTGTTAATTGAGATGATCAGAGAATAAACACTTGAATTAGCAAACCCTTTCCAACCTCCCTTCTCTCTCTACACGGCAGACCACTCTTCCTTCTCCTTCTCCTACTCGTCCCAACCCTTCTCCCTTGCTTCCCTTTTGTTCGTTCACCACAATCACCAAACCACTTCTATTATCACCCTCGCTACCATTACCTTCCACTAAATAACCATTCATCAATCATCCCACCACTCTCACGTACCAAAGCCTCCATCAAACCACTTTAATCACCATTCTTAACAAATCAGCCTTCCCGTGATCCAGGCCTCCATCAGTTGGTATCAGAGCCGTACTCGGGCTTCGGTTTATGCCAGTGGAAACCAGAATGATGGGCAAGACAAAGGCATCACAGACGTCATCTGACATACCCCTGGTGCAAGAGGAAGTCGATCCCGAGCTGGTGTACGCGAAACTCGGGCAGCTGGCCGAAGGGCAGGAGCTCTTGGCAACCAAGCTGGACCAGCTGCTGCAACAAGGCAACAAGCAGAAGCAATGGCAGGGGAGGATCGTCGTCAGGCGATTGCGGCCCAAAACTCCAACACCACCGTTATGAAGGAAGGTTTCGCGGAGCTGCTACGTGCTATGAACACCCTGATCCGACGTGACGACGGGAGGGCCGCCTACCAGGCTGTGGTAGTCGCCGATCCCAAGAGCAGCGACCCGGTAAGCATCGAGGAGGTCGGCGAGCAGCGAGAGGGCTCCCTACCCTCCCCAAAGCAGCCCTAGCGGCAGCTCGACCGCGGAAAGGTAAAGGTGGGCGGTGGTGATGGCGGCGCCAGGGAGTCGGCGCTGGCAGCGGAGCAACTAGTGGGCCGAACGGCCGGACAGGGAACTGGGGGCATCGGCCACCAAGCCCAGAGCTGGTGTGGGCCGGAGGTGCGGAGCGGGGCGAGGGCGGGGCGAACCGCATTCGGTGGGACCGGGCCAAACCACAACCCAATGTTCGATCCGGTCAAAGGAGGCCGAGGCGGAGGGGCAAGGCGTTTTGAAGGCCCGGTCGGCAGCAATGGGTTCTTAATGGGAGGGGGCAGCCATGGTGCAGGGGATCGACTACGGAGGCAGATAGAAGGAGGAGGTGATGATCGTATGGATGACTGGGAGGTGCTCGAACCCGAGCAGTGGGGACGAAAGAGCCGACAGCCAGGCCGTGACGAAGGAGGCTGGAACGGCGGAGAAGGCAACGGGAACAATTGGTATCGCGCCAAGACCCCGATTATTGAGTTTGTCAAATTTTCAGGTACTGAAGATGCCACGCTGTGGGTAGCTCGAGCAGAGAGGTGGTTCCGGCATCAGAATGTGCCAGAAGAACGACAAGCTTACCTCGCGTCGTTCTACTTGGAGGTCGGAGCTCAACAATGGTGGGAGTGGCTGGAGCGTACTTATGCTGAAAAAGAAGAGTTGATCACCTGGGAGCGATTCAAAGAGGAGTTTGCTGATCGGTTTGGAGGAACGAGCGAGTCGGCTTCGGAACAGTTGGTCAAACTCAAACAGACCGGCACTGTAAGTGACTTTCAGTTCAAGTTTGAACGATTGAGAAATATGTGTTATGGCATCCCGGAGGAGACCTTGGTTGGCTTGTGTTTGGCTGGGTTGAAACCAGAGATTGCAGCGGCTGTCAAGGTGTTTGAACCTAACTCGGTGCGGGTTACTTTCCGGGTGGCAAAAATGAAGGAGGAGGAGCTACTCGGCTGGAAAGGGCTCTTAGGCAGGCAACCAATGCCGACCGGAGTGGCCGCGACCGTACCAGGGGGTGCCGGAGGAGCTGGGGTAGCGGTGGGAGCCGGCGGGGCGGGAAATGGAGGAGGACCGCCAGCTAGGGGTGAACAAATGCACCCGCAAACCGACCCAACCCACCCGTATTTATCGCTAAAACGAAGGTTTTGGGTTGGGTGAAGGTTTTCTTTTGTACAATCCGCCTCTTTTGGGTTGGGTTTGGATTTTGGATTACACAACCCGTAGAACCCGACCCAACCCGTGTTCCAACTATTAGTATGAGTTCGGATCTAAAAAATATTTATGTCGTATATAGTCATATACTTATGAGAAAATTAAGATATTTCGCCATGTTTTCTCTCATGGTCTCCCTAATCTAATGCATTTTTCGACTTGAAGTTTAGACATAAATTGAGTATATAGTTATGATTCAAGTAATCATTTTTCTTGTGTACAATTTTAATAGAATAACATATGATGGATGTGTTTGTTTATAACATTTAGAGCCTATTTCAACAAATATCATGAAAAAAACAAGACATATGTTGAAGTAAATCACATTTTATTAAAATTTAAATAACATTTGTGAATTTTGATACCTTTCACTTTGGTTCATTCGTTTGAAATTTTAGTTAGTTATAAAATATATTTATGATGTAGAATAATTATATATTTTATGTTGGGTTGGGTTTTTACTTAAAAATATCGCCAACCCGACCCAACCCAATTAGAAACAAACCGTAGGGTTTAAATTTTTTTGGGTGGGTTTCACTACAACAAATTTGGCCAGTTATGACGAGGCAATTTTGTCATATTATATGGCCATTTTGTCATATTATGTATAATATGGCAAAATGTGTTGTCACAAAGGTTTGTCATTTTATCGCCGTCAAGATAGATCAAATATGACAAAAAATTAAAACAAGTTTATCACATTTGCTTTCAGTATAGCCGAGGTTCTGTGTAGTCTATTGTGACAAACAAAGATGTTATGACGACATAGTTTGTCATTACAGTTGTCATAATCTGGTGATTTTGGTAGAATTTTTCGTCATATTACACTGTTATATTTTGTCATAACTTTATATTGTGACGACTACATTTTGTCACAAGTTTTTATTGTGACGACTCTATTTTGTAATAACTCAATATATGACGAATATATTTTGTCATAACTGCATATTATGATGAGTATAGGTTGTCAGGAAAGGTGGTTTTAACTCATTGTTTCCTGCATTGCAACCTGATAATAGAAAGATTACCAAAGATCCAAAACATTACAACCATTTCCATAGCAGTCTAACTCCTTGTTCACCATAACCAAACATTCCAAGTTTTCGACGATGACACAAAACATTCTAACTCCTTTGTGGATCTTGGGCTGTCCTTCGGTCCATACTTCACCTTTTTCTTCAGGACCTTCTGAACAATCTCACGGCTTGATACAAGCTTCCCCTCTGCCTTTGCTTCTATCCAAATGGACTGCATCTCCAGCTAGACATTGAACAAAAATGTTAATGATATAGTTCACATGGTTTGCTATGAACTAATCATATGAAACAAGGCAATTCATGACAATGAATTCACATAGTTTTGCCTAGGTCGCTCGAAAAATCCCTATCTATCATACCCAGCAGCTGAAATCTATCACAGGTTGAGACAACCCTGTTACCACACAATTCGACCAAATGTCTTCCTCGTCACAAATTGCTAAGTTGGCTCATACATTTATCTTCAAGCACCTATAAGCAATTGCTTTAACATCAATTCCTGCACAATCAGTGGTAAGAACACCATAACCCATTTACCTGGAGACCCTTCTTAGCTGCCTTCCCTTCCCTTCTTATTGAACTTTCTTTGACTTCAATGATCCCATCCATTGATTAGCACAATTCACACTCTTCACCTCGAACCCAACCTATAATTCCCAACCAACCAAATTAACTTCTACTTACACAAACCTAGTACTTGTTAGAAACCCAAAGTAACTAACCCTCAATTTCCCTTTTGTACATCCCTCTGCATCTCTCCCTATCACCCATCAAGAACCCCACGTATGTCCAGGGAGAGAAAAAGGACATTTACATCAAAATTGTGACCCATCTTATCTAAATATAATATATTAAATTCACTAATGGAATGGGTAATTTGTGTGTTAGGTGGGGAACTTAATTTCCTTAGCTTCTTGAGGAGCACCAGCTTCTTTCTAGAGATAAAGGCTTAGCATAACACCATCAGTAGTAGTTATCTATCTACTACAGTACTCTTACACATACTATGCAGAAATGAAAACTGATTCAAGGCACATACCTAATCCTCCACAAACTCAAGCTACTGTTGAGGGAGTTCCAGAACCAAAAGCATTTTAGAATGGTGATTTAAGATGCTACCAACCTCTTGGCATCCCTTCAATTGTCATGCTCCTCCACTTCCTCATCCACTTCCTCAGATAATTCATTGGCTTCATATATTTCTGAAGCCATTTTCAATTAATCTGAATAACATAACATACCAAAATTACCACTAGTTTATAGACATATGAATAAAGGGATGCACACATCAAGCCACTGTTCACATTTAGCAAATCCAAAATGCAAAAACTCCACACAGAACAAGGCATGCTGCATATAATGACCTCAAAGACTCCTTACAAATCAAGGGCACCGCATCTCTGTCTTCAAAAGCTTGGAAGGATTCAAACAACAAAGAGGTCTAGAAAACCACAATTTAACTCAAGCTATTTTACACTAAAAGATAAGCAAGCAGACTTGAGAAGCCTATTTCCAACCGACTCTGCTATTTGAATTCTAGTTAAAGTAAGATTCCACCACATCTCAGAGAGAAATATACAGAGGGAAACTCAGGCTATTTGACTTCGAATTAAAGCGAGATTCCATTACATTCTTCTATCGTAAACACACCCAATATACAAAAAAAAATCCCCAGAACCAAAGATGAGACAAGTAAATCAAACCCAGATGAACGAAATCTCAGAGAGCGAGAACAAGGGAAAAGAAGAACCGAGAAAACAGAGAGGGGGCAAGATCTAGAAGAGAAGAAGATGGGGGAAACCTAACGACCAACACGAGAAGAGCGAGAGGTGGGTTTCTTCTTCTCTCAGTCCTTGTCCATGTTTTCAATTTCTGAAGGTGGGTCTAGAGTTTCCAGAGAATCCACAACCACAGGGTCCGATGGTCGGGAGAAGGAGAAGTTGGAGGCGTCGGGGTCGATGGTTGCTGATCGAGAATCAGGAGTGTAGGTAGGCGGCGGCGTCGGGATACAATGGTGGAACTGGAGTCTGGAGGTTGGAGAAATGACAGGCTTGTTTAGGTCGAACTGTCGATGGATGAAGAAAACCCGTTTGGGTCTGTTTTGGTCCCATTTGATAACTTTTTTTATTATTAATTTTTTGGGCGTAATGAAAATTTAGTTGGGGAGAGGAAATTTCAAGTTTTGGGCGGGCTGAAAATTTGGTTCTAAAAATTGGGAGGGATTGAAAAGTAGATAGTTAAAAATTGGGCGAGACCGAAATTTGGGTGGGGAAACTGAATTGTGACGATATAATTTGTCACTTTTCTGTTCTTTACATTTTGATATGGGATGCCTATTTTGAAAAACTTAATTGTGACACGAACTATTTGTCACATTACTCACTTTAAATGATGAACTATTCTGACAACAAGAAATTTGTCACTTTTGAGTCTCTTACATCCCGATGGGACGCCTATTTTGACAAAATTAATTGTGACACGAAATATTTGTCACATTACTCACTTTAAATGACGACTTATTCTGACAATAATTTTTCTTGTCACATTAGAGATACCAAATAGGACATATATTATTTTTGTCATATCATCGTACCTATTGTGACAAACAGAAAATGACAAAATAAAATTTTTGTCCTAAGAGGCCGAATTTGTTGTAGTGTTTGGGTTTGATATTTCCCAAACTGTAGTGCATGGATAGGGTGATTAAAATGACTAAACCCGACCCACCCGACCCATGTACACCCCTACCGCCAGCACCAGCGGGCGGAGGAGCGACAGCAGCTAGGGGAGGACCACGTTTGCCATCTGGTGGATTCATACGCCTCACTCCGGCAGAGATGGAGCGCAAGAGGAAGGATGGGAAATGCTATAACTGTGACGAACGCTACACCGTCGGTCACCGTTGTGTCAACGTCAACCTCATGCTCTTGGTCGGGACATTCGAGGATGAAGCAGAGGAAATGGCAGCAGAAGCTGCCAAGGTCAACGCAGATCGTCAACCTTGAGGGCAAGGTTCGGCTGAAGCGGTGGGGACTGATGGAGGCACGAATTAGTGACGTGTTGCCAGTCTATTACCTTAATTACGTCATTATTATTATTATTGTTATTCAAGGATATTTATTGAAGATTTTAGAGGATTTGGGATTATGGGGAATAATTGGGGATAATTAGAGATTGTTATGGTAGTTGTTAGGGGAAAAGACTATAAGTCTACGTAGGATTGTTAATTGAGATGATCAGAGAATAAACACTTGAATTAGCAAACCCTTTCCAACCTCCCTTCTCTCTCTACACGACAGACCACTCTTCCTTCTCCTTCTCCTACTCGTCCCAACCCTTCTCCCTTGCTTCCCTTCTATTCGTTCACCACAATCACCAAACCACTTCCATTATCACCCTCGCTACCATTACCTTCCACTAAATAATCATTCATCAATCATCCCACCACTCTCACGTACCAAAGCCTCCATCAAACCACTTTAATCACCATTCTTAACAAATCAGCCTTCCCGTGATCCAGGCCTCCATCAGTCCGACCCGCGACCTGTGATCAATTACCCGACCTGGATCCGACCTGCCACGAGGCGGGTCTGGGTACCAAGAAACCCACCCTGAACCTGCCCATTGCCATTCCTAGTGGCTATAATAAATTCTCCACATGTATATGTCATAAACTTTTGAAGACCTAGTACTCTGATTTTTATAATCTTTGCAAGTTAACTGTAATAACCGTTTGTAATGTAATGCCGTTACATGAAAAGAGTTGAGCCTCGATCTCCTCGAAGAAAAGTATTGTCGGGAAGAAGAATTGCATGATGAAGAGTTCTTCCACGCTTTTTCTGCTTGATCGAAGAAATTTTATTTTGTTTTATGCTCCTTCGTACGGTTGCAATACTTTCATTTTGAATTGTAAATATTTATGTATGTTATTCTACTCTATATTTTATTAATTTACAATAATATGCGCATAATTATCTATATATTGTTTGTGACAGTAAAATCATCACTGATGTGGGCTACTCTTACGATATTGCTACGTCACGATTTGTCTTTTATACATGGTAAAATCTGTCACAGACATTTATTTTCATGACATCAAAAGCGTAATAAAAAAGTATTGGGCTTTGCTACGGTGACTTGCAAGTCACCGTAACTTTCACTTTCGACCTCAACGACGCGATTGACCTTTTACAGCAAATGGTTGACCTCTTTGGGAAGCGAACATTATAAACGGTCGAACCAAACATCTCAAAGGCCGACAATTTTGCTATTAAAAGGTCGACCACATAAGTGAAAAGGTCGACCTCCGTTTCATTAACTGATCAACATGAGTGTCAGGATTATTTATGAAAATAGTATAAACGGTCGACCTGACAAGTACGAGGTTGACCATGTGCACACCGAATCCATATTGGATAAGGATTCCAACACCAGAAAGGTAACCTTAACATTTCTACCACTTAATTCGACCCAATCTCATTCTAAAAATCTATAAATATGAATATATGTCACATTCACCGCCACCGCCACCGAAACTATGAATTTGGTTTTTTGTACGGTTAGAGATTTTGTAAAGAAGCCACCACTTCTGCACATATTTCAAACACATGCCCAACTTTTACGCACTACTTCCGACACTCACATTAAATTTAGCAGAAACAACAGAGAATATGTAAAAACCACTCTGTGGAACCTTCTAAAAGATGCAAAAGGGTGATTTTTCATTGTAGACCGAAAGAAAGGATAACACACGGCTCAAAGGGGCTGACTAGGGGATATGACACATCAGGACAGTCAATTTGGTTGTGGGCTAATCCTATGCCCCCATCATCTTAGCTAGTGACAACGTGAATGCTACACATCATGGAAGAGGGATCTATCGCACAAGAAAGAAACGTGCAGGCTCAAATCTCACATGGCTACCTATATGCTCTATCTCACATTCTGATACCCTGAACTAGATGCATAAACGACTGTCAAGAACAAGTAATCAATCGAAGTCACAGTTGGTAAGCAAACAAATGAAAAACTGAACCCCTGCAAAATTCTACTGCACGTCTCAGTCCTCATCATAAGTTGTCCTTCAAGCTGTCATGCGTCAATCCGAAAACCATTCAATTCATCAATCAAAACACAGTGCCAATATGATCAAACAGCAGTACTTGGAGCCCTCAAATCGTAAGATTCGGACAGCGGACTAGGCTCCAAGCATCCATATATACGTTCCAATAAATACAAAGAACCCCCCCCCACACACACACACACTTAGATGCGACAGTGTCCTCAATGGAGCCGAGGGAAGGGGAACGTTGTTACCGTGAAACAGTGGTCAGGAACGTTGACTGGATGGCGGACTAGTCAATAGCAGAGGACTGGACAAGGACCAGTCCAACGGGCACAGAGCTAGAGTCAACAAAACACACACATTGGGTGAAAGAAATCATAGTTCCAAGTCAACAATCCACACAACGGGAACAAGAAATAAAAACCAAACACAATACGGAGTCTAAGTCTGGAAAGAAAGACAAAAGCCGAGCCCAACTCGATGGGCTAGCAGAGCCAGCTCAGTGCTCATCGCCTCCGTCGCCAGCTGGAGGCGGGTAGTAGTCCTCATGCCCCGGGGACGCCTCCCAAGGGTAGCTCACAGCAGCAGGATCCATGTCCCAGTAGCTCATCATGTAATGCTGAGCTGAAATGATGCGGCGGCGACCTTCGCGCTCACGGTCGAGGCGTGCATTGAGGTGCTCCTGGCCAGCAAGGATCTGCTCATTCTGGCGGGAAATGGCCGCCAGCTGCTCGGCAATGTAAGTGGTGGGTTCTGCAGCAGACGGGCGGGCAGCGAAGGTGGAGGTGCCAAGCGCAGAGGGAGTGGTCCGACGATTCGTCCGACGAGTGGTCCGACGGGCTGCAGCATCACTCGCCTCGGGGAGCTCCTCACCCTCTGGTGCACGAGGAACCGGGCGAAGAAGGCCCCGGATCCAGATCACGTCCCCGTCGCACTGTAGTATCAGCTGGCGCCGTAAGCTGTCCCTTGAGAAGGGCGTCGCGGGCTGGATGATAGTGAACATGGAGAGGTCGATGTTGTAGTATCGTGCCAGGGCAGTGACCACCGGCCCACACGCCAGGGCTCGACCACACCGAGAAGCCTTGACGACAGTCTTGGCGATGAGAGAGGACAGATGGAGGTTGTCCACCTTCTGGCTGATGGAGTGCAGGCAATGCAAGGTGCGGAGCTGAAGATGACTGGTGGAGCCCTCGCTGGGGGTGTAAGATTTCCCCAACAGCTGGTTGAGGATGTGCCACTCTGGGCGCAACTGAGTAGCCGTGGTGTAGCCCGGAGTGAAAACAGCGCCTGCGAACTCCGGGAGGCAGATCCTATCGAAGAATTGCTGGTCCCGAAAGATGGGACTGTCGGGCTCTTCGATGGCCAGGTGACAGGCGAAAGGTGGAGTGCGGAAGTGAAATTCT
Source organism: Linum tenue (assembly GCA_946122785.1). Taxonomy (NCBI): domain Eukaryota; kingdom Viridiplantae; phylum Streptophyta; class Magnoliopsida; order Malpighiales; family Linaceae; genus Linum; species Linum tenue. Next base: position 75,552,801 of record CAMGYJ010000008.1, on the reverse strand, counting down.
CCTCCGAGTCGGAACTGGATGGCGTTGCTGTGCGCGCCCGCGTGGGTGCGGAAATGCTCGAAGGAGGAGTAGAACTCCCAGAGGAGCTCCTGATAGATTGGCTCAGCGAGGCAGAGGAGGCGGCGCCAAGAGTGAGCGCGGATGGCAGCCTCCATTGCCTCACGAGCACCCAGCTCCTCGAAAACCCTCCAATAGAGGTAATGGTGCTGAACGACTTTGCGGCGTCGGATGTCCCGCAGAGTCTTCCTCTGGTCGGCGTCGAGCATGTTCAAGTAAGTGTTCATTTTCCTGCAGCCACAAAACAGCAGAAACCCAACAACATACATGGAAATTCGTCAATGGTGAGGTCACAATCATCCTCACTCGGGGCCCTCGAATCATAAATTTTGACAGTGGACTAGGCCCCAAGAAAGGAAAGAAAACATTCAAAACCAATCAGAACCATTCACCATTCACACAAACTCAAACGCACTTGGAGCCCTCGGATCATAAACCCGGACAGCAAATTAGGCTCCAAGCGGGACAACCACAACTCATGTTACTCGGTAGGCCAACCAAAGGCTTGCGTTTCTGCTTTCTTGGACTATTTTACGCTAGGTTGTGTTCCTTTGTCACATTTCAGGTCCTAGCATGTAAATTGAAGCATAGGCGCAAGTTTCAAGTCAATCGGAGATCATTTGGCAATTCGGGAGAAGAAACACGGGCATGACATGAGGAATAATGGAATTCTACCTCATATTATGGACAGATAATCATGTAATTTTGTTATGAAAAGAAAGAGGACGAGACTACGAGCATCTGGGTTCAAATGGCGACTGATTTGGAGTCCGGACGAGGGAGAAACGAAGCTTCGAACAGGAGCGGAGGAAGAATTACGGGCAGGAGAATTACGATCGTAATTTGGCCTCCCATGCCCGTATTTTCACTGCCGAGAGGAGCTTTGGGTGCGGTAAAACTTAACCAAAATGCGTGTTTTGGGCAAAATACGAGCATGGAAGAATTACGACCATAATTCAGCCCGTAATTCGCCCAGAATCGGGTTTTTGAGGCATATTCGAGTCAAAGGAAAGGGAGAGCTGGGTTTTGGTTCCCAAACACCCAAGGGACGAACCCTAGAGAGAGAGAGCAACTTGGGAACATTCTTGGAGCTATTTTGGAGGATTTTTTCGCCATTGGAGCTCGGGAATCAAGCTTGGAGATGGAGATTGAAGATCTAGATCAGATTTCTGCAGTCTCTCTCTTCTCTATGGAGTAACTTCCCTTCACTTAGGTTTTGAGGAACCCTAGTTCCATGTGTTAGGATCTTTCTTGTATGAAGTTTTGAATGCTATATTGTTTGATTATAATCGATTGAGGCATGATTTATTGAGTCAATTGAATCTTGATCAAATTCTCTTGATTTCTGCTTTAACCTATGATAGATAGAATCTGATTAGGTTAAGAGAGCTTCCTTGATTGATAGTGGTGAATTGGTTGTGCGAGAGTCAATCAATTCACTAATTTTTAATGGAATTCATTCCAGTAGTGGAGTTCTGTGTTTATAGCCTCAGCTTTCTATCCTGGTAAAGACTAGTCGTCTGCCGGGTAGTTGGACTGAGAGGGCTTGGTCAGTTTAAGAGATTCCAAGCTAATTTAGGATCTTCCGCAGTTTAATCAACAGTAGATCAACCAAAGGTAATTGCAACTTGGACCTAATTGAGGAGCTAGGGGGGATCATACCTAAGTGAGTTCCCAACTTGTAATTAGAAGAGTAGTCAGTAGAGTAGTTTATAAATCAATCCTTAATCTAGTTTGCTAGATAATGAACTGAAGCTGAGTAATAGTAACTCTAGAGACCCGTGGATTCGATATTTATTACTTGTGCCACTATACTGCAGTCCCTTTCATTGGTTACACTTGGCCATTGTTTGGTGTTGTCTCGTAGCGAGTCACCAGGCCACACAAGTGTTGTGTACTAGACTCAAGCCAGGATCATGAGAAGAAGTAGAAGTAAGACAGTCAGTTCATGGATAAAGGGACTCACACCATTCACAACCAAGGACTCGTGGTACCGGGGTGCTCTTTCACTTCATTTCACGGTTGGAACCCCTTTTTCTCACTTTCATTTACACATTTTCTTTTACTTTCATTTGGCGGGGTTCCAACTGTAGTCTTTTGCACGGTCGACCCTTATTAGTCGAGCAAGAGCAATTTTTGTACACCTGGCGCTCGCCAGAGCACTTCTTTTAACTCCTTTTCCTCAACTCGTGTGGAGGGTCAATGAAATTAAGGGGGGTCGGAAGCTCTATTCGTGCCCTTAAAAACACATCCTCGAGTAGGCAAACTGTTCAACGGGTGGAAGTTTTACTTGTATTAGAGACAGCTTAGCTTCACCTTGTAGGAGTACCCCACTAAGGATCATAAAGTCTCCTCCAAAACCTGATTTTGTGCAATGAACGGTGCCACACCCGTTGGGCTTGCCCCATGTTTAAGATTTTGATGATTTCGACATGGAGGACCAACTGCCTATCGTGAAACAGAGGAGATCCTCCTGAGCATTAAGAAGAGCCTCTATGATCTTGAGAAATCTTATGCACAACCTGCTCAAGATCACCCTTCTGCTACTATACTAGAAGAGGAGGAGGAAGATGAAGGCTACGAAGACATTGTGGAGCAGACAGAAGTTGTCACGGAGAGCTCCCATGATGATCATGATCAGGAATGTCCTGTCGTAGCCGACCACACCTTCCCACATCCCACACTAGGCTTTGAAGAGGAGGGCATGAGAGAGGAGATGCAAGATGATCTCATCAAAGAAATTGCTTGGCGACTTGCCCTCCAATCTGTGATGGAAGAAGAAGAGCAAGAAAGGGTGCAGAAAGAAGTTGTGGAGGATGACGAAAGTAAAGCAGAAGGAGTTCTTGATCTTTTCCCAGGGGTGATACCACATGAAGAAGGAAGGGAGGGTTGAAGAAGCAATTGGCGTCCAGGCTGGGGACGAAGTTGAGGTGGAAGAGGCTTGCACCGACCTTATGTTGCAAGTAATATCCCCACCAAACTTTGAGGAACTGCTTAGTAAGAACCCATTTGCAGTGTCTCTTTACCAGACCAAGACCACATCAAAATAGGTCCCTCTTGGTGGACGCGATGGTGGCCAATCGATGTTGTCATATCTAGTTTGGGGCAATGAGACGAGCGAAGAGAAGAAGAGGTCTCGAGGGTGGAGACTTCATCTGCATCAAGTGCACGAGCTCCCATCACCTGTCATACCACATGTTTGTGACTTGAGACTCCACCTAATCGACGAGAACCTCAACTTCAAAGAGGTTTTGGGGTGGATCGAAACTTAGGAGCCATCGTACGGCTCACGATGTGAAAGAAGCGCTTGTTGGGAGGCAACCCAACCAGTCGGTTTGCATTTCTTTCTCTTTTTCTCCTCGGTTGAGTCAGTTTTGTTCTTTAATTTTAGAGTCAATAACTCAACCTTTATGAGATTTTGTGTGGTGTTTGTGTTTTGACTACTCCTCCTCGAATGCACCGCCTGCCCCATCCACCATCATTCACCCTTGATCTGGTAACTTCGTTCTACCCTCCATTGAGGAAAATGTCGTGCTTAAGTGTGGGGGGATGTTCGATTATGTATGAGTGTGAATGCTTAGATCTGTTTGTGTGCTTGGAGCCTAGTCCACTCTTAAAAATTTGATTTGAGGGCTCCAAGTACGTGTTCCATGCAAATTTCCTGCTCGGTATGCTTTGAATTGACAGTCTCTATAGTAATGTGCAACCTAGGTAGGTAGTGTAGCACAATGGAGGATGTTGAAGTATAATATTTTTCCTATCTAGCTCTCTGCTGTGCCAGTTGATTTTGTGCATTAGTTGAGTCAAGACCGTTGAATTCATGTGGTAATGGTGACTCTTTTTGAATTGTGTTGTGGACTCGTGTATCGAACATGGTGCTCATGTGGGAAATGAAAAGCAGTTGGTCCTCCATGTCGAAATCATTGAAATCTTAAACATGGGGTAAGCCCAACGTGTGTGGCACCGTTCATTACACAAATCGGGTTTTGGAAGAGATTTTAGTGATCCTTAGTGGGGTACTCCTACAAGGTGAAGCTAAGTTGTCTCTAGTACAAGTAAAATTTTCACCCGTTGAACGGTTTGTCTACTCGAGGATGTGTTTTTAAGGGCACGGATAGAGCTTCCGACCCCCCTTAATTTCATTGACCTCCACACGAGTTGAGGAAAAGGAGTTAAAAGAAGTACCCTGGTGAGTGCCAGATGTATAGAAATTGCTCTTGCTCGACTAATAAGGGTCGACCGCGCAAAAGTCTGTAGTTGGAATCCCCACCAAGTGAAGAAAAAAGAAATGTAAAATGAAAGTGAAAAAGGGGTTCCAACGGTGAAATGAAGTGAAAGAGCACCCCGGTACAATGAGTCCTTGGTTGTGAATGGTGTGAGTCCCTTTATCCATGAACTGGCTGTCTTACTTCCACTTCTTCTCATGATCCTGGCTTGAGTCTAGTACTCGCATTGAGAGATATAGGGGACATCTTAGAAGACCAGTTGACCTCGTAAGCTGCTATATGATCTATGAAATCCTCTACCGATGATCGGGGTTGTTTGTTGCTATAGAGGTCCGGAGAGCTGCATTGGTTTGAGTTAGGTTTGCTTGGGGACAAGCAAATGGTTAAGTGTGGGGGAATTTGATAGACCAATAATTGCACATGTTTATACCCCTATTCTTGAGCCGTTGGAGTAGAGATTCTCGTGTTTTATGTCATATTTCAGGGCTTGGCGTTGACGCTGAGGCGAAGAAACGAGTTTCAGGTCAAAAGGAGGACGTTTGAGTTGAAGGGTGCTGGAGGAGCAAAATACCCGGCCATGAGCAATAATACCCGGCCGGGTAAAATTCTAAGGAGGCCGGGGAAAAGCAATTTTGGACGCCAAGAAAGCCAAAGGGGTCCCGGCCAGAGAGCAAAAATAACCGATCGGGTATTCTTGACCTCGATCGGGTATTATCCCCTGTACCGCTGCGCTGCGTTTCAAAATCCCGGCCGGGCACCCGAAATACCCGACCGGGGATTACGACCGGGGATCGCGAACGCAGGCTGTTAAAAGCCTGTTTTGTGCGTTTTTGCAAAGGGTGAGCTGGGTTTTTTTATCCCAAACACCCAAGGGACGAACCAAAGAGAGAGAGAGAGAGAGAGAGAGAGAGAGGGCGATTTGAGGGCATTCTTGGAGTGGAATTGGAGGATTTCTGCGCCTTGAAAGCTCGAGGAACCAGCCCGGACTTGAAGACTGATCATCTGAAGATTCTTACTGCAGTCTCTCTTCTCTATGGAGTAACTTCCCTTCACTTAGGTTTTGAGGAACCCTAGCTATGTTTGTTTGATTGGATGATTGTATGAGTACTCCTACTTGATAATTTTGAGTTCATATTCAATCTATGCACGTTTTCATGATTCAATTCTGCTTTAGTCGAGATTATTGATTCTCCTTTGGTCCTATGAGAGTGAATACCTGATTAGGTCAATAGAGCACCATAGATTGATAGTATTGGATCGATTGCTTTAGTCGAGGGTTGATTCACTGCTTTGTATCGATTGAGAACCTCATTCGATAGAGGGAGTCTAGTTCAGAACGCCTTGATCGGTTGTTCTAGAGAGGAATACGTCCCTCTAGGAAATCGACTCAAGAGGGCCTTGATCATTTAGTCGAGATTCAAGGTCTAGTCAAGGATTCTCCGCATTGTGAATGAAAGTGAAACAACTTAGAAATTATCAATCATTAATCTGGCTAGTGGCTAGGGGGAATCATACCTAAGTGAGTTCCCAACCTGTAATTAGATTAACTTTAATTGTAGTTTGTTAGAGTAGTTTTAGTTGTTCCATCTTAATCTGGTTTGCTAGATAATGAACTCAAGCTGAGTAATAGTAACTCTAGAGACTCGTGGATTCGATATTTATTACTTGAGCCACTATACTGCAGTCCCTTTCATTGGTTACACTTGGCCATTGTTAGGAGTTGTGTCATAGCGAGTCAGTCGTCCATTTCAGTAATTTACGGCCTACCATGTAGCTTTTGACTAAATTGAAAGGTCGACCGAAAATTTTATGGGGTCTTCCATTAAGGTATCGACTAACTAAACATGGTCGATCACTATGCTATTTAAGGTCGATCGTGATATTTCAGCAGAGTGACCACGATGTTAAATTAGGGCGGCCGCGTTCGCCCGAAAAGTGCAAGTTACTCTGATTTGCAAGGCACCATTGATGCACCCAAAAGTATTATATCAATAATAATAAAAATTCACCATTATAAAAAAAGCTTCTCACATATGAAGTTATAATTATGACGCCTACTTTGTCACTAAAACATTATCGGGTGATAATAAGATTGTTTAATGCATCAAATATTTGCTATCAAATCAATTGTCACGATTGACTTAGGTATTTGGACACAAATAACTCATTTGACAACGTTTTACTGAAATGAGTTATTTGGACATTAAGTTATTTACAAATAAGTCAAAATGAGTTATTTGAAATAACTCATACCTATGTGTTATTTCGAAATAACTCGTTTTACCACTCTGCTTTTACCAAATACCACATGTCAAATATCACATTTGCATGGTTCAACCAAACAAGATACTTTATTTCAATTATCACTAAAATACACTGAAATACACACATGAACAATAAATGACTTATTTGACTCTACAAATACCACATTAACAATTAACTCATCCAAACGACCCTTAGTTTTATGTGATGAAAATGATCTGTCATGAATGTAATATATATGTTGTTGAAACTTGTAAAAACTGTTGTTTAAACCTATTAAAAAGTGTTGCATAAATATTTAAATGTGTTATCTAAAATGGTGTTGCATACTTGTGCAATACCTACATTTTGTGTTGCTAAAAAAAATGTTACATATTATTTTAAATAACACCACCTATAGGTTACACTAGAAAAAATGTTGCATATCAAATATGCAATATTATAAGCACTTCTTGCAACATATTTAACGTTTCGCGAAAGGAAGTTTTACCCGTAGTACGTAGTAAGATCTTTGGTAATCCAAGAGTTATAAATTACTCAAAAGTATAATTGAAATTACAGGCAAACTTTTTTGACGTAACACATTAACTTTCAGGCAGTTGTCTAGGCCCATTTTCATTTCATTCATAGTATTATCAGAAGTAAGAAAACACAATATATACTTGAGTAAACATAACTCAAATTTGAAACAAAGGTATAATAGTTATTAAATGGGTAATGTGTATTTTTTACCCAAACCTTTTTCAGATTCTTTTATTTTAATCAAACCTATTGAATTCCTAAAAATTATCCAAACGTTAACTCTCCGTCAACTTTTCTGTTTGTAATGTTGACTAAGTATGACAATAATGAGTTTAATTCCTACGTGGCGGTCAGAATACCATCATTTACTATTTTTAATAAAAAGATTATCAAAAACCAAAACAAAATCTCACCTCTCACGTGGACGAAATAAGTAACGGTAACAAAATGAATGCCCAGACTTTGATAAATTATAATACGTTTGGATAATAAATAGAATTTCTATAGGTTTGGTTAAAATAAAAAAATTCGAAAAAGGTTTGAGTAAAAAATAGACATTGCCCTTATTAAATTTAGGGCTAATTCCACTTGAAAGTCCAAACTATTCAAAAAGTGTCAATTGTGTACTAAACTATTCAATATGAAAAATCTGGCACAAACTATTTGTGTTTCTTGACATTTGTGTCCTAAACTATTCTATTATGACAAATCTGGCGCACACCACATAGAAGTTGACTAGATTTTTTGTTAAATACTAACACTCAACGCCGTCAACATTAACGTAAAAAAAAGTTTGTGCCAGATTTGTCATATTGAATAGTTTAGAACCCAAATGACACTTTTTGAATAGTTTGAACTTCCTAGTGGAATTAGCCCTTAAATTTATTATGGTTCCAACAAACCTGTAGGCATATTTTTACGAACAGTTATTGACTTTGAAAAGAAGGAGAATTAGTAAGAAAATGAGAGTTTCTTAGAAGAAAAAATGAGAACAAAACAGCAGGTCGATTGGAAGAACATTGTTCGGCTGCGCTGGGTTTTTGTCATAATAGAATGAGAACAAAACCTATTATTGTTCGGCTGTTAGTTATTGTCTCTCTTTGCTTAACTATGGACAACGACAAGGGTGACACCTTTTCCATTCGCTTCACTGGTAAGAACTCCGCTCTCTAGTCCTTTCAATTTAAGCTCCATGTTGAAGGTCGCAGGCTCTTCTCTTTTCTCGATGGCTCAGCAAAATAGCCGGCTGCCGATGCTACAAATAAGGTTCAGGAGGATTGGTTTGTTTCAAATGCGGAGGTTATGTCTTGCTTGTTTGGATCCATGGATCCGAGTATAAATCTCAGTCTGCGGGGTTTTAATACAGCTACGGAAATCTGGCAGCATCTGAACAATCTCTACTTTAAGCCTAGTGCTTCTCGGAAGTTTGACATTGAGTGTGATCTTGGCCGTTACTCAGGGAGATTCTGATATAAGCAAATACTATCAAAATGATGTTACTCTCTGGACTTAACATGATCACTTGAGTAGCTCTCTCTTGTCCAGTGCGGTATCGATGGAGGTCATACGTGAGCGCACCATCACTCATATTATGCAATTTCTGATGAATTTACGTCCTGAGTTTGAAGGGATTCGTGCTTCCCTGCTTCATCGCAATGTTGAGTCAATGGAGGAGATTCTTGGTGAGCTGCTTCATGAGGAGACTCGTCTCCGTAGTCAGGCCAAGCATGGAAGCGTTAAAGGAAGCTTTACCCACATGTATGGTGAGCTGCTTCATGAGGAGACTCGTCTCCATAGTTAGGCCAAGCATGGAAGAGTTAAAGAAAGCTTTACCCTCACTTCTGCCTTCGCAACGGGTATGGTTCCTTTCTCTACTCCTTGGTACGTTGACTCTGCTGCATATAATCACATGAACTAGCTTCCGTCAGTTCTTTCGTACTCTTGATACTTCGATTCACTGTTTAGATTTGCAAGCTGCAAATGGATCGCTTATGTCTCTTAAGGGTGTTGGTCATATAGTTTCCCATCTATCTCTCTCCCGGATACTATCTATGTCCCTAAGCGTGTGCCCACCTTGTTTCCGTGGAGCACCTAGCTGAAGATGGTTGTCATATTACATTTGATAATACTGGGTATGTTGTGCAGGACACGAGGACGGGACAGGAGATAGGGAGAGGCAGTAAGAAGGGCAGGACATTTCTGTTGGATTCATACTCTCGTTATAGGATACCAGCGGTGCGGGGGCGTGAAGGAAGGTTGGATCTCGGCGGGCGGCCGGTTGCTGCCGGGGATAGTTTGTTTTCATTTTCTAGAGATAATTTTGTCTTTTCGATGAAATTATCTGAATAGGATTTTTGTTTTTTTGCTTGGGTCATCCCAACTATATGCGACTTTGAACCATGTTTCAGAATAAATGGTTATCTAGCACGGTTTTGAGTGATCAAATTCATGAATGTGTTCATTGATTGCAAGCTACACCTCCAACCCGTTACAGAATCTCCTACGGGAGCGAGGTATTATTTCTCAACAATCCTGTATGGGTACATCACAACATAATGTTTTGGTGGAACGAAAGATGACTCGCTCGAAACTACACCACAATAAAACCCCAATTAGAGCCCAAGTTTTTAAACTCTAATCGGGTGCAGTATAGGGCAAGTATTTAAGTATTTAGATATCGACCCGGCCCGATCCGGCTACCCCTTCTTCAGTTGTTGAAATCATTATCTAGCAAAAAAAACTTTGGTTTAAAGGTTTGCTATTTGAAATCAAAGGTGATTGGGCTTGAAAACTCTTTTGTGGGAAAGTCACTCGGGTGTCGCTTCCCCCTAACGGCTACCATGTGGATTGGAACGATTTCCTTGGGCACATTAATCGTGAACCGCAGAGGAATGCATATGTGGTCGGAGACCACAGTCTCAATTGCTAAACCAAGGTAAGGATGAGAGGCCGTGTCAGTCGACCCCCTCGGTTTAGACAATCGGTAATCGACTTGCTTAAATCTATGGTCGGACGGTTTAGTCACGATTAATCGACTTGCTTAACTCAATATTGAGGGTGGCCCTAACTTAAACTAGTTTAGGAGGCATAGAAAGCAGAAAGAAAACCAACTCGATTGAGTCTCCCTTGAAAGGGGGATTTTCCTCTCTAAGCTAGGCTAAGGTGGCAAATTAGATTACTAGCACCTAAATGCACAAACCTAGGGGGTGCTAAGCACAATTATGCACAATCCTTAGGTTGCTAAGCATCTAAATTAACAAACCTAAGGATGCTAAGCACAAAACACGCACAACCCCTAAGTTGCTAAGCACAAGCATGCACAATTATGGTGAATAATGCCTCAATCGTTGAATTGATTAATACCCAATGACAATCATACAAAACACATACAAGAAAACTACATGGTAGAGTTATGGTTTCACTAAACCCAAGTAAAAGGAGGTCTACTCCTTGGTAGAAGTGGGAAAAACAAAAGGGAAAAAGGTGGAAACCATCTTTGAGGATGCTCCCGGTCTTCTTGACCCTTGAGTTGAGCTTTCCTTGGGGGAAATCTTCACACAAAAGTGGGCTCTCCCCGCTCTCCTCCTTTCAGCTCATCTTTTAAACCCGAGATGAGCTGAGTTCACGACCGTGAACCATGAAACACGTCCGTGAACTGCAGGCGTGCGCCAAAACGCGCCGCATCGCTCACGTCCGTTCACGATCAACTGCCTGTGTTCACGGTCTTAGTGATCGTGAACACACATTGCGTCAGTAACCTTCACATTGGCTCTGGACGTATCGCGATTCACGGTCAACTCCTCTTTTTCACGGTTTTGCATGACCGTGAACTCTCTCAGTTAGCCGTCAACTGGCTCTTTTTCACCACTTCGATCCTTTTCGCCAATCTTTCGACTCAGAGGCTGGTTTCACCTATTAAATCCTGAAACACAATCAAACACAAAGAACCTAGCATAAAACTAACCTTTTAGGAGCGAATTTTGCACAAACATCTAAGTAAAACGGGGGCAAAACATGTGCAATTAGGCCCGAATCACTCCCCCACACTTAGACGTTTGCTTGTCCCCAAGCAAACCATTTCACGCACAAGGTAATATTTCAACCTACACAAATACCTTTGGGACAACGCAAAGGGCACGAAGCTGGAATTCTTGATGTTTATTGACAATTAACACATGAACCGTTGTAAGCAATACCGACATCCACCAAAAACGACATTCCAAGGCACCAAAACGGGCAAATGAAAAGTTCTCAACTTATTCACGGATAAATGCAAGTCTCAACAAAACCGCTTATCAACCACAACCAATCATGCATGGAATTCAAGTCCGAGGAACAAATGGAAAGGCAACGAAGGTCCTCACTGGGGTATGCAAAGGTAAGTAAAACGAGAATGGATCACTCACTCTCAAAACTAGTGGGGTCGGGACCTTTTTGGTGCAAAAGATGTGCACAATCATAACCTCTCGTCCCTATCGTGTCAATACCATGGCGGTAACCTCTAAACGCTAGAGTTCACGGGATGGTTGTCACAACTAGCTCGTCCGGAGGTTTTAGACACAGGTTCAGATGACTGGCGATTGGCTTGGACATGGGGAAAAAGCTTTTTGGGTGGTGGCAATCATGACCTGAGGTTCTACATCTTCAACCTAAACCCGACGGGTCTATGGTTTCGAATAAAACCCTTCTCTTCAATCAAATGCCACTAGCATCGGCCAAAACCCTTAGCTCTCCCTTCCAACTATCACCCATCATGAACTACCTTGAAGCACTCTTCCTCGGTCAACTCTTGCTAGTTCTTTAAGGTTTGGTAGTGAAGGAATAAACAATGTGGGGGTTTCGATGGCTTGGGTGCCAAGAAACCTCCCCCCCCCCCCAGAGCATGTACTTTGGTTTTTCGTGGCACTCTATACTTCATTTACCTCATTTTTGTTTCTCTATTCTTTTCTTTCTCTTTATTTTTTCTTTTTTTGAGGGGGGTATTAGAGAGTAAAAATACTTGCCACCTAAAAATTTAACGACCAATGCTCTCTTTTCGAGGCATTCACTCCAACACTACATTCCATTTTGCATTCCTAGCAAGAACCACACACAAACCTCCTATGTAGAACCTCTATGGAAACTCAAAGGTAAGAGCTCTGGGACACACGGGTGACTCATGTTTAGACACGAAGAAAGGATTTGGGGGTCGTTCTACTAACATATTTAATCTCACACGAACGAAGCTCATAAATTGAGAACGACCCATGGAGTCACAAGGCTCAAAGGGGTTGACTAAGAGATTATGCATTTCCGGACAATCAACGTTTGGGCGTGGACTCATCCTATGCCTCCATCATACTTGCTAGTGACAACTGTGATGCTACACAATGTGGTAAGAGGGAACTATCACACCGAAAGAAACGATCGGCTCAAAGCTCACAGGCTACCTAATTACCCAACCATCTATTCCAATTCACAAACACGATGCATGGCAATTGTAAACAACAAGTGATCAAGTCAAGGCATCCATTCATTTATGCACACTTGAGAACTAAACTTTTTCCCTATCCTAATGAACTTCTCAGTCATCATCATAGGATATACTTGATCACATGCAACAATTCAAGATCAATGCCATAAACACAAGCATTTTCCCAACATCCGACCACTTTGATCATGCAAAATTGCTTGGAGCCCTCAAATTTTGAAATTTGGGCATACCAAAGGCTCCAAGCAACCTCTCACTTACACAAGCATACTAGTAGACTATCCCCTCACACTTAAACTCGACATTTCCCTCAATGGCGTAAGAAAGGGGTAGAGTGATGTTACCGCTTGGGCTTGGTGAGTGAATGTAGGAATCGAACCGGAGTAGGATAATTTGAGCTTCAAGGAGAGACAAAAAATACACACAAGCACAATACGACTCGCTCGAGGCGAGGATATTACAAGCACAATACATAGTAGTAGTAGTTTATGTCACACACACACAAATAACAAAAACAAAAATAAAACAAGTTTAGGGTTACAAGTAGAGAAGTGGGGCGAAAGGACTCTGCTATGCCACATGTCTCTCTCATCGACTACCTCTCTCCTGCGGATGGACCTTCTCCAGAATAGAGTAGGATACCCTGGCTTCGAGCCATGAGCTCGAGGATGTCGGATTGCCGCTCGAGGAGGGATGAGAATCCCATGAAGCTCGTCTCAAGGTGATCCACCCTCTAGACGAGGGGATTGCCTGCTCCTGGTGGTGGTGGCTGCTATGAAGGGTGCGAGACCGCTGGGCGCCGGCGGCGGCCGGGTGCACGAGCAGGTGGTTTCTCTGCTGCTGGTGGGACCTCGGGGTCGGGACTCAATCCCTCGATGTACCGCGTCGGGCTAAAGGTGCGTAATAAGCGCATGGAGTGGAGAGTGCCTTCGTCAAATCTCTGGGTGCTTCCCTCTTTCTAGCACCATGAAAGGCTGACATCAAAGTATCTGGCAATGCAGGTGATGTACGGACCCATGGATGTGACATAACGACGGGTTCCCCCTTTGGCCCTGGCAAAAGATGTGCCTATGACTGAACCCAGGTGCAACGTGCTAGACCGGTCCGCCATGCAAGCACACGCCAGTAAGATTCTCTCGTTTATCTTGTTCGGATTGTGGTAAGCCGGGTAGAGGGAACGGGCCAGGAGTGCAACCAGGACACCCCACTAGGGCTGGAGTGTGGATGCCGTTATGAGGGCCGACTTGAACTTCGTCCTTCGGTACTTTGGAAGACACATCTTAAGAAACGCGACATTCACGTCAAAACTTCGGATGACATCTTCCTCCCACTCATCCCTACGGTTGGCTTCCACTCTGAGGGCTCTGGCTAACTCGTCATAGCTCAAATCACGAAGTTCCCCTCCCAATCGGAACTCGACCCGGCGTACCGGATGACCGAGTAGGCATAGGCTCTTACGTATGGTGAAGGTGCTGAAAAACTCGACGCAAAGCTCCCCGTAAGTGTCATCTTCAAGATCAAGGGCTTGGCGCCATTGGGGGTGCACCACTGCCTATCTCATAGTGTCACCATAATGAAGCCTATCTAACTGGGCGAAGTCGAGTTTCCAATGGTTACCGACTCTAGAAGATGCCCAGAACAACGCCTCTTGCTCCATTTTAGGGCTGCTCCTTAGAGCCACAAGATATGGGTGATCCATGTTAACCATCCTGCACAAACTGAGAAACATACACCATACGTGGAAACAATCGTAAATAATGCTCATTGGGAGGAAAAGAGATCCCCCCCACACTTGTTTTTCCACCATGGCTAAAACATTGAAGTTCAAACCAATGTGGCAAGGTTGTGGATATTTCACGGTTCAAGCACACAAAAAGTTGAACCACAACCCATACCACAGTGGCTACCATCCACCAAACAAAAACAAACTCCACTTGCATTCATAACATAGCACTTGGTGGGAAAATTCTAAAAATAAGCACAATTTGATTCAAACACGCCCATCAAGGCTCACTAAGCTCATGCAATAATCAATCCACCAATCACACGACCTAATTTACCTAAGTCCTCCCCCTAAATCTAGGTTCAACATGCAAAGCACAAAAATTCAACCTCACTTCACTACTTAATCCGATTTTCCACAATTCACAAAGGTAGAGTCGAAAAAAAACCTGGCGACACAAGTGGGACGTAGGAGGAAGCGAGGTGCGGGCGAGGACAGTGAAAAACGGTCGGAAAACTGACCGAAGAGGGTCGCCGGAGCTTCGTCGGAAGCTCACCGGAGACTCGCCGCCGGTGACTTGGCCGGAAAAATATGCTCCAAATCTCCCCAAAATCTCAGCACAAGCCTGTTTTGAGGAGAGGAGGCTGGGTATGACGTTAGTTTTGGGTTTTGCTCACCAGAAATGGGGAAAAGATAGAAAAAGCGACGGGTTTTCGCGTTTTCCATCGAAGATTTGAATTTTCCAGCGAGAATTGGTCGTGAAGTGAAGAGTCTTCATTCACACCCCTTTTATAGGAACGGCTCGGAGTTCACGGACGCGTTGCCCAGTTCATGGTCTTAGCGACCGTGAACTCTCAAACGCGTCCGTGAACACGGAGTGGTTGACAGGTGGTGAACATGCATCAGTACCCAGTTCACGGACGCGTATGCATATAAGGCCGTGAACTCAGCATTTCATCCGTGAACTATAGTAAAAACAGGGCACCTCTGATAAAATTTTGACTCAACCTATTCCTTCGTGTCTTCTAATCGATCCCAAGACAACCATAAACCACAAAAACACAACACTCGGCACGGGGACACCACTTCACCACTCAAACCGTTCACAAGACACTAAATTGAAAACTAAGGAAAGAAAATAAACCTCCGTTGGGGTTCCTCCCAACAAACACTTTTTTATCGTCATTAGCTTGACGGTTGGGGATCAATCACGACTTCAAACGTGATGCCACCGAGAGCGGATCCACCACACTCTCGGGCCGAGGCTTGTAGCCTCCCATCTTAGGCTCCTTGAGTTGGCCCTCTTGGTTGGCCAACATTGCTTCGGCCTCCCCCATCTTCCGGGTCATGGCTCCCTTCATCCTTCTTCTCCAAGCATTCAATCTTGGTCCTTTGGTCTTAGGACCCTTCTTAACTTCCTGCTCAAGTTTTCCTTGAGAGGCTCTCCTCCACTCTCATTCACATCATTTGAAACTACCCCCTTCACTTCATAACTCCTAACCCTAGGATCAATTTCAAGCTTGATTCTCTCCTTACCATCCCTCAAAATTAGGGTCCCCTCATTAACGTCTATCAATGCCTTGGCGGTTGCAAGAAAGGGACAACCGAGGATGAGGGGCATATCCGAGTCCTCACTTATGTCGAGAATCACGAAATCGGTCGGATAGCAAAACTTGCCTACTCTCACCATCATGTCCTCCACTATACCTCTCGAGCTAATGACCGAACGGTCGGCTAAGGTGATGCTAAGCTTAGAGGTCTTAAGTTCACCTACTTGTAAATTTTTGAAGAGCTTGTAGGGCATCACATTAACACTAGCTCCTAGGTCCGCCAAGGCATTGTCTATATGGTGATCACCAATATCAAGATGGATAGTAAAGCTACCTGGGTCGAACTGCTTTTTGGGCAAGCGGTTGAGGAGGAAAGCTGAGCACTCCTCGCCAAGAATCACGTTGGCGAGGCCTTCAAGACTTGGCTTCTTGATGAGGAATCCTTTGAGGAACTTGGCATATCTTGGCATTTGAGCCATGGCTTCAAAGAACGGGATGTTGAGGTGGAGGTTGCGGAGCATTTCCATGAACCCTCCACACTTATTCTCCAGCCTCTCGTTGTACATCCTTATGGGATAAGGAAGAGTTTGCACGTATCCATCCTGCGGCAATGCCTTCCTTGCTGCCTTCCTCTTGTTCCTCGAAGGCTTCTTCTCTCCCTTTTTCGGGATGGTCTATTCCTTATTAGAATCCTCATTCTTCACCACTTCATTAGCGGCGAATTCCGGAACCACCTTCACACTCTCACTTGAAGTGCATTCACCCCGGCTTGATTGGGATTCACCACGGTTTGGTAATGTAAAGCTCCCTTGGGTCTCTCGGTGAGGATACCAGCAAGGTTGCCAATTTTCACTTCCAAGCTTTGAAGGCTCGATTGGTGGCTTCGAAGACCCGCCTCAACCGAGGTAAACTTGGTAGTATCCACATCCATAAATTTCTCTATCTTCTCTAACTTTTGGCTACTCGTACTCACAAAGGTGTTCACTAGGTCTTCAAGCTTGGATAACTTTTCGGGTTGATGTTGTTGTTGAAACCCTAGGGCACCTTGTGATTGGTACGGTTGTTGGAAGTTTGAGCCTTGGAGTTGGGGTCTTTATTGGATGAAGTTGGGCCGTGGTTGGAGTTCGCCGTGGGGCCTTGGAAACCCGGGGGCCTCGGATTAACCGGCTATGACCAAGCAAAGTTGGGGTGGTTCCTCCATCCGGGGTTATAAGTATTGTTATACGGGTTGTTGACCTTAGAATTTGCCATGAAGTTGACTTGTTCCTCCGGAGTGGTTGCCTCCTTCATTGCTTGGCACTCCGCCATTTCGTGGCTAGTACTCGAACACCAGTCGCATGACATTGCCGCCCGTTTTCCTTGCCTTTTATCTTCAAGCAAAACCTGAAGCAACTTATCCAACTTCGCTTCACTCGCTCCCACGCTTCTCACTCCCCTATCATTGCTTCTCCTTCCACTTCTAGTCAACCCCCAATAATACACCCTAAGGGCCATATCTTCAAGTATCTCGGTTATTTGGGGTGGAGCCATATTCATCAAATTTCCCTGACACAAGGAGTCGATGAGGATCTTATCTTCTTGCATTAGGCCTCCGTACAAGGTTTCAATCCAAAACTGTTCTTCAAACCTGTGGTGAGGGCATTGAAGAAAGTAATCAGAGTACCTCTCCCAAGCATCCCTCAAGGTCTCGTCCTCTTCTTGCTTGAAATGTGTAATCTTCTTTCTCCACTCCGTCATCTTTGAAGGCGGGCACTAACGAGCCATAAACTTGTTGAGGAGGTCATCCCATGAGGTGATAGACCGAGGTTGTTAGTTTTTTAGCCACCTAAGTGCCTTCCCCGAGAGTGAGTATGGGAAAAGCCTTAGTTGCAAAGCTTCGGCCGGCACACCATTAATTTTCAAGCTCCCCGCGAGCTCCAAGAATCTCTGCACGTGCTCTCTAGGTGACTCACTTTCATGCCCGTGGAATAGAGCATTACTTTGTATCATAGTCACTAGAGCCGGCTTGATCTCGAAATTGTTTGACGCCACCGGAGGATGTAGGATCGGCGATTGAATGTCCGCCGGCCTTGGGGCCATATAGTACCCTATCGTCCTCGGGTCTCCTTCTTCTCTCGCCCCCTCATTCATATGGCGGGCATGAGCGCCTCCATCTTGTCTTTGGTTCCCCGCCATATCCTCTTCAACGACGGGTTCAACTCCTTCTCCACTAACACCGGGACTCAATTGTTGTCCCCCTCTTTCACTCCTTCTCCTTCTCCTTGCCTTGGCTAGCTCTCTCTCCTTGCTAGGAGTCGAAGAGTTTGGTTTATGTCCTCTTTAAGAGGTAGCAAGGGTGTCATGCACCACCTGCAAACAATCGGAAAACACCAAGTCTAGCACAAGCAAAGAACACACACTTGCAAAATTGAAAATTAAAAGCTAGATTAACAACTAAACTTTTTCAGAATAACAGACCATTGTCCCCGGCAACAGCGCCAAAAACATGACTCGCTCGAAACTACACCACAATAAAACCCCAATTAGAGTCGAAGATTTTCAATTCTAATCGGGTGCAGTATAGGGCAAGTATTTAGATATCGACCCGGGCCGGTCCGTCTACCCCTACTTTAGTTGTTGAAATCATTATCTATAAACAAAACTTTGGTTTAAAGGTTTGCTAATTGAAATAAAAGAAAGCAAAGGTGATTGGGTTTGAAAACTCTTTTGTGGCAAAGTCACTCGGGTGTCGCTTCCCCCTAACCGCTACCATGCTATGTGGATTGGAACGATTGCCTTGGGCACGTTAATCATGAGCCGCACAGGAATGCATATGTGGTCAGAGACCACAGTCTCAATTGCTAAACCGAGGTAAGGATGAAAGGCCGTGTCAGTCGACCCTCTCAGTTTAGACAATCGGTAATTGACTTACTCCCTCACTCAACTCTAAGGTCGGACGGTTTAGTCACGATTAATTGAATTGATTAACTCAATATTGAGGGTCGCCCTAACTTAACCTAGTTTAGGTGGCTTAGAAAGCGGAAGGAAAACCAACTCAATTGAGTCTCCCTTGAAAGGGGAATTTTCCTCTCTAAACTAGGCTAAGGTGGCAAATTAGATTACTAGCACCTAAATGCACAAACCTAGGGGGTGCTAAGCACAATTATGCACAATCCTTAGCTTGCTAAACACCTAAATGCACACACCTAAGGATGCTAAGCACAAAACATGCACAACCCTTAAGTTGCTAAGCATTAACATGCACAATCATGGTGAATAATGCCTCAATCATTGAATTGAACAATACCCAATGACAATCATCCAAAACACATATAAGAAAACTACATGGTAGAGTTAGGGTTTCACTAAACCCAAGTGAAAGGAGTTCTACTCCTTGCTAGAAGTGGGAAAACAAAAGGGAAAAAGGTGGAAACCATCTTTGAGGATGCTCCCGGTCTTCTTGCCCATTGAGTTGAGCTTTCCTTGGGGAAAATCTTCCCAAAATCTGGCTTGAAACCAAAACCTAACCTTCTTCTTCCCTATGGTTCTGTTTCTCTCACTAGAATGTTAAAGAAGGTGTTTTAACACAAAAGTGGGTTCTCCCCTCTCTCCTCCTTTCAACTCATCTTTTAAACACGAGATGAGCTGAGTTCACGGCCGTGAGCCAGGAAACGTGTCCGTGAACTCCAGGCGTGCGCCAAAACGCGCCGCATTGCTCACGTCCTTTCACGGTCTTAGTGATCGTGAACTCACCTTGTGTTAGTGATAGCATCGTATTTGCACGTGTTTTCACTCTGGTTTCCTGTCCATTTTGACTCGAATTGATTGTTCCTTGGCCTATTTTACGCTAGGTTGTGTTGTTTTGTCGTATTTCAGGTCCTAGCAAGTAAAGAGGAGCAAAGGCGCAAGTTTCGGGTCATTTGGAGGTCAATTGGCGAGTCACAGAGTGAATTACGGGCAGGCCTTGCTGAATTACGGCCGTAATTTAGCAGGGCATGCCCGTAATTAATTGGCCGCGCATCCCCCCAGCAATTCTTCTCGGTGGTGAAATTACGGGCAAGACCCCCAGGAATTACGGCCGTAATTCCCAGATTACTGGCGGTAATTGGGAAATTACGGCCGTAACTTCTCCTCTGCCAGCTTAAGTGAAACGCGCGTTTTGGTGCGAATTACGGGCAGGAAGTGATTACGGCCGTAATTCTGCCCGTAATTCGCCCAGAGTCGGGTTTTTGAAGGCAGATTCGAGCCAAGGAGAGAGAATTCGATTTTCTGGGCAAAAACAGAGTTTTAGAGAGAGAAAGAGCGAAGAACAAACCCTAGGAGCTATTTTGGAGTGGATTTCTCATCATTGAAGCCCAGATTGCGTCCCTAGGAGTGAAGATTGACATCCCAGAGCAGATTTTCCTCATCTTTATGAGTATGGCTACTCTGATTTCTGTTTTCCTTTCTCTCTCTATGGAGTAGAACCTTTCTCTCACTTGGGTATGAAGAACCCTAGTTCCTTGTGTTAGGGATTTGATTGTAATGACTTGGGATGATATTATTGTTTGATTTTAATCGAATGATGCATGTTAATTGAATTGATTTGAGTCTGATCAGCTTTTATCAATTTCTGCTTCAATCTGAGATAGATAGAATCTGATTAGGTTGTTAGAGCCTCTTCATTCGATAGTAGGAGGTTGGCTATACGAGAGTTAGCCAGTTTACTGCTTTGTACTGGTGTTCTTAACGCCAGTAGTGGAGTTCTGTGTTCATAGCCTCAGCTTTCTATCCCGGTGAAGACTAGTCGTCTGCCGGGTAGTTAGACTGAGAGGGCTTGGTCAGCTTAAGAGATTCCAAGCTACTGTCGGATCTTCCGCAGTCTAATCAACAGTAAATCAACCCAGGGAATTGCAATTGGACCTAACTAAGGGGCTAGGGGGACTCAATCCTGAGTGACTCTTACCTGCTTTTGAAAATCGAACCATTTACTGCTTTCTTACTGCTTTTGCTTTAACCAACAATCACTCGAATTAGTTTGCTAGATAATAGAGAATCACGGAGTAAGCAGTAGATCTAGACCCCGGGTTGATAATTAAACTTGCCTGTTACTGCATTCCCGGACTGCGATTACACTTGGTCGCAGTTTGGTGTTGTGTTTTGGCGTGTCAAG